>QCXZ01000064.1:46102187-46736063 GCA_025024175.1 Rhyzopertha dominica | reverse complement strand
AATATTAACTGCCTATTGGCAGAAATACACAATACAGTATAAATTATATGCCGTTTAATACATATAGTTACGTGTCTGAAAGCCCAGACGCCACCCCTAAGTGCATGGACTAGATAATAGGAACATTTAGATAACACCTACGTATTTAAGCCATAGGGAGTAAACATCCCTAACTCAGTATAATTCATGTGTTAGACTTGTTATGCTGCTGTTCATTTCTCTGTAACTTGTAATAAAAACTTTTTAAAAACACAAGTTCACGGAGAGATTATTTAACTGGCGCTGCGAACAGGATTGTGTCACGGTTCGCGAAAAGTTACCGGCGTGTTTCAACACCTTAGACGCAATCCACGACCCTGTGGGCAACTCGAGGAGAAGATCCTATTCGAAAAGTCGAGGGACAACCCCAAGAGCCGTACCCACACCACGTCTATCGGAGACGAGGAGGAAATTCATCGAGAGACCTTGGACCGGACCGGGATGAAACTCCTTCCAATAGTCCTGTAAGTCTTTTGAGTTTCTTTCGTGCAATTATTACTGATATTTAATGTCAGACTTTGACTCAGACGTAGAACTTGAATTAGTTGATAATTTAACCGACCTAATATCAAACAGTGCGTCCAGTAGTTCAAGCAAGTTTAAAGGTAAAAATTTAAAAGAACAACGCCCCAATCCGTACACTACAATGACTACTAACGGTCAAGTTACAAACCAAGTTACGGCACCATCATTGATGCCGATTCAAATTAGCGAGCTTACAGCTCTTACAAATACACTCCCAGAATTCTATCCGGGAGGAAATTTGTCAACCTTCGTAAACGCTGTAGATAATTTAATAAATTTTTAGACAAAAAGTTAACGCTGAGCCAAGTCTACTTGTTTAATGTTTCTGTGCTAGCGAAAGTGAAAAATGAGGCCAGAGATTATTTAAATTTCCATAATGAAACTGAATGGTCAGGTATTAGAAGCGCGCTGTTAAGAAAATACGGTGACCAAAGAAACGAAGAAATTTTGCTCTCCGCTCTCAGGAGCACTGTACAAAAACAAAATGAAAGTTATTTAGAATACTACGATCGCGTCTTATTAGCGCAAAATGATCTGATGCAGTACGTGCAACTGCATGAGACAGATCAAAATATTATTGCATTCAAAAGACATTTTATCAAAAACAAACGCTACAAGTATTTTGTTCCGGGCTTAATGACCCATATCATGAATATTTGATGCATTTTGATTTAGTTTCCCTAGAAGAAGCTCTTAATAAATGTAGAATTTATGACAACAAAATTCAAGAACATAAATACATGAAATATTTAAGAAATAGTAATGACAAGCATAGACCTAATGTGCAAAAGAATACTCAACCTGCTAGAAACACCTTTAGTGGTCCAAGTTTTGCATTTAATCCGCGACCTCCGCAAATGCAAAACATACCACCTATGCGTTATTTACAGCCACAGACTAATAACCAACAAAAAACGTTTGCAGGATCTGCCAATAAACCAATACCGCAATCTTCAAGATTACCTATGAATAAACAAAATTTTGGAACAAAACCGGGCTCGGCAATGTCAAGAAATACATTCAAACCGACACCAATGTCTGTTCAAACTTCCGTCCCAAACAATTTCAGACAAAACAATAATATTTTCCAAAGCACGTCCAGACCAACATTTGTTTCGGAGGAATTGTTTAACAATGAAGTGGATGTAGAAACAAATGAGATCCCGATGTATAGCGAAATTAATTATGAAGAACAGTACATGGAAACCCCCAAAACGAGGCAGAAAATTTTCATGTAACCGCCTCGGACGAATGTCAAATTTAATAGACCTAAATAACATAGCCCACCAGTCAAAACTTCCTTTTTTCTACCTTCCAAATTTAAATCTTAAGGTTTTAATAGATTCGGGCGCGACAGATTCAATTATCAATCCAAATGCAGCAGAAAACTTTATTAACTTTTACTATAAGGAACCTTTTTCAGTCACCAGTATGAACAGAACATCAATTTCTCAAGATAATATTAAATTTCCTTTACTAAAGGAACTAGGAATTAATTCCCCATTAAAATTGCGTGTAATTGACTGGCATAAACGTTTTGATGTACTAATAGGTACTAAAGATTTAGAAAAATTTAAAGCTCAAATTGACTATGATTTAAAAAATTTGAAACTAAATGAGATAAATATCCCTTTTTACTTAGAGTATAATAGTAAAGAAGTAAGCTTAGATAATATAAACGCTAAAGTATTAAAGATACCTGTAAATATAGAAAGTGGTGAGGTAATTCTACCCCCAATAAAACTTAAACATGATGTAATTACCCCTGAATGTATAGTTAAGGCTCACAATGGAATCTGTTCCATACCTAACCCCTTAGAAAATGAAAAAGTTAGTTTTCGCAAACGGGTGGAAACAGTTCCAGTTAATGTATACCAGGTAGAGACACCCGAAATAAAACAACAAAAATTCCCCAAAGTACATGAACTAATTAGGACCGATCATCTTAATTCCGAAGAAAGGAAAGCAATAATAGAGCTTTGTATTAAATTTAGAGACGTCTTCTACTACGAAAATACTGATTTAACATTCACCAATAAAGTCAAACACAAAATTAGAACTACAAGTGACAACCCTGTATATGTAAAGTCATTCAGACACCCTAGAGCTATGCAGGAAGAAATACAAAATCAAATTCAGAAACTTTTGGACAATAAAATAATTAGACCGTCAATATCCCCCTACAGTGCCCCCGTTTGGATTGTACCAAAAAAGATGGATGCGAGTGGCAAAAGAAAATACAGAATGGTTATAGATTTTAGAAAATTAAATGAAATCACTGTTGAAGACAAATATCCATTACCACGAATTGACGAAATTCTGGATAATTTAGGCAAATGCGTTTATTTCACTACCCTGGATCTTGCACAGGGATTTCATCAGATAGAATTAGACTCCGAATCAATAGAGAAAACCGCGTTTACTGTTAATAATGGGCATTATGAGTACCTCAGAATGCCTTTTGGTTTAAAAAACGCACCTGCCACATTTCAGAGAATGATGGACGAAGTTTTAAAAGATTACCTGTATAAGTTCTGTTTCGTGTATATGGATGACGTTGTAATTTTTTCAAAATCACTCCAAGAACATCTATTACATATTCGGCAAATATTTAGCAGATTAAAAGAAGTCAACCTAAAAGTGCAATTAGATAAATCTGAATTCCTCTGTAAAGAGGTTGCGTTTCTAGGACACGTAATAACACCGGAAGGCATTAAACCAAACCCCTCTAAGATAGAGGCTATTCAGAAGTACCCCATACCTAAAACGACAAAAGAGATAAAAGCATTCCTAGGCCTAATTGGCTACTATCGCAGGTTTATCGCAAATTTCGCTAACATAACATCACCCATGACTAAGTGCTTAAAAAAGGAAGCAAAAATAGATACAAACGACCCTGATTACTTAGAGTGTTTCCACTTATGCAAAGATTTACTCGTTAATGCACCTATTTTAAAATACCCAGACTTTTCAAAGCCATTCAAACTAACTACGGATGCTTCTAACATAGCTATTGGTGGTGTACTTAGTCAAAATAATCAGCCCATAGGATATTACTCTAGAACTTTGAATTCCGCAGAACGCAACTATAGTACAATAGAAAAGGAATTACTTGCAATTTTAGATTCGACTAAACATTTCAGACCATACCTTTATGGTAGGCGTTTTACTATAGAGACTGATCATAACCCGCTTGTTTGGCTATCGAAAATCAAAGAACCTAACTCCAGATTAATCCGATGGAAACTAAAATTAGAGGAATTTGACTTTGAAATTGTTTATAAAAAAGGAAAGGAAAATAAAGTAGCCGATGCACTATCCCGTATCGAAATACATAATGATGAAACAGAAACAAAATCAGTATTACCCGAAATACATGAAACACCAGATATAACAGACGAAGAGCTTGAGCAGTTAATAAATCAAAATCCCACATACAATCCGACAGACGAAGAAATAGAGAAAATTATAAACGAAATTATAACCCCTGACCCAAATATCGTAATCGATTTAGACGATATTCTTCTACCTTCAAATCCTGAATCAGACGATAATACTGTACACTCTGTCCGTAATGAAGATGACGGAAAAATAATTCCAATTACAGATCAACCTGTTAATAACTTTTCGAATAGAATAATTTTGATGTTTGGTAAATACTACGAAATACGTTTTAAGCAACCTTTTAAGAAAAACCACTATACAATACTCATCAGAAACACAAACTTACAAGGTGATATACAACAAATGTTCAAAGAAATATTTAGACCAAACATGACATATGCAATATTCTCAAAAGAACAAGAATTAATTAAAGCTGTCCAAGATTTCAGCAAAACATTTCTCAATAATAATGTAAAAATCTTTATTAGCACTAAATATCATAAAGATATTCTAAAAGAGGAGGAACAGAAGGACATAATAACTAGCTATCATAGTGAAACACATACTGGAATCAATGAAACTTATTCAAAACTACGTTCGGAATACTTTTGGCCTAATATGAAAGATATGATAGTTCACGAAATTAACACTTGCGACCTTTGTTTACAAGCCAAATATGAGAGAAATCCCTATAATGTTAAGCTGGGAGGTCCATTGTTAGCAAAGAAACCATTTGACACTATTCACTTAGATACGTTTACTTTCCACAACTGTAAATTCCTAACAATAATTGACTCTTTCTCAAAATACGCCCAAGCTTATTATGTAAAAGATGGCACAGGCATAACTATCTTAAATAAGTTAAGGCATTACTTTAGTCACCATAATTACCCAAAACGAATCGTCTGCGATGAAGGCCGTGAATTCTTCAATAGAACACTCAAAGAATATTGCAATATGCACAAAATAGAATTACACTTTACCACCGTAAATAACCCGAATTCAAATAGTCCCATAGAAAGACTTCATTCTACATTAGTCGAAAAATTACGTATTTTACGACTTAAAAACCCTAAGGAAACTCCCCAAAATCAAATGATTACGGCAATCTTAATCTACAATCAATCAATTCATTCAGCCACTGGTTTTACTCCGTTTTCACTGCTGTATGGCCCATATGAACATGAAAATGATTTCGATGTAAATTTAACTATTTATGAAGAATATAACAATAGACGTAAACAGGAACTAATACCATTTCTCAAAGAAGTTTATGATAAAACCTTCCAGAAAGAACAAAAGGTCTTAGCACAAAGAAATGCAAATAGAGAACCGGAACCCGAAATTAACACAGATACTTCAGTTTTTGTTAAAAAGAATAAACCAGGAAAAACTGATCCCCTTTACGAGAAAATTAACGTAACTAATAGAAAGAAAACAAAAATTATAGGTAAATCGGCCAAAAACAAAATCACTAACTCGCATGTACGTAAAATAAAAAGATTAAGAAAAGTCCCTTCGTTACAGGCTAATCGTGTGGACGACGCCATCCCGTCAACTTCACGTCAAACCAATTAACACAAATGGATATTTTAAAGAAGTTATAGGCGAAACAAAAATTTTCGATCACTTTCACAAATTTTATTTCTCCATAAATTTAACCCAACTCGAATGCGCTGTTCGGAAATTAGCACAAAACATGGTAATAATAGAACACAAGACAAGAAATGACACTCTTTTACGAAATCAATATCAAACATTAAAAAGAGAAATCGAAAGCTCAGAAAATATCCTGGAAAAGTTAACACATTTTAGAGTTAAAAGAGGCTTAGTAAACGTCTTAGGAAAAACTATAAAATTCATAACTGGAAATTTAGATAATGATGACCTGGCAAATATTAATCAGAACCTAGAAATACTGTCCAAGACACAAAAGCAGGAAATAAGTAGACTAAATGAATTGACATCATTTGCAGCTCACGTTACTCAGCGATACAATGAAGACATTTCAAAATTAAATCACAATATGGATGAGACTGCCAAAGCAATCAATTTAATTCAGTCAAAATTCGAAACCCTTCAAGTAATCAATCATGAAATTTTTAATGCAATAAGAGTCCGCGATTTCATTAATTGTATAGAACGCACAATTAATTTAGCAAAACTAGAGACACCTAATTTAGAACTATTTACCAGATCAGACCTTGCAGATATTAATCAACACTTAATGAGGGAATACGATGAAAATCAGATCTTATACACAAATAATACACACCTGTTTGAAGTATTGGACCACTCAAAAATATTATTGATGATAACAAATAAATCAGTAATAATGGTACTGAAGATACCGATCCTAAAACCCACATCGTTCATTTACTCCAGAATATATCCGATCCCAAATACTAAAAACAAAATTATACTATTACCTGCCAAATATTTCCTACAATCCAATCAGTCCGAATTATGGTCCAACGACTGCAGAAACCTTCACAATCAGTCTCTATGCCATAACACGCTGAAGAATGAAAAATGCTCATTGGAAAATTTAAATACATGCCAGGCAGCTGAAACTACTAACGACTATCGAATAATTCAACAAATGGAAAACACAGCCCTAATGGTTAGCACAAAACAACCATTAGAACTCATAGAAAACTGCGAATACCAAGTGCAAAAACTGACAGTGCAATACAATGTGCTCATATCCTCATCATGCAGCATAATTATAGAAAATACAATATTCAGAAAGCCAGGATTCAACAGAACCATAATCTTGCCAGAAGTAGAAGACATCACACTGACTCATCGGTACGAAGTTCTCCTAAAAGAAGAACATCTCCAGGACCTCCAGAAGCTCCAAGAAGAAGCCAGATTTATAAAATCCAAGTCGATAATTTTCAATCCACTTGTACATTATACTCACTATTCTGCTACAGCTATAATCTTTGTTGTAATTGTAATTTGCATCATAGTGCTTTGTTATTTCAGGAACAATGTTTATAAAAATTTATGTAAGAAGCGAAATGTTGTTAATATTTCAGCAAAAGAATTTGTTCAACTTTATCCAAAATTGAGCGCGGACGCTCAAGACCAAGGGGAGAGAAGTTACGTGTCTGAAAGCCCAGACGCCACCCCTAAGTGCATGGACTAGATAATAGGAACATTTAGATAACACCTACGTATTTAAGCCATAGGGAGTAAACATCCCTAACTCAGTATAATTCATGTGTTAGACTTGTTATGCTGCTGTTCATTTCTCTGTAACTTGTAATAAAAACTTTTTAAAAACACAAGTTCACGGAGAGATTATTTAACTATATATATTAGCCACTTTAAAAAATTACAGTTGAACTGTTGAACATGTCTTAAAAGTTATTTTGCAGTGTAGGTAGGCCGTGCTCTGTAAAAATAAACAAATTCCTAGAAGTCAAGCAGTTTAGTTCTAAATTGGGTATCACACTTTTTTAGATTACTACTTCAATTAAATAAACGAATATCAATTTAAAACGGAAATAGTACTGGACCATTACTTTAAAGAATCTGTATTTTCTCAGTTTTGAAGTCACCTGAACCACTTTAATATTAAAAAATAGAAATACATGAATAAATAAGTATAAGTGTTAAAATAAAAAGGAACCATACCGAACTAGTGTAAGTAGCTTTGTTATTTGAATGTGATAAAAGGAGTACGCAAATTATTAAAAGGCAAGTCTTTTGGAATTACCTAATAGTTCATTTTGTATTCTTTATTGTTATTAATAATTTTATTTTATGATGTTTTCAGCATAATGAATGGTGGCAATATTATGCAATAATTATTATAACTTAATATCTGACAAAATGTTGCAATATTTTGAGAAACCGTTGGTTTAAAAACTCCAAAAATTACGCCCTTATAACAACAGTTGGTCACAACCAAAAAATTTGACTAAGGAACTAATGACGCTGGCTTACGATGTCAGATTATTCCGAAAAAAATAAAATTTAATTGGTTTTGGTGTTTTTCTGAACGATTTAGATATATTTAGCTATATATTTATATGCACATAAGTGCCCTCAAAGGAAATGAAATAATGAATTCGCCGTTCAAGAGCATAAGGTCAAAGGAAGATTTTTAACAAAGTTAGTGTCGTCATTGCTTGAGTTAGACGGGGAAATATTTCTATCGTTTTCAAATTTTGATTTTTTTCGAAAATCTGTCACACTCGGCTCTTAAACGGCTAATCGGATCGATTTCATTTGTGGCTCGTTGGAGAAGTCTTGGTCTAATGATGATCAACATATACTTTTTACTTTTTGTAAGAAATATATATTTCATACAGGAAAAATGCGCTAAAGCCTCTTTTACCGGAAATGATTTTTTAATCTTGTTTTGAATTTTTGTGTTATAAAGCTTAAGTACTGTATTAGTTTTTTTATTAAAGAATGGTCACTTGGCGAGCTATTGTTGTGAATTTTAGCAAACCATAAAACTGATAGTAAAATATCCATCTGTAAGCTGCCGATCAAATTTCGAACCTGTATCTAAAGAAAACCATTATAATATTGGCGAAGATTGTTATTCATAGTGGAGTTATCCGTACTCAGTCAAAGATTTAGCATTGATTGCCTGCGAGAAACGCTCGCGCATGTATTCATTATTTCAATTGAAATTTATTTCTGCAGAATATCGAATGAAAAATTAAACTTTACGTTTACGTATTTCTGTTTACAATATTTCTCATAATGTGAAAGTTCATGCGGAGAATACACATAAGTACATAATCAGATTTTATTTTGATTTAAGAGTCGCGATTTTTTGTAAGTTCGAGTATTCTCTGTAAAAAACACAAAAACTCTACATGTTGTACTTATTTTCTTATATCAAAGACATCATTTACTTCTAACTAAAATATTCTCAAGCTACAACTTCTAGTTATTTCGTGTTTCAAATAATACCCGACCATGGCCACCTCTAACAAGGCCACGGCCGTAGTAAATGGCAACAGCGCATTTGTTGTAGCACAAGGCCGACTCGCCGAGATCCGAAGGTCGCGCGCGTAAAATATATTATAACGTCAAACCTACTTTATTGATAATGCTTTTGAGGTATTTTTTTTTCAGAGTATTCCTCGAATTTCGTAAAAGCTGACATCCGTTTTGTAAATGCAAATCAATTGTCATATTCGTTTCAAATTCGCTTGAAACGGAGTGAAATAAAATTGAGATAGGTAGTTTTATTTCGAAGTATCCAGACACTGTATATTTTTGAAAATCAGAAAAACTTTCAGCGGCAAAGTTATACAGGAAGGGTGGAATTTTATATCATTGAAGGAATTGTCGCGATAACTTGAATAGGAACAAAATTTTGAGTCACAGGCAAACACTTCGTGCATTAGGGAAACCCAGGTAAATATCATGGCGTGCAAGCTATGCAACAATCGCAGTATTAATTTAACTATGAATGTAGAATTTTACTTACTTATTACATTGAGATCTACTTTATTTTTTAAAAATCATCTAAAATACTGAGACAAAGGATTTATTTTATAAGCATTAACGACGACCACATACGTTACAAGAGAAATTTTATGTACTTACATTATTTCTAATGAAACAATTTATTTGGTATATTTAAATATAAAATACATCATCTCTGAAGTAACAATAAATAAACCTGATATGCCAAACAGTTTGGTAAGATTTCCTGAGATGTTAAGACATGTACGTAAGAGAGAAACTGTAAATATATTTAGATAAGTATTTCTAAAATAAAGTATTTAGCATTTCTTATATTTAAATCTAAGGCTACGGTTTATTCGAACGTCCCTTGAAATAAATATTTAACAAAGCATTATTAACAATTGACACGATAGATTTTATTGTACATTTTACACCATTATTGCATAAGTAGCAATATAGTTGATTCTCAAAAAAGAAAATGCGATTCGTTCACTTAAAACACTTAAAATAACCTTCTGTTTTGTAGGTACTTGCCGACATAAACAATCTCTCATTTTTTTAGATATTCACATTTTCATCGCGCACACTTTCAACAACAATTTTATTTGGCACCCCACCGTTTATTAAATTGTAATGACGATCTGGTCAATGATCATTACCTTCCATTAATTTATATTTAATGCATTCAAAAGCAATTAAATTTTCGTCCAAGTTTGAATGCAACAGAACCGCTAATATAAAATATACTTGATTCGCCAGACGTCTAGGTAGTTGCAGTTAATGTCACAAAAATACCAGCTGATGCAGTATCTTCTAAATTTGACAAAACAATGATTGGCCTTTTGGTAGTGCTTCACAGACTTTGTCAAAGCACGAAGTGGAAAGTTGTGTATTCAGCACTGAGTATATTGTAAAGCAAATATATATTATTATTATTCATCCGCAGTTTTTATTCTGACTCGAAAATTTCATTAGCGATATATCAAAATTTCTGCCGTCCATTTGCTAGTAACAGCCTAATCTAGATTCCAAATTATGGGTCTGAACAATGCACTAGTGCAAGGAGTACATGTATCAATCCATTTAATTTAAACAGAACCGGCCTTGTGAGCGCTGTTGCCAAATTAATGCGGCCGCGGCCTTCTTAAAGGTGGCCATGACCCAACACATGAATCTAAATCAGAACAAAACAGAGATTATAATAGAACTTTTTCATCTTACCTTCATTTTCGTAAGCTCCTTTAGGTAGTCTTATCTGCTCGTTGACGCAAGCAGACTTAGGCACGTTCAACGCCGACCTGATACCCACGGAGGAACCGTCCAGGTGCCCAGGTCCGATTTTAGGCACATGGCTGCTGCAGTACACCTCCTTGTCTTCCTGCCTGTGTTGATTGTTGTAGTATGTCTTGAGGGTCAACTTAGTGCCGCAGATCGCGCACTTGAAGCACCCACTGTGGAAGAATGTGAAATCCTTTAGAGGTCCGACGCGATCCACCTGATATACTGTTTCATTACATCGAAAGCACGTGCTCTCGTAGAAATTGGGCCGGTACATCGGCTTGTAGGAGTTTTGCAGCATGGTGGATGTAATTGAGGCGGATCAAGACATTTGTTCTGAAAAAAAAACAAAAGATTGCAAGTCACTCAGTATAGTTGCGCCTTGCACTGTACACATGTTAATGGTGTACGAAAACGCTGAGATAATTTTTTGTCAGAAGGTTTTTTTGCAGTACAGTCATTTCTTGTACGTCTATATTTCACCCATATTTTATAGATATGCTGCTATAGTAAAATTTGTCAATTTAATTACACGTCTGCTCCATTCTATAAAGACCATATTGTTTATATGAAATACTGATATACCGGGTGTTCCGTAAAAAACGCCGGCTATCACAACTACAATATTTATTGCCCGATTTTATTGAAACGAAAAGTACTAAATTAAATAGCATCAAAAATTTTACAAAATAATAATATTTATTCAGTTATTTTCATTAATTTCAAAAGACAGTCAACTTTTTTATTTTAATTGGCAACATATATATTTTTGCTATTTGTTGAAAATAGCTTTCGTACAATTGCTTATCTACAAAAGCTTCAAATTCGGGGGATTTCGACCTAATATTATATTAAAACAAGTGTACTTTTTATCCCTTTGGCCAAGCTTTCAGCTGTATTTCAGCCTTCGTCGGGGCTCTTCTATAAGTTTATTAACGAACCAATTATTTAATACAAAATGTGTTTACCTACTTACAAAACTTTGAGATTATTTTTTTAAGACAGCTGTTAACCCTTGAATCTTCCATAAACAACAATGCCCTATCATTTCTCCATCAATYAATTCTTCATTTCAAAATGCTTTTATAATTGACAAGGCTAACATAAAGTTAGTTAAAGTCATTTTGTCATCTTTCAGCATTGGTATAGCCTGCTATTTTAATACAAAGGTATAAATCCCTAAATTCCTTCCCCAAATATGTTATATTCCAGGTTATCCCTTAATTATGTCTTGTGATAATAGGTAAGTATATATGTTACTCAAATTTCTAGTGTTCGATTTTTTTATTGTGTTTACATTTTTTTGAATTTGGTACATTTCCAAAAAGAGTCGTTTATTGTTATTTTGTTCTTTGTTTAAAATTTTTACAAAAATGCGATAAACATCAATGAGTGTGAGGTTCTGCCTTTTGGGTTTGGATATTACAGTGTTCGTTTTCCCAACAGAGAGGATCCAGATCTGAAAATATTTTAGAGAATTCAAATGAATTTGACAAAGTATGGATCATTTAATAAACCTATTACACAACAACGTACAGATTCTCCGAAAATACAGAATTAAATGTTCTCCTTATTGGAGTACAAGAAAATTCATACTCGCGAATTTGCACATAATACTGGAATATCAAAAACTACTGTCAATAGTATTTTCAAAAAACACATTCATTAACTTTACGTAGCTCGAAAAGTTCATACATTAAAACAAAATGATCCGTATCGAAGAATACAGTTTTGTCGTTTTTATTTAAATGCACTAAAATAAGATGCGAAATTTTACAGAAAGATAATTTGATCTGCAGCTGCCCCTCCCTCCCCACCCTAGAAGTCAGAGAAAAGACGAAAAGTGAAAATGGCGAGGCAAACTGAGGTTTATGTTGTGTGTAGTTTTATATTAATTTAGTACATTCAATGTATTAAATATTATTAAATTTATTACTACATAATGCAGCATTAAACGCAGGAGCGTGCGCTAACTCAACACCAAATAACCTCCAACAATAACTATAGCTACAGGTTCATAAGGTTTACTCTTCAATTTTTTCATTTACAAGTTATTGAATGGAAAACATGCAGGAAAAAATATTTCGTTTCAGGTACTTAAAATTTTAAATAAATCAAATGCGACTGATCTGCCAACACACGAAACTCTTCCATACATTAAAATTCGAAAAACGAAAACAACCGCTAGATCTTGAAATCTTGGATAATAAACGTGTTAGGGATGAGAACTATTGCCGAGTTCAAATATACCTCCAATATATCATCTCACATTTGTGTATTTATAAAGATTCAAAGTACTAGTCAAAAACTCAAAGAGCAAAAAAAGAACTACACAGGTTAGCATGACAAAAAGATTTGTTTCTGTTAAAATAGAATGTTATAATAACAAAATTACGAGTAAATATGTGTTCATAAAGGATGTGCCTCACAGGCTTAAAATTAATTAAGGGCAGTTAAGAGTTTAACATATAACTGCATATATGTACTACATAGTTTCTTTTATTTTTACTAAAGTTAGTAATACGTTTTATGATAAAGTAGGGGCACTTTAGAAGGCGTTAAAATGTGTTTGTCAAACCCGCCAAAATAATATCCAAATAATTAACAAATACAGCATCAAAATCATAACCATCTAGATACAACTATAACCACAGGTATTTCAAGTAAGTTTATAGCAACCTCAATTGTTCTTTTCATAGCTTTAGGTATATCAGAGTAAATATTGATTGGCTGACCGTCCTATTTGGTAATAGGTGTATAGGAATATCCAGGTCTATCGAGTAGCTTGTGCGTTCACAGGATCTTTCGCCCCTTGATTTGTGATTGTGGGCATATCTACAAGATCGTATTTATTAACATCGCCAGAAAACAATTTAAGACAAAAAATTATTTACACTTCCCAAAAAATTTAATACCTTGTTTTAAATACAAATGGTGCGGTATGTGTTGAACAAGGTGGCGGGTAATTCCAACAATTATCGCAAAGCGTTTTGTTTTAATTCTTTATAATATCATCTTATAATCAACTTAGAACAAAGCTAATACTTCATAAGCAATAAAAACATTAACAATAGGTACATTGCAAAACAATTACTACCTTAGTCCTTGTGTGGTATTTGTTGCAAATTAAATACAATATAACATATAACATTAGAGCGCCAATGTCAAGGACAAAATAGATGAAAATATAACTAGGTGCGATGTTAAAAATATAAGTATATACAATAGCAATGTAAAAAGAAATCTAAATTAATCAAAAATGTTTTAAACAGCTGGTGTAGCTAAATGTAGATTGCATTTTAGCTCGAAAACTTGTACTTAACTACTTTGTGGATGTCCAATAGAATTGATGCAATTAACACAGATACGCATGAAACATTGTAGCATATAAGTACACACTTTTAAAAATAAACGTATACTCGTATATGGAGTGCGTTTCTGCGTAGTTGCTAATGTTACAAATGACACCCACACGAGTGGAATTACGATTCTTGTTTAACGAGATTCACAAGAAAATTATTCATCCGGATTTACACCGATATCAGTACTTAATTATTTTTTTGTGAAAGTCGAAAATAATGTCTAGTTATTTTGAACTTTTATAAAACTTCTTTTGCTAGAACAAGGCAAAAAGCAAGTAAAAGTAGATATCAGTTCTTTGTAATAAGTAACAAGGTTTATTTATCTTGTATATGACTGAATTCCATCATAAATACATATAATATAGGTACAAATAAGTTTGTGTGTATAAAGCGTACAAGTAAAATTAGTAGATGACTTTATTTAGTACTTATTAAAAGACGAAAACCTCTGAGTTCCTTTTCTACAGAAACCTTAACCTTACCGTTAATGCAGCAATTTGTGTAATATATTTCAAGTAAAATCCGATTAGGGCGTTTAAAATATGCATCGGACACCTGTCGAAAACTTAGGGTTGCCGATTTACAATATTTACACCGAATTTCATACCTTTATTAGTAGATAACAAATTTGGCACTTTAGTTATAGTTTTGCGATTTTTTTACATTTAGAGTAAAGCCAGCATATTATTTAGTTTTACGAATCAACTAAATAGATAAAATAGTCATCGGCCCTTCGTTTACAAATTTAAAAGTGCAGCTAKGTATATGCCGAGGTAKAAGCTCTTGGTCAGACATGAACAGCTCTATTAAAGTATGTAAAAAGTAACGAACTACATTCTTTAACTATTTGTCGCATATAAAATAGTTCTTAATAAATGCACCTTACTAATTGTTAATTAAAAGTTAATCGTTATTACAGCCAAATGGTTAAATGTGCTTTAATAAAATCGAAAGAGAATATCGCTAATCGCTATTTTATAGGTAATCATTTGTTTTTGAGGGTGCAGCAATTGTCATTTAACTTCAAGAAATTTGAAATATCAACAACGAATTCAAAAATGCAGTAAATTAACAAAGTAAGTTATCGTCTGTTGTAAACTGATCACCCTGTGCACATATTACAATTATTTTTACGTGTTAGAGCATTTGAAAGTAATCGCACGTTTTGTATTAAACATTTAATCTTATCTGATCCCAAAGAGTTATATTTTTAATCTCGACTGGCTTTTTTAAATTAATAATTTCTGCGAAAAACAATAGGTAAGTTAAAACTGTAAAATGTATGTGATTCTTTTATTCAGTCACAAGAAGGATTTACTCATCAATTTTTTATAACTTAGAATGAATAGTAGACAAATATGCAATTGTATATTGATTCAACAGAGTAAAGTGAAAGTTAAACGCTAATTATGTTTATGTTTAGTTTTCTATTAGTAGAGAGCCGTTAAGCGCAAAAAAATGCAAAACCTCAAACACTTAGAACTTGCTGATCTTTTTTATCTCACAGTTTATTGAAAATTTTAAAAAATAATTGTGGATAAGAGATTAATTGAAGTATTGCAGTAATTTTAATCTTATGAACTAAAAAGGATCATTAGTAGTATTTTGAGGTTAAATAAATATGAATTCAAGGTAAGTAGAAAATTAAAAATCTAAAAAAGAAAATCCGAATTGCGGGCAGTAATTTTGTAATAAAGCTGCAATTGGATAGTTGGGGACTGGATTTTATGAAGTCTAACGTTGATATTACATACAACTATTGTAAGACATAGGGCAAACCATTAATTAATGCGGGAAGGTATTTTTGAAGCAAATTTTATCAGATTCTTATAAATGTCCTATATCTTACATATCAAAGGCGCAAGAGCGTGTCTCCTAGCATACGTACTAAACCAAGCATAAGTATTAGTATTATTATTAGGTATTTAGGTAAATGCATTAGTTGTGATTTTTATACGGGGTGTCTCTGAATAAAGTTTAGATTTCGAGGGTAGTGATTGCTTAGATCAAAATGGGAAAATGGTCGTTATGTCCGAATATGAGTCCAAAGGAAGCTAAATCAAAATTTTACAACTTAAATAGTCTGACTTCGTGGATTCCCTCTCTTCACTTTCTCCCTTTGACAACACTATTAGATGCAGTGCCAAAAATTTTACACTGGTGCATTTTTTTCTAAACTTATCTCAGCCCGTTACTAAAATAAGTGAAGAAAAAATAGATATCGTTTTAGACGGCTTCAAAAGCATTTCTAAAGATACGTCTATGAGAACATAAGTTTGCTCTGCTTATACGTATAGTGCGCTCGAAAAGTAATTGTAAACAGATTAAATTTCACAGATAATTTCGGAATACGTCAACCTTGTTTTTTCCAAATAACATTTGTTGTTCGTGTTTGTTATATAACGTCACTGACATTTTTCTAGCTACGAATATGAAAAAAGTGTGACCTTGAAGCGAAAAGTTCTCAAAATCACTAGAAATAATAAACGATTATGACAATTGACGCAATTTTGCACTTGCTCCTTATGATAGTTTTGTTGTAATTGCGTAATATAGCATACTGAATACATTATTATTTTCACAGCTATTTGAAAATGATCCGTCACTTGAGTAAACACGAAAGGATTACAGAAATTTTGATGATGATCGGCTACATAGACAGATAAGTTCTCATGCATACCTACGTTTGTTGTTTAGTTAAAAACACATATCATACCAGAAAACCAATTATCGAGCAAAAGTTTTTGGAAGTAAACTATGTGAACTATGTTGCCCTAGAAAGAGTCGTCGAACAATCCAAAAATAGTGGAATAAACTAAGTTGAATTAATTCTGGACACTGAACAAAATTAGCCTATATTTTGTATATGTCATTCTGATGCGCTGCAGAGATACCCCAATATTATTATTGTAATCTATAGTGTTTACACTTAATATATTTACATGATTTGGTCTTAAAATATTAATGCAAAAAAACTAAATTATGTTGCTACTTTGGTTTTTATGTCTGGAAGCAGGAAATGTGTGTTTATTGTAACGATCAATAAGGAAAGCCTTGACCATGTTTATGAACAGCTGTTTTTGAAGGTCTTGTGTTTTCAGAATTGAGGACCTTCTGGTAAACTTTTTTAAGTGTTAAAGTGTGAATAAGGAATAAAATGGTTTCGAATACTTTAAAACTTGCGGATTGGTCACCTGGGAAGAGAAGCAAAGCTGTCTCCTTTCGTGAAGAAGGCTACACAGGAATTGCGAAAAGGCTGGGCAGTGCAGCAACAAAATCAGGTGTCAGAAACCTCTGTATACGAGTTGCAAACACTGCATTTTCGGGAGTGGTGGGATGAATCTTTTACCGGAGTGTACTACAACCACTACTAAGCGCCCCAGTCAGTCTCATGGTGTAAGACAGCATGACTAGCCATGGAGTTGGTCGGCGGACTATCAATGAGGATAATGCCAATGCAAAGAAATATCAAGAAGCAGTACAAGAGGCCAAAGTGTTGTCTACAATCCCGGACTTGTTCGAATGAAACCGATAAAAATGCATCTTCCAGCAAGATAAAGCGCCATGCCACACCGCTAAGAGCTGTACCAGGTAGTTCAATCATATTACTATTTTTCCTTGGCCAGGCAATAGTCGGGATCTAAATTCTATAGAATATGTGTGGTGAAGACTGAAAGGGATGGTATCATGACAAAATCCTACCAATAAGGAAGAACTGGTGGAAGCCATCACACAGGCCTGGTACCACGTGATTACGCCTGAAGATCTGTGACGTCTAGTGCACTCCATGCATCGACGCATTGAAGCTGATTTGAAACACAAATGATAACCCACAAAATATTAATATTTTTTGTAATTCTTTAGATATTTCAAGTTGTAATTTTAATTGTGTATTAAAAGTAAAACGGTCTATACTGTTTTTTTTTATGTAAACAACATCCAATAAGACATAAGTAGAAAACACTAGTAAGGATATTAAACATAAATGATTATATATTAAATAATTTGAATATATACAAAATTTAAGTAAAAACTGAAAAGTGTCTAGAATTAAGTCCACTAGTGCATGTTAAATTAAACATTCTACTTTAGATTGAAGAGAATTACTATTAATCCACTCTTTAAGTCGCAGCATAGAAGAAAATAGTTCAAAGCTCCGTCTTGAAATATTTGGAGTTGAAAAAATACCACACATGAAATGTGATTTTGATCCAAGAACTAAACGAAAATAATCCTGATGGCAACAGGTTACAGTTTCAACGCCTGAATAATGAAGCAATGTAGAATTTTTTGACGCAGGTGCCTTTTATCTAGACCGTAAAGAAACTGAAAATCAAAACTCATGGTTTCCACAAAAGTTAACGTTTAGGTTACAATTGCATGTAATCGTATCTTGGATCATTTTTTGGCAGGGGCGTTGACAGATGCCAGATATCTTCTATTATTTAGGAGACAGATGCATATTTGGAGAGCTGTTTTACATCAGAAATGAAGAAGATCTAGATATGCCCAATGATATATGATAGTGTGCATACCAAGGCGTTAAAAAGGGTTTGGTTTTGTAGGTTTCGTGGGACTAAGTTCCTAAACGATAACTCATTTGTTTGTTTAACTACTACGTTTCGGCCCTTCTAGTTGGGCCTTCTTCAGGTTGTTTTTATTTTTGGTCTGAAAGTTTTGTCATTAAGTACATTTCACATATTAAAAACGTATAAATATTTATAATACATTTACAATTTTATGTTAGAAATTGATTTAAAATTTTAGTTTACAAACATGTTTTGGTAACACAACTCAAAATACATACATATCTCCGGGCGAAACAAAGACTGACAACAGCGCCACAAGAGATGACACTGACGGAATGACGAGCAAAAAACACATAGAGGACGAAATCGAGATAACGACTTTTTCTCTGATAATAGGCACAAGGGACACACAAATGAAGCCAAGATGACAGAGTGCACAGACCACGTGCAAAGTTAAGGTATTTACACTTATACCAAAACATTTTTGTAAATTAAAATTTTAAAACAAATTTTAACAATTGTAAAAGTATTTTTAATATGTATACCATTTTAATATATGACATGTTCTTAATGACAAAACTTTCAGACCAAAAATAAAAACAACACGCCTGAAGAAGGCCAACATTTTGGAACCTAGTGACATGAAACCTAAAAAGCCATATACTAGGAAGAGTTCCACAAAAAGAACAATTCAGATAAACGTTAAAAACATTTGCCGATCTATAAAAAAAATACCGCTGACGTCATAACTTCAAAATAGAACGAACAAAAAAATACGTTTCACCCTTTATGTAGGTCTTTCTGTCTTCTTACACAAGCAAGGATGGAGACATAAGTTTGGCTCCAACCTTGCTAAAATGAATTGCATCAAATTGAAATTGCGTAATTACTGAAAAACAAACCTGTAAAAGTGACATTTTTAAAATGATTAACGGAATTTATTCCATATTTTACGAACTCACACTAGGTATTGTGTGCAATATGAGAAATCGCGAATAAAAGTCTTTCAACCAGTTTCTTATCTCAGAAGATAAGGTAGGTAGATACTCATTTTATTCAGAAAAGGATCCAATAAAAATATGTCCATGTCTCATTTGATTTTTTTATTTATCTGATTCCGATCTAAACTCCTTTGCTGAAAGAACATTAAACTACTCGTAATGTTGTAATTGATAGATCGATGGGCATGATTTTCCCATTGATCATGCTGTACCTATATATTTTGCCAAAACCCTGTCCGAGTTTCTGATCCTGGCCATAACTGATATGTATTGTTACAATGGCGTTATGGCCAATCAGGATTAAGAATATACTTCTTGATGTAATTAAAACTAATCGTCATAACTGACTAATCTTGTAAACACGACAAATTAGATCAAACCAAGGACGTCTAGAAATAATGTGTGTGGAATAAAGAAAATTGCTATTCGATATTTATACGCTTATAGTATAGTCTAAATTCAACAAATAATCCAGTCTTATTTCTATAAGAAAACTGCATCTGTGTAATTTTAAACAAGACCTCTTGTTATGTGGTAATGTGTGTGAGTTTCATTAAACTTTGGAAGTTGAAATGAGTATCTAATCGTAGGTACCTAATTTTATACATGACTTACTAGTTCTGTTTAACCTATACCTACACGTTACAGTGTTTTGTAAAAACTAGGGTTCCTTGATCAGCAAGTTCTAGAATCTCACCGTCATGTAGGTATCTTTTAATATCCACGCCCACGCAAAATACATAGACCATGGGTTATTTTCTCGAATAATTAATATACCCACGTCCTCGACAACCTGAGCTAAGGTGTAACATTTATGTACTTAATATATCTGTGACGTGTTACATAATAATCCATTTGATGGTTTGCTTACTCATACAACAATGTAAATATTTGAGAAACAAGTTGAAAGGTTTGCGCCGTAACCTATCGTTGAAATTTCCTGGTGGCTAGATCGAAATCTAACCACCTATTGTTTCCGAAAACAATAAGCCAAACCGCAAAAGTACTGAAACCGACAAGATCGCTTGCAAAATAAATCTCCTTGTCAAATTGTCATGTAGTTCCCTGCATTTGTATAGACACTGTACATAAATCGGGGAAATCGCTAGAAACGTGCGGAACGAGCGACTTCAGCATAAATATGAATTCGAATATCCAGTTAACCTTGCCGCACACTTACTTGAACGTGAAACTTCCAGATAAGCACCAGCTTTAGATCAAAACACAAGACACATCATTCCTATCGAACTGACAATCACTGCACCTTGTCTTATAAACCAGAACAACCCGTACAGTTGACGATGTCGACGCGAATTGCACATCACTTGTTCGCGGTGGCCATGTTGATGGAACTGTTTCTGTTCTTGCGATCAAGGCTCTCTCGCGTTGCCCTACCAAGCCTCATGCGCCCGTTCACCTGTTGGCGTGACCATGCGAAGAATGTTAATTCGTAAATACCGAGTAGGTACGATACGCACAGTGTGTATAAACGAAGTATCAACGTTTGGAAAAGATCCATATCTTATGTATTATTAGATACATTGACATTTTCTACTTTCTTTACATTAAGTACCTATAGCTAATGTTTCTGCTACATATTTTAAAAATATAGAAAGGTCCTTACTCCTTAATGATAGGAGGTAAACTAAAATAAGGACCAAAAGTCAAAAGACGTTTTTCATTAGAAGGGACTGGACTAATCGAAAATGGACGCTATATACACTCACTCATGCCACAAAATAAGTACAAAAGTTTCCCTTACACGGGGTTAAAACAATATAGTACAAAGCATTTCACATCCCTCTCCTTCAAAAAAATTTTAAATTCTGAAAAAATTTTTACTACCTACCAAATGGTTGTTCAAAAAATTATTTAATAAACATCTGTAGTTTATAAGTAACATTATTGAAAGCCGTAACATCATTTCATGATTCATGCAACGCGGGCGGCGTTGATTTCTGAATTCTTTTTGTAACTGCTGCTAAGCTACAATATGCACGGCGATAGTAGTTGAAGGTTGCAGCTCCGAAATGTGAGCTTTTTGCATTCTGCAACCTTAAAGTTAATTATCCCACAAAACACTACAGAATATGATGAAAATACATACGTCCGGGCGTTTTCTCATATTAAAATATATCAAATAATTCAAAAATCGACAGATGACAAATATACGTCCTTTCCTGAGAGGCGGCAAATTGATTTAATCGATAATTTCCATAAGCGCCCTTGATTCATGAATCATTTATAGAAACCCTGTATAACAACCTTGGATGTAGGTATCCATGGATATTGCTATCTTCGATACCTATATCAAAGAACTAAGGGGCAAAATGAATAAAATCTTGAAGGAATTTGATGTTAAAAATGTTTCATGCGATTTTATAGTTAAGCTTGTTCTCTCGCATCAAAAATAAGACAGCTAATGTCATGTCGCGTTCTGACGTGGTATGATTGTGGAAGTGTTTACATTGGTTAAACTGGTAGGCAGATGAACAATAGAATTGCGGAATACGAGTATAGAAGGGACGTTGCTTTAAAGCATAAATCAACATTATAGCTGAGCATGCATTTGAATTTAATTTATTTAATTCTTAAATTAGGTCTTAATGGTCCTATACCCGATCACCGAACAGATGGAGTGATCACGATGCGTGTTATTCACGTAATTTTTATATCATAATCATTTCATAATTTTCTAGTTAATTGTTCAGTATAGTCAAAAATTTGTAAACAGCATCAAATCCGATAATGTGCAAGATGCACACAATTCAAGTGATCACTCCATCTAGGTATTCGGTGATCAGAGTATAGTAACTGAAAAGTCTATACAAAAAGACTGTTTTACGAAAATTTTACGCAAATGTTAATTATAATTCTATAAAAAAAGAAATGATATCGCAAATTTGAGTAGTATTTACACATATGTTTTTCACTGAATATCCATAAATAAAACTCTTGGTATAGATAGTTGGCATTGTATTCTGGCTGTGTATGTCATGTTTTTTAAATTAATATACATATGTAATATATAATTTTGGCACTATCCAAAGAAAACTTATTTTTTGCATATTTAACAATTACACTGTAGAATTATATACAAGACCTTAGGCAGCTTATCTCAGCGTTAGAAGTAAATCGCCTTTATTAATTTTGTAAACTATACCACTATATGACTAGTTACCGAAGTATTAAAACATTTCCGAAATTTTGGCTTTTTACAAAGAGCTTATTTGTTGCTTTCATTTCTAAGACTGTAATTTCATTTTATTTGTGTATTCTACGCTAAATTACGAACAACTTTCGTTTTTACTTATTTGTCATCAGTTTTGATTTGTGGCGCTTTTTTGCCAAAATTTCGAAACGCAGAGAAGTCAAAGTAATTAACGCCGCTTAATTCCTGAATGTTTGTCACACCTTTTAACTATTTATTCAACAAAATGCTCAGTCGCATGTGCTCATTTTTTCTAAAAGGCACCGCACCGCCTGTTTGTTATCGTAGGTACTGAACAAAAACTTTAACAACCTTTTCGTCAATATTAGATTTGTATAGTCGAACTTTCGAAAAACTTTAGCCGCACTGCTCTTTGCTTATGAAAATTTTCGCCAAACGTCAAAACGAGTAATTTCTTTTAAGAAGGTAATCAGACTGATTATATTCTTCAGTGGGCACATTTCCCCCACTCTCCCTTACTATGGATTGTGTATCAAAATTAATTTTACTCATCAAGAACCATTTAACATGTTATACAGTCTTGGTAAAGCGAATGGTAATATTTTATTACCTCAAAGTGCTGCATTTGAAAATTTTATGGATAGATTCGAAGCAGTATTACCACGAAAAATAGACGAAAACTTGGAGTTGGAAGTTCTTTCAAGACTGGGATCGTGGAGAGAGCGGAAAGATCCATCCGAGATAACTATAGAAAGAGAACCACAATTATTTTACAAAACAGGACCACTCCATAATTACTGCACCGATATCTTTGAAACGGTCGTATTCGAAAACTCGCAATTTTTTATGCGCAAGCTAAATGATTCAGTAACCAAAATTCGTAAAAATGTAGACTAGAAATAATCTAAAAGGTAAATCTCGCTATTATCAATTATTTTAGCAAAATATACTAAGTATATCGGTTTAAGAAATACCTTAGTCTCTAATATTCTTTTATCTCTAAATATTCAATAGTTTTAGGTGGTGCTATTTTGTAAAAATAGGTTGTTCTATTTCTATCGTAAGCTCGAATATATCTTTCTCTCTCCAGGATCCCAGCCTTAAAATATTATAAGAAAGTCCAGAATTGAGTTGAAGAGAAATTGGAGCAGATACTGACTTATCGCGAACCAGTAAGTATAATCGAATTATATTAATAAAATAATTGCATTCCAACCTTCTTAAGCAACACCGAGAACTTTTTAAGATGATTTTCAAAATCGAATAAATTTTTATGAAACCATGGTCAATTTTATTAATAACTACTGGAAATGTATGCATACAATCTTATGTAGTGATAAAGCAACATTTAAGAGTAATGGGTCTATTAATCGACACAACATGCGTTACTTTGCGACTGCAAACCATCATTGGATCATCAAAATAGATGCTCGTTGAATGTCTGGAGCAGAATTCTTGGCATCCGTTTTTTTATGATCTTTTGAATGGGATGAGATATCAAGGATTTTTTCAAAATGATCTTCTAATGGAAAATGTGGCTGCGACAGGGTGATGAAACCTTTCCAAGTCGTTAGATGGGCAGAGGAGGAGCAACCTGTTGTCCTGTTTATTCCCTTGACCTTACTGTGATTGATTTCTTTCTTTGGGGATTTGTTAAAGAAAGTGTGTATAAACTTAGAACTGCTGAGGAGCTGAAACAAAGAATACGTGAGATATTCCGTTTAACAAATGCAGATAAGGTAAGTCATGTTTTAGACTACCTTTTCTGATACGAAGCCTCATGTTTGTATTGAAGAAAATGGTAAGTAGCTAAAATTAAAGTGATTGATCTAATAACAAAACTACATCGTAAAAAGATTTGAGGAAGTCTACTTAGGTATTTACTTAAAAACTATTCGTTTCTGATTTGCCTATTTGAAATTTGCAAATTCTATTCGAATCAATTCCTCGTTACTACATACACATTTTACATCGATTACAAAAATTTTGAAAATGAACTTACCTATCACCAGGTTAATGTCAATATTCAAAATATCGCTCTACGAACCTCCTTGGGGTTATTACGAATACTGCCGATCTGTTCTTACTCTCTCGAGGCACCTGCCGTAGGTTGGAGAATGAGTAGGTCTAATAGATCGGTATTAGCGCCTCCAGCAGTGCCTCCAGCCCACATACCAAAGTTTGCACGCCTTCCTTACATCATTATTCATTGATCAACATGTAAGCCTCGCAGTGCGAGGTGGAGCACCACTGTGAACTAGTTGAAGGAATTTAACACTTATTATGGTGTATGCAATTTTCCTACCTTAAATGCCACTGCTATCTTACGATTCTAATTACATATTTTAATTGTAATCTGATCACCTTTATACATAAATCATTCAAGATTTTTGCTTATAAATCTGAATGGATGCGTGTAAAAGCAGGTTCTGTCGGGGGCACTGAAGCCTGAAGTGAGCTCCACAATCAAGAAATAGAGTTTTAAAATAAAGTTGCTGGGATGCTGATGGGAAACAGGACGTTACAAAGCTAAAGAATATATAGCTTTTATTTCTAACATTTGCTAATTATTATTTTTCATTTCTTAGTCTACTTTTTGTTTTTATAATATGTGAGTATATTTCCATGGCAGCGTAATTTCTTTTAATGCCAGCAACCAAACTATTTTTACGGATTTACTGCTCTTTTATCTTTGAATGACCTAGTGTTTATTTTATATGGTTTGATGCCAAATTTTTGTAAAAAATCTAGTTTCCAGATAAACGGCTAGTTTCTATTCATTTATCAATACTTTATTCTGAAGACCTCGTGTAGCTTGGCAATAACCTAGTCTATAAAAAATGCGCAACGAATTATGCAGCCAATTCAGTAAAGTGGAATTTCTTAGATTTCGTGTGTAATTCTAGTTTCCAGCTCGTGCAGTTTTCGTGGTACCTATTCTCTTTCTACAACTGATATTTTTCAATGAATCCAGAAGAAAAATCCAGTGGACTTAAACTAAGCGACCTAACAAACCATTTAATTGTTCCCCGACATTATATTTACCGACCCAGGAAGATATGCAGATACCGAGGAACATTGCGGTTTAGCAATCTTCGTCTATCTCCGTCGGGAAATAAACGTACAATGTCAGGTTTTTTTTTGTCAGGTACAATACATTATCACGCAGTAATATCTACTACCCACACTTTTAATTTCTGAAGATGATGCTGTGTGTGTTGCTCCATCGTCTGGTGAGGATTTTCACTAGAGTAGTAGCGCTAGTTATATTTGTTTACAAATACATATACGCAAAAATGTTTGTAAATTTTAGATTATCAATCATCATCGCACAAAACTACATTCTTATTTCAGGATCATATTCGTACAATTAATGGAGAAGGCGTTTATATTTGTTCTTTTTTAATACTGGAAGAAACCACGATTAACTAATATTACTATCCAAAGCAAGCTACGTGGTTTAAGTAGATTAGTTATCCTTAACGATAATACATCAAGATTTCGGACGTCCGGGCCATGGGATATCTTTTACACGTCCAGTTTCTTTAAACTTATTAACTAATTTGGACAACGTGGATTGGACAATACAATTATTTCTCTCCGGGTGAATGTATGTATATATCTAGGAGCAGGCAACCCGAAAATTTACCCGTGCGCCAAAATTTATATAGGGGTGGTATTTCAGCTATAAGTTGTAAGAAAAATATAAGTACTAAATACCCAATAATATAAAATTTCACATATCAATATTTTAGTTGGCTAAAAATTTGTAGTGTGTAAAATGGCATTTTTATGGCTAGTTCAGTACTAGGCCTATGCGTATGCCGCTTCTTAACTTCCTTTTCAAAAGGATAGCCAGGTGAAGGCGTTGAGAATGAATTTGCAGCACTTACTTGAGGATATAGAAAAGGACACTTACATCTTACCAGAGTAAAGTGAGGCCAGAAACTATCCACAGTTATATAGAGAAGAAGCTTCAATCTTCCGTCAGGGATGAAATTAATTTGCACGTCAGTCTCCAAGTTAAATTCAAAGCACCCGAATGATTATAGTTCTTTTAAAGTAACGTAAGTTCGCTGTATATAGAGAGAAAGATAATTATTGCCTGAAATTTGTTTTTAATTAAAGACAGATTCGTTGTGCATATCCAACAGAATAACGAATGCTGAATTGTCACCACAAAGAGTAGGCTTAAGAATGTTTTCGTACTATGGAAAAAATTATTTAAATCACAGCATTAACTACACTTAGTTATTTTGTAATCGTGAATGTGTCTTATTTTAAAAGCTGCGTATGTTTCGGAACAAGGTAAAATTGTTTATTTTACGCTACCTTCCTCATATACTCATATACTCAGAATTTTTATTATTATATAAATTAATTTTGACTGAATACTGACTGAACCAATTTTGACGAAGTCGAGGGCATTTCACCATATCCTGCTCAAAGACAAAAGTTTTGTGTTTCTGCATGTGCTTTGTAAACTAAAAAATATTGTTACCGTCGCCAGTTTTGTATCGTGTTTTGTTTTAAAGCCATAGCCAACTTTTGGAAAATGTAACATTTCTTCAGCTCTCAATTTCTCGCTTGGGTATGTAGATACAAACAAACTGTAAAGACATTTTTATAGATATTTTTAATTTGAATCCAGTGCCGTACCCCGTAATTTTTTAGGAGGTCACATTTTTGAGATATAATATAAACTTGCATGTTTTAAATGAAAACCATAGTTGGCTTTGCTGCGGTTGAAAAGGCCTTTGTTCTGATTTGAAAAATATTTACATTGTTAGGTTTATTTTTACTAGTTTTGGAAGTATATAATTTTTTAAAAATAATTTAATAATTTACGTTACGGAATAAGAAAACACACGATACAATTTATATTATTAAGTAAAAATTTTAATCCTTTAAAATTAATATATGCCTATTTGAATACATACATAAGACTCCTAAGAGCGCTCATGCATTTTTTTATCGATAATCTAGGAGGTCATGTGACTAATGAAAATGATTGTTTATTTGGAGATAAGTACCTATGCATTGTTTATCATCAAGTATTTACGTCCATTTTGACGAAAAACGTAAAATCTCATTAAATTATTACAAAAATTGTAATAATACCAAAATTAGTAAAGATAAATCTAACAATGTATACATTTTCTTAATCAGAAAAAATAGTTCTTTTCAACCATAGTAAAGCCAACTATGGTTTCCATTTAAAAAATGCAAGTTTGTGTTATATCTCTAAAATGTGACCCCAACAAAAAAATCTATCTACGCCACTGGATTCAGAACAAAAATATCTATAAAAAATGTCTTTATAGTTTTTTTTGTGCATATATAGCCAATCGAAATATTGAGAACTGAAGAAATATTACATTTTTCAAACGTTGGATATGGCTTTAAAACAAAAGACGATACAAAAATTGCGATGGTACAGCTCAACCCACAACAAAAAAGTAATGCAGTAATGAAACCGCAAGCAACCCTCTAGCAGTAATATTTACCGAGATACCCCACAATTACAACGAAAATGGGACACCCTGTACATAATAAAAGCAGCATCTTGCGTACTCTCTGTGTTTTATTCAAATTGTAAATAGGTATCTTGTCTTATTTGAAATACCTAATATTACATATACTAATGTACCAAGTTTGACGACAATATCTTCAAAAATAAAAGACAGTCAAAAGAAAATAAGTAAAAAAATAATTTTGAAGAGCTATAACTTTGTGAGACAAAACTGGACTAAGGTAAAGTTGATTTACATAATATGGCACATTAATTACTGGACACCTTGTATATTATATAGCTATACCCATGCTCCATCATATTTATCATCCATATTGCGTTTTGTTGGAAACTGAATATTAGAGAGCTCATTGTTTTTACACCTTTTGTTTTAAACAAGCGTCTCGTGGCTAGGACTTATTACAGGTTATAGGGAGCATTCTTCATAAATCCTATAATTTTTAAATTAAAAATCATTGATGCTTTGCTATTAGTTCACGTGTGGTGTTATCGTGGTCTGACAACACTGCTCAGTAAGTGATACATAACCTAAAACTATAAAGCCCTTCAACCATAGAACCCTTTAACTCGAGATTATGAAAATATAGAAAACTAAGTTATGTTATATTTGTGTGTTTATACCTAGTTCAGTGATTTAATATTATAACATTCATAGGTCAGAATATAAATATAAGAAAATAGTACATATTATATTTAGCTTGTCACGGTATGTATTAAGAGAGTGCAAGAGTGTAAAATCCTCCAGTCTGTAAAGAAGAAACTAGCTAACGAACCCCAATTATGGCTGATGTACGTGATATTATGGAGCTGGAGCAACCAGCTGCAGCTGAAGTAACTCGAGAAACTATAATGGGAGTTGATAAGCAAAAGAAACGACCATCAACAGGCCCAAAAGTGCCAAGGAGACCTGAAGGAATGCATCGTGAAGTTTTTGCTCTATTGTATAATGACAACAAAGATGCTCCGCCATTATTCCCTTCAGATACAAGTTAGTAAAACATATAATACTCATAAGACACTCAGATTCTTTTTAAAAGACATACAGGTACTAGAAGTTATGGATATATCTTTCCCTTACCCGCCAAATCACACATTAATGTATTAATATCTTTCTTTTGTAGGCTCTGGTTATAAGCAAACTAAGATAAAACTTGGAATGAAAAAGCCAAGGAAATGGAAGTGGATAGCTTTCACAAATCCAGCTAGAACTGACGGTGCTACATTCTACCACTGGCGACGTCCGTCAGACGAACAAAAGGAATATCCTTTTGCAAAATTTAATAAAAAACTGGATATACCTTCATACACTGATGTTGAATATCAACAACATCTGAGAGCAGATGGCTGGACAAAGGAAGAAACAGACCACTTAATGGACTTAGCTGGGAGATTTGACTTGAGATTTATAATTATGGCAGATCGTTACGACACTGAAAAATTCCCGAAACGTTCAATTGAGGATTTGAAGGATCGCTATTATAAAATTTGTGGCATTTTAGCAAAGGTTTATAACTGTTTTACATATTGTGCAACTCTTTATATGATGTGCTTTACAGTTAAATGGAGAAAAAAAAGTTTATACATATGATGCTGATCATGAGAGACGCAGAAAAGAACAACTGAAGAAATTATATGAACGTACTCCAGAGCAGGTGACAATATTTAATTATTTTGATTAAGTGATATTTATTGTCACAATAATAAATATGTTTGATTAGATTGAAGAAGAACAGTTCCTTCTTACTGAATTGAAGAAGATTGAAGCAAGAAAAAAGGAACGTGAAAGAAAAACTCAAGATTTGCAGAAACTTATCAGTCAGGCTGATAATCAGACTGAAACACCACGAAAAACAGATAAGAAAATACCTAAAAAGAAGCTAGCGAGCCATCCATCACGTCCAAGCAGAGTAGACACAAATGTAAGTGGAAGGTATTAAAAAATCTCTATGAAAAATCAGTCCCATTTAACGTAAATTTAGCATTTAAGCATTTTTTATGTGATTAAATATGTTATCGATTCAGTAACAAAGTTAGTTTACCCATGAAATACTTATAACCGGTATGCCAACATACAAGATGTCTATCTATACCTATAGCAGTAATGGTCTAGCCCTATGTTGATAATGCACTGCATCCAGTTATTCCATTGAATATATTTAATTTTATAGAAACTTTCTGCAGTTGTAAGTTGAAGAGGGAGTAAGAATATGAAGTCCCAAGTATGTACACGTTTAGTTTCTGATGCTTAACGCTCTTGTTTCAGCATTCCCCTAATCTGATATAGGTTCTTAAAATATTTGTTACAAAAACTAGTACATGCACAGAAATTTTTAGGCTAAAAACTTTTTTTTAAACTATAAATATATAAATCTACATAAATGCTTTCTGTAAAAATAGTGGTTTGATATAGTTAAATTTAAACAATTTTCTATCTACTTACAATTTCCATCCAAAATGCATTAACTTCAGTTCTGTTTGATAACATTTGCTTATTAATATTGTTAAAATTTGAGAAACTGTATTTTATAAGTTGTAAAGTTATTAGTACAGTGCCTGGTTTAGGACATAGTTTTTTACTTATTATTGTGAAAGTTTATACTTGATTGTTACTTCTACATACTGATTTTTATACAGTCAATATTACCATGTCATTTGCAAGCTACAAGACACCATCTTCTTAAATCCGCATTTTTTTTTCAAAATGGAAGCATCTCATTTCTGTTGTTTGCTTTTCTGTTATAATTGCTTGCAAAAACAGACATGCATATGTCATATATGGTCTAATTAGGACAGAGTTGTGTGTTTAGGACAGTACTAATTTATGATTTTATGAATGTAATATGTAAATTACACACTTGCAGACAGTCTCCGTCATTTTGCTTTAGATTCTGTTTCTAATAGTATTGAATTAATATGTTGCTCATTAAAGAAAATATCGCAACTGAACTGATTTAATTTAGTGACTTTATCAAGAAATTAAACACATCAAAATAGAAACATTTTATTTGTGTTTAGTCGAGCAATAAAGGCTGCAACTAATTTTCTTTCTGATATATTTTTTTCTAAAATTAAATTTACTGATTTTGTTACTGTGCCCAATAGAAACCATGGTGACAACCTTATTTATCAATTCATTTCTCTCCAATAGCATATTTTACAGGCTGTGGAAACTGCAGGTATTAAATTCCCTGATTATAAAAATAGTGGTGTTTCGCTTAGATCACATCGAATGAAACTGCCAGCTAATGTTGGCCAGAAGAAATCCAAGGGAATAGAGCAGCTTTTGCAAGAAATGGGATTAGGTGAGCTCAATTGTTTAATACTTACCAATATATTCGGCATCACTTTATATAAAAGTGTATGGTGAAATTAAGTTTATTCCTTCCCCTTTATAATCAGGATGTTCTTTAATTTGCTTGAAAAGCGATAGATAGTAGATTCTAAACTTTGGTTCAGTGGTACTTTGCTAGGCTCCTCTTACATGTTACTTTCTCATTGAGTAGTATTATTTAAGTAACTTCCATGTTCATGTTGTCCACTTATATTATGTATTAATGCAGTTATAAAAAAATTTCAGAACTTAATCCGATACCCACAGAAGAAATATGTCAAAGCTTCAATGAGTTACGTAGTGATATGGTATTAGTAATTGAGCTCAAAACTGCCCTGAGTACTTGTGAGTTTGAATTGCAATCACTGCGGCATCAATATGAAGCACTAAACCCAGGAAAGGTAATGCATTTTTCTTTCTGGATTTATAATTTTTATTACTATTCATAAATATTTTTTTTACATTCTAGACCCTTAACATTCCTCCACAATTATTGTCTAATCCTGAACAGGACGGGAACAAATGTGTTACCAACGCTGAAATTATTGACGTTGTTGGGTCACCTGGGACGCCATCAACTTCTTGATCATTGTTATATAGAATGATATGTGTGTAATCAGTAAATAATAATTTTGTATCAACATATTTTTGTGTTTTATTGAAATTTCTTGGAACTCACCACAGTGATATACCTTATTACACTTAATTTGCTAAACTTAAATGCATGGAGCAAAATTTAATGAAAGTTACATTTTACTTTAACATTCCATCAGAGTAATAAACTTAATGCTTTTACAAATTGTAAACAATACCGATAAAAGAAATATTTTGTAAATCGTAATTTACAAATATATTTGAAACCTTAAAAGCCATTTCCTAGAGTAGTATATATTTTTTTTGCTGCAACAAAGAGTATTATTATTCTTACTATTATTATTTATCTAACTGGTAGAGTTCTTTCGGCTAACCATGAACATAACAATTGTAATGTCAAATTAGGTATAAAATCATGAAATTAGGATGTCAGTCAGGTCAGGTTCAATAACTTGGCAAAGTCCAATACAGAGCACATCGAATCGCATTGTTATTGCTGACTCTGTATGTTGGGAAATGACCCACATATTAATAAGTGAAATATTCGATGTGAACTGTATTGCTGACAAAGTAGGTAGGTATATATAGAGTATTAAGGTAACTAAGGAGGAGGAGAACAGATTAATTAATGTAGTGGTGTGAAGGGGTGACCGGCTGTCAAAAAGGGAATAAAGTTACTTTAAGGTAACAAGTTGTTTTTGTGAATGTGATCTCAATGAACAAGGACCCCATGATCTACATGGCGACTGGGCCAGTACGATCACATGACGATCCTAGAGTGTGTTTCACCTGTGCTACTAGCTGTGGCTGAGCAATGCCAACATATGAGAGAGAAGTTGCTCTGAACGAGCAGGTGAAACTATGCGCAAAATTGCTGGCCAAAACATTGCACACTTAAGGAAATTAGACGAAATTTCGAAATCTGTTATATTAATAGTCATAATATGTGTTGTGCTTATCATATTATTTAATCTTCAAGTATTACACAAGGTGATATGTTGTTGGAAACTTATACTTTTATTAATATCCTAAAAAAACAGTTTCATATATAGGGTGTTAATGATTTTAGGGGAGTATACAACTTATCTCTATACAGGACTGCTTCATTTTTTAGTGTATTCCAGTGTTAAATTTACAAGTTATTGTTTTTTAAAATATGAAGGTATATAGATCTTTCTGCAGTTGTTTGCGGTGCAGACAGCCTAGCATAGATGTTTAATTTTCATACCGTTAGCATTGAGTTTATTACTCCGATATATTATAATCAAGGCCGTTAGTAATTCCTGAAGTAAGCAATTTTAAACAAATATGTTATTTGATAATTTTTTGAAGGAAGCTAAAAAGACTGACAACCCTGTAATAACATTTTTAAAACAATATAGACAGGTAATTCCTACATTTTTAAGAGATGCATTAGGATATGCTGCAATAAGTATATGTTCCATTAAAAAGAATACTTTCATTCTATACTAAAACTAAAAGTATGTACCACCCGTGAGAACATATTTGACAAGAAACTTCCATTTTCATAGCCTTCGACCATACTGTAAGTAAGAGGCAGTACAGACTGATTTTTTAGTACATAATATAAATAATTCTATTGCTATGGTTCAACAAAGGTGTTTCATCATTACGATTTCCTAAATACTTTGTTTCTTAACCAATCAAAACTTTAATTGTAAAGACAAACCTAAATCTTGCTAAATCTTTTTCAGGATACATCGCTGATTACTTGGTTCTCTCTTATACTGAAAGTCAAAAACAGTAAGCAAACCAACACATTTATCCTATCAAAGTATACACAAAACGGTTATTGTGTATTACAGAAGTATTCGATACTTAAAAGCTATTTCCTTTGAAGGTCTAATATTTTGGGAGTTGAAAATTCTGGTTTGCCGAAATTGTCATTTTGTTCGTCCTTTGGAAATGTAAGTATCTATTTCTCCAGTTTACATTCTACTAAGCAAGTTAAAGGCTAGATTCTATATAGACATTTGCCATAAAATTACTGAAATGTATCATTTACAAATATGTAATATGTACAGAACAAACAAGAAAATTTGATACATAGCTTTCTTTATTCTATCGATTTGTGTAATTTTATGTAGCACATGTATTCACAAGAAATGTCAAGTTAAAATATATTAGATTAGATACCTGCAGTCTGTACTTGTGCAGCACTGTTATATGCCATATAGCCCTTTTGCCCTTAGCTAGTAAAAGTGACGCCCACTTCTCCAGGTTTACCCAGATCGATGCCTCTCTCTCTACCATTACTCCACACTTACCGGATCTGCGCAGCTAACAAGCCACTATCAGTACCTTAAGCAAATATAAAGAATCGGAAAAACTATTGTTCTGACATTCTCAAAATTAATTTTAACAAGTAAATGCAAATTTGACTTCTAACAAAAAGCAACCTTCAAATCAACACAAGAACTATCGTTGGTGTCCAGTGTGCAATCAGGAGCGGGCCAAAATCAAAGTCAGTCGAACTGTAGTGGTTTAAAAAAAAATTAAATATAAAGTTATTAGGTTACTAGCAAAGCCTGTTTATATTTTAAGAAATGTACATTACCAGCTTCTAATTAAAAGACCTTCGTATTTGTCCAACATAAACTGAATTACATTAAAAATTATATATGCCTGAATGGCTTAATTGATGTTGTTAAAAGATAATTATGTTTTGGCAAGTATTTATAGTATGTACAACCTTTTTTATTACCTAGTTTGGAAAACTTTATTAAAAGCAATTTTCCTCATAGTAAAGTAGGAAACAGAGAAAAAAATATATGGCAATGGCTGAAAAATAGCAAAATTAAATATATATCTTTTAAACCAATTTACTCAAGGCTCTAAAGCACAATTAGGATTTTATGTTGAAAACAAAAATAAAAAAACAAATGTCACATACATGATAACATGGTGTGATAATTAACCAGGTCATTAGAAAAAGTATTTCCTTTAACAGAAGTGACAGCTGGTACTGTAATAAATTTAAAAACAAAGTTAGCTGCTCCAATAAATAATTAAGAATGAAAACCAAGTATGGAGGGGAAATACTAATTACAAAGTGTATATAAGCTAATAGGATAAACAGAAAAGCCAGGATTTGGTCAAAATAGTCACACTTTTTTTTTGTTTTGTGTTGCACAGATCCTACAGTTCTTACTGTAAATATTGGGTTATATAAAATATACATTGTGTAAACAGAAGAAATATCTGCATCATGAACCACAAGACATTAAAAATAAAAAAATAGGAAAGCAGACACATTGTTACAACTATTACTTGAAAACTTTCAGTGAAATGAGGTTTTGTCACCTTTTGAAGTCAGTTTAGGACAAGTGAATGCCATAAAAGCTAGAAAAATTTTTATACTGCCGAATACCAAGTAAAGAAAAATCATTGTATCATTAAAAAGACACTCTTACAAATTTTACTATAATTAAGGAGAATAGGAGAGCAGATGCCCTCAGTGCCATCTACGCGGAGCTCTGCGAGCTAGGCGGTCTATAACTCTGATAGACACCGGCCTAGTGCAGGATCCTAGCGATGACTCCGGGGAGGCTCCCCATATAGCATTGATTAAATAAAATTTATTTACTATAATTGTTTTATAAGCAAAAATTTTTAATAACATCAATGCTTTGTGTCAGTCATTATTACAAAGCCTTGAAAATAGGCCTCCAAGCCATGAACAACCAAATAAACAACATGGTATGCTAGGAATGACTACAAATAAATGGCATGGCTTGCACATAATTATTGTTTATAAAGAAACATTGAACTTGAATGTTAGTACTTATTTCGGCCAAAACTTGATACTGTCATGCATCCATCATTTTAATTTTTTAACATATAGCATACAGATGTTATGTACTGCTGCAGTGCATTGTGCAGAAAACTTCAAATGAAGAACTTTCTTAATAAATAGGTAGATAATTCACCAGATTAATGACCAGAAGAAATTCTGAAGAATTAAGTTGAAGTTACTGAATTTGTTCTTGAATCCATTGACTGAGACAGCAGTTAACATCCCTTCAGAAAGAGGAAAGAAAATTTGTAGTACTTTTTTTATTGATTGGCAACACATTTTTCCCAAATTTGACACTTATCATCATTTGTGAAAATGAATAAAATAGATTTAGCACATTGTCAACTGACGAAATTAGTGGTAAAATTGAAGTTTTAAAAAGTAAAAAAATAGTTATTGAATACCACTTAAGAGTGAAATTAAATTAGACAATAATTTTCAAGGACTTTTGTAACTGATTTATTTCTTGACGTTTCTAAAAAACAAAAGAAAGTTTTAATTTTATCCTACCAGTCCCCAGTTAACACACAATTATACTAGCAATAAGCACAAGAACTAATTATTAGTTATAATATCACAAGTTGGGATGAGACTAAATATGCCAATAGCCACGATAGCCGTAAACTTGAGTGGGTATTGTCAATTGGCAAGTGGCAACATCAAGAGAACCGTAAGCTAGAGTGGGGGTTGCTAAATGGCAACGTTTCGAGAATAAAAGTTATCAAGGATTATTTTCTAATTTTTCTTAGTCTTGTGTGGTATTCGATAAATTATGTTTGACATTTTATAACCTTAATTTACCATTGATTTCGTCAGTTGATTCAAACGTCAGATTTAACAAAACTGCATTTTCAATAAAGACAAAGTACATACTGCAAATTATTATAGTGATAATAAACTCTTGTGCTTATTGCCAGTATAATAGTGTGTTGATTGACTAAACGGTACACATGTGGGATGAAATTAAAACTTTTTATCCACAATCACTTTATAATTGAAGTTTTATCCACACTTAATAATCACATAAATTACCAATAATGAAATTACTTTATTCCACTAGTGAGATAAAGAAAAATACAATCTTAAATCAATCACATTTTATTTATTAACAGGATTATCCCAGAAACACTTTCTTCCATTTCTCACAAATTTTTGCAAATGGAGTCGATAAACAATCGAAAATAAATAGCAACAATTTGACACCTCCCAATATTTCTTTTGTCACAGCGAAATGTCAAATTATTTTTTTATGAAATCAGATAAAATACCGGCGATTTTGGTTCTAAATGCCTGATTTATGAATAAAACCTTGTATTGCATTCGTGTTCCAGTCACATTTTATCAACTTAGGAAAATTAAGATAATGAATTATTAAAAGAATTAAATAAACATTCTTGCGTTGTTATCTGAAACACTTATACAATAAATATTACTGGTTTTTAGAAACGTCAAAAAATAATCACTATAATGATTTGTAGTACTTTGTTTTTACTGATTGACAAACCTGACGTTTGCCATCACTTTTGCAAATGAATGAGAATAGATTTAGCAAACCGTCAATTGACAAAATCACTGGAAAATTTAAAGACATAAAAGGTAAAAAAATAATCTATCAAGTACAGCGCGACAGTTCTCGAAGTTCTGTCAAATTATTTTGCAATTTATGCTCACTCTCGTGATATTACTGATTATTTTTTAACGTTTCTAAAAACCAATCAAAGAATTAAATTTTGGTCAATTATGTAATTTTCAACGAAACAAAACACTATTATAGTGGGACTTTTCACAAGAGCAAATTCTCGCTGGAATAATTTAAGGTAGGTTTAAGGTTGGCAACAAAAATTGTTGGCTGAACATCTGTCATCAAATTCTGCTAAAAATGAATGGAACAAGATTTAATACCTCTTCACTCGATGAATAATATTGAAACAGTGTTTCTGCTTGTTATGTCAAAAATAATCTATCGAATACCACATGAGAATGAGAATAAATTAGAAAATGATTCTCCAGAATTTTTATTCTCAAACTGTTGCCACTGGGCAATACCCACTACGGCTCTTGTGGCTATTGCCAGGCAACAGAAGTTCTGTCGAATTAATTTCAATTTATTCTCGCTCTCTTGCTATATTATAACTGAAAATATTTTCATACTAGAGAAGGTTTATGCAGTAAGTATTTTTCCTTTTAAAACTTACGAGAATGTTTTCACAAGCATTTCAAGAACGTTTTTCTTTTCTTATCATATAGAGACATAACCGCATCAAACTGGGTTCAAATCATCCCGAAAACAAGTTATTTTAAGTACCACAATTTAATATTTGTACACTGTTAAGACTGTGATGTTTTTAATTCACATTCCTAACTTAAGTTAAAAGTCAAAAGGCAATTTCTTAGTCCAACAATATATTAAAAAATATTAAATAAACATACATAGATAATTTACCACTATGAAAAAAACAGTACAAATAAATGTGTCACTTTAATCATGCAAGGGTATATTTTATTCGAGAAAACACTGAAAAGGTAAAATACTACAAACGCAAGTAATTTTAAAGATTTCATTATGTTCTTAATAAAATAGTCCCAGGGGTCTAATGTAAATATTGTAATGCTTATTATTTTAGTACAGTATGCTTCAACAACTAAAATAATATTGATCTAAGCAATCATAAACAAAAAGAAAATCATATCGTAAATTTAATGTACCTACATACATTACCTATTAATGAAACTAACTTTTGAACCCGTAACATGTCTGTCATTAAATTAAGCCATTTAACATTTTGAGATATTTGTGCACACAGTATATTATAAATAAAAAACTTATGGTGAATGGAGTTTATTATTACATGTAACAAAAATCTGTACTTATTCAGAATAAGAAATATATCGACTAAACTGATAATCCTAAAACAATTTGAACAATAATTAATTTAAATGAGAATACAGATAATATGGAAATCTAAGACTAGGTGTTTATGAGGGAATGTTTGCAGACTCTGTTCGTGACCTTTTTCGACTCTGACATGTATCTTCAGGTTCAACAGAAGTGTACGCCCTTTTTCTAATTCCATTCTGTTACAATGATAAAATGTTAAATACCTATACACACCTTCAAAAATTAACAGTTTATATTTACCTTCTTTTCCCAGTGTTGATGTAGATACCTCAATAAAATACTTGTTTTCTCCGTGACTATCACTAAAACATTTATAAAATATTAGCAAACAAAAACATTTTGAATTATAGACATGTAAATATAAATGTGAGTTTCAAATGAAAGTTCAGACATTACCTTGTTCTGAAGGATAATCTTTTGTAGGTACATAAACAGAAGGCCTCTTTAATGGTGATCTGTTATTATTATCTACATGAAATTTAGTGAAATTATGTTCATTATATGAAGGCAATCCTTTAAGAAATTCTGCTACAGACTGAAACAAAGTCATCCATAATGGTCAATAACTTGTTAATTGTGGAAAGCATATAAGAAACTTACCATTTCTGTAAATTACGAACTTATTATTGACAAGCTTTTTATTTTATTCAGTAATATTTCTTCTTTCTACAAATATATAATTTATTTGGGAAAATGTTCTTCAAAACTGTATAAACGTAACTACTCCGCACAGAATGTTTCTGTCAAACTAAATATTAAATAAGTGAAATAAGTCTCTAACGTCGTGACGTCTCTGTCCTCTGTCACTTTCACTTCCACCCTGTCTGGTGTATAATTCGGCGTTGTCAGATTTTCTTCGACGGGATTAAAAAGCACTGTCATGTGAACACCAGATTTGAAATAAGAAAAATGTAAGAAACAATTAAATAAACATTAGTCGTAAATCATACACGAAGAAAAGTAGGACTAAACATCTGTAATAAAGAGTAATGCAGAAAAAAGTTGTGGATGGGCAGTATTTTCGATACACCCGTGTAGTTAATTTATGACGTTTTTTTTTAATTTATAAAACGTTAAATAATTTTACCAGTTGCGTTCCTCTTTAATATGATGAAATGTAGCAATACATCTGATTCTTACCTTTCTCACAAATAGTGCATTTTGCCTAATACCAGGTTATAGGATTATGCATCACAAGCTGCTTTTATCTACTGTTCACGATTTTCTTCATATTTGGTATGTTTGATTGGTTTGTGATATGTTCAACACAGATACATGGTATTGGGGTGGTCACATTAGTATAAATGGGTGATCAGTACTTTTCTATTTTGGTCAGCAAATTAGGTAATACCTTCTACTAAGCCTGCATAGGTACTGAGCTCTACTTCTACTGCTAAGTCTCGTTGCCGTTAGTACCTATTAGCAGCGCTAGATGTCACTACCTCTAGGCAGAAATTAACAGAATGTACCAAAAACGAAATATCAGATGTGTCCGCGGCAAAAAGTAAGTTGGATAGTAATTTATACTCTTTATAAGTAAACGGATAACAGGCATTATTAAAAGGATTACAAAATTATTATTTTATTAATTATTATTAAATCCATATTCTTTGCCTCAGTGCTAACACCTCTGATAACTTGTTACACTGTTATTTAGCATAGTACACATAAAGTATACTAACTAGAAAATGAAATAAAACGTAAAAATTCTGACAAGKTGTCAAGCGCATATTTTTAATAGTAGCCMAGCAGGATAGACAAGCAGATGCCKTTAGAGGTACCTATAGCATAGAAAAATTTTCAGAACGCCAACTAAATAAGGAAATTGGTTCGGTTTTGAGCGAAATTTTATCCTTGTTTAACATTAGCATTATTCTATTACTTTTATCTCTGTCTTCAGTTGGGAAGGAGCTGAGAGGGCAGCACGAGCGCGGTGATTCTGCATTCCGATTGGTCAAACTCGTAGCAGCCCCAAACTGTGTAGTTGCCAGATTGCACAATTTTTTCCTTATTCTGTTATAAGAAATTCACTTTATTCCAATCACTTTTATTACAAACTTTTTATTAATAGTGCTTAAGAATATTTTTGATTGTGACTTAATACTCTGAATTATTGGACGATATATAAATAAGCTTTCGCTGGATTTCAGAGATTGATTTTAACATTATTATTTTGAAATAAATGTGGCATTCTTGCACGCCTGCGTCGTGCACATGATAACGCGTTTGTCCGCCATATTGCTTTTTCGAATTATAGGGTTAAGTACGATTTTGTGTTTGTTTGGACGTTTATTTCCTTTCGTTGCGTTATTATTACATAAAAGTGTTAAGAACTAGTGAAGCCTGGTAAGTTACCATTGTTGAAATATCATGATGTAGTACTCTGGGCTCTTGTGTTGCATAGTTGCACCGATGGCGTTGGTTGAACTACGGCTGTGCGTGGCGATTGCACTGCTACAAGAGTAAACTTGGTAAGTTTGTAGTTATTTGGGGATAAGATATTGTTATTGATTAATCTTTGGTTTATAGTGGTCTTGCTGCTTTGTGGAGACACACGGGGTTAGTGACTCCAGCATCTTTTTTGGCTGTCTGAGTCTGAGAGCAAAAGCTAAAGTACAAAAGCAGCAGGAGTATGCGTTAAGTAACTATTTTGAGTAAGGAAATGTACTTCGTTAATGTAGAATTCATTAACGTAGCAGCATTACTGGTTGGTTAAAGGTGTGTAACCCAATATCACCACCATCTGATTGTAAAATGTAAGTAGTACAATAGCAATTGTGATACTATTTTTGTTAAGAAAACTTATCATAGGTACCCCTAGATTCCCGTAGCAATTAACATTATGCAACAGTGTCGTTGCTTGGTCTGCAGATGCAGTGATGTGCTTGTGGGAAAAATGCATTATTTTCCTTCTAATGCTGAAAAGTAAGTGCATGCTGCTTATTAATATAGCTAAATTATATTAACAATACTTTTATATATGCATGGCTTTTCTTTTGGCAATTATAGAATTTGTAGCTTGAATCTAGTTACGCGAAAATTGCGACTACATGCTGTTCCCTCGTTATATCCAGCAGTTATGTAAGCATACCGATTTAATTGGTATAGAATGTGCTAACCTAACCTGTAAAATATTGTGCATTTATGATATCTTAGGAATTAACTTATCATATATTTTAGCTGAAACATCTAGCAGCTAGTTGTTCTGGTTTACAAGACAGCCAAGACACATCTAATGTAAGCGGACATCCTGTTTCCAGGGCATTCCAGACATGTCAAGGGCAAACGCTTCATCTAGAAAAAAGGCGTCTTATGCATACAGTGGAAAACAAAGAGGCCTACATTTTCAAATTGAATAGAAAGTACAAAAATAAATCTGGAGATGTGGGGGCATTGACAGGACTTGCAGATTCCCCTTCTTTAAGAAACTTATTTAAAGGTAGGTGAAATACCTAGATCTAATTTAAAAAATAATAAATAATTCTTTGTTTTTTCAGTGGAATCCCCATGGAAGACGTAAGACGGTAGAGAAGGTACTGGCAATTGCGCTTCTGAAGAGGAATCCTAAATGTTATAGGTTCTAATGAAAAGTTGTTGCTCTACCATTTCGTACTACTTTGTTGACGATGTTGCAAAAAGTATCCTTCCATTCTGGAATAAACGAACACCAAAATTTCGTCATCGGGGACATTGTACGTTCTGTCTGTCATATAGGAATTCCTTTGTGGTGCAAGCGATGGCATCAAGAAAACCAGCAGACTCGAAAAGAAGCAAGATAAGTAAGGCGGAAGATGCGCAAGTTCCAGCATTATGGATAAATAAGTTATTCTATATCGTTACAAGTGTCAAGTTTGCATTTTATAGACATACAGTATTATTTTATATTATTCACATCCACAAATGCATATTCTTAATGATTCATTACTTACAATAACTTTGTTTATCAAGCACAGACTGCATGCACTCAGTATAGTAATACAAAAATACAAGTAAATACAAAAACTATCGGTGTTTCAAGCTTTCTGTTTATAAAACTTTGTTTTCTGAAAGTTTTTAAGAGTTTTTTCTACAGTCTATATTTTGAAGCAATAAATTTACGAACTACTCTAGAACCCATGAAATTATTGAATAATAGTAACAATAAAAACATTTCGTATTTATTAGTTCAGCTCAACATCGTATACAATTGTTATAACTTTAATATGAAAAGCTAAATGAATAAAATAAGAATAGAAAACTTCCACTTCATTACCTTAATTACAGCTTAATGAGTTTCTTCATTAATTTGTTAAAACTTGCATTGTGTTGTTTCCACATGTTTTTAAGAAGTAACAAATAAATGGTTCAATTACTGAACTTCCATAATTGTAAATGCCAGTAACAAAATTTATGTATTGTGTAATATTCCTTCATGTAGGAAATCAAATAAGATTAACACGGTGCCTTAAAACTATAGATGTTTACAGAACATATTGATTTTAATGAAATTTTTGGCTAAAGCTGCACAAGAAGCTCGTTAAACTTTTTTATATACACATAATGTCATATTTCTATACCCCTTAATTTGAAAATGGGAACATTGTAAATTATCTATTGTATAAGCAGCGTTATTGTACATACAATATTTATACACTATACCACGAAATTAGTTTTATTTGCTATTGTACATATTATTTATGTATGCATATCATTTATTTCTCTTTGTGTTCAGCTATTTGAATTATTGTAATTAGTAAATAATTTTGTCTCATCCTATGATTTACTATTGTATTTCTTTATTGTTTTGTAAATAAACGTTTTCCAATGAGTCATTGTTTCATTTTGAAGTTAAATAAAAAATACCAGCAGATTAGCAGTGCAGCACTCCTTCTAGCATATTTTCTAACCTGCCGCCACACGCCGCGCGCGACCTCTACCGACACCTTCCTATACAGCGGCGCAGACCGAACCTGAAATATATAGGGAGTCGTACTTCTCGACGTTTTCTCTGCCTATAGTAAGTATGTGACAGTGTACATCTGTATTATAAATTGGCTAATTGGAAAATATCTTTTAGTGCATTTGACTGGTAAAGAGAAACGGCTGTAAATATTGAAATAAATTTTTCAATATCACTGTCATATACATTTGTATATACTCAATTATAAGTGGGGATTGGAGGACGCGGTACGCGCAAGTTTGCAGGTAGCAGGCAATTAAAGCAGCAGTGTGTACTTGAATTGGAAAATATACAGTTATGTTAAGTACATAAAATGGTTTTCTTTAATAATACATCGCAATCACAATCATTATTTAATATTTATTTATGTATTAAGGGCATAGTAAGATTTTTATGGTCCGAAGCGCTATTTTGAGCCCGAGCGCTGTACAGCCATAAAAATCAGTTATGCCAGCAATGCATACAAAACTTTATACACGATTCATACAATGAATATTTAAAATAAATTATAATATAACTTATCGATTTTTAAAAGAAATACACTACATTTCGTATTTATGATGGATAGGCATTAGCACTTTATCATGGAAACTTGTATAGGTAATAAGGAGCAAACAAAATGATAATGATTCATTTAATGTTTTGGTAGTAGGTTTTCAAAGCTATAAACTATCTTCATAGGATTATGACAGACTAAACTGAAGAAGCTGCCAAAAAGGCAACCTGCGGCCACAACATAAACATATCTAAACTGTATTGTAAACACAAAATTTAGATAAAACTTTGAATAAGTCCATAGCTTTGTGTTTATTATTTTTAAATTTTGACGTTTTATTATAGCCCACTCGGTCATAATAATTTAATAACAATCACGCACTACAAAAAGATGTTTACATCAAAGAAATTTAGTTATAATTGTCATTTTATAATGTCGTCGAGCATAAAACATATTTAACACCAGTATTATCTACAGATTAGCTAAACATTTTATTTAAATTGAGCATCAAATGTATAACCTGTTTTAAATTTGGCAAAAATTAATTGCAAATTCATTATAGAATTTTTGAAAAAGTTTAATCTTTTAAACAGATATTTTTTTTAAATTTAATTGCATTGGAGAAGTTTTAATTGAATCACGATTAAACACACATCAGCTGACAAACAAAAAAATTATTTTTTTGTGATTTGTTAATGACACCTTCACAGATGGTGATCTGAACATTATATCAATCAATGATTAAAGCTAAGTAACTATTTTGCTTTTGTTTGACCTTAACTTATACCCTTAATAATTTCGGAAATTCTTGCTGATTTAGTTTAGTAGCCAAATATATAATCTTGGACTTCTCTATATGAAATATAGTTTTTTTCAAAATGTTGGATAAATAATATCTCCAAAACAGCATGATTTAAGCACAATTTTTTTAATTTGCAGTGTTCCATTTAAACAAAGAAATTGTGCACACTTAACAAGTTCAAAAATTGAACACAGTTGGTAAAAATCCTGTAAAAATAGAAGTGGAAATATCGTTATGGCCATCCTTTGCTAAGTAATTTGCAAGGTTTGATAGTCTTAAGTCTTAATTTTTTTTTAATAAATTTTTATTGCTGACCTCTAAACAGTGCTAAGTGGCACTGGTGCTGAGGCCTAAACAGTAATTTACATTGAAAAGTAACAGTGTAATTCTAAGTATTACAAAATATATAATTATAACATAAACTATACTTTACATTTCATCTAAATATAACTTAAGGCTACGGCAGGATTTTTCATATCTATTTACATTTATTATATTTTCAGGAATTTGATTGTATATGTTAATACTATTATATAGAGGAGATTTTTGAGCTTTGCTGGTTCTATATATTTCATTTCTAAGAGTATCTTGTGATCTAACGTCATAGTTGTGGACTTCCTTAGTATATTTCAAATTTATGTTTGTTTTTATTGTATTGGTTTTTATTGCATATATGAGTTTTACTTGTTCAAATATTTTTAATTTGTATATATTGAATATTCCTGTTTGACTGTATAATTGTGTTGAAGGTGTGTAATATTCAAGATTAAAAACAGTTTTTACAGCTTTATTTTGAAAGCGCTGAAGTTTCTGTATCACATAATCAGGTGCATTTCCCCAACATGTTATGAGATACCTTATATGAGGCATAACAAAGCAATTGTACAATGTCAGTCTTGCTGCTTTATTTAATATATTAGTACATCTTTTTATTGCACCCAGCATTGGTGCAATATTTAGCATTATGTTTTCTATGTGTAATTTCCATGTTAGGTCGTTTGATATTTTTATTCCTAAGTATTTATAATTTGACACCTCCTTTAATTTTATATTATTTAAATATATATTAGTATCACAGCTCTTCTTATTTTTTGTTTTATGATCATGTATACAGTCTTGGATATATTAATTGTTAACTTATTATAGCACAGCCACTTAAAATATACATCAAGATCACAGTTAATTTCTCTCTCTAATTGCTTCATATCTGCTCCTGATAATACCAACACAGTATCGTCTGCAAACATAAAGTACCTTGCCTTTAACTTTACATATTTTAGACAGTGTACATACATTAAGTATTGTAGGGGTCCCATTACGGAGCCCTGCGCAACTCCCACTCGCAGTTGTACCGTTTCACTATTTTTCCCGTTCAACTCTGTGTAATGTTTTCTGTTCTCCGAGTATGTCCTCAATAGACTGTAGCACACACCTCTGAAGCCCATATTMTACAGTKTATTTAACAATAACTTTATGTCCACCGTGTCGAATGCTTTTTGTAAATCAATGAACACTGCCACAACATACCGATTTTTGTCGATCTCACTATATATGTATTCCAGGAGGTCCATTGTTGCACCCATTGTATTGCTGTCTTTTTGGAATCCATATTGATGTGTATCAAATCCATAAGTTTGGTTAATAAATCTGGTTAGTCATCTTTTTATAATCTTTTCCACTATTTTTGAGAAAGTTGTGAGTACCGAAATCGGTCTGTAGTTATTCATATCATCTTTTTTTCCTTTTTTGTACACTGGAACAATTTTTGCGATCTTCAGTTCATCAGGAAATATGCCACTTTCCAATATACCATTTGTCAGACTTACAAGCATTTCTCCTATAACATTGAATAATTTGTTTATATCTTGTTTGGATATTCGATCAATTCCAGGCGAAAAGTTATTTTTTATTTCGGCTATAACTTCCTTAATTTCCTCTAGGTCAGTTGCCTCCAAAAAAATTGTTTTGTCTGTTTTCTCTTCAATGTTATTGCCCTCTCCAATCTTTGTCGTATAAGTTTTAGTACATTCCATTTTTGCAGAATTTATAATGTTTGTTAACTCATTGAATGTTGTAATATTATTTTGTTGCAATTTGTTTTGAACACATTGAACCCATTCCTGTTGACGCAATACTTGTCTTATAACTTTTTTCCGTTTGATTTTTTTGGTATATTTATTTAATGTAATATTTATTATTTTATGATCTGAGATCATATGTTCTTGAAGCTGTATGATACACGATAATGATTTATTTGTTATGACATGATCTATTATTGTTGCTGTTGTTTTGGTAACTCTGGTTGCATTTTCTTTATCTATAACATTCTGAACTTCAAATGCGTTTATTTCAATAATATTTTTGTACTCCCTTACTACAGGTGAATCTTTAATTATATCCAAATTTATGTCACCTATTACTACACAATCCTTTTTTTGCATTTCCAATATTTTATCAAAGTGTTTCAAAAAATTTGACATGTTATTGCTAGGTGGTCTATATATACTCAAGATGGTCACATTTTCCTCTATGAGATGTATTGATAATAGATTGCAATCATTTATGTCTTCAGAAGGAATATCACAGCAGTTGTATTGTATATTATCCCTAATATATATGGATGTCCCTCCCCCCCTAGAATCTCTACAGTCATGCACTGCAGTGTACGAGGGTATACGAAAGAAATCTGTTTAATTATTATATAGCCAGGTCTCTACTAATACAATGATATGTACAGTATTTTGTAAATTATTTTGTATAATGTCCTTTAGATCTTCCAATTTATTTCTTAGACTTCTTATGTTTATATATAATATGTTTAGTTTATTGTGTTTGAATTTTGTGATGTTTTATTTTAATTTACATAAATGTTTCACCCTTAATTTTCAAGTTCTTCTTCATAGTTACTTAATGACGGATATATACATTTTTTTATAGAATCACATCACTTCCATTTTATTTAAACAAACAAAGTCGCATACTGCCCCAAAATATGGAACACCCTGAATTTGTGCATAATATACTTATAAATGAAATAACTCTTTTCAAAACAAAAACAAAAACACATGGTTTCTGATACAAAATAATCCCTTATTACAACTGGTTTGTAAAAAGTTTGCATCTATTTTGCAAATTGTCATAAAAGAACCATGTTTATCTCGTATGCTCGGGTATTAGATGTGGACCGATTTAGCAGTAATGATTATAACCAGTGTATTTATACATAACAATAAATAAAATCGGCTTTTTATAAAATCTTAAACATTCTATAACAAACTAGACTTTCCAGTTCTGAAACCACAATACATAGTGTCCTTTGTCATCTGTAGCTCAGTGTTCAACCCTTCTTTTAATCATAAATGTCATTAGTGCTTGGAATCGTTGCCGTAATTTCTGTGTAGTTAATAAATGGGTACTTGGTAGAACAATAAAACACCTCAGTGTAATAGATGAATATAATTAAAAATTATTAAAATAACAACAAATAACGGCAGTTGGCATTCATACATAAAATAACATTTGTTTTTGCAAGGCAAGTAGTATTAAAAGATCAATGTATTGTCTTAATTTCATCAGGTGCATAATCAGGTACAGTACAGCCGACTTGTTTAATTATTTGCAAAGAGACCCAAGAACCCCATTTTAAGCAATCAACAGGAGGCTGATCAGAAAATAATGCAGTAAGAAATCCAGCAACATATGAATCACCAGCTCCTGTGGTATCTTTTATTTCATCCTTGCGAACTCCAAAAACATCTATTTCATCCACTTGGCCACCACTGTGGGCACCAATAACTGTTTCCGATCCATTTGTAATGATTACCATCTTACCATATTTTGGTGTACCACGCCCAGAGAAATTTCGAGTGAGGTACGTAGCGAAGCTTTTAAAATTATCATCATGGCCCATTACTTTAGCAAGCGCTTTATATTCATCTCCATTTCCAAAAAGTATGTCACACTGCTCTGTAAAGTACTTCATTTCATTTGGATAATCTCTGCACATATACTGGCCACTTATATTAAAAACAAATAACTTATTATTATCTTTACAAAAATTAAGTACGTATTTGGCAACTTCTATTCGTTCAGTCAAAAAAAAACCTTCCATGTATACAACGTCTACAGTTTTTAGAATGTTAACTACTCCTTCGTCGGCAATCAAACTGCTGACAGTTAAAGATTCTGCTGCTCCTATGTGTGCGATTAAAGATCTATATCTTTCTCTTACTAAAGCTACTGAAGTACCAGTAGGCTTGCTGTCATGAACTATATATCTGCAATAAGTTATAGATTAAACATTTTATATTCATCAGACATATTAAATAACAATGTATTGTTTATTGTGTAAATACATTCCTGCATTTATCATAAGTTGTTCCTATAAGTACTTCTATACAAATTACATTAAACAGCAACTAAACTTGAATGACCATCATATATTCATCACAGTAGGTACATAGCTTTAAAAGCAGACATACAAATACCAAATAATCACAATTTGCAATAAACTGAGAAGGTAAAAGAGCAAACTCAAATAAATTGGTGCAATTAATTGCATTTTAACTTATAAGGAGGTAAATATTAAAAATATGGCAGCACAAACATTCTATTTCATACCCCTGACTCATTTCTTATCAGAATAAGCGTCTATATCTCTAAAGTGTAAAGCAGGAATCTTAAAAGTACATAACTATGTAGAGCACATTTTACTTTCTTACCTAGTGATAACACCATCTTTTTCAACTAGCTTTTTCAAAGTGTGCCCTTGTTCATCATTTCCAACACATCCAAACATGTAAGTTGACCCCGGTTTATTTAAAAGCCATTGAAGAATACGGAGTGTATTTTGTGCACATCCCCCTGCACTATAATGCTTATCGAATCTAAAATTCTGTATTAGACTGAAGCATTTAAATTATAGTGAAGGTGTAACTAACTGAGATACATCGCTAATCAAAAATTTCATATCTTGCTCGGTAATCTCCTTTTGTGTGTTCTCTTTGAGGTTATATTTTCTCAAAAGATCGTCGTTTGTTATTTTGACGGTGATGTCTATTAATGGATTACCAAAACCGCCTACTACGACCATATTGTTTTTTATTGGTTGTTGGATATTAGGTAAATCCCCCAAATACCTAAAAGAACGTAAAGCGAATGTTCTGTATGTCTTCAACGCACGACAGACGTAAACAAATGGTAAATAGTAATACATAATATTAATTTGTACATCTATGCATGCATTGCCCTTATCATTTGAACTTATCTAATATGTAATACATAATAAGCATATTCAAGTGTCGTGATCTCAATTATCTACATTTGTATGTAAGTGACAATGTGAGCATTTGCTTTATACAAGCTAATACTCATGCTGCATAACACTAACACGATAACACGAACACGTAACTTACTATTTACTAACTTATCTGAATACATAATGTACGCAGCGTAGTTTATTTATAGCCTTCTAATAGACATTTATGGGTAAATTTAAATCGCTAACCTTTCCAAATTTTATTAGCAGATTTGGCATAAAACATTATTGCGTATTCCAATGATCTACATATTCGAACTTGTTACTATTTTTGAATATAAAATTTATATACAGACAGTTAACAATCAATGCTAACATGAATACGGATTGTAGGTAGGTTGCTGTTGGTAGATTGTTGAGTAGGTATTTATCGGGTAATTTCGACAGATTTTCTTAACAAATTGGCAACGTAGCCTAATAGAATATACCTTGTTGCCAAGTTAACCAAATTACCTGCAGATAAAGACAAACACTGTGCCTGCAGTTGTACATTTTGTATTAAAATGTCGGCCTTTGTGATCACAGCAGAGATATTCTATCTTTTATATAGACGCCTTTTTATGACATGCGCGAGAATATATTGTGATGACCAGTAAGTCGCCATGTTGCCCGTTTATGCCATAGATAAAGACGTGTCTATGGTTTATAGGGCAGCGAGCCTGCGCTGTAACTCGCAAATGTGACTGGGTGAATGGCGATTGGCGAAATATGTGGCAGGTCTTGTTGTTTCTTGTGACCTTGCCATGACTTTCCTATATAAACTTTTCTGCGCATGCATCTGGCCCTATATGCAGGAGGGTCGTTTATTACAATATCATAGCATTGCTTCATTGTTTAAGAATATTCTTAAACAATGATTGCTTTATTCTTCGAGCTATGTATTTCTGTAAGTCATTACTGAAATGCAGTAACAATAACAAATATGTGGCAACAGTGTACATACACGTCGCATGACTGCCGCGGACTGCCGATTGCAATGAGTCATAGGTGATAGGTGCATCAACCATCCATTTTTGAAACGAAATTATCTTTGCACCGCAGTTTTAAATTCGAGTAAAGTGACACCGCTTTAATTTAATGTGGAAGCAGCAGATGCAATAAAGTATGTTGATATTACCATAGTGTAGGATTTCTAGAACTGTAAATTCTAGCATTACACATATATGTTATTCGTAAATAAACAAAAGTCATCTGTGTGATGTGTGCGTGTGTGGATGGTGAAATATGTGTCATATTTTCTTACAGAAAACGATCCGACCATGGCGACTGGTAGTGTTTCGGAAAATGTACCTATAACTCAGTTTCCTACAGCTCCATCTGATACTGAATTTGATGGAGATGAGGAATCCTTTGTTGTGCTGGGTAGATCCCCCAGTTCCTTTACTTTCTGTGAAGAAGGAAGAGCTATGCTGACAGAAGCCATGAAGACACTACACGAGACGGCTACTAAAGAAGATGTCATTGAACAGAACGAAATAACTGAAGAAGTAAAAAGTACAGCTGCACAAATCGAAAACGATGTAAATGTTAATAATAAAGTGGAGTCTGAATCAATAAATGTGAATACCGCAGGATTTGTAAGTACATACTTGGGAAACTATTTACTATAGCCTTACATCTAACGTCAACGCGGACATGCCGTCTAGGTGACAGCAAAATATATTAGGGCAAAAAACCTAAAATTTTCTAATTAAAATTTGCAACCATTATTTTTTGTTAATCTTTGGCTTATTGTATTTGCTAAATTAGATAATAACAAATAAAAATATAAAATGGTTGATGACAGGACTAGTTATTTTGAAGCGTGCTCTGAATTGCCGTATGTTCAATACATTGAGTAAACAAAGCACTGGTATTGTTTTATAATACATTTATTACATGGTACATGTTTAAAAAGGTTATATAGTTGTAAAGAAAGCGGTTCTCTATCTGATGCACTATAATTGGCGTTTCAATTTCATCATCTCTGCCTGCTAATTATTCAGAGTTACTGTCGTGCTCAGATCAACATCACTGGCATTACTTTCTACTTCATTGAACCAATTTCAAACTGTTTAGTCAAAATCTAGATCCAGGATACACACACGTTCTGAAGGACCGGCCTTTTTGCCGCAGCAATTTCCCGACAAATTTTATAACGTAAACGCGGACGTGCCGTCTGTGAGACTACTCGTCAAGTAAATCTCTAGAATACCCCCATATTTTAAGACACTGGTTTACCATATTAGGTATAAAAACTAAAGACCAATCAGGCTTGGAATACATGAAATGACAACATTGTGGGCATTACCAATTTTGAAAATGCAGCATTTTTAGTTCTGCTACAGACGGCACGTCCGCACGTAAGGGTTAATATAATTCTAGAAAATGGTGTCCTAACATGAATCTGAGGTCCGTTTCTTGTAGTTAGATGTAGTATTTTATAAATAAAGCCTTTACATTTGAAACTATTTTATGACGGATAGCGTTTTTTATATGCTGTATAGCACTGGTCTTCCTACCTATGTTTAAACAAGAAACGAATATGAGATTCATGTTCATGAAGTCCTTTTCTAAGGGTGTAGGTATTGGTGATGGGATGCTTGCTATATTGTACTATTATATGGTTGCCATAAGTGGATCATTAGTCACTGGGATATAGTTGTTAAAATTCTGAAAATGATCAGTAAAAAAGATGGAATTGTAAAACTAAAAAATTCATATATATAATATTGCTAACTACTACTACCAATAACTAAGCACTTCCACCATTTTATAAGAAAAAGACGTTAATCATTTTATTTTCTTGTGAAAACTAATAAAGTCATATTAAATTATACAAGCATAAAAAAACGAAAAGTCATGCTCTTCCGAATTTATTAACAAATAATATTGTATTAAGAAAAAACTTGAGTACAATATTATTATCTATCCAAAGCAGCTATCTTTAATGGGTGTACTACACACTTTCTCTCATAAGCACGGTAAAGTATTTTAACTTGTTTCTATTCTGCTTTATAATTTAAAAGCATCCAAACGATTACTATACTAAATACACTGAATTTGGGGATAGGTGCATTCATTATTTATCTATGCTTCGGTCTAGTTGCAACATACTGGGACATTAAACTGTTGACATATCCTGGTGTACCGGAACATATAGTAACACTACACTTTTATCATTAATAGTTTTTAAGAAAGCGATTTGTGTCTACTATGTGCAGAAAACATGGCCTTGAAGATGTCAAACATTGGTCACTTAAAAACTCCACCTAAATTGTTTACAGACACGTTAATCATAATAATACCAAACCTGTATTTGCTCATTTATTTATTTAATAGGTTACTTCCAAGCCAACATATTACAATAAATAGGTTTTATTTAAGTCATAAAGAATATATGTAATATATAACTAACAACAAACATATCTTTTGCTTAACCTTTTCTTAAAACATCGTTCGGGTAGTTATAAAGCGGACGGATGCCACCTGATTTTAACGAAATTTTATTTTCCCCCAAAACAGGGCCACCTAAACTAATATCTACTGTCAGTTTCTTAGGGTCACATCTACTTTTAGAATAAATGATTTTTTTTCATGGTTATTTTTTACTGATTTTATGGAATTTTGGACCCGTTTTTCTTTGCATACACACGATGCAATTATAAATATTGCTTTAGCTCAATGTAAAAATTTTGCTTTATTGCATCTTTAATTATAATGATTATTATAGATGTTTTTGCCAAGTAATTACAATTTTTATGGATCATTTTGATTCTTTGTTTTCTGAAGTGACTGTGATGGCATGTATACAGCTGGCATTTGAATATACACTCGGTTGCAAAATTCATGCAACATCTGCATATAAACACTGGTGTAAAAGAGTAAGTACTTTTCTACAATTTTCTCATAAATAAGGCTATAATTAGCTACTGAGTGAAATGTACAACTACTAACTGTTTCATGAGTATATTTCATCAGTAGCTAACATAGTGTACTGATACATGCCAAAAAGTAGTTCTATTGTTCAATTTTTTTTAACGCAAACTAGATGTGACAGGATTTGTGTTTAAGAGGTAATTTTTGGGGGCATACAAAATTTTGTTAAAATCGGTTGGACACCAACCTCTATTGTATAATTACCTACCCATATTTATACGAAACTTTTGGAAAAAACATGGTGGAGTGTATAACTGGACCTTATTAGGAAGTAACATAAAAATCGAAATGTTAAACAGTTTTTCATTTCAAAAGAAATAAACTGCAAGTATTATTAAGTGATTATGTGACGATTGCGCTAAAGGGAGCACTTGACATTGCACAACAATAAAAATACCGTGTGTCATGGAATAGTTTAAATCTAATGCACCATTGTATTAAAACGACATAGCTACAAAATAAAGATTTCAGATTCTTGTTTAGGAGACCATTTTCAACTCATTGTGTGGTATGACGTATTAGTAAATAACTAAACATATTTGTGAATAGAAAACATTACTTAAAATAATATGTTTTTGGAAGGATCGCTGTCACTATAAAACACTGACAAAAAATTACCTAACCTGATGTTTCGATTACACCTGTAATCTTTGTCAAAGACAAGAACCTTAAAATATCATCTGATAAGAGTTCAAACAAATTTTGAAAGCAAATTGAGAATTTACTTGATTTGGACGAGCATTTTTATTAAAAACTGAACAAAGATTCTTATTGTTATAACCATTTCTCACTAGCGGTGATTTAAGATGATATATTTCTTTTTGTAAAGAACTTTCGTCTGAGATTCTTTGTGCTCTAACAAATAACGTCCTTATAAGACTATTCTTTTGAGAGGGAAAGCATGTAAATATCCTGTAAACCTTGTGCTTTTCGTCCAGTGTCTACTCTGTATCCAAGAAAGGTAAACTACCATTGCTTTCTAATTCCATAGTAAATTTTATGTCAGGATTTTGACTGTTCAAATGATTCAGAAACTTAGCTAACCCTTCTATACAGTGGGGCCAAATAACAAAAGTATCAACTACATACCTATACCATCATTTTGGCTTAAACTGAAAACTGTTGATCGCCACCTCTACAAAATTTTCCTTAAACAAATTGGACACTATAAGACTTAAAAGTGAACCCATTGCACAACATGATTTTTGTTCATAAAAATTAGCATACCATAAGAAATAAGTTGATTTTAAACAGTGCTTAGGTAATCTGGCTATCAAGTCTCTCTTAAGTTTGGATTTGATGATATCTATCGTTTCAGGTATCGGTACTTTCATAAATAAATAAACCACATCAAAACTAACTAAAATATCTTCTGAAAAACTTAATACCTTTGTGTCAATAATGTTTGAAGAATTCTTGATGAAACTACTGCTTTTTCCTACATATGGTTTTAAATAGTTGCCAATCGTATTGACTATAAGGACATTCGTTTTATGGATTTTAAAGGCAAACCATACAATTTAGGTACCTACCTTTCAATGAGAAACAGTTAAAAAAGACTAAGAAAGATCAATTGTAATTTAGGAATTTTTTTGAGTTAGGATCTCAGAATAATTTTTTATATGTTTCCTCATCTAATAATTTTCTAATTTTATCGAGATAATAATTTTGTCTAAAAAATATTTCACTATGCAGTTTAATAATATTATTTAGGTAATATTAAAATGTCTGTATCTGGGGTTAATGCTCTTAATTGACAGATATCATTGGTATACTGTTTATCACAGTTTCATGAGGAAAACTCATGTCCTATCAAATTTTTGTATGTATTTATGCAGAACTGTTAACTAGTGGTGGTACAGAGTGAAGAATTTTGTTTAGTTCAGTTCTTACTTTTTGTTTGTTTTTTGTTTTTATTTTTTCCACCTTTCCATGTGATGCAGTATTAGATGCCTCCACACAAATTTATTTAAACGGTATTCTAGTATTATTTCTACATTAACTGATTTCCTCTTTAAGTACAATGCTACCATTTGGTTATTTTATGTCCTAGGCTGCATTGCAAGGGATTCGCAGTCTACCAAGTTTTGCTGAATTGTCCTATGATGAAATAGAAGCAAAAGTCACCTCTCTTGTAAATGAGAACACCAAATTAAAAGGTTTAGAATATGCACATTAACCATTACCCATTTTACATTTTTAATCCCTTTTAGATGTAATACAACAAAACAGCATGACCATGAAAAACCAAAGAGACTTGATGCTGAAGTGGGAAGAAGATGTACAAAAGGTTCATGCTTCACACAAGGCTAAGTTTGCAGAAACGAAGCAGTATGTTGAAGAGGTTTGTTTATCAAATTTAAAATATTTTCGGCTTATACCTTAGCATTTATTCTAGCTTCAAGTGGAAAATAAAGAATTGAAAGACTTATTGCATGCTGCTGAAGAGAAAATTAAGGAATTGGAGGCAAAGTGTAAGAGGAATTCATTGGTAGATAAGAGCAGCATAGAAAATGTGCAGGAATTTCAACTACATGCTGCCCAAGCCAAGATACATGAACTCGAAACATCTATGCAAAAAATGACCCTGGAGAATCGACAGCAGCTTGAAAATGATAGAACTGCTTTACTTCAGAAAATTGAAACACTGGAGCATGGATTGGAAAAACAGCTGTCATTGAATAATGAGGTAAAATTTTATTGATTGGTGATACAACATCTTATCAATATTTATATCAAATTATATATAAATGTTCAACATAGTTGATAGTAACATTGTGTTTTTGCTGCTTAAAGTATGGATAAAATTGTAAGTTGTGTTTAATTTCCCTGTAGCTCAACCAGAAGTTGGAAAAAGATTCCATGCTTATGGGTGATATCCAACGAAAACTTGTTTTGGAAGTACAAACCCGGAAGCAATTGGAATATGAGCTGAGCAAATCCAGCTCTGTGAATGAAGAAACGAAGTGCATACGTCAGCAACTTATGAATGCACAAATGCACATAACCAATCTTGAGCAAATGAGAGTGGAGGATCGTGAGGTGCTTAATGAGAAAGAACTGGAGATTGCAAGGCTGAACAAGCGTTTAGGTGAAGCCGCTGCTGAAAGTGATGTTGTTGTTGCATTACATGCACAGGTATGTATTTATTTTTGTAAAGGTATGTGGGAGTCGATATTTTAGGGTGATGACTGTACCTTTTGGCAATATTCAGCATTGAATAATAGGCCCTTTATTAGGCCAAAAAAAGTTATTTTTGTCAATTGGCCTTCATTTTACATTTGCTTTGTACACTATAGGTGTGAATATGTAGAAACAGTTACAGCTATGCTGTAAAAAATATAGCTAATAAAAATGCAGTTGCCCAAAATTCATTAATACAGTAATTATTGTTTCGAATGTGTTGTTTGAAATTATTTTTGATAAAAAAAAATCACCACTACAAAACAATACAAAGCAATGCATACATAAATAAGTATGCTACCACTGAGGGTGATTGTTATGTATTTATTAAGCAATACTCATTTGAAAAATGTCCAAAAACAAGCAGTATCGAAAAGGTGATGTGGCAATAAAGTCAAATAACCTCTCATTTTTGAGTTATCGAACCTCACTTCACATCTTTTTTAACATCAGACAACACAATGTGTTGGGTATGCATTCCATTTTGATTTTTGAAACTGGCATTATAAATTCAACCTTCAAACCCAGACCAGACACTTTTATAACCCTTACTAAAAATCAGGGACATGGAACTAAATTTACATATTTTAACTGAGTATAGTTTCATGCTCTTTGAAAATGATTGTTAGGTTGAAACAATTGTCAAATCTATGTCATAAAAATGAAGCAAAGCTCAATCAACTTGTTTCCAAACTAATTTAATTTTCTTTCTTTCTAAAACTGTGATAAAATTGTTTATTTTTGTCAAGTATTTGTTTACATAGATCATAGTACCCACATTGTTTTTTTTTTACACCAAATCGTTTAAAATATTTATAACCTTAATTTCAATACTTTAGTTGCTCATATGTTTCATATGAGCTTATCAAAATCAGTAAGGACACGAAACGGCTGTATCTAGGAAACCCCTTAGACTATAATTAGGAGGAAAAAAATTTTTGGATAAAAACGTACCATATAAATTTACTAAATACATTTTGGGGTTCATAAATCTCCCACTAGGAGGCGTTTTTGACATCACGTTATAAATAAATGCAAATAAATTCAAATTTGCCGATAAAATGTTTTTAGAATGTCAGTTTAATTACAAAAACTTTTGTTACAACATTTTTTCTCTGGTTGCTATGGTAACGTCACTACAAAGCAAAATACCAATTTTGGAACAATTTGCCATTAATATTATTCTTCAAACTCCGTCTAAATTATGTCATAAATTGTTTTTGGTTGAGGCATTTAAAAAATATTAGGCCGGTTTCTCCTCTCTATTTTAAGCTAAAATCAACTGTATTTTTTAAATCTAAACCAATCACACACCAATTTAAGGTGTTGTCATGGTTACTGGGTTGATTTTAGCTAACACCAACTTTAACAAAGAGAATAGGAACAGACCTATACGCTATATTAGTGCTGACATAATGACAGCCATTTTTGTGGTACGTCAAAGTCTTGGATCCTTACGAACCGAGTTGTCATAATGTGCGTAACGAACCTCAGTGTTAGGTGCAATTTTTTGACTTTAAAAAAATATTTAGAAATGTTACTGTGTATGTTTGAGTAGCTGACACTCCTTCGCTTTACTTAGCAAGTATTACAAACGTAAATTACATTTAGTTACAATGTGGATATTGCTGAAAAGCTTAACCTACAATAAGTTTGTGTGTAGAGCATTACAATTTACATGTTGTACCAGAAGATGGTAAAGTGCTACTAGGCCCCTGGATGTTCTTGTTATAATGAGTGAGAAACATATAAACTTTAAGCACTTATTTTAGATTGTCTTTTAACAATAGATTGCAACTTAATGTAATTTCGGTTTGTAATACTTAATGAATAATACAAAGGTATGCAAACGCTGAACTCCCTTACGCACATTATGACAACTAAGTAGGTTGGTTTGGATCCGGGATCTTGACGTATCGCAGCAAAATGGCCGACATCTACGTCACACTAATATAGCATATAAAATCTAAAAGTTTCGAGGCTATTTTGCTTTGTAGTGACGTTCCCATGGCAACCAGAGAAAAAAATGTAACAAAAGTGTAGGTAGCTAATTAGATGGAGATTCGAACAATTCTATTTTCCATCTACATTTTATCTGCAAATTTTGGATTTATTTGTGTTTATTTGTAACATGGTGTCAAATAAGCCCCCTTGTGGAACATTTAGGAATTTCAAAATATTTTTAGTGAATTTCGATGGTATGTTGGTATCCAAAAATTTTTATCCTCAAAGTGACAGCATGAGGGGTTTTCAAGATACAGCCGCTCCATGCCCTTATTGGATCACCCTGATTACCTGAGCATATTGTCAGGTTGTCCATTATTGCATTAATATTTTCAAATAATATCGCTTTGCATTCTTTTGAACTAATTTAATATATTAAAACTATTACAGTAAAAACTAAAAAAGTTGTCACTATTTTAAATTTCGATAATCTTCGATAATTCAAATTTTTGGTAACTGTAACAGATTCGTTGACAATTGCATGAGGAGTAAAACATGATAACTTAAATTTTAATAACTCGAAACTCAAATATGTTCATAACTTCAACAAATTATTTACCCTATTTTTTGTAAGTCGAATCTAACAGAACAATTTACCTATGTAAGTCTTTACCTTTCGTTTTGTAACATAATGATGTGGCTGATTCGCATTTTATGGTATTAAAGTTTATGTGTATGCTCTTTTCAGTGTTAGTGTGCTTACTTATTTGATTTATTATGTTTTAAACATTGCAGTAATTATTCAGTTACGTATTCACTTGTGATTTGTGTGCCAATTTATGTACATTCATTTAGAATATATTGTGGGATATACCCATATTTTTTGGAGAAACAAGCATTAAATTTGGCATTAAGTTTTTTTGTATGTTTCTATGTGTAGTTTTCAGGTACCAACTGGCAGCAGTATAATTAACTAAAGACTGATGTAAGATATAAACTGGAATAATGACAACCATTGCTGTTAATACTTATTTGTTTAAAACATAGTTTAAAAATGTCCTCTGATGAAAAAATTTACATCGATAGAAGTGGAAATTATTAAGGCATATACTCCCATGTGACCCATTTTCACTAAAATATATACATAAATAAAATTTGAGTGTACATATGCATTTCACTTTATAAGTCAAAGTTAAGGTTCGAGTTATCAAAGTTTGACTATTCGTTATCTTATATTGTAGTTTGTAGTAGTTTTTATCATCAGTGCTACTTTTCATGATTAAAAAATTTGTCGAAAGTATCTAGACATAATAATATATTTTTCAGCTGGATCTTTATAAAACGGACTATGAGGCAGTAGCCAACGCAAAGGAGTCACTGCTTACAGAGAAAAATCAAATAGCTGAAGATTTGCAAAACTTACAGAGACGTAATCAGCAGTTACTTGACGAAGTCGAGAGACTAAGAAATAACGACTATGTGCATGTCGAAAGGATTCAGCGTAGCTCTGATACTTCTTCCTCTAATGAAGTAAGTAATAGTGTTAAGTGATGTATATACTAGTGTTTCATTCAAGGCTTTTACTTGCATTTATCTTATACTTTTTAAACGTTTATGTAGTATTCCTTGAATTCAGTTATAGACATTGTTTTGTAGCTCCTATAGGTGCAACTTTGTTCTCGTGAAATAAATTTCAAATTTGCAAATCAGTGGCTATTGTTGGTGGTTTAGTACTTAAAAAAAACTATTGTTTTTATGTATTTGATTTCTAATTAACAGTCACCCCCACCATTGAGGTATACTTGCCCATTATGTGCAATGCAGTTCCGTTCCTTGCGTTTCATTCAAGAACATGTAGAAAACTGCATAAATAGTTCCCCCCAGAGCTAAGGGTATGCATAAAATTGGTGCTTGTATTTACTAATTGTGTGCTTTCTTTTCTTTTTTGTCTTTTTTCTTATTGTGTATGTTTGTTTTTGTGGAAAGGATCTGGAAAATGTTGAGTTTATTTTAACATGTTATAATTAAGATCACTCACCAGAACCTCTTCAAAGCTTTTTTCTTTTTAACTAATAGTAAGTGCTGCATTATCTGAATATATGTTGATTAATTTTATCATTTTTTTCAGTATGAGTGCCCCAAATGCAGCTTCAAGTTTTTGAATTACACGGCACTGGAAAATCATGTCCACCGATGTATTGAGCTGGATGCATTGCCATAATAAATTAATTTTAAATATTATACCTTCTAATATGTATTATTGACGATATAGTGTTACTCTGTTGAGTTGGTATTTCTGTGTTTCATTATATAGTTTATGGTTACTTTCTTGTACGTAGTAATAACAATACATTGTTATTACATATTTGGTGACTAAATATATTTTTATTGGTTCTGACACTTATTTTTATTTATCCTCTACCTTCATAAGTGATGTCAGTGTTTTCATCAGTGATGTAACATAAAACTGCAAAATTTTCTTACATAACTACCTGTTTTGGTGCAAAATTATTTTTAATTTTTTTTGTATATTACTTAAAATTTACTTGGTGTTAATGTGTACTGTACAAATTAAAATAAACCAGAAATTGCATGCATATTAATGAATGAGGTATTAATATCTAGGTTAATAATAATGCAGATGAAGTAGATTTGGTCACAATTAATTCAGCTGATTTTGTTTTAAGACTGGGGCTTGGACAATTGTGCAGCAATATTTAAAAAATATCTTCCAAAGCAGTAGAAAGTTTTGATAAAATATGATTAATTTGCCTATCTGAATATTGCAACATGTAGTAATATATGAAGAAAATAACATTTTACATTTGTTTTCACATTTGAAATGTGGGATATCAGAAGAGATTCAAAGTACCTATCAAAGAGAAACAAATAAAAAAAAAGAGTTGTCAATACTCTACGAATAAGCAGCATATTTTAGTATGATCGAACGAATCGCTGGAGCAAATTTAACAGGTTTCCAATAGTCAATGAAGAAGACTACCATATTTTTGTTTAATATTGACAGGTAGATACAGTTGAGCCCGGTTGTATTATATGAAGTAGAGGCTTGTATAAGCATTGCTTTCATGTATGTAATGATCCATAGGCAGGGGTCTACACAAAAGACACATACGTTAAAATTAGTAAATAAATATTGATTAAATAACAAAGTGTGGCCACAAATAATGAATTTAGATTTGGATATATAAAGTAATTATGTCAACAAGATCATGTTGCCGTAGTTACTTACTTAATTTTGACATTTAAGCAAAAGAAGACCGTATTAAGCACCGTTCACAGAACGCCGAAGTGTCGCTGGCGACATACCCCCACTTAACATATGGGCGACAGCGCGACAGTCGCTACTACCGCAAAAAGCCCGCGACCGACACAATTCTTTGAAATCAAGGTACCGTTAAATTACTAAATATCAGAGGTGATATATACTTATATAACTCACGAAGTATATTATTAAATTGCTAGCAAGAGTAAAGCTTAAGGCAAATAACAACTTTCGGTTATACTATGGTGGTGTATGGTATAGAAAAACGAAATATGCAAAAAGTCATAAAAAATAAAAGAAGGTATATTAGGTATTTGAGTATGTACACACCAATGTAGAAATTTTGGGTTTTGATGCAGAATTTGGGTACGACCAATCTTACGACAAAACATACTTGATATACCTATTTGGTACTGGTGTTTGTCAAATGCGACTTGATGAGAAAGTGCTTGGTTTAGTCGGTCTTCTCATTGAAAAGGTGCATATGTCAAGATAACCAATACCTCCTGCAAAAAGGACTAGCCCGAACTAGCTACATCATTGAAATTTTGCGCACCTCTAGAAAATAACCTCCTAAATAAGAATTTGAAATTAGCTTGTTGCGCTCGCGTTTAGTTTAAAAAAAATGAGTGTACGTGTAATTCCTCCTTATAATGTGCAGTGTTGCATGCTCCGATCCAAGCGTCCTATGATATGGCCTTTTTCGCCGCTTTTAGATATGTTGAAATAGTTATTACCAAACAAATTACCTTTTTGAGCAATTCTAATTTAGTTACAAGTTGAATTCATATTATATTTAACTCCCGCGTTGTGCAGTCTGCGTTTGCGACATATCTAATTTGAATTCAAATGAAACCGTCCTAGTCCTAACCTCAAAAAAACTGGCGACACTTTACTGTAGTTCGCAAATTCAAACTTCACGGGCGACAGCAGATAGTCGTCAGCGACAGAGGGGAATACGCACGAAGTCGCAACGCTATTGGTCGGCCAAGTGTCGCCAGCGACACGTCGACGTTCTGTGAATGCGGCTTTAGTTGTGTGACAAGAAAGATAGACCATTACAGACCCCAGAAAATTCTTTATTATTCATGTAAATATGATAGGAGAGCAACACGAATATGAGGCAAAATAAAAACATATCCAATCATTATTTATTAATAAACAAATTATGTAAATGAAATAAGTCAGCAGTTGTGAGGCATTAAATAGGTGAATAACATTTGAGAAAACAAACATCAAGAAATTAATTAAGCTGCATTTCTATAGCATCTTTTGCTCATTTTGCATGATTCATGGCTCCATACAAAGGTGACTAAGAGCACGACATTCATATCCAAAGACCCATTTAAAGTCGTGTGAACACAAAGTTGCAGGGGGAAATATTACTGATAGATCCTTACATTTAGTCACTAACTCACATCAAAAATATTTGCAACACTCCGAAAAATCTACTTAATATATTAGTTGTGTAGTTGTTATTCTTTAGTATTTTAGTAGTGGCGTGTAAAGTTTCAATTCTAAGTTCTGGACTAGTTAATTTAATAATAGAAAAGGAACTAACTCAAAGGTACATTTTATATTAATTGTAAATTTCATACCAGTTTGTCAAATGAAAAATACAGATATTCGAAAAAGACTTAAATTATAGGTCGAATCGTCATATTAATAGATACAAGTATCTTTAATTTAATAAAAACAGGAGCCAGAACCTCAAATAAATCACTGAGAATAATTAATACAAAGGACTCCACAAAATAAACATCAATATCGTTACCAACTAGGTAAGTTCCCTCTCTTTGTTTTCTCATTTTCTTCGTGTCCCTAAAATCATCCTTAGATATTGTTTACATTTTGGTTCCCATTAAAAACTTTGTTTTCTGTGGCAAACAGAAAGCACATGTAATTTTTCACTTTAAATAACCACATATATCGTTTTGATGACTAGCCTGTATTCTTTCAGTTCCAAAACCATCGCACCCCAAGTTAGAGGACTTAATTTTAGCTGAGCGTTCAAAGAAATACGAACTCCTTGCATCACCCTGCTTCAACTGACCTATGCAGTAAACAAAAATATTGTTTCATTATAACCCAAATGTATTCCACGGCATTCAATTGAGCACTGCTCAAGACATCGTTAATGGATTTGCATCATACTTCAGTGTGTATATGCAGGAGAAAATGGTACTTCCTATGCTACACAGAATGGTCTTGGGAGCAGTTACATAGTGTGTTGCATCACTTTGTGTTAAACAATAACGATATTAAACATGCAGCGCATAAAGTGAAGAGCAACTTTACCAAGGGTCCTGATGAAAACCCGCATTTCTTTTTAAATACTTTAAATAGCTTTAGTGACCCTTTATGTCATATATTCAATTTATCTCTAAAGCGTGCCGCTTTTCCTAAAATATGGAAACCAGCAAAGGTTATTCCAGTATTTAAGAATGGCGACAAGAGTAACATAGAAAATTATAGACCTATATAGCAATTCTGTCAAATTTTAGTTAAATATGTGAAGCATCCATAGCCAGTAATATCTATAGTCATATTTCACTTTTTATTAGTAATTTTCAACATGGTTTTATGCAACGTAAATCGAATATAACAAATCTTTGTGAGTTTGTACAGTTTGTCTCGGATGGACTCGATTTAAGAATACAAACAGATGTTATATATACTGATTTGACAAAGGCATTCGACCTTGTGTTACAAAAACTTTCTCTGCTTGGATTGTGTGCTCCAGACCTCAGTATATCTTTGCAGGGATTCTTCTCCAGCCTTGTGCTGGAGTACATCGCAAAAGGTTAATGGACGGTKGTTGTTGGTTTTTCATAAAATTTTGGGAAAACTTTTTAAATGAGCTTTTTGTTTTTCACAATATTAACCAATATCCACATTATATTCCGATTAAGATGAAAAAAAGGTTTATGGCTCAATCTCCAAGTGTCATATATTCAAAGAAGGCGTGGCCTCAGTGGAGCATAATCAACAAAAAAAATAAAATTTTGAAATTTTCAATAATAGCTTAGGTATTGGAAATTACTTTTCTCTTGTTGTAAGATTGTGTGCCATTAACAGTTTTTATTTTGTAGAAATACGAAAAACTTAAAATTCATGATGTCTTTATAAACATAATGCCAGCTTTTTGGGCAAGATGAAAGTGCCAGTTTTTATCACGTAGAAGATGCCTCTTAATAAAGTCAGGTTATAAGTGATCAATAACTGCTAAATTGAAACTTTCTTATTAGGAAATCTTCCTGTGAATGTAAAATGTTTATACGGTAGTGAAAGATCTTTTCGTTCCCTACCTAAGGATGAAAAACATCTTCCTATCTTGTTCACTCTTAAAGATATTGGCTTTTTTAGTATAAGGCAAATAATGAAATTTTCCAGAAACTTCAAGTTCTACCATAACAAACTAGGACATATGTTATCAAAGTGGCCTTTATTTTTGAGCAATTTAAAAATGAGGCGTTTCACATGAAGTGTACATCCTAAAAAGTTGAGTTATTCACATATTCGTTATTATTTTAATATGTTGTACAGTGCAGCCAAAAAAACCTGTACATGACAAAAATCAAGTAACAGTTATTTTTTTAATTTTGAAGTTTCATGCTACTTTTAGCAAAGAGGTTATCCATTGTGAACCATCAAAATGTCGAATAACAATAACTAAAGAGTCAAACTTATTTCACTAAAATTAAAATAAGTAAGTGAAAACATCTTTTTCTTAGATACTAACGCAAGAAAAAATTGAACTAATATAGTTTGATAGGGTGTATTTCTAAAAAAAATTACTACCCTCTATCAATTATAGTGTTTATCGAGTGACCATTTTCTTTGCTGTATTAAAATAATGAGTCAGTTTTGTACGATTCAGTGTTTTTCTGTCATTGTAAAAATAATGGTAATAAGGGGGTAAAATAATTATTTTGTTTATTTTCTGCAATCCCATCCTAGGAGGCCACAGTGGTACTCGCCAACATAGTAATTATGTAATAATAGTTATCTATATGCTAAAAAGCCTGTACATTTGCATATTGTGAAAATACATTGTAGGTACGTATAGGCATGTATATACAGCTATATACTCGTACGTACATATACAGGGTGTTAATGGTAACAGCTTACAATAGCTTACATTTTTATTTGATGTTGTAGACTAGTGGTTTAAATGGGGCAGTTTTATGAATTTATGAGCAGAATTATGTGGTGTTTACAAAAAAACAATTGAACATCAACTGACAGATATCTACAAGTTTGTTATTTTAAATAGAACGAACCCATTTTTTATAGAGTAGAGTTTCTGAACCTGGGGGTCGCGGTCGCCTTCATGTATGTACAAGGGGGGGGGTCGCATACTGTCAAAAAATAAGACCAGTAGACAAATCATCCATTTATTGAAAATAAAGTATGAATTATTTTTTAAAGTTCAACTGAAGTTTAACAAAATTTAATAGATATTAGTTTACCTGGCAATAGCAACCTAATTCCAACAAAATAAATTAATAGTTCATTATAGTGAGGGGGTCGCAAAGTGCATTTCATAATTTTTTCGCTATTTAGGAGGTCGATACATCAAATAGGTTGAGAAACGATGTTATAGAGCATTCAATTAAGGAAGTCGAATTAAATAAARAGTTACTAAGRTACCCACTACACTACAGTAATTTGTTTTTGAGATGTCATGTTGAATAATTGCTGTTTACGCAAGAGCCTACAACAGCTAATTTCTTTATTTTAAGTCGTACAATGTGGTTATTCTATTTAAAATAACAAACTTCTTGTAGTCAATATCTTGATCAGTTGACATCAAAAATTCGTAAAGCTTCCCCATTTAAACCACTAGTTTATGACGTCCAATAAAAAAGTTAGCTAAAAATTTGAAAGAAATTGGAATAATGTAGTTTGATAGGCTGTATTCTTAAAAGAAAGTGGTCACTCGAAAGCATTATTATAAAACCACCCCTGAAAGGGGGTTGTAGCCTCTAACATTAAGGGTGATAATGGTAGAGGGTTGTATTTTTTTAAGAATACATCTTATCAACCCCACATTATTCCAATTTTGCTTCAAATTTTTATTTATAATAATTATTGAGAAAAAAGTCGAGTATGTATATACTTTTTTAGATTATGTCTAACACATGTACATAAATAGCTATATACTCATTCCATTATGTACATAATATGTATTTTCTCAATATGCATATGTACTGCCTTTATTATCATTTAAATACCTATTATTACATAACTACTTTGTTGCTGAGTAGGTACCTCATAACATTATTAAGGGTATAAATGGTATAAGGTTGTAATTTTTTTTAGGAATACACCCTATCAAATTACATTAGTCCAATTTTTTTGAAATTTTTGTTTGTGTTTCCAAGAAATAAAAATGCTAAAGATTAAGGAATGACAAGCCAAAACTGGAAAATGGGGTGGAGTTGACGTTTAAAATTAGGTGTGTGACACACTTCCTTAATTAGAAACATTATATGTTAATTCCATCGGGGGCACATTTAACCCTCTTATTGTACTATAGCCTTTTATGTGACGTATGATTGTCTAGCAGCAAGCTCTTGAAGATTTGGAGGCAAATAATGTACAGTGAAGTTCGAATATAACTATCTACTTGGTTTAAGAAGAATATCTGAAAAATTAAGTTTGATAGTTATTATTATAGAAAATTTATTGCCACTTCTGATTATGAATTCAAACTTTCTTAGAATTTTTTCTCATAGAAAAGAGCATAATAAGTATTTCAGTAAAGTAAAAATTAAAAAAATTAACACCTTCTCATTTCTCATTGTAGCACATGAAAAATATTGCTTATGTTGATCTGTACAAAAAACGGATCTAAATACATGAAAATGTTCAAATATTTAAAACAGTTTATCTTTCTATGAGAATGGGTTGCGTTTATGTTTATCTTAAAATAAATAAATACTATGACGAAACGTGAATAATAAAATTACTGACATGTAATATAAATAACCTAAAAATAAATTAGCAACCATTTTTTTTCTTAAAAAGCAAAACTAATAAGTATATATATGTAACTAAAAAAAAAATACATTTACATACATAGGGCCGGTTTCTCTTCTCTTTGTTAAAGTTGATGTTAGCTAAAATTAACCCAGTAACCATGACAACACCTTAAACTGATGTATGTGATTGGTTTAGATTTTAAAAACAGGGTTGATTTTAGCTTAAAATAGAGAAGAGAAATCAGCCCATAAAAATTAATTAAAATCTAATAACCATCTTAAGAGTCTACAATAAAATGGCATAAATTATCACTATTTTTTTATAATACAAGATATTTCAGTCTTTATTACTGCAGAATTGTTTTGAAATTTTAGGCAGCTTAGTTTGTTTTACGTCTCTATCCTCCATTGACTACTTCATTACACTTATACTCATTCTGCACATGTATTTGAATGTGGTATTATGAATATTCTGTACTCATAATTAATCATATCCATTGTTCAACTTATGTTATAAAGACCCAAGAGAGCTTGTAAAATTCATACCCAAATTTGTAACAAATTCTTTTAAGCAAATAAATTCTTGAAAAAAAATGACAGCAGATTAACTTGCTTTATTTAATGTTTTAACTATTTCCAGAACAAGTCATTTGGCACCGTTCCTATATTTTTTAGTGTATTCTTCATAGATGCGGGGCCTCCTGCGAAGGTGAAAATAGTGTTTCTGTATATCTCAATGGGTTGAATTCTCTTCTCTATTTGAAGCTAAAATCGACTGTGTATTTAAAATCTAGACCAATCACACACCTCAATTTAAGGTATTGTCTTGGTTACAGGGTTAAATTTAGCTAAGATCAACTTTAACAAAGAGAATAGTAGTGGAGGTATTCATAGAGAATAAAAATAGAGAATAAAAACTCTGCATAAGTGAGAAGTGGGATAGTCCCGAAAAATTCGGAATGTCTGGCAACCCTGAAGGTGGACTCTGGAGTCATGAGTAGTATAATTCTAATCGGTAAAGTTGCCAGCACTGTGTGGCTGTTTGTAACGCGCGAACAKTAAAGCGCAACCTCAACCTGAACGCCATACAAAAGGTCGAAGTACTAATAAGTGATCAGTAATGATCGGTTCGTCTACAATTCTGATACAGTTAGTAGATAATTTCGTCATAATATGGTATCAATTTGCTAATTGCTAGTGCAATGTTTTGAGAAGTGAATTACTCTATTTGTGACGGCAGATGTCGCCCCTCCGTGTTTTTAAAAAGTGACGGTTAACAACAGGCAAGCATATGTTCATGGTTCATGTCCGTCCATCTATCCATCCATGCGCCACCGTCGATGTCGACGTGCGTATGTTTATTGCATATCGCCAAATATATTTGCTTAGAGAGAAGATCCGTGATTAGTGCTCATTGATCAAGAATTACAGATATCTCTGGAGTGAACGTTTTGCTTTTGCTTGTATGTGACAATCCGTGTACGGTTTTCGGTTATCATCAGGGTATGGTGTGCGCTGCTGTTTTAACGGAATATACAGGTCAACAGGGAGCGTTTTTATTAAAACATTACGATTAGGAAAAGAGGTGGATCGCAACATGCATACTCATCTTTGGGGTTCAATACTCGCAATTACAAATGAAACTGAAAATGTGAAAATATGAGCAGCATTCAAAAAAATTCATGCTTAGGCTTTGATACATTAACAACCCAAAAGAGTTGGTATTTATCAAAAAAGTACTACAAAGTCATAGAAGAGAAACTTAATTTCGTAACAAGCACACCAGTGTGCAAAACTTATTTCCATAACATAATGGATGTTTCTCTTACTGCCCATTTTGAAGGATTGGGCAAATGCCAAAGCAACATAAGTTCGATAATCGACAGTGATAGTGGATATGTTTCTACAAATCAGGAATCGTTTTTAACTTTCCCATTGGAAAACATGGATTCGAGTGCATCGTTCAGTGCTACAAAACAGATTTATTTAAGCGAAGACGCTTTGCTTGAACAACCAGAGGTAAAAAAGAAAGAAGAGTTTGACTACAGTTTGAGCGATTCTGTTATTCCTCCTTCTTTTGAAAGTGAAAAGACTACTTTTAGTGGTTTCGATGAGTCCAGTTGTTCTGAACATTCTTCGCTCATACCTTTGCAAAACACATTGAACAGTAGTTGTGATACAACTCGTAGCATTGATAACAATTCAGATAGCTTAATACAATGTAGTCAAAACACGAATTGTGATATGAATTTAACTGATACAAGTGAAAACTTGGAGACCATTGATGTAAATCTGAAAGCTGAATCTTCCAAAAATATCGAAGGTCATCTTTATTTTGAAGAAGCACTACTTAACACTCCACCTAAGAAGTTTGTAAATGTAGTGAACACAGACTTAAGTCCTGACCTCTTTTCTGACGACGAATCCAAAAGCTTCAAAGAAGAGCCCAAACTTGAGCCTTTGGTGATGCCAAAAGAAAAGTATGTGCATAAGAATGATCATAGATTGATTAGTAGGGTGAATGCTGCTTTAAGTGGCCTTTTCCCACCTCATAGTTTCACAGTGGTTCGCCTATCTATAGATGAAATTTTAAATAGGATTGATAGTAACAAACACTTGTTTTATACAAGTACTAATCTTGGCGTGTCTAATAGACAGAATGAAATGGATGCAGATAATTACAATACAGAGACGTTAAATCATTTTAAAACATCTTCTTTATTAATAACTGGTAGTGCAAAAGCTTCCATAGACAAGGAATGGCCTTTCATTATGGAATCACGCTATTATGGTTTACAGTAAGTACTGCCTTTGTTTATGCAATTTTGTATTTTTAATTTCACTACAGGTTGTTATTTAGATTAAGATTTAAAGATTTAATGCTATTATCAGAGGTGATATTTTAGTTCCTTAGGTCTTGTCTGGGGCGAGGTCTAGGGGTTATCTACTATCCTAAAATTTGCATACCGACTGCTTATTTGGCAGTATTTATCTGTTTACTGACACTAATATTGAATCGTTATGTACATATTGGATATATTTCTTTTAGTGGTTTCTCTGTGACTCCTAATCTACAAGTTGTTCCTATTTCTTTTTATCTACACATATGTAACCTTTGCATGCTGTGCAGCATTATAGGTCTTCTTCTGCATTGTCCATTTAATTGTTTTGTTTCAGGTGTTTTTTGGTCTTCCTACTTCTCTTTTGCGTATATCTTGCTTCCCTACACATTTGGCTTGTCACTGTCTGCTTTTGTTAAGCTTCCCCTTCTTTATTAGTGGCTGTAACTTTAATTCTTTCTAGACTTATTCATAAAGAACTTTATCTCTTCTTGTCATTCTTTATATTTTCCTTAGGAAAGTACATGGGTACTTCAACATTTCATCTCAAACCATAATGTGGTCATTAAGCCAATGGCTTTTAAATTATCACTCAAAACTTTTTTATTTGTGATTATTTATAAATTTTTATATCACAGAATTTAAGGTTGTTAAAAGCCTTTCAAAAGGTTTGCTTGTTACATTACGATAGAATACCTAAGCCGTTTTCGAGAAAAACCCGTTTAAGAATTTTGCCCAGCTCAGCATAATGCAAGGAGACTTCTCTTTTCCAGGATTTGCAAAATGTGCTTTGGTAACAAAAGTGTTTCAAGATAGTTTTGACAAGTTTATAGCAAAAAATATTCATGTTTATTTACAACTTTAGTACAGTGAAACACAATTTAAATTTTACAATAGCGTTTTTAAACTATTTCCTTCCATGTTGGTACAAAAATGCACTCTTCTAAGAAAATTACGACGAACTCTTGCTAATAGACCAATGTTTAATGGGGTATAAGACAACTATTGAAACTGAATAAGACAATCACTTACAATGTTTCTATTTTGCTCTACTATCCTAATACAACCATCAGTTATTTAAAAAAATTACATACGAATAGTTTATAACAATTACAAATCTGAAGGGTCCGTTCGTCCTGGTTTCAATGACTTGCCGAATTCGCGCTTCTTTCCAGCCAATCGTATTCAGTCTGTTGCACACTTGGCATCATTGTATGTCCTTGCCAAGTTTATTTACATGATCATATGTTTATGTAAACATAACCTAAACTAATGGGTACTTTAGAGTTGTCGAAAACTGGGTGTATTAATACCATTTGTCAGTTTGTAGGCAAAATATCATCAGGAAGCATAAAGACTGATTCGAGCAGCTTATCGCGTATTGATCACAACATCAAATAACAAATAGCAAAATCTGCGAGTACTATACATAACCAAACACAAACACGTGCACTTTCGTCTTACACTGTCATGCTGTCATTTATCATTGGTTACGGGCAGGTCCGTCAGCTGATTGCCTTTCTCTGTTGTCAAACGTTCGACCAGTACATACGTCATGATGACGTATCTACTGGCCGAGTTTAAAAAGGGKCGTTGTCTCCCGCCMATTTACAATAATTTTTTTAGGGCATTAAAACTCCACAGACGAAAGAAATATTTTGGAATTAGCATTAGCATACCTTTAGCTTCACAAAACATATTTTTCCAGAAAAGTGTCTTATACCCCATTGCTTCGCATTTTTGAACAATTCTTATTCGTAGTTCCTCAACATTATGAACCAAGAGAACACAACACAACACAAGTTTAGATTGCCCCAAAAGGAAAATTCCATAGGATTTAAATCAGGCGACCTTGCAGGGCACTGTACACTTAATTAAGGTGCTCTCTCACATCAACATTAAAATGGAGTGGCACTCCATCTTGAAACAGCCGTCGGAAATTTCTTACTTGAAGAAGTACTTCATCCAAGAGAACAGGCAAATCGTTCCTTAGAAAACCTAAATAAATCTCACAATTCAATCTAGGAGGTAAACAATATGGTCCAATTAGATAATTTTTTACAATGTCAGCCCACACGTTAACAGAAAACCTGTATTGGAAACTACGTTCTACATCCAAATGAAGATTTTCATTACTCCAATAATGTTCACTATGAACATTAAATAAATCTTCTCGTGCAAATCCGGCTTTGACTGTGAAAAGAATAGAATGTATGAAATTTCTGTCATCTTTGTGTATTACAAAAGTTTACATGAGCCATGAGCTTGAACTTTTTAGCAGGGTTCGAAAAAACCCGTGTTTATTTGAAAATACCCAACCTGCATGGGCCCATGAGAGTTTAATCCTTTTTTTTTCAGGGATTTTCGGGTTTTTCTGGGTCAGACGGTAACTATCATATTTGCTGCATATACAGGGTTTCTATAAATGATTCATGCATCCAGGGTGCTTATGGAAATTATTCATTTTAATCAATTTGCCGCCTCTCAGGAAAGTGATGTATACTTGTCATTTGTTGATTTTTGAATTATTTGATATATTTGAATATGGGAAAACGCCTGGAAGTGTGTATTTTCAAAATATTCGGTAGTGTTTTGTGGGATAATGAACTTTAAGGTAGCAGAAAGCTCATATTTTCTTATGTATTTTATACTTTATTCCAGAAGTATCGATTTATTTTGATTCTGTTTTTTTGTTGCCTGTACCTACAATATATGTTTTTGAATTCAAATCTTAAGTTATGTATGCACTTATCTCCACTCATATTGTAAAACCTACATATTTTTGAAAAACTCAGTAGGTTTAGGTTTTCTCAAGGGGGCCTAACCCGAAAAAACCCAGTGGGTTTTTTTGGGTTGTCATTTCATGCGAACCCTGCTTTTTTGATAATGATAAGGGTACAGTTGTTGCTCGTTCAGAATGGAATTTTTTGGAGTGTTCTCTTGATTTGCAATTATTCTTACACTCGTAGTAATAATGCATATCACATAGTTCTGCATTAATATATTATCTATTATTGTTATTTATATTAATTTAAAAAAAATTGTAACCATAAAATGTTAATTTGTTACTTGGTAACGCACATGCCGCCCATTTGTCAAAATTATTTAATATGTTTTTGTTAGCAAAGCACACTTTGCATATCCTGGAAAAATCCTCCTTTTATATGCTGAGCTGGGTAAAAATTTTAAATGGATTTTTTTCCAAACGGTTTATTTTATAGTAATGTGACAACAGAACCCTTTTTAAAGATTATTTTTAACGAACTTAATTTCTGAATATTCAGATTTATAAATAATCACAAATAAAAAAGTTCTGGGTAATAATTTAAAGCCAAGGGCAATTTAAGCCCGTTGGCATTGAAGGATTTGCTTTAAATTTGGACAAGAAAAGCACAATTCTATCTTTGTTGTACTGTTCATAGCTATCCTGTGTTTTATTTTAAACCTCGTTTTTGTTTATTTCAGCACGTGTCAGTATGATTTTTCTTATTTTTTTCCTGTTTTTTCTTTTTCTTTGTGTACCATAAGTTTTCTTCATTGAAGTGTTTGTAGTTTTCTTAAAGCTTTGCCACATTTTATTATTTGATTTTATCAGTTGGTTAGGAAAATCTCTGCTTATATTTTCTTCCTTCATAATATTTATGTTTCAATACATTCACAAAAAGGACCTCGAAATCTAACTGTAGGTAGGAAAAACCCTATTGCCAAATATTCATTACTAGACTCACTTATCTGGCTCACAACAATCCTATCCCCATACTATCCGGGTGTATGCCTAACATAATGTAAGACATGCTAAATGCAGATTTCTTAGCCATGGTAACATGTTTTATTTCTTCGTTTATTTTAAAATGTTCCTACTTTTAACTGTTCATAATTTTATGCTTTATGCAATTAAGTTTTATGTAATTTAATTGTTCATATCATCACATGTACATTGTTTAGTTTACTGGTGTACAGACATATTGGAATTTGTTATGCATCAATAGAAGTGCAGCAAAATTGTGCAAGAACATGTGCTATAATTAGAAAGACCAGAAAAGATTTTCTTTGTGATGTAAGGAAGTCATAACATTAAGCAAACACCTCGGCAAACACATATTTATTAATTATACCTAGGTACTGGATGTGTTTATGGGAAAATTAGTCTTTTTAGGAAAAATAAAATTATTAAATAATAATTTGTGCATTAGAATTTTCGATTGTAAGTAAACAGTGGATATGATGAGATTTTCTCAGGCTATGATTCCTTCTTTGACTCAATTTCCCCAAGCCACTATATACAGGGTATCCCAAAATAGTTTATTGGTTTTCTATCTAGATTATCTTCATTACATGTAGCTGTGCCAACTTTAGTTAATTAATGTATACTTCTTATTATTATAGGGGATAATGTTAGTGTAAAAATATTGTTTGAGTTCTTTTTAATAGAATTCATTGGCATAATATTAAAATTCACATAGTGCCTAAGTTTCATTTATAACGGCTGTAGTGCTTTGCTCAGCTACAAAAATTGTGATATTTGCAGGGATATTTGTGCATAGTGTGTTTAATTGGTTTTAGTTTTTGTTACTTCGTTCAATCACTTCAGGATTAATATTATGTGCCATTTCACCACATGGGGGGGTGGGGTAAATAAATAAATGATTAGGAAATATCTCATTAATACCGTAACACTGTAGTGATGATCATTTTTGTTGTTTGGAAAAATATATGCTATTGGGGGTATGCGTTTTAATATCAATATTGAGTGTCAGATAGGTTTTCTTAAAAAAAATTTGGCCCTAAAAAACACCACCCAGTCTTCCCAACCCACATTATGTAATTTCTGATCTACTTGCCTGTGTGCTTTTTGGGTCCAGTGGGGATTTTTTTTAATATCTACAGTTGTGATGGTTAACCACATCAATAAGATAAATTGGGCTTTATCAGAAAAAAAAATGTTATTTAAAAGAATTGTGTTCTGGTCACAAGGGAACAAGTTCACAAAGCTTTAAGCATGGATCTTCTAGATCGTCGTCATTTATAACTTATGTTTTATAGGAGTTACATTTTGTTTTAAATATCTTAACAATGGAGAATTGAACTACATTCCGATTTAAGGCCATTTGTTCTTCACAACCAAGCAAGAGATTTAATTTTATGTCTTCATCTTTTTGCAGAACTGGTCATGATAAATCTTTTAGAGATCCATTTTTCCTAAATTTTTCAATTAATTTGCTGATAAGGTCTGTTACCAAAACCAACCTTAATGAAAACTTGAATTCTTTCTGATTCTATTTTTGTCAAATTCTGGATGACTTGTTTGAACAAATTTTGCTTTTTTCTAATTGTATCAAATATTTCATAAAAATAGTGATTTCAAACTAAATGATATGATTCAATTAAAGAAATGTGTCTCAAATTTAAATTTCTTCCAGTTTGTTTTTTATTTTCCAATGTGTTATTTTTATTTTTTCTTCATGGAATAAAATTGTTTTGAATTAAACTCGTAATATTTTCAAGAAAAATGTTATGTATTACTCTTGAATAGAGAATTGTAAAATGAAAAAAAAGTTGGGGTTTACTATTTAAAACACTAGATGTATATCTGTAGAACTTAATTTAATGAAATATTTTTTTCTAGCCACAATCGAAGCAAGTTGTCAGAGGAGTTTGAACATCTTTGCATAAAATATGCCCAAAGGTATATAAGTTGTGAGACCCAGTCAACTTGCACCGTTTTTGAGAATAATGCAGGCAGTCCATCAAAGCGAAAAGCAACAAAGAGATGGAATGTAAAATCACCCGGAAGGAGGCTGAGTCATCTAGCTAGACGTAAAATAACATTTAACAATTCCGTCTTGCAAACATCCAGCAGTTCTGTTTGTTCACGGGCTAAGCAAATATTGGTAGATGCTAGGTAAGAAGTTTATATAAGTTTGCTTTATTTATTTTAGATTTTATTGCAAAATAAAATATATTTGGTTAAAATGCACATAAATGACAAAGTAATGTGTGCAACTTTCTATTTGTATTCTTTGACCATTATATAGCCGAGGGTGTTTAACATGTAAGTCTTATTGAACCAGTTTTTAAATAATGTCTTTATAGTAAGTACAATTATTGTGCTCAAGAAATGAATAATATAAAGAAAACATACAACTTCTTCTGTCTTTTACAAGAAACACAAACTATGTTTTTAATTTTTATACATAGGGATCTGTAGCTTCACTCTTTATCCGTATTTTTGGTAAAATTTGCAGTATTTAAATGTTTAGCTATTGAATTACGTCAAATTGTGCTGGACATTACATCGAGTTTGACAAGTTTGCTTCTTCCTAACATTCCCATAAACAGCCAGCTGCTGGTGTGGTACAGTGCTAGAAAAATTTCATTGCATTTCATCCACTTTGTGAGGAAACTACTGTACAGCTAAAGCTTTCTAGACGATCTCTGTTTTCTTATAGTTGGAAAAGTAATAAAAAGTTCTTTTAAGGTTAGGTACTTGTGTCATTTTTCTGATAGATGGCATCACCATATAATTTTCACTTATATTTTGTATGTGGTTCATCCTTTATCTCCAAATTATGGCTACCTACTTGTGTGTTCTATATGCGAGGAACTGCCATTAAGTAACAATTTTCAGTAAATGATAAAGAACAGTGGTAATAAAGGTAACTAAAGGAAAACTAGTCTTTGTCCCCACAAAAATATAAATTAAATGTAAACTGGTCCATTTTCACAAAGTGGGATATATGTAGTAATGTTACTTCTACAAGAATAGTCTTCATGAAGTCTATTAAATCCACTTTATTTAACAAATTCGCAAAGCGCTTTCAGTACTGGCTATACTGGATATATTTTACACTCATTTTTGTTTATTATATTTCCACTGCCTTTTATAGTCCTAATGGCATTTCTAAAGATACCTCTCTTTCATTACAAGTTTTATTGCTTACGTTCAGCAGTGTATACTTAATGTTATATCATTTCTTTTATAATTAGCTTAATCTTTTTTGGGGGGATTTTTTAGCTTATATTTGCAATTAGGATATTCGTGATGTTTCTATATGACTGAGTAAAACTATGAATTTAAATTATCAGTTCTACGGTGATTGCTTAGTAAAACCATAATCATTGATTTTTCTACAGCACTTAGGTACATAATGTAATCATCATTCTGCAATCTGTGCAAATCCACAAGATATTTACCATTAATTTGTTAAAAATGACAAATATTGAAGCTACAGGTAATGATGTGTAGATATACACAGACTTCGAACAGCTAATCAAATGGTGGAAGTGTGTTAAGGACTACTAAACTGCACAAAAATCTATGATTTCATAAAACTATACTCCTACTTCATGTTGTGAATGCCCTTAATATTACTTCTACTGTCACATATACAGGAATTGAAATTTATTCTTTAGTTTTCAAAATTTTTCGCACACCAGCTCCATAAGCTCGTAAATTTCCAGTAACAAATAACTTTTAGTGTTAAGGTTATTTGATTAACTTTGTCTTTTTTGTTAACAGTGACCGTTGTGTACTTCAGTAATATATCGTTTGATTTTTTTGATCTAGTGAGAACCTATTATAATGTTAATGTCAAAAATTTCTACAGGCGTTTGGAATTATTGAGTCGAAAGAGGAGTCCTTACAAGAAAAAGAGTCCAAGAAAAACTCCAAAGAAAAGTCCCAGGAGGACCCCAAGGAAAAGTCCGAGGATAAAAGGTAGTACACCCAGCAGTTCCGCGAAAAAGCGTTTGGCACTGAAATTCAGGATGTATTCCGAAAATGAAGAATCCATACCTTCAACTTCATCTTCAGGCAGTTTTAGGGCTAGTGTTACGAAAAGAGCCTTATTCCAGAGTCCGAATCGTGGTGGTAGCTCTTTTGCTTCAAGTGAGTTTTTAAGCAGCTAATTAGTTGATTTAATAATATTGTTTTTTTAGTAATAACATTTCTATTACAATTTCTTGCAAGATTATTGCACATACCTTTTGCATGTGTGTTAATTTAGGACATATTTATATTGTTTTGTTTTGGCTTGAAAATACTGCTGTTGTTACTTGCTATACTTATTTCTTCATTACAAGGATGAAATAAAACTAGAAAGTTACTATAATAGTGGCTATTTGATGATCCTATATTTCTTTGAAAACAACTGTTTAAACTTAAAATTAATCCACGGAGCCTCAATCGCTTCATCCAAATAGTTGTCAGTTATTAGGAACCAATTTATAGCTCGTATATAGATGTGTATTTTGGAGATAGTTGGTTTCTTCATGATAACTTTAATGACACCTTTATATAGTATTTTATGTTGGTTTTCTTTTTAATATTCTCTTTTGAAAACAGGGTTTTTGCTTTTAAGGTACATCATTGGGTGGCACAAGGAAAAACACTCCAAAGCGAGCCCTTTTTGTATCACCTGACAAAAGTTCTCCATCGAAAGCAGGCAGCATTTTTGACAAAAAGCGTAAACGGTCCGATAGTATTGGGGACATTCAGCCTTCCAAGTTTCCTCGAAGTATGTCAGTAGATATTCATCCTACTGGATCAGAAGTTCATAAAAAAACAATCCAGAGGAGACAGAGTGAATGCCTGAATTCTGCACCTAAGGCTGGAGAACTGAGTGAACATCACAAGAAGGTAATTACAATTTTGTTTAATAAAGGTTTAAAAAAATATTACGTGCGTTAGTCGGTTTGTATATTGATTTTAATACATACCGGATGCAGTTTTCAGAATATTATGGATAAGGGTTAATCTATCATTGACAAATATATGAATTCAGCAGGAGCTATTTTTTTTATTGGGATGCCATATTTCTTTTCACCTCAGATTTTATTTTAAAGTAATTTGTTATTACCTTTTTCTGTCAATTTTAAGATATTTACTAAAGGCATCCAAGCACATATTTACAGACGATGTTAAGCATAAAATATTAGATGGAACTGTCAGATATGAAAAAGAGCAGTTTTGTGACAGATATAAAATTTATAGTGTTTTGTGTGTAAAAGGATAGGGTTGCTAACTTTGGTTTTATAAATTTCAGGACAATGATGTGAGAAATAGATAATTCAGGACACATACCCTTTTCATTTTAATGAGATTTGAACACAAAAAACGAATTTTTTAATAAAAAAATCATATAAAGCTTTAAACAAATAATAATAAGTACACATATAAATATAATATAAATGACATCACAAAAAAAGTATTGTGAGATCTTAAGATATCATATAAAAAAAAACTAATATGAAATATTACAAAATAATAAGCGTACCCACAAAAACTACTGACTAATGTCCGACCCAGATTACATTTTACGGCCGAAACCGAATTTCGGCTTCCGTCTCAGTTTTGGCTGAAACCGAAACTTCTATCAATAGTCATATTTTTTACTGAGCGAAAACAATCAAACCTAACCCATACAGTTAGTACCTACGTAACATACAAAAACCTACGTATTATTGTTATATTGAAGAAATGAGATTTTGTTATTCATAAAATATCATGAACTAAATCACTTGTAATTTCACAAATTAGCAAAGTTCACAGCACACAGACACAGACAAAACAACTTCGTCATTCGCAGCTCGGTGCATGTCCATATTGTCCACACATATCCAATTGCAGGCTGCAGGGCAAAGTCACCGAAATCACTAGAATTCAGTTTCGGTTTTGGCCGGATGACGGCCGAAGCTGAAACCCGTTTTTTGCCTGAAATTAGACCGAAACCGAAAGTTCTGTCAGACTCTATTACTGACATTTAGTACAATAATTCAAAAAATCTCAAAAATTAATAGCACAATTTATTTAATTATGTTTGTGTTTGAAATTTAGTACAGATATGTAAAACTTTACAGGTATGTGTGAAATTCAGTTTTATGTGAAGTTCTGCCTTGGCTTGATCTACAAATAATATGTTTCTAACATCTGTCCATGAAGCTTGACATAAAAAACCCTCTTCTCATCAACATTAGAAGCAAGTATAGAAAATTTCAATGGGCATGTCCATCACTTTTTTTTTATTGCATATATCGAATCTACAACTCAAAATATATTAAACAGTACAGCTACAGTTTTTTTTGTGCTATGATAAACAGCGAGAAAAAATATTATTGTATTGTTAAATTTAATTTTTTTGTCGTTGTTACGTATGTGGATTTCAATGAATCAACCTCTGCTACGTCATTGATTTTTACCCACAATGCGTAGCAAAACTGTTACTACGCCGATACATGCTAGGTTGTCATATTGTGTTTTTAATCTGTTAATATAATACACACACTTTTTAATTTACGTAAATTTATACTTTTCTTAGCTGTGGACTTCCACTAATATGTAAAATGTAACTTAATACTAAATGTTAAACACAAATCAGTAGTGTATGATCCTTGTATATGTATAAACAAGGGTATGATTGTGCGCGTCTAAACCTTTGCATGTTATGGCAACAGCGCGCATACAAACAAACAAGAAAACAGCTGTCGGGCCTCGAACATGTTATGACTGTTAACGTGTCAACAATCACAATACACCGTCTGTCATCACGTTGTCTGTCATTTGTAAGATGTCCCGTGCTACTGGTTCCTACGCTAAAGAAAATAACGTATACCCCTTCTGCCGAAAGGTGTGGCTAATCCATCTACGTCACAGCCATTGTTATTTCAAAATAGGACAACTTTAATTAGGCATTTTGCAAATTAATTAGGGCATTTTTTGACAATTATTGCACAGAATTAACCTTTAGACTACTATATTTTGGATACATGTGTTAATTACAAAAAAAAATTGAAAGTGGACATCCCCATTGTACAATCTTGACTAAATTTAATGGTTTTGTGTTGCTCTTAAATGTTATGTTCCATATTATTCCAAAAGATTTGTATTGTTTGTAAAATGGGCTAATCCTAGGGCCGGTTTTATTTGACAGAATTCTGTCATCCATCCATATTCAATTGCTCATTCAAATAAAATTCAGATGCAATATCACAGTTATGACTGAACTAACTAAATGAAAAATCATATACTTTTAACATATAGTTAGTCAAAGAAACATTAAATTTTGTCTCAATATAATAGATTGCATTCTATTATTAGATCCTTTAAGCAACCACCTTAAGAAAAAAAATTGGCGATTTTAACAGGACAACTACCACCTAAAAAAACAAAGCATCTTCTCATTGCTGAAAAAACTTTCAGTAATCAAATCTTTCAACAGCACTACAAAGAGACAACCATCTAGTAAGTACACGGCAAAGTGCCTACAAATTTGTATTCTAAATCAACAAACTGGAAAATATCTTCTAGTTCCTGAATGCAAATTAAAGACAGCAGTCTACAAATCAGTTTAGCAAAATGCAGTTCTTTTCAAAAGTCCATATCATATTTGGGATTTATAACTGATGCAGAAGGGTTGCATCTATTTCCTGAAAAAGTAGCTGCTCCTAGTAACACGGAAGTTCCAGAAAACAAATACGAATTTAAAGCTTTCCTTGGAATGATAATTTCTTGTTAAATTTTAGGAAACAACTCTCCCTTTTTTGCATTACTTCGTAATAATATAAAATATATATAACTGTGCAGAACATTAATCTAATAATAGGTTGAAAGTCAATGAAACCAAATTTAGGAAGGCCAGCTATAAAGGTCCAAGGTATGAGTGAAATGAATGACAAAGAGGTGTAGCAGTTATTACACTACTGAAGTAAACAACTGCTTGGTATATGATCATTTATACCTATAATTATCACACTATTTAGCCCAGAAAACAGCAAAAAATTTTAAGACTACTTTTCCTACGTAGTAAAAGTAAGTTCCTATTTTAGCTCCTGGCTTATTATTGGCTATCCAACAACAATAATAACTAGTAAAACAAAATAAACTAGATTGTTTAAAGTTTTAATACTTCAAAAAGCTTTAAGCCGCCAGAAAAAAAGCATTTATTATAGTTACAATAAAAACGAGTAAACACAAAAGAATAAACTTCAAAAAAATCATTCTTGTTATGACTTACCCATTGTTTACCACTAATAAAGTTCCTTTATTAGCCCTTTTCGTAATGACTCATTTTATGAGAAGGCTTAATAGGTAAATTTGTAGCATATCCAAGATTAATGGTAAGTATCCAGTCAGGGTTATTGACATCACAGAGTAGCTTAATATGTGTAATAAGATGCAAGGAACAAACTCAGTTGTGTTTCTTTTTTTTTATGTCAAGTTAATTTTTTTGATCTGTAAAATCCATAATGTCGTTTTCTACAAATTGAGTTTTTACCTTCTCTGTTCGTTCTGATTCTGAATGAATTTTGTAAAATGAGCTTTTCTGAGTTCCCAAACCCACAATGGCTCAAAAACTAGGCATTTTATAATCCTTGATATCACACAAATAAAGTAATAGGTCTGAATGAAATTGATATAGCACTACTGTCGTTAATGTGGCTTTGTAACAAAACTGTTCCCTATTAGCAATCACATACACTTTTTGCTGATATTAACATATTTTGAAAAGAATTGTAAAAAATAACCGAACCATAGCTGAAACTGAGAATCATATGGTTTTGTTGGTCTTCCAGACAGTGGTTTTCTAACTTTGGTCACATGTTGCCCTGCTCTCCTAACCTAACATAAGATATAACCTCTACTCTATTCTGTTTCTGTGTTAGATTCAAAACTTTTTTAAGTTTGCTACAATTGCCTCAAACTTAGAATGTGAAGCAAACATTTTTAATATGTTTGTGTAATATCCAGCTTTGTTTTATTAATCTTTGTCAATGTTTTTATTTCAGAAATTGCAGTGGGCTGTATATGAGGCTCTCCGCTCCAGAAACGTTGGCGTTTCTCATCCACAGTTTAAAACGTTTGCTGCCACACTTGCACGTGTCACACGCCGATTCTTGCCGAACTTGTCTGCACACACGCCCCGTCCAGAAGGTGGTACCAGTGAAAGAATGCTCAAAATAGCTCGGCAACATGTGTTTGCCGTCATCAATGGCAAAACAGTTGATGAGATCATTCATGAAGCTGAGTTGAACAGCTTGAGATTTAGAAAATTGACCGGTTACGTTAGTGCTGAGGAGATGTCTAAAACTGACGTTGCCTTTGTGAGAAATAAAGAAAACATCCTCCAAGACAGGAGCAATATAATGAATAGTCAGGACAAGAAAACAAAAAATGAGGTATGTATATTTTGTTGAAACTTTATTACCTAGCACTGATGCCAGATGTACGATAATTATCGTATTTGTATGATAAAATTTCCTTGTGTACGATGTACGATAGCTGTTGTACGATAATGGCGATTTGTACGATAATTTTAAAGTTACCTTTAAAGATGCAAACAAAACAAGTGATTCATAATCCCAACGAGCAAGACAAAGATAATATGTAATCTTAGTGTTGTTTGAGTTTTCCGTAGATAATTGGTAAACTGCTGTGTGCGTCAGAGTCTGATATCTGACAGTTCTCTAATCTTTGGGGTTAGCTTTTCTGATGTGGTTCCCTCTACTTTATAAACATTTAAATTTCCCGCCACTATTTTGCTCAATAATAGCAATCAATTGCAGTACTGTTATAATATATTTACTGACTGTAGTATTCATCGATTCGACTTTACTAAGCACTAAGCTAGGCATGTATTATATCTAAAACGTAAGGTCCGAAATAAACTAAATTTGTTGGTTTCTTGTCGTGTAATTGGTGATATTATTACCAAAGGCAGATGAAGGTGACGGCTACAGCTGAATCAGGTAGCGATAGTCTTGATAATGAAGAAACGTTTTTTTTTTGTTGTTAGTTACTTAAAAAATACGTCATTATGGTATTTCAGGTATTCTGTAAGATAATGTACGATAATTTTGTCCTGCTCATATTTTCAACATGATCATCTGGCAACGCTGTTACCTAGTAAAGTACACAATATGTATTATTTTGCTTTTATTCAACACACATGCTGCGTGAAGACTTTTTTTAAAATCTAAGTTATTTATTTAGAATGTTTTGTTTTAAGTTATGGTGAATGAAATTGGCAGTCATCTTGACAATTGGGTATTTCAGTAGAGCAAAAATTATAAAATTTATCACCATCTCATTGCTCATTGTAAGGTATGAATAGAATTGCTTATGTTAGTTGGCACAAAAACCTGATCTGAATATGTAAGTCAAAAATGAAATATTTTAAAACGCCTTCCAAATGATGTGACATGATAACTGAAAGGGCAATGTACACATTGGCAATACAGTACATTCTGACTTGTGGCCGCCAATTGTAACAGATTTTTTTATGATTTTTGTAATGCTGACTATATATTTGGGTTAAACAACTATCTGGCTGCTTTAACTGGAAAGATTGCCTGAATGATAAAAATATAACTGTGAATGTTCAAAGATTTTATATTTTGCATGTGACAATATCTCTGTTCGTTCGTCATAAGGTATGTAGGACCTCACTTTACCCAAAGTGGTTTTCCCGGGAGCTGAAAGCCCTGATAAAGAAAAAAAGGTTCTCATAAGATTTACATGGAGTCTTCCCTGGATATTGATTATAATTATTTTTCTAATCTGAGAGCCCAATGTAAAGTTTTGTCTAAATTATGTCATGCACAGTATATTAACTCATTTAGCTGCAAACTAAGGGAAAATTCGAAAACTTTGTGGTCTTATATTAATGGATTGAAGAAGAGTTATAATTTGCCTAGTACCATGTGCCTAGATGATAGGGAGGCAATGTGCGAGACAGAAACTTGTAATCTCTTTTTGGATCAGTGTTCTGCTGTGTATGTTGATGTGGTTTGTGGACTCCTGATCAGTTTGGTGGTGACCAGAATTTGCACCTTGCATAAAAAAAAATTATTACCTTAAAAAATAGAGAACCATTTACAACTTCAGTGATGTTTCATTTACAATGATTGGGTCTTAAATAACTTCATAAATTGAAGTTAAACCAAAGGGGATTAATACTAACGCACAAACGGCTGCGCAACATAGTGACGTCATGAGTAATGCACATGTCATTATGCAACAGAGCGCGTATTTGCTACTGCCAGAAATCTGCTTGACGTGCACTGTTCTATTTGACGTACGTTATGGTTTTAAAGAATGTAATAAAGGTCATCAAAATTATTCTATTGAGCGCAGATCACACCCTCTAGACGAACAACAAGGTACTCGAGGGTAGAAGTTGCAAATCCTACTGTCTTTTTTTAATTAACTGCACTACAAAAGACAGACTTACACGACTGCAAGCGGGCAGACCTTGATGGGCGGAGCTCGTAGCTGTTGTGTGACGCAATTTTGTATTCAGCCAACACGGTACGTTTGAACTAGGGTTTAAAATCGCTGTTTTCTTTCAAAAGATTTTATTTTATTATTCATATATAGAAGAACATTTATAAAAAACAATTACCGTTTTCTAATATAGGAGAACTTCATATGGAAAAAAATTTAGAGTGAAAAAAAATCATGCAAGTTCCTAATTGTATTGCTTGCTTTGTTATTTTATTAGAGGCAGTATTTATTGTAATAAGATACTGTATATTGCGAGCATAGTAACAGTTGGTCCTGATGGTGTGCCAAATATATTATTGAAACAGTATATGTTATCTTTGAGCATTCCACTACATTTTTTGTTTAATACATCTCTCAAGTGTTCAGTGTTTCCTGAATTATGGAAAGAGAGTTTAAGTCGGGTAATAAGGTGGATGTAAAGAATTATCGTATGGTTTACAACCAGTCTTCTATACCTAAATTGTTTGAAAACCTTGTTAATGACTTTCTTAGTTTTGCTGTAAGGAGTTTGTGTCTCCTGATCAACATGGTTGTACTTGGCAGAAACCAACTGTAACAAGTTTGTTGTTGTATGAGATAGAGATATTGAGCGCATTTTCATACAATTGTCAATTGGATGCCATTTACATGGTCTTCTCTAAGGCTTTTGATAGGGTTGATCATGGTATTCTTCTTGCAAAGCTTGATATGTTTAGCTTTAGTGGTGGTTTGGTGTCTTGGATTTCCACTTTTCTTGAAAAACACATACAGAAAATGAGGATCGGGTCTACTGTATCTGACCCTTGTCTTATAATATCTGATGTTCCACAGGGATCACACTTGTCTCCATTACTATAGCATTAGTTTTTGCAGAACTACAAACAGTATGAAAGCCACATAATATATTGATAACAGTGCAGTTAGGTATCTAGTCTAGCATAAGAGATTTGAGAGTTGTCTTTGATGAATGCTTAAATTTCATTCAACATATAAATGAAATTTCTTTAAAGGGTTCTATGATCTTGGGATTTGTTCTTCCTTACTGGAATAATTTTAAATGCTGTAGAGGCTGTGTATCAAGCATTGGTTGTTTCTGTTTTGGACTATTCCTCAGTTATATGGTCTCCATTATCCTCCGTTCATGTGTCAATATTGGAGAAGGTGCAGAATAGATTCCTGAGGTTTTATTCATAGAGAACTACAACTATACTCAAATTCGTAACGTGCTGGGTGTTAGGTCAATGAGAAACAGGCGAGGTTATGTTGATCTCTCTGTTTTATTTGTAGGTTACTAAATGGTCACATTATTTGTTCGGAAGTACTGAATAGTATTGGCTTCCACAAACCTAGTCAGGAATTAAGATCTAAGAGGGTATTTGATGTGCCTTTCTCTTAACACTAATTATAAGTGATTTCCATTTGAACTAGTAGTTATAACTATGGGTTACAAATTTCTGACAGTGGTTAATATATTTCTGACAGCGGTTACTCGTCTTCCTTTAAACCGTGACGTCGTTTGATTTACAAATGGAAAGCATCGGTTACATAAAAAGTAAAGCAAAAGTAAGGTAAGGTATAGCAAAAGAAAATATCAAAATTTTTTATTTGCTCAATCGGTTTAAAATGCATGTTTAGGTATATTACATTTATCATAGTTCAGTTACCTATTAGTCATGATACATTCTTGCGCACAAAAMAGATGGAATGGGAAATTGCTTTCTCATTCTAATGTATTCCGTTCCGGAGTCGTGCTCTCTCGTATTTCTACCGAAAGACGCTGTATTTGTTTGCACGAATATTTTACAAGACAGTTGAAATAGGAGATTGCTTTCTCATTCTAATACATCGTGCTCCGTAGTCGGCACACAACATAACTACTTCAAAATGAACAATGCTTCTATTTAAAGAAAAGTTCACTGCTTCCATGATTAGAAACTTATAACAATCAGATCCCGATTAGCTTAATTTACGCGGAGTAGTTCCGGGTTTTGTGATCGCAGCTAGCAAGTAGGAAATGGGACTGTCAGTGTCAGATTAAATACAAGGGTTTTAGAAGTAAAAGTTTTTTGGGGCCAAATTTATAGGTATCTGCGTATATGTTTTTATTCTAAAATATTGTATCAGAGAGATAACACTAACTTTAAAACGTATCATTAGTAGGTGCATTCTTTACAAGGTAGGTAGATACCGATATATAAAGTAATTTTTTTACAAAATTTCTCAAACTGTTTATCATGTTATTGGAGTAGAATGATCAAGAAATGAGATAGAGAATTAAAAAAAAAGGATAGATACACTAACCGCTGGTTGGAGCCGATCTCCGAGGCCGGTTACAGAATTTAAGGAACCGGGTTAGTCCGATGACGTCATGATTTGAACCAAGAGGCGAACTGCTACAAATGGAAATCGCCTTATGTGGGCTATAAGAATCTGGAAAAATTTAATTAACATAGTAGGCTTATGTAATTTGACCATTTAACATTTTGCCGTTCTGTAACAATTATTTATTGTTTTCTTTCTTCGATCTGACAGATCCATGTTTTCTTTGTAATATTGTTTAGTTTAGTTAATATTATTCAAAATGGGTAAAAGCATTGCTTTGCAAAAACGGGTGTTCGAACTGCTTGGTCAGATAACAAAGAGTGAAAATGTACCGACATCTATGATTTGTAGTATTATTAATCGTTACAGTAATGGAGTACCTTTTCTTGAAAAACCAAGAAGGGCAGACTTTCTCGTTTAATGAGACAATGAAGAAAAAAGTGGTAAAAATCATGGAAAACGGAGTTAGCATGTCTCAGAGGAAATTGGCAAGAAAATATGGGGTTTCTCACGGCTGCACTAGATGTATAAGARAGAAAAACAAACTTACATATTATAAAAGACAAAAAGCTCCAAGATATACCGTAAAATAATTAGAAGAAATACCAGAAAAATGTGATGAATTACGTTAAGGCGGTATTGAAAGGTGGAAATTTTATTGTAATGGATGACGAGAAATATTGTACTTTTACACGAGGGTTATACATCTAATAAAGAAAATTAATGTACCAGACAATGTAAAATTTAAAAGAAATGCAAAATTTGAAAAGGAAAACGTTGAAGTTTATCAACGTGAATGTTTGCCGATTGTAAAAAATATATTAATAAGGTTCATACTGACCATAACTACGTTTTTTGGCCTGATTATGCCAAAATTGTGCAGAAATGGTTGAAGCACAATAATATCAATTTTGTGGACAAAGAGTGTAATCCTCCAAACATACCAAAAGCCCGCCCCCAATTGCAGATTTTTGGGGTATTTAGTCTAATCTCGTTTGCGATGATGGCTGGGAAGCAAAATTAGGAAAACAATTGCAAAGAACAATTAGATAAAAGATTAAAGAAATTGATTTATTAGTTGTCCAGAATATGATGGGTAAAGTTAGAAGCTGCAAAAAACAGAAAAAACTGGTCTGTTGTCAATTTTGTGGTTTTTGTACCTTATTGTTAAGATATGAAAGTATTTGCATCATTAAAATTTATATAAAAAATACCTTTCTTTTATTTTACAAATGCTATAAAAATAAATCCAAATACTTTTAGCCCACCCTTTATGTGTGCCAAATTCAAATCACTCTTAGTTTAAAAATAGACTATAGTCTGTTTTAAAACCTGTCACTATTGCCACATGGTGCTTCTCCAAATTTGGAGAACCCTTTATTTTAGTTCTATTTAGTGTTAAGTTCTTTCATACTGGTATAGTACAATTATATTTATTTAATATTTGCAACAGGTGGGTAAGCTGCGTGGACGAGGAGAGACAGAACTAAACCGCATTCGAAAAGTCATCGATTTCGGTGAGGACCTTGGCTCCAGTAGTGTGAGATGACATGAGGAGAATGGCCGCCCACCTGTTCAGTCAAATTTTCTGAACAGGCTGAAGGCTGCCAAAAAGGTTTTACATTTTCGTTGAATTTCTAACAGTCGTATTTGGAACAAGCTCTATATCATTTTAATAAAATAAATACCTACAGGTTATATTTTTCTTATCATCAAGATTCTTTTAGTAAGCATAACTTGCTCAATGGATCTAGTCACTTGGGATCAAATGCCTTACATGAAGTCTCCTCATATAATTTTACCTCATTGACATGTGGTTGAAAGCACTTGTAATCAGAACAAGTGTATTATTTATGTTAATGTTGGTATTGGTAATCTAAAAGCTATACTTTTGGTCTCTACTATCAGAAATTGATGCATAAAAATTGTTTTCTTTGTTGTTCTTGCTTAATACTTGTACAGTAGACTGCAAAAGTGACGCACTTTCACTTTACAATATCTTAATCCCAACCATATTTAACTTAATAGTTGCAGGTCATCATACTGTGAACTACAGTATTGTTTTATTATTGGGCATTATTTTTGTGGTCAACTTTACATCTGTACTCAATATTAATGTAGCAATGGCCTTTTTATTTAAATTTTATTACATTGTATGCAGGCAGTGAATAATATCTAGATTTATTTATATGGGTATATTAGCATAATCTGCATTTAATACTGACTTAAAATGCTTTATTAAATTTTATACTGGGGCTAGAACTGGTGCTTAGATAAGGATCTTAACAATTGCTTTTATAAATTTGGAAAAATTTGTAGCTTATTTAATTTTTTAAGATGACCACTGCCAATATTTATTTTATTTGAGTAATAAGCACTGATTAGATGAATAAACGAATGTATTTGGGTGATTGTCTGACATTGTTATAGTCGCTACCTATTGTTAAATATTAGTAAATCTGTGGGTGCAATACATCATGCACTTTCCATTTTCATGTTGCACTGCTTGCTTCATTTTAGCACATAAAATTTAGTTTATATCCTTAAATTTAAGATAAACTCTGTAAAATTGAGAATTTTACTTGACAAATATAAGGACTGTTCTATTTGTTGTATTTTTGTGTCTTTTTATATTGTAACTATCTTGAAAAATTGATAAAAATTTTCACATTAAAAATTTGGAGAAAGTTCATTTTAAAGATTTGCCAGAGCAAGCATTTATTTATTGGTAAGTTTATTGCAGAATATTGGACTTGAGGTTGTCTTCAGTTTGTTTTATTTTACTTTTTTGAGATTCAGTGGGTTGGTAACACCGGAAATACATCACTTGCTTTACTTACCTCCAAAATATCGGATGATTCATTTAGAGGTACCTTTTTCACTGGTTATTTTGACAATTCATCATGAATAGACTTAGTCCGGCACAGTGCCTGCAAATTATTCAGCTACATTATGAAAATCAGAGTTCTTGGTGAAATAGGTTTTGTGCACTTTTCGTTTACTAAGTGGAAACTGAAACCCTTTATAAAAAAGACTTTTACAATGAAAGCAAATGTGTAAAGTGAAGTATTATTTATTTTATACTATATGAGCTGGTTCAAGTGCTTTGGAGTAGTATAACTTTTAAATTAATTTTAGGTAACTATGTAAACTTTTTTCACAATATATAGGGTAATAATAATAATAATAGTAATGGTTTATTTTTCTATCAGGCACATTATATTATAATAGTTGCACAATAACATTTAATATAATAAAACAGAGTAAATATCCACAGAAGCAAATTGTGCATGGATTTATCTGACTAACATCTGCTAATTAATTATAACCAGAAAAAGAAATTGCTTAGATATTATACATTACAAACCGTAAACAAAAAAAAAGGAAAAAGTATATACTTACTCAAATTTACAAGTAAAATTCATCATGAATAGACAGTCCGGCACAGTGCCTGCAAATTATTCAGCTACATTATGAAAATCAGAGTTCTTGGTGAAATAGGTTTTGTGCACTTAGAGCGACTTATGGTCCACACAATTGGCCTACCAAAACACTACCATCCAAAAATTTCAAACCCAGTTTTAAGTATTGGACAACACACGACTAAACAGGCCACATCTAACACACAGTGAAGAAAACATAGTGGCGGTAGCTGAGAATGTATGCGAAGAATTGATTTGGCGCCATTCTCAGCAGCTTGGCTTGTCTTATGCAACAACCTGGTGCTTTTTACGTGAGGATCTTCGTTTAAAGCTAGTGCAAGAACTGAAGTTGTCTCCGCTTGTCTTTGGGCTCTTGAAAAGCTCGAAGAAGATCCACTGTTTTCAACAAGAATTTTGTTTAGCAATGAGGCTCATTTCTGGCTTAATGGGTACATTAATTAGCAAAATTTCTTATTTGGGCTAAAACGCGACCAAACGAGGTTCAAGAGCTACCATTACCAGACAAAACAACGTTTGGTGTGGTTTGTGGACTGGAATTAACGGTCCATATTTCTTCAAAAACTGTCAATGGCGTGCGTTATCGTGTCATACTACAGGATTATTTGATACGGGAAATTGAAGCCCCTGATCTTGACTACATTTGGCTCTAATAAGGCGGCGCTGCTTGTCATACAGCCCGTGAAACAATGGTTTTATTGCATGAACAGTTCGGTGAGCTTCAGACAGGTGAATTGAATAGATCTTGTGATATTACACCATTAGACTTTTGCCTTTGGGGTTATGTGAAGTCCAAAGTGTACTTAAACAAACCACTGACTACTAACGAATTGGAAGCCATTACTTGAGTAATTCGCCAAATACCACCCGAATTTCAGGAATGCGTTGTCGCATTATGTTATGAACAACATTTAAAACAATTTTTAAATAATTAATGTAAAGAACGTTTTTCTTGTGTGATAATAAAGATACCCCATAAAATTATTTATTTTTTCTTATTTTTTTTAAAGTACCTGCAAATGAAACACCATACTACTTATCAACAAAAACCCAGAAAGTTAAGTGTCAAAAGCAGTTATCAGGCAGTGGAAGCTCATGATACGCAGATAGAAACAATGAAATGAAATTTCATGGGTATATATTTCTTTTCATGACATGATAATCATTAGGAATACGAGTTTTTTTTAAGTTTGGAATTCTCATAAATTTTGTATATTCTGAAAATATTGTCAAAGATAGCAGATCTCTGGTTATATCGGAAACTGACTGATTTTCTGTATAACTGGCATTTGAAGATATTTTGTACTATACTAGATACACAATGTCCAAGGAAACACGTAACATGGATAACTTTATTATATACTAAAAACCTGTTAAATTTACAAAGTATGTAGTGTGAATGAGCACAGTAAAAATTTGTAGAGAAAACATTTCTGTATGTGAGAGCATATGATAATAACTATTCACTAAGTCGATTTAAATGCTAAGTTTGTTAGAAATTTATCTAAAACTAATATAGTGAGAAATTGCATTATAGGCTATTCTGTTTTGATAAAAAGTAACTTTACTAAGATCCAAATGATTATTTTTTATACAAGTAATGATTAAAAATTAAGTATATTTTTAATTTCGCCAATAAGTCATAATCATTTGTTTTTTCAACTAAATACTTAAATTTACATTACTTTACCCAATTATTTGGTTTTTATCTCTAACAGTAAAGAAGTTACCCATGTTTGTTCCTAGTATTCATCCTTTGTATCCACCACTAACGTATATGATTAAAAATTTTTGTATTTAGAAATTGAAGTATATCACAGTGTATCTTATGGTATGACTCATACATTATACCAACTGATAGGGCCAATTAATCAGTTATCTTAAGCCTTGATAACAACTCGTATCAAACAAATTCATGCTTTCATATCATCCCTAAACATACAGAACGTTTCTGTTGTTCTAAAAGTAACAACTGTTACATTACTTTTGTCTTAAAATGGGTTTGGGATCAAGTAGTTTCTCTGGATTTACTGATGACATGCTGGATGAGTATGTAACTCTTACATATTTGAGTCGAACAGAAATACTAAAGTAAGTGCATGATGCAAATTTTAAAAGCATTTGTAATTTCTTTGTTTTTTTTGCAGTCTATTTAAGACATTTATGCAATTAGGTCAGGAGCAAATAAATCGTAACTTTCATCACAGGTTTGATGTAAGGGAAGTAGAAGAGCTATTTCCACAATTAAGAGTAAGTGTTATAAAAGCTTCTTGTTTTGTATTCAGTATATGATACAGAACAATACATAGATTATTTGATTTCAAATATTGACAATTTGCAGTACAATCCATTTAGACATAGAATCTATCAAGTATTCTCATCTCACCGAGATTTTCGGTTCTCATTTGAAGATCTATTGGATTTGTGTTCTGTAATGTCAGATAAGTGTCCAGACAAGGTTAAAGCAGCTTGGGCATTTAGAGTCTATGGTATGTACTTGCTTGTTCAAATATTAGGTTCATCTGAAACCTTCCCTTTGCTTCTAGACTATGATGAAGATGGTGCAATTGGAGCTGAAGACATAATGAGAGTGATTGATCAACTTACAAGGGAACCTGAACCTAGCAGGATAATAGATGAGGAAGGCAAAATGCGCATTGTTAAAGTGGTAGGTTGTTTACATACAGAATAAAATATCGCAACAAAAGAGCATTAATGGTTCTTAGTTGTTTTCATTTACTAAGTGGAAACTGAAACCCTTTATAAAAAAGACTTTTACAATGAAAGCAAATGTGTAAAGTGAAGTATTATTTATTTTATACTATATGAGCTGGTTCAAGTGCTTTGGAGTAGTATAACTTTTAAATTAATTTTAGGTAACTATGTAAACTTTTTTCACAATATATAGGGTAATAATAATAATAATAGTAATGGTTTATTTTTCTATCAGGCACATTATATTATAATAGTTGCACAATAACATTTAATATAATAAAACAGAGTAAATATCCACAGAAGCAAATTGTGCATGGATTTATCTGACTAACATCTGCTAATTAATTATAACCAGAAAAAGAAATTGCTTAGATATTATACATTACAAACCGTAAACAAAAAAAAAGGAAAAAGTATATACTTACTCAAATTTACAAGTAAAATTTGATTAAAAATAAAATAGTGGTTTATTTTTTCTATAATTCTATTTTTTATAGTATCTTCTTATTTGATACTCAAAAACCCTTTTTCTTTGCTATTTATTTATCTTCTTGCAAACAAATCTTCTAATTGCCAAATTACTGAAACAGTGTTGAGTGAAAAAAATATACGGGTTCTACTGATTCTAAATATACAGCTCTCATAAACATATGAGTAAATAGTGCACTAAACTTTTTCTCTCTTCTGCTATTTTTTATTTCGATTGGACTAAAATAATCCATGTCAACAAAACTAAATGATCTTGGTGGTATTTTGAACCTTTTCAATTTTTGGGGTTATTGGTTTTGCTTTCTTTATTTTATACCCAAAGTTTTTGTCGTATCTTATTCAAGATAGTTGTATTCCTCCATGTTTTGTAATCCTTATGATATTCTAATAATAGCTTTGCTTGTGAACTGCATTTCCATTCTATCACAAATTTGTAGTTTATTTTTTTCTATAATTCTATTTTATTTATAATATCTACTTATTTCACAATCAAACACTTTCCTTTTACGTTGCTATTTATTTTCTTCATTATTTTTTTACAACTGTCCAAAAATACTTTAAAAAACTAATCTTGATTCACTCTGACCTGCCTACTATTATTTTCTAACAAATAGAATTGAAAGAATTAACTATTGTATATACGGCTGCTCATAGAACTTTTAAGTTACGCCGTGAATGACGTACCTTCATTACCACCATAAGATACATGTGAGCACAAAGCAGAGGCAATGATTGAATTGATTTAAGTTGGCAACAGTGTGTAATGCTTTAAAATGCATGTCTATGCTGTGCTGTCTACACCTCAACCAACTGCAGATAGTACTATTTCGCTGTCATTACAGCTCATCAGTGCAGTTTAGGTCTAATGTAGACAACACGGCATAAAACTGGTTTTGCTTATATACCAAAGCAATGGTATGATGAAAAGAATTTAGGATGGCAATGCCATCTGTCAGTATTACACTGACATGATGACAAAGCCACCTAGCTGCCTAAACGGGAACTACTTCCTAAAGGAAGTGACCTGTAATGTGTAATGCTGTCAAATACTTTTTTTTACAGCATGTGTTACCAGGTTTAAGGTTGACACTAACAATCGACCCTCTGTTTTTTCTCCGTTAGTGTGTGTATTTTAAAGTTTCTGGCGTATGTAGAACATGACACGACTGAACTGCATACCTGTAAAGTATTACAAGTATTGCCTGGTTTTACGCATAGACAAATAAAACCTCTTAACAACCTCTTGTTACTTGTTGGAGGTTTTATTTGTCTATGGCTTTATGTATGTACTGTGATGTCATTGTCTGTGTTCTGAAGTTGAACTTGGTATGGCTTTCACCCAGCTGGCACACCTGGCAACCATGAAGACAAGTGACTGCATACTAACCGATGACGTAACTTTAAAGATCTGTGAACAGCTGTATATAATACTGTATAATGCGACACTTTTTTCCTTAATYCATTTTTAGTTTTTTTTTTTTTCACAAAAAGAGTTTTATTTTTTATAATCCTGATTGTTGTTGATATCACATTCTATAACTTTAGGCCATAATACCTTACACTTTTATGATAGATTCTTTCGTTTTGTTCTTCCTTATACCAAGTTGTCATTCTGTCTCAATTTGTCTTGCTCTGTCATGATGGTTTGGGATATATCTTCTTTTCACACATTCTTATATGTGGCTATTATTGCTTGTTTGGCATATAAAAGTCTAATGTTCAGTATTGAAGTATCATTTTTCGCTGTACAACTGTTCCGTGTTGTATCTCCATAGCTTCTTATATAATAGCCTTAAAGCATCTATTTTGTGTAGCCTATAAGTGTTTAAGATATATAGCTGCCATTCTCCATGCAATTAAGCCATGTTCTAAATGTGTTTGTATACGTGGATAATACAAGTATTTTAATTGCTCAGTGTTTAACATTTGATTTTGTAGTCTAACTATACATATATAGCATGTATGTATGAAATTGCTGCCCACATGTATGCCTACATACTTAATATTCTCGACTTTTACAATATGCCTGATGTCATTATTTTCTGTTTTTATTGCCAGTTTTTGGTATTTTGGTTGTTTGCCATTATAAGCACTAAAGGCTACAATACAATATAGCCGTGTCTTCTGTGTACAAGATTATATTTCCCCTCAATGGCAGAATCAGTGGTTCATTAATATAAGAACAAAACAGTACGGAGTCCAACACTATTTGGGTTTGAAGGCTTCCGTGGTTGTTGTTGATGACATGTTGTTTTCCAGGTTGGTTCCCATGTTGCTTGTTTGGTGTTGTCGTTTCGACACTCATGCGTTGTCTTCCTTAGAAGTAGCTCTGAAACATCAAGACTAAATAAGCAATGTGGGAACCAGCCCAAGAAACAACATATCAGGAACCCAACACTGTAACCTGTGGCACTCCGTATTCAGTTGTGGATGTTTCACTGACACAATTTTCTATTTTCACCTCTTCAAGAGAGAGTTACCTCTCTGCAATGTTCAACAGTGTTGATAATAGGTTTGCATGGTTTAAAGTTTTAAAGGCCTTTTCCAAGTCGAGAAAAATGCCCAGTACCTGCTTATTATCATCCAATGCTTTACTGATGTTTAATGAGCATGGATCTTGGGTTGACTTTCCTTGAGAGAAACTGAATTGTGAATGAGCTAGTGTTGTATTTTGTGTTATGAAGTTTGTTAATATATTTTTTACGATATTTTTCTAATAATAGTTCATTGCTACTTTTGTAAATGGGAGTAATAATTGCTATTTCAACCGTTGTATTTTTTTAAAACAGACATAGTAAACGTAAGGGATTGTTTGGAGTAAAGACAAAAGACAAAAGTTTCCAAACCATATATTATTTTTCTTCGGTTTTATTCAAGTTCAGCTTAAATAACTAAATTGTAAAATTTTAACTGTCAAGACTTAGGTATTTTTCTAATTTGGTATATTATTTATTAATATTATTAATTCTTTATAACCACTTTAATTTTCAGCTTTTGGATGAAATGGACCTTGAATCCAGTGGTACTATTGGTCCACTAGAATTTGCACATGCAGTAGGTAAAATGTCAGAATTTCCACATTCCTTCTGCTTTAGGTCATAGACATTGGGACCTATCATTCCTGTAGTATATAGAAGACCTATTGATTAACAGTATAATAAGAGCCACACTGAATTCATGCTACAAAAGATATTTATTCCAAGTGTTTACAATAAATCAAAAGACTAGAACTACACATTTATCAGATACTGCTCATCTTTTATAACTAATGTCACTGCTAGGAGAAAATCTTCCTGTTAATGCCCTTTCTGGTAAACTGGGGCTGCGGTAGGATCTTTCCAATGTAAGAGGTAACACTGCTGGTGACTTGTATTTGAGATAGTACTCGGGGCTTTCCATATAAGCACTATAAATATTATTAATTGATATGTATAACTATTCCATATTGATTATTATACAAAAATAGTTATGTAGTAAGTGAAAATATAGGAAATAAAAAAAAGTTGTCTTTTATTAACTTACCTTGTTGGATCCCTTGGACATTGGTATGGGATGTCGGCATTCTTGAAGTAGTTAAGGGGATGAAGCCTTCCAGAATGGTCTTTGTACTGGTCTCTGTGCATCTGGCTAGCCTAAAAGAAAAGAGACTAGAATATTAATGTAGGTATGTACCGGGTGTCCTATTTTTGTTATAATTGTAGACTATATGGGTTATTAATGATAGAGGGTTGTGGTTTTGGCATTACTGTCTTACTTTTTTGTTGTTTAACTGTACCATCGCTATTTTTATATATTTATAGCCTATAGCCAACTTTTGAATAACCTTACATTTCTTCAATCAACACACAAAAAAATTGCAAATACATTTTTATATATAAAGCTATGAAATGATAGCACCTTTTTACAAAACATACATATTGTAAAAAGGTGCTATCATTTCTCTCTATCTTGAAAAAGCTGACAAAATAAATCAGCGAAACTTGTCGACAAAAAAGAAATGTGACTCGTCTTTTTAAAATTGATTAAAAGTAATTATTTGCTACTACATTTGGCAGGTTCTGTATTATTTTACACAAGTTCTTAAACAAATGCATTGTAAATAAAAAATATTACATAGAACTTATTTTTGACATTTGAGTCACTTAGTCGTGTCAAAGAATTCTTTGATAGTATCATACACCCAGTGTTAAGTTCATATTAGTCTTACAAATTTGTTAAAATGATGCATCGTCAAAATTTTGCAATGGGTATTATTGTTTTTTTTTGTTAGTTTATACCAAAGGTTTATACTCGTATATTATTCTAATGCTGTTTTGTATTTTTCTGACCTTGTATGTCAATGATTTAACTAAAGAAAGATTATTTTCTTATATTTTAATTCCATTTAAGTATGTATGTGTATATTTAAGAATTTTTATGACAAGATTTATTGAGCGTACTAGGGCCGGGCTCGTATACAGGGTGATTTTTTGAAAACTTCACACCTTAAATAACTTTAAATATAGCAAAAATTAAAAAATTTGCAAAAACAGGTAAACTTTTGTTTGCAGGGGGACAACTTTTGAGATAAGTTTTTAATGGATAGCGCTTACTCTCTGAGCAGGGTAGACACCCCTTTAAAAATTTTAAATGGAACTATCCATCTTGTGATACATCATTTGAAAGCTTATTTCACAAAGAGTCTGGCCATGTAATTAGTTTTACCACGTTTAACTTATTGACGGGGTAATAGATTAATAGTGCCTACGAAACAGGTTGCTTATTAAATTGAATATTTTGGACTCTTTTCAACAAAATGTATTTTATTTTAGAGCGGAAATAAAATTTGTCCTTACGAGAACCCAAAATTTAAACAAACAACTTGTAAAAAATATGACTTAAAAAAACTCCCAGAATAATGAAAATTTTCTTTTAACATTATTATTAACATTAAAGTATTTATCAGTGTGAACAAAACCATTGCAGTTGGTTGAGGTGTAGACAGCACAGCATAGACATGCATTTCAAAACCATAGAAATTCAAACCTTACAATACATTCTCAAAATGTGCACCACCTCTTTCCATACAATAATACAAACGGTTCTCGAACTCCTGCTGCACTTTTCGGAAAGTTTCAGGTGGAATCCTCCTGCACTCGTTAATAATTCTTTCTCGCAGATTGTCCAGGCTAGTAGGTTGTGTTTTGTAAACCACAGATTTTAAATGACCCCATAGAAAGAAATCTAAAGCAGTCAAATCGGGTGATCGTGGCGGCCATTCAATTGTTCCACGCCTACCAATCCAGTGAAGAGGAAATCTATGATTTAACCAATTTCGCACATTAATGGCGTAATGCGGTGGGGCTCCATAATGTTGGTAAAACAATTTGTATTCATCCAACATTGGATTTCCTTCAGGGTCACGTTGGTTTTCTAATTGCTCTGTGATGAAAGGATCAATAACGTTATCAAGTAATTCTAAATACATTCCCCCATTTAGCGTCCCATCAATGAAAATTGGACCTACAATTACGTTGCCAAGTATTCCAGCCCAGACATTCAGCTTCTGAGGAACTTGTGTATGACCTTCTCGAAATATATAAGGATTTTCGTCACTCCAGTACCTGACGTTATGTTTATTTACAGAGCCGTTCAAAAAAAATGTGCATTCATCACTGAAGCAGATATTTTTTATTAGATTTGGATTTACTATAATCTTTTCTGTCATAATTTCGCAATATTGCAGTCTTCTATCGAAGTCATCTTCGCCGAGTTCCTGGAGAGTTTTCATCTTATAGGGATGGAATTTGTGCAGTTTTGTAACTTTCCTTACAGATGAATAAGAAAGTCCAGTGGCTATAGAAATGTTACGCAAAGAGCTAGTTGGATCCATTGCAAAATGACCAAGTACTTCAAGTTGGGCCATTTCATCAACGACTCTATTCCCTGCCCTTTTTTTGTTTACTACAGATCCAGTGTCTTGAAATTTCTGCACGAGATCGAGAATGTACCTAGCATCAACATTTTTATCGGGGTGCCGTTCGTTAAACACCCTTGCTGACGCACGAGCACAGCTATGCTCAGCACCGTAAATAAAAATTATTTCTACCCTTTTGGCAGTTGAATAAACCATTATCACTTGGACTCTCACTTTAAAATTTCACGCGATTTATAAAAAGGAATGTGAACAAAAAGATGGTCGTGCCAAAGAAGTAGCCAAAAAGTTGAAACAAAAAATTGGAAACACAAAGTAGATAATTATTTAGCCAATTCAGTATAAACTGTCGAGTTGCAATATCAAGTAATGTTGAAAGAAAATTTTAAGTATTTTTGGCATTTTTCTTAGGTGTAACAATTATTTTTTAACAAGTTTTTTTTAGGCTTAAGTAAGGACAAGTTTTATTGTAACTGCAAGACAATAAATTTTGTTAAAAAAAGTCCAAAATATTCCATTTTATAAGCCACTTGCTACAATGCACTTTTTGACCCACTACCCCGTCAATGGGTAAAAAATAGTAAAACTAATTACATGGCAAGACTCCTTGTGTAATAAGTTTTTAAATGATGTACCGTAAGATGGGTAGTTTCATTTAAAATTTTTGAAGGGGTATCTACCCCGCTAAGAGTGTAAGCGCTATCCATTAAAAACTTATCTCAAAAGTTGTCCCCCTGCAAACAAAAGTTTACCTGTTTTTGCAAAATTTTAAATTTTTTCCTCTATTTAAAGCTATTTAAGGTGTGAAGTTTTCAAAAAATCACCCTCTATATACTGGGTGGTCGCGATGTAACGGGCCAAAATTCATGGCTAGATTCCTGACGTGAAAATATTGCGATTTAGACAAACTTAACTTAGTCCAAAAGTTGATACTTACAGAGATACAGGGTGTTAAATGCAAAATATTATAATAGTTTTTTCTTATTTATTTTATAATAAATTCTCATATCAATATGATATTTTGCCATTGGGGGTTTTCTGGGGCGAGAGATTGAAATCTATTAATAGTTTGCTTATAGCTCATAGAGGGCGCCACCTGCGCTAAGTCCAGTGTGTTGAAAACGGCAGAACTTTTTTATATTTCAACAAATCTATTCTCAGGTAACAAATTCTGATTTTACAACTTCTTTTACACAATAAAGCTATACTTTTTGATAGTCGCCATCTTGCACCGTTCTCGTAAAATTTGGCACTGAAAATTTCAATGTATTTGCATTTAATTACAAATCAGCAAAAATTTTCAAATAGGCTTATGTTAAAATCCAATTGTCATTTTCCACTTATCTTAGTGCTGTCAGTAATATTACAGTATTATTTGTATCTTATTAAAACCATTCTCTTATAGAGAACTATAAACACCCACGAAGATTGTAAACGCTGCCAAATCATTTCGTAACAAGAATATCTGTTTTAAAATATGGCAGTCTTTCAACAAACGTGTTAATAAATGTTTGAAGGGGAGGTGAACATGTTGAACATTTATTGTAATATTCGATATTTAATTGTTTATTACAATTTGAAATAAACTCTTGTTTTTTTGACATTCGTACCTTATTTTGATTACTCGAATTATCAAAGCTAAATATCTTGAGAACGGTGCAAGATAGAGACTATCATAAAGTATAGCTTTTTTGTTTAAAAGAAGTTGTAAAATCAGAATTTGATAACCGAGAATAGATTTGTTGAGATATAAAAAAGTTCTGTCATTTTCAACACATCCGACCTAGCACAGGTCGTAACCCTCCATGAGCTATAAGCAAACCATGGATACAAAATATAGAAAAAATTAAGATAATATTTTGCATTTAACACCCTGTATCTCTGTAAGAATCAACTTTTGGACTAAAGTAAGTTTGTCTAAATTGCAATATTTTCACGTCAGGAATCTAGTCATGAATTTTGGCCCATTACATCGCGACCACCTTGTATATAGATTATATATAGATTTTATGTTTACACTCAGGAGGCAATGAGAAACAAGAAAACACTCAATATATACTATTAAGTAAAAATTGTATTAAAAAATATATACACCTGTTTGGATCCATATTTAAAACTGCTTGTAAAGATGCTCTTGCTGTAAATAATGAAAATCATTGTTTATTTGGAGACAAGCACCTAAGCATTGTTTCCCGTTACATCATTTATATTCATTTTGCCAAAAAACAAAATCTCGTTAAATTACTAAAAGAATTAGAATAATACCAAAATTAACAAAAATACATAAATCTAACAGTGTATATATTTCCTTAATCAGAAAAATATATATCCTCTCAACCATAGCAAAGCCCATTAAAATAAAATTAAATAAAAAATGCAAGTTTATGGTTTATCTTATATAAGTACAAAAAAATGCAGAGCACACCGTTAGATTAAAAATAGAGATATCTATAAATCATCTCTTTCTAGTTTTTGTTTTGTTTCTATATACTCATAAAATAGAAAAAATGTTACATTATTCAAAAGTTGGCTGTGGCTTTAAAACAAAAATTTATATAAAAATGTCAAAGGTACAGAACAACTCGCAACAAGAAAGTAACACAGTAACACGTAAACTCTAAACTGCAACATTCTAGTATTAATCGTGTACATTGATATGTTAGAGAGCATTCTTTTATAATCACCGGCATGAAAAACGAAGCACTTCCTTTTTTTTGTTTAATCCTAACACTATAGTTCTATTCTACTTTCATTATTGTAATAATTTAAAAATGAATTAAACAACATAATTGTTTTAAGTCATATGAAAAACAATTAAACATTTATTTCGAACAAAGTATGAAACTTCACAAACTAGAAACTTAAAGCAATTTTTAAGTTCAAAGATTGCTATGCATATGCTTTAGTTACTATTTGACAAGTTGAACAAAATATCTCGCAAATATTTTAAGGTTGTTTGAGATTTATAGGCTATTATTGTTACATTACTTCAAGGTGGAAGAAGTGAACAATATGTTGGTAAACGATAATGATTATCCAATAGCACTGTACACCGTATTTTTGCATGTTTCTTGGAAAGTGGAGCTTACACCACACGTCCTGGAACTGGTCCCCAACACAAAACTAACGCCCACGATGATGTTTTATCATTTTACAAAGTTTACGAGATCGTTTCACCGCTTTTGCAATCAAAAATGGACTTCATCACATTCGGAATAACATTGGAGACAAACAGATAGATAGGAGAAGCAAATCTTACCAGTCGCACATAAGCAACAAGTCCGATGCTGCTCAGGTATCATCACATTATGTGACTGTAGCTTGCCAGAAATCATGAGCATTAGACTGAGAATCAAATGAAGCCCTTTTGTTCACTGGTAAGTCAAGATTTGGCTTGCAATCTCCAGATGGTCGTGAGAGACTATGGCGAAGACCTCAGGATCAATTTTGCACAATGCACCTTCAGTCCTAGAGAAGGTGAACAATGGGGCTCAATAACGATATGAGCAGGACTTTCTCATACAGAGCTGTGCAAGAGGCTCTTTAACAGTTGTCAGATATGTCGTTGAAGTTCTCCAAGATTCTGTGGTATTTTCTTCTGTTTTTGTTGGAGAAGACTTTTTTTGATGCATGATAATGCTAGAGTTCACATGATGTAAACAATCCTGTTATGAACTGATCAGCTGTAAGTCCAGATGCAAATCCAATCGAACATATTTAGGATATACTTGGGTGAAGGATATGAAGTGGAGTTCTGCTCCCTTAACCATATATCACTTACTGCAAGCTCTTTTAGAGGAATGAAAACTTATTTCTCAAAAGCACTTTCGTCAATTAATTTTAGGGGTGCCAAGGAGAGTTCAAGCATTAATTCTGGCACGTGGGGGCAACACCCACTGTTATAAATCATTTTTGCTAGTTAATTGTACCTGCTAATACCCATATTAACTTTTAAGTTTATGTTTAAGCTTTTAATCTTCTTTTTATGGATGAATCCTATATTTTATTTACATTTATTTATAAAGATTAACAAAAATAATAATAATAATACAGGTCACAAAAAAGCAGAAAACAATTCTGATGGGTGAGTGACCGCAAAACAAATAAATAATGGTGTAGCTCACAGTAAATTAACTCTCCTAATCTAAACTAAATCTAGCTAATAAACATTAACATATAAATAAAACAGATAAACCTCTATTTAACTTATGAGAAAAAATATCAACAAAATTTCCAATAATTTACTAATACTTCATTATGTACTAATAATATATAAAACAATATAATCATATTCTCGTTATAAATTTTTCTGAATCGGAAATAAATTTTTTTTTTATAATATGTCAAGAAATCTATAATAATATTTGCAATTTACTAAATACCTTATTACACACTAATTATATTTCAGTTATAAATTTTCTTACTTCTACTACAATTTTTTTTTTATTTCCTATATTTCTTAAATCATCTGGGAGCATGTTATATTGTTGTACTGCCCTATAAAGCGGTGTATCGTGTGTGGTTTTTGTTCTTCTTAGCCTAGTTTTTATATAGTTCATTTTTCGTGTGTTGTAGATATGCTGGTTTACTTCTAGATCTATATTACTTTTAATCGCATTTTTAGTAATATTGTATATGTATTTTGCTTGCTCCACTTTTAATATAGTGTTTAGATTACAGATATTTGTTACGCTATATGAAACGGGCATGAGTAAAGTGACTCAGATTAAAAAGATTTTTTACTGCCTTATTTTGTACCCTTTGTACCCTACTTAACAAATATTTAGGGGCGTTTCCCCAACACAGTAACATATATCTCAAATGACAGCAGATATAACTATTACAAATAATTCTTTGTTTTCCATTTATCACAGTGTAGAAGCATCTGCCAAATAGATACGTCTTAAGCAGTTCATACGCAACTCCACGAATTCCCATTCCATATAATTTATCTAACAGGGCATCCAAATCCACTGTGTCAAATGCCTTTTGAAGGTCTATAAAAACTACTGCTATTATTTTATTTTTTTATTTCATCAGTTTACTTGCTAAAAGTTCTGTTAGATCTGTTGCCACACACTCTGTACTGCTTCCCTCCTGGAAGCCATACTGGTAGGGGTCAAAACCAAAATTACTTTTTATGTGTTTTACTAATCTAGTTTTTATTATTTTTTCTAAAATTTTACTGAATATACTAAGCAGAGTAATTGGTCGATAATTACTAATTTCATCTCTTGGCCCCTTTTTATGTATTGCTGTAATTCTTCCTTTTTTTAAAACTTCTGGAAAATTTCCGTTTTTTAACACTTTATTGCACATTTGAGTCAAATAGGGTTCAAGTAGGACGTATATTCCTAATAAGTCTTTTTTTGTTATTCCATCATCTCCTGGATAACTATTGTTTTTGATGCTATTTATTGCTTTTAGAATTTCCCCACTGCCTGTGGGCCATAAAAAAATGTATGGTGCGTGATTTTCCTCCATATAGTGTGTTACTTGTCTTTGTACTATAGAGTTTATTTTATTTGCCACTTTTTGTCCGAATTCTGTAAAGTATTTATTGAAAACTTCTGCAATGTCTTGACTGTCCTCTATAGCTTTTCCATCTTCCCTTAATTGACTCACTGTGGCCTTATTAGTTATTACTTTCCTCTGCAATAATTGATTAAACACTGTCCACAGTTTCCTTGTATCAGAGCCAGCTTTGTTGATTTTTTCATATGGTCATTTTTTCTTTAATGCCATTCTTAAATTATTTACTGTATTTCGTGCAAGTTTGTAGTTATTCCATGTTATCACTGTCGGGTTATTTTTATAGCGCTTGTATAGATGATCCCTCTCTTTCGCTTTTTTAAAATAGTTTGTCGTGATCCAGTGTACAATTCCTGCCGTCCGGTAGACCTCTTCTATTTTGCTTTTTTGTTTCTTACATTCCACTATCATGTCTATTAACATTTTAAAATCAAATTCACAGGTATCAATATTTTCCGTAATTAGATGCCTGAAATGGCGGTAATCTACATTGTATTTTTTAGTTGTATCTATTTTCAATCCCTTTGCTTGTAATTGAGCTTCAATTTTTAGGAGTCTGTGGTCCAAGATGCTAACATCTTCAACTACTATTTTACATTTTAACTCATTGTTAGTAATTACATGATCTATTATTGACATCTTTGTTCCTATCCTTGTTGCTTGCTCTATGTCTATCTGATTCTGTATCTCAAAGAAATTCATACTTATTACATCTAGGTATTCCTGCACATAATTTATCTCTTCCAGGAGATCTATGTTTATATCTCCTATGACTGCACAGTTTCTGTTTCCTATCCACTCCATTACCTGGTCCAGTTCTCGCAAAAAACCTGCTATATCCGCTGAAGGCGGTCTATATATTACAACTAACATACAATTATCCTTTCCTATATTTACTGTTAACATTTCACAGTGATTTATCATAAATGTTGATTCAACTTTTTGGTGACTTAGTTCATTATTTATATATACTGCTATTCCACCTCCTCTTCCATCTCTACATACATATATTGCTGAAAAGTTATTTATACCATAAAATTCCACTTCATCAGTATACAGCCAGGTCTTGGTCAAAATCAAAATATCGATTTTAAATTTAAATTCGATTTTACTATAAAATAATATTCTTCTTCAGATAAAGGTTCGATTGTTTTTAGAAATTCTTAAAACATGTCGTTTTGTTCATGTTTAAGATATTGTTATAATAAAGCTTTACAAATAGCTACAGTTTTAAGCTTAAACAAACAAAACAAACATTATTCCAAATCAGTATGATTCCATAAGTACAACATATAAGCAAATACTTATCTATATATAGAGTGTAAGGAATTTCATGATACCTTGTAGAAATCATCAACCTCTTGTTGTCTTCCCAAATCTATCATAGTTGCAGCCGATCTCGGCATATGAAGCATTCGATCCCAGTTTGTAGGTTTTCCAGCGGTAGATATATCTGGCCGAGGACTGTAAGGTGTTGTCATCATTCCCCATTCGTAGGGAGGCATCTAATAAAAATCAATTTATGCATTTCTCAATGTGCTTAAAAAAATATTACCTGAAATTTGGATAGGTTCTCATTTCTGTAGTTTTGGAAGTAACTTATGTTACCCGACTCATATAAGGAACCCATCCCATTTTTTATAGGTGGATGAGCCCCCATAAATGCAGGTTGTACAGATGGAGGATAGTAAGTGGCTTTCATATCGGATAACTGGATATCACCCCCCATTTTGCAGGTGTTATGTATGCAGGTGGTGTATTACTTGTTAATTTTGAAATACTTTTTATATTTTACAAAATTTTCACATATTTTTAGCAACAGGAATTTGAAAGATGACCGAGGCTTCAATTTAGAATTTACAAGTATCCATAGTAATAAAATAATGTTTAGGAATGTAGAGATGTAGATCAGCCTGTATTTTTAGTAGTTTGATAACAGCTTTAAAATTTAGTGTCAACTGCATGTTTTTTTTCAAAGAATTCTTGTCTGTTCATCTTCACAGAAGGAAATTGTATTTTCTGTTCTATGCAGAGTATACTTACATATATAAAATAAGATAATCTACACTAGTGAAGTGTCACTATTAAATTAAATACAATATATCTTCTCCTCCTTTAAATGTAGTCAAGCACTTTCAGGCAACTGTCTATTTCATTACATATTAAATTAAGATACAGATAATAAAGTGACTTACTGTTAACAGTTTGAACATTGTTAAAAAAAACAAATATTTAGATCTTAAACTCGTCACTATCCTTGCAACTATTCAAACATATTAGTAGGCTATGAAATTTTATATAAAATTATTTTTCATATAAAAAGCGAATTTATCTGGAATTTTGAATTTTTCATTTTATAAACCACCAAAAATACATTTTGAATTGAACGGGTAGTTTAATTACACAACAATGTTTGTCTCCGCTTCCGATGTGATGTAATGAAGGGACTGTTTCCAGAAAGCACAAGAGATTTCAATTTTGACCAATTATATTTGCCGGTGATCATATTTAGCATCCCTTGGGCTATAATGAAGGGAGTGTTTCCAGAAAGCATAAGAGATTTCCGTACTAAGTCGAACGCATGGTCTCTAATAATATTAATTTGACCAATTGTATTTGTCAGTGGTCTTTTTAGCTCCCGTTGTGCTGTAATGAAGGGGCTGTTTCCAGAAAGCACAAGATATATCCGTATTAAGTCGAACGAATGGTCTCTAATATTGTTAATTTGACCAATTGTATTTGTTGGTGGTCGTTTTAGCTTCCGTTGTGCTATAATGAAGGGAATGCTTTCAGAAAGCATAAGAGATTGCCGTATTATGTTGACTGAATCGTCTATAATATTGTTAGTTTGACCAATTGTGTTTCTTAATGGTCGTCTCCGCTTCCGATGTGATGTAATCAAAAACCTGTTTCCAGAAAGCATGAGATTTCCGTATTAAGCCGAACGAATGGTCTCTAATAATGTTAATTTAACCAATTGAGTTGTTCGTTGGTCGTCTTAGCTTCCCTTGTGCTATAATGAAGAGAATGTTTCCAGAAAGCATAAGAGATTGCTGTATTAAGGTGAATGAATCGTCCATAATATTGTCAATTTGAGTAATTGTGTTTCTTAATGGTTGTCTCGGCTTCCGATGTGATGTAATAAAGGGACTGCTTACAGAAAGCGTAAGGGATTTCCGTATTAAGTCGAACGAATGGTCTCTAATATTGTTAATTTGACCAATTGTATTTGTCGGTGGTCGTATTTAGCTTACCTCGCGCTATAATGAAGCGAATGTTTTCAGAAAGCATAAGAGATTGCCGTATTAAGTTGAACGAATCGTTTATAATACTGTAAGTTTGATAGATTGTGTTTCTCGGTGATCGTTTTAGCTTCCGTTAAGCTATAATGAAGGGAATGTTTCCAGAAAGTATAAGAGATTTACGTATTAAGTCAAACGAATTCTAATATTGTTAGTTTGACCAATTGAGTTTTTCGCTGGTAGTTTTAGATTCTTTTACGCAATAATGAAGGGAGTGTTTCTAGATAGCATAATACATCCGTATAAAGTTGAAAGAATGGTCTCTAATATTGTTAGTTGGACTAATTGTGTTTTTCGGTGGTCGTTTAAGACTCCGTTGCGCTATAATGAAGGGACTGTTTCAGAAAGCATAAGAGATTTCTGTATTAAGTCGAACGAATGGTCTCTAACATTGTTAATTGGACCAATTGTATTTATCAGTGGTCGTTTTAACTTCCGTTGTACTATAGTTTTAAGTCGAACGAATGGTCTCTAGTGTTGTTAGTTTGACCAATTGTGTTTGTCGATGGTGGTGTTTAGCTTCCCTGGTGCTATAATGAAGTTAATGTTTCCAGAAGGCATAAGAGATTGCCGTATTAAGTTTAATGAATCGTCTATAAAACTGTAAGTTTGACCGATTGTGTTTCTTAATGGTCGTCTCCGCTTCCAATGTGATGTAATGAAGGCACTGTTTCCAGAAAGCATGAGACATTTCCGCATTAAGTCGAACGAATGGTCCCTAATATTGTTAATTTGACCAATTGCTTTTGGGTGGTCGATTTTGCTTCCCTCGTGCTATAATGAAAGGAATGTTTCCAGAAAGCACATGATATTGCCATAATAAAGTAATAAAGTTGAACGAATCGTCTATAATATTGTTAGTTTGTCAAATTGTGTTTCTTAATATTTGTCTCCGCTTCCGAAGTGATGTAATGAAGGGACTGTTTTTAGAAAGCACAAGAGATTTCTGTATTAAATTGAACGAATGGTCTCTAATATTGTTAATTTGACAATTTGAGTTTTCTAGTGGTCGTTTTAGCTTCCGTTGTGCTATAATGAAGGGAATGTTTCCAGAAAGCATAAGAGATTACCGTATTAAGTTGAACGAATCGTCTATCATACTTCATACTGTAAGTTTTACCGATTGTGCTTCTTAATGGTCGCCTCCGCTTCCGATGTGATGTAATGTAGGGACTGCTTCCAGAATGCATAAGAGATTTCCGTATTAATAAGTTGAACGAATCGTCTATAATATTGTTAATTTGACCAATTGTGTTTCTTAATGGTCGTCTTTGTTTGATGTGATGAAGGGACTGTTTCCAGAAATGGTCTCTAATATTGTTAATTTGACCAAGTGAGTTTTTCGGTGGTCGTTTTAGCTTCAGTTATGCTATAATAAAGGGAATGTTTCCAGAAAGCATAAGAGATTTCCGTATGAAGTTGAACGAATCGTCTATAATATTGTTGGTTTGACCAATTGTGTTTCTTAATGGTCGTCTCCGTTTGATGTGATGAAGGGGCTGTTTCCAGAAAGCATAAGAGATGTCCATATTAAGTTGAACGAATGGTCTTTAATATTGTTAATTTGACCAAGTGAGTTTTTCGATGGTCGTTTTAGCTTCAGTTGTGCTATAATAAAGGGAATGTTTCCAGAAAGCATAAGAGATTGCAGTATTAAGTTGAACGAATCGTCTGTAATATTGTTAGTTTGACCAATTGTGTTTCTAATGGTCGTCTCCGCTTCCGATGTGATGTAATGAAGGGACTGTGTCCTGAAAGCATAAGAGATTTCCGTATTAAGTTGAACGAATGGTTTCTAATACTGTTAATTTGACCAACTGAGTTTTTAATTTTATTTTAACTTGGAACGTAACCTTAACACATCTACTTGCTGGCATGGTCGGCTTGCGTTCTTCCGTTGTTAGTTCTACCGAACGTTTCACGAAATAACGGCAGCACTCGCACACACAAAAAGCGACATTTCTGTGAGGGAATACATTAAAGTTCACTGCATTACCGACCTTGGTTTGAAATATTGCGCAGATTGCCGTCCGCTTCTACTGAGACCGATTGTTGCCTGACATGTCGTAATGCACGTGTAATGTCAGGTAATACCTTGCAATACCTTATAGCGTTCTCTGATTTAATTCAGACAACGATTATGAGTACCATAATTACAGGTATGCAGTTTAGTTCAAAGGAATAATAGTAGGTATTTTGCCGCGTTTACTTTAATCGTGCCTAAAATTTAAACTGATAAGTGCTTTCACAAACGTGTAACGTATATTGATATAGTAGTACCTATATACACCAACCAGTGGCTGATCTGAATTACGCCTTAAGACACACGGAGCTGTGATGTTCTGTTCTAAGCTGTTGAAATAAATTCTAAGTCAGTTAGGCAGACCTTGCGTTTCAGCAGAAATAAATTTAGCCCAATAGATTTCAGTCGAATCTGAACAGTGAAACTACAAAATTCTTCTAACGAGAACTATAAGATCACTCAAAAGTAAAGCCAAGAATCAGTCAAATTAGGCTTTTTAGAACACGTGACAGCGTGACAGCGGTGTCTCCTGTCACGCCACAGCATATAAATATGCTGTCATGCTGTTTTCTCGTCGTGTACTGTCGTCAGCCGTTAATTATGTACGACGCACGAACGAAGCTGATTCATTAGCTGTGAGCCAAATCAAGGCATGAGTCATTCAATTTGAACGACTTGGTCATGAAGGACCCAACTCTACCAGTCACGCGTCCGTTTCCAGGGTTTCGCAGGCGCATCCCATGCGTGCGCTTTTTGCCCCCTGGGCGCCATATTGCATATTGGCTGTGCGGTTTAACGGTTTTGGCATTTTACACTAAAAGTGTCTCACAGAAAACCTATTTGTATTGTCCTAACAAACAATACTAGTTTGAAAAAACTGTATTATGAAAACAATCAACGCCGATGCGAAAGAAATCCAGTAGAAACTTTCAAATACACACACTGACAGTGATAAACCATATGACGAATGACGATTGTCTGTGTCAAGTGTCAACCTCAAAATTAATTAATGAAAGRTAGGCAACTTTGTTCATTGTGGCCAACTTAAATCATTTTGGCTATGATGTTTGCGTTTTGATTGCGGGTACGTCCATCGAGGTAATAATATGTCAATGGGTACGTCATGATGGTAATGGCATTACGTCATTGATGACGTAACTTTAAACTTATAAGAATTCCAGTGTACCTTATAATATATATATATATATATATACGGGGAACATCCCATCTCCACAATGTATCTGAAGTGAAACAAACATCTCCATGAGTGCGAGAGAGAAAGAAGATGATTTTCTATATTTGCATATCGCTTGTACAGAATGCGAATGGCAAACTAGAAGAGGGATAAAGAGAGACAGCTGCCGCCTGGCGCCAACCGGCAAACGCTTTTTGGACAAGGAAACGCTCCAAGCCAATCAAATGCTTGCTTTTCGAGTCTGCGTACTTTTAGTCGTCCCATTACAAGGATGGGACATATACCTATTCTTTTCTAAATTATTGCTTTAAGGGATATGTCTTGTTCCCCGTATGTTTATATTTTAAGGTATTTAGACATCATCTTCAGCGTTACCGTATAAATTGCAAATATTGCAAACGAATATCTCGTTTGACATTTGACACAAGACACAAGTGAAGGTTTGGTTTGTTGCATCCATTGAAATGGAAAGTCTTTATAGAGTTCATTCGTTGCTCCTAGTCCTACATATTCCTCGTTGCACCCTTTGATTTGAATATAAAACAGTGTTGTATTCAAAGTTCAAAGGTTGTACGTTCATGACGACAAAAACCACTAAACTAAGACTAAAAACAAAAACCATTATATGCTTATTTTAAGGTGATCAACCGTCCGGATTTAGCCCGGACAGGTTTGTATTTTTGTTCATGAGTCTGTTCTTATATGGTATCCGGATTTGTCCGGATTTTCATAATTTTGTTTGGATTTGTCCGGATTTTTTAAGTTTTGGCTAAAAATGTGCACATGGTATTTTACTTTTTCATTCTTGCCAGTGGTGCTGTCAGACGTAGCTAACTTTATAGTTATATATGTCACCTTAATGTCAGCCACAGATATCCATTATGTAGACGGCTAAATGTGCCATATTGCTCGTACGTAGGGCAGCGAGTCTGCGCGGTAACACACTGGCGTGACAAAGTAAATGGCGATTGCCGAAGTGTGCGGCAGGTCCTATTCCTTTCATATTATAATATTTACCGCGCATGCACCTTTCTCTACCTGCCGCTACCACCAAATCTTTTTACATTAAACTTCTAAGTATTCAGTTCTGTTGTGACAGCACGCAATTCCGTAGCCGGCTAGGGTTGCTAGTTTTGTACTAAAAAAGCGAGACATTAGCTTAATCCCCCCCCATGAATTTCCTCATCCTGATTGCAAAGAACCCTCTGTCTTGTTGTTCATAGTTGATGCAGAATGCAATAAATAAAAGATATTCATTTGAAACAATATTCACAAAGATGCTTTTGTTCGACCACACATTTTTTTTGCAATAACAAGCATAACACATTTATTTTCGATTGTCGACTGGCTGAACGATTACTATGGTACATCGCGCTATAATTGTAGGATTCCAGGAAATTTGAAAATAAAAGCGGGGCATTTAGGACCTTGGTCGGGACGCGGGACATTTTAATGAAAATCGTGACTGTCCCGCCGAAATCGGGACATCCAGCATCCCTATGCCTGGTCATCCCTCTTCATTATCCTATATTACAAATAGCACCTTGAAGGCGTCCGGATTTTCTGGTTTGGGAAGGTGGTCACCTTAGCTTATTTGATTCGTTTCATTTTACATGAGTGCTCGCTTCTATTTGCTAATGTAATGTTGAAAAGTTGAAAAGAACGGAATAGCCTGCTTCCAGTGCTATAGTTTGTGATTTGAAAGTTGAGCCTCACGTCACGATTTCGCGAATCAAGCACCGACAACTAATTTTATTGTTGTGCCGTTTGTACTTGCGTTGCTTATATGGAGTGGCATTTAGGACGTACGTCGCTGCCGATCAGACATACGTGCCCGATTCTCTCTCTTTCTAATAGTAGCTGTCATGATGTAGATGCTGCGCGAACGTATGTCGCAAACTAATGTCATCATTGACATTTMATCAGTGGCGTTGCAGTGCCTCGTGGTTTATCTTGTGATTTTTCAAACTTTGTATTGAACCTTTAGTGAGTGTAGTTTATACCAAAACAACTTGTGTTTGTTGGCGTACCTAAAATATTAGTGTCTACAGTGTCACGAATTTATTTTATTTTAGTGTTGCAACGCGATATTTGGACTTACGCTTTCCCACATTTTATTCGTAAGTAAATATTTCGCTTGCTTTTTATGCWTAATTTTTTAAATAGCTGAAGTTTTTCGAGTGTTATTTCATGTTTGTCGATGTTTGTAGTCTTTATGGAAGCGCACATTATGTATAATCTTTAGCCCGCTTAACAGCGCGCCACTGAAAAAATCTGACAGCGGCTTTCAATCGATTTGAACCATACACTTATGACGTGGGGCTCAACTTTCAAATCACAAACTATACCTATGTAACAGATTACTTTCACGGTTAGGTTAACGAACATAACTGGTAATTGAAATAACCGGTAATTTATGTAACATTCCTATTGATGGTTTGACATTTGCTTGACACTGACATTGACGTATAAAAAACACTGACCACTGACAAATTTTGAAGTTTTGATCGTTTTGATTGACTTGTGCTGAAGAAGGTGGACGTTTTCATTTTGCGTTGGTGTTTATCTCTGGTTTTTTGCGTTTCTCAACCATAATTGGCTCTTATTTAACGAATTATCGGTTCTGCAAACTGAGCACTTTGCGTCTAAATACTAACTGCGATGAATCATCAAGATACCTAATTATACTCTGCCAATATCAGTATTTTAGGTCGAAGCCGTTGAATAAATGAGAAATTTTCTCGTTTATTGTATGTCTAATAAGGGTTCCATTTACGCTGTTTACTTCCTGGTGAGTATCAGTATCAGTTCGCTTATGATTATGCCAAGTCTATAAATAAACCTCTGTATTTATTAAAATAGATTTTGCATTTTTGAGTATACCATGGCATTTATGTTTTAGTAGTTTGGAAGTTAGCACTTACAACTTACGAAAATAATATGGTAGTCATGGATGGATATTACGTACAAGACCGGCTGCAAATACTATGGAGCAAGATAGATAAATTGCATTTGAGTTACCTCGAAATGGAAGAAAGCCCACAAAAAATGGAACAACGATCAAAATTAGAAGGTTCGCTGATATAATTTGTAGATGTGATTGTTAAATCTTAATTTTATTGCAGATTGCATAAAGGAATTTTTATATTTAGCACCACATAACCAGAAGTTCATATTTTCTGAAACGGCACAGGTTTTACATAAATCTGCTAGCAGTAAGAAGGATTTTAGTGGTTACAAGGCTGCTACAGGTTGGCATGCTATACAAATGTATGCAGGAAACCTTTTAGCACAACCGTGGCGAAAGGAATATCGACAACTAAATGTATGTAACGCTAACATTTCTATTTTTAAAATCATACCTTCTGTGAGCTTCATTGTCAAACATATTCTTGTTTTACAGTGTGGTTCCCTGAAGGCTGCTAATAGACCTTTATATTTTGAAAACCATTAATAAGTGTATAATTACTAAAAAGTGAGCAGTGAATAGTTCATGAATAGCCAAAAATCAGTTCAGATCGAGCTCACTTATAGTTCGTGAGTATTACATTATGACATCTACATAAAATCTTAATATTTCTTTGGCATAGTTTGGCAAAGATTCTGTCACCTTCCATTTTTGGAACAATAAACTTGTTGAAGCAAATCATCAAGTTTTTGTATTCAAAGTTCTTTTAAAAAATGAATTAGAGCTGCCTTTTGTCTTCTAATTAAACTGATGTCATTGTTTTGTAAAAATAATTTTTTTCCATAACGCAAATGCATCTATAAAAGTGTACAACACACTTTATGTTATTGAAAATATTACTTTTTGAAGATAGATTGGTAAATGTTTATTACGAGATGGAGAAACCAACTATATGCCTTTTATTTAATCGTTTTTAAAACAGAAAAATCGGATGTTTTCAAGCCTGGCAAATACAGTCCATGTTGAATGAACTAGAATCCTAATTTGAATAGTTTTGTAATTGAAGGGTCTATCGTGTCTAATAACTACATATAATACTTGCCTGTTATTAGTTGGGAATTCCAACAGACAGCAGACATAATTGTTTTGGTGTTCATTGGATCTGATTCACCACATTTTGTCCACTGCCTTGGACTTCTTTTCGGTCGTGATAGTGGAGAGGATGTATCCCCATTACATCCATAGAAATTTTTTTCACTGTGTTTACACATTCCATTCGAACTGTTTTTAGTTCCATTGTCATTAGATGTGGTATACATTTAACACTGTTTCTTTATATTGTAGTTTATGATATGTAAGTAATAGCCTATAGGTCACATTTTCGATAGAGCCTCTCCATAATGTTCAATAATTCTGTGAATTCGTGACAAATAGGATGTAGATAATGGATACCACCTGACTTTTACTTTTTTTGCTATTTCTCTCAACCGTTTTGGCAGATATTTTTTTGGTCTGTTAGAAGGTGGTATATCCTCTATGTAGGTTCTACTGCTCTATTTTCTATATTCTATTTTTATTTGTTTAGCACTGGCTTTACAAAAATGTATAATCATTGTGCAGAAGTTGTTCTGTTAGAGTGTTGGAAGTCACAAATGTTGGGGTTTTTATATATACAGCTCTATCAAATTTTTGTTCAGCATTACAACCTTTTTATTAGCCAGTGTTTGCCTGGGGTCTAAATATTTTTAGTGTGACTATGAGCAGTAATGCTTTTTCTAAGTTATAAGCTGATAACCCAATGCTTCACCCCCCAACTTGGGAAACCAGGAGTCTTTCTTTAGGGATGATGATTACCAAGGGATTGCATTTCTTTTTTATCTCAATTTGTTGCATTCTAAGCTCTCATCATATTGACTACCTTACTATTACTGTTGCATTAGCATCAACATTGGAATTATTCCAATACCCTTTACTAACTTCATAAAAAACAATGACAGTTATCACTTATTTAAGCTTTTTCAATGAGATAAGAACGAATATTGCAGTGCTTGAATTTTATTGAAAGGGGGGATGTGCTCCCCAGATTTCATGCTTATGAGAGAAACAATAGATTTTTTTACCTTGAGATTTCATTATTCTCTCATATTGAAATCTCCTCCCGCTTTTGAAGGGAGGTTAGTGGTTTTATATCTATATAAAGTTTACTGTGTTTAATAACCACTATCGTCAACACGCTTGAAGTTGATCAGCTCCGGATTTTAATGTTTCAAACACAGTATTAAAACTGATAAGTAATAAGAAGCCTATGCTACAGTGTCTTACATAGTTGAACAGTTTAAAATAATTGAACAAAACTGAGGAGGCACAATTGAATTATGTCTATTATTTATTTATAATATTTTTTATTATCATTTTTATTGGTGTAGCTGTTATTTATATTGTTTTGATTTTGGCTGCTATTCAAATTGTATAAAACAGTTTATCTGGGAAAGTAACAAAATTCTTCGACCCCATGAGATACAGGCAAGAGACCAATTTAATACATATATTTAGAAAGCTGCAGGTAACCAAATACATAGCTGTTTTTCTGTTACTTAGGCAAAAGATTATAATTTGTAGTTGGTATTTCTAAGATATGTTTTCCATTTGATAATGTCGGTTCAGGGCAGGTAGTACTTTACAAGTACTCTGATGCTAATTGTCTAATAATGAGTATTCCTTATTCTGCTGGAGTGTTGAGGTGTCTTTCGTTCATGTATTTTTAATCTTTGCAGTGAATCATTTGTAATTGGCAGTTATAAATATATAATGCAAATGAGCTAATCATCTAGATACTTCAATGTTAAAAAGTATAAAATTACAGAAAGTGGGTCTGGACTGATATTGATATAGCTTCTGTTTGGATTATTTATTGGGGGCTGCAATTCCAGTTTGCACTTTAACCTTCATAAAAATTAGTGAGTTAAATACCAGATTGAGTCATAAAGATGGTATATGTTTGGGTAAACCTTATCTAGGGACTTTAACTAAGTGTGGTCCAATATATAAACATTCTGATCTATTCCTTTAGTTTAGTTAGAAACTAATTTTACCCCTATTACTATTTTCAGTTGTATTCTGGGTTTTATATACACAATATTGACGCAAACCTGGTTGGTGCTGAAATAATGTTTGAGATAATGGGTTACAAGCTAGCAGATGACTGTGTACTGGTATTGGATGGCCCAATTTGCCCTGATCGTGTAGCTAGCATATCCAAAGATGCTCTTATAGCTTATGTTGAATGTCAGGTAAGTGTTCTATTTGTTTTGAGTAAAGATTTTTGGTTTATGTTGCTAAAGAAGAGAAATGTAGTTTACTACATCTATTATCACAATTTCTAAAAGCACTTAATACAAAAAAGTAGCTATGAGTTTCTATTGTAGATCCCTATATTAATGGATTGGAACATTTGCACACATGCTTTAGTTTGAGCGTAAGTTTCATTTAAAAAATGGTTGAAGTTTGAATGTGAAATTTAATTGCTTAAATATTTTAAGTTATATAAAATTAGTATTACGTTATGTACAAAAACTAATAATAACACATACATACTAATAAATTAGCAAAAGTGCTAATTTGCCTAAACCATTGACCAGTATATAATTTGAACAGCCAAATTCAATTGAGTACGAATGATACAGCAATTTTCTACTGCAACTGCTGTAAAGCAGTATGGAAGTAAATATTGTCCTGTTTTACTATCATCTATATTAGTTTTTCGCTTACTAATCAAATTTAATTTAAAAAAAACTAGATTAGAATATATATGATATATATTAACAAGAAAGTAATCTGCACAATGTTGAAATACTCAGATTTACTCAATTTAATATGTGCACACATACATATAGAATAAAAATTAACGCATAGAGGTTTACATAAGGAACTTTATAGCAAGAGATGGACTTGCCTCTGTTCCCCTAAAGCACAGCAAATCCTTATTTTTACAAAATGACAAAGATAGACCACTGTGTAGTTAATAAAATAACATTAAATCCTATAAGGAATCCGAAAATCAATAGTATAACGAGTCGTCTATTTAACATAGTGTAATTGTAAAGCTAAAAATTATTTAATAGCACTTTAAAATATTTTGTTATTTGAGTAACGTTGAAAATTAATGCCATTAAATTTTCTATACATATTATGAGGGTGTTTTCAACATTCATCATGGTACGAAAGATTTTTATTTTTAATTATTTCGAAAAACAGCACTTTTTGTGGCATACAAAAATCATCTTTTTACTTTTTTTTAACTTTAATCTTATAAATAAATAAACAACTTTAATTCTTCTTTAAGGAAATTATGCTTGAAGTAAAATCCACTTTATTCTTTAAATTGTAGAGCACTTTCAGCTAACAAGTAGCCATTGTCAGTACAATCAATAGAAAAAAGAAACTTTCACTAGCAGTTTGACAAAGTCTAAAACATTGAAACAAGTAAACTTGACCACAAACTGAAAAACAACCTACATGCCAGCAACACAAATGAAATATTAATTTAGATCAAATAAATAATTTAGAATAGTACAGTTGAAATTACAAAAATCATTTCGAATAGTAAAATTTTGTTCTCTAATAGTTTTATACCTTTCTAAAACTTCCAAATAATTTAATTTTGATGATTTACTGAACAAATGTAATGAATTTAAATTGTTTAGCGTGGCAATGTGTTTATTTAACAATAAATGTTAGCTAATGAAGAATTTGTTGTTACAATATCTGTATTTATATACTTTTCGAATTGTTTTAAATGTTCCTTTCCTCTAGTTAAAAAAGATCTTCCTATTTGTCCAACATAAACTGAATTGCAATCATTGCATGAAAACTATAGAGGCCTGAATTATTTAAATCTGAAAGGTCTTGGGAAAATATTTATTCCACAAGAAGACATGTAGGGTTCTATGGATTGCTGCAATTAAGAGTGACGATATGGCATAGAGGTGTGCAGTTCGTGAACGAACGAACGATGTGTACTATTCAGTTGAGCCACACTGAACAATCTAGTTTGTCAGGATAAAGTGAACTAGTTCATTTTGAACGATGCAAGAGACTTGTATCTTGTATGATACTGGACTGAAACATGTAGTTATTTCAGGAGCGCAGAGAAGATTCATTAAGACACATCATGAATTTAACAGTTTTTACTTTATATTAATGCAGTACAGTACAAAAGGAAAATCAACTATTATTATTATTTTTTATACATAGTAACCTAATCTTGTTTCTTTCCTTGACAACCTCTATTCAACTAACTTCACACTAGACACTACCAATTTATACAAAACTCAAGTAACTAAACAATAATGTATAGTGTGCCTACACCTAAAATATTGCTTACTACAACATTCTCCCTCAATATTAAAGGTGCAGCGAAATAAGAATACAAGAAATCTGTTAAGCTACTATTCTAAGCTTAACCTATCACAAATAAGTTGGTGCTTTTTAACACCCAAAGGCTTTGTTAACATATCAGCAACCATATCATTGGTAGGCATATACAACAATTCAATATCTGCATTCTTAACTTTGTCCCGAATAAAGTGATATTTTACATGTATATGTTTTGTCCTTTTATGAAAAACTTGATTTTCTGACAGTTTTAAAGCACTTTGATTGTCATTGTAAATGGTCATGGGAAAATCCAATTTTAGAAAATTACTGACTTCGTAATGATCAAAAAGTTCTTTACATAAAGACCTTAAATAAACTGATTCTTTTGTGGCCTCACAAATACCTATATATTCAGCTTCAGTAGAGCTTAGAGCTATAACTTTTTGCTTTTGACATTCCCATGATATCGGACCATTTGCCAAAATAAAAATGTAACCATAGTATGATTTCCGATCTGACACATTGTTAGCCCAATCGGCATCAACATATCCAATTACTGGTTTACCACATTTTTTAAAAGTTATTCCCATGTTTTTTGTTCCCTTCAAATACTTTAATACTCGCTTACATGCCAACCAATGTTCCTTTGTATGATTTAAGTTAAATTGACTTAAATAAGAAACCGGGAAAGCAATATCTGGCCTAGTACATACTGAAAGGTACATTAAAGAACCGATGAGTTGCTGATATGGACTGTCATAATACTCCTCACTAACAGATAAAATTTGCTTTTGTTCCATAGGAGTACCTACTACATTACATTCAGTCATATGAAAGCGGTCAAGTATCTTCATAATATATTGTTCTTGGCTTATTTTTAATTCACATTTTTGACGATTTCTTTCAATTTTCATCCCCAAACAATATGAAATTGGGCCAAGATCTTTTATATGAAAATGCTTGTCCAGTTCAATTTTTATATTTGTAACTTCAGTGACATTATTATGAAAAATAAAAAAGTCATCTACATACAATGCAATTACAATAATGGAATTAGAGGAATGTTTATAGAAAATACAAGGCTCAATTTTTGACTGTTTGAATCCTAAATTTGAAAGCACATTGCGGGCTTTTTCATACCACAAACGAGATGATTGTTTCAAACCATATATTGCCTTTTTAAGTAAACAAACTTTATTTTCAAAACCTGGTTCCTCAAAACCCTCTGGTTGACTCATATAAATTGTTTGATCAATTTCACCATTCAGAAATGCTGTCTCCACATCCAAATGTTCAGCTTCCAGATCTAATTCCGCTGTCATTGCCAGTAATAGTCTTAAATTGCTGAATCGAATGACTGGAGAGAACGTTTCTGAATAGTCAACACCTATTTTTTGAGTGAAGCCCTTGGCAACTAATCTGGCCTTGTAAGTTGCTATATTACCATCTTGATCTTTTTTAACTTTAAAAACCCATTTATTTTTAACAATGTTTCTATTTGAAGGTTTATCCACTAGTTCCCAAGCATTATTAATCTTAAATGAATCAAGTTCTTTTTTAATAGCAGTTTTCCATTCAGATTTTCTCGAACTTAACATAGCTTCAGAAACATTAGACGGTTCTAAATCATTAGTTATAGCAACTGACATGGCTGAGTCTGAATGATCAAACTCATCATTCATAACGTAATCATCATATATTTTTGGCTTACTCACATTACGTCTAGGATACCTTCTAAAATTTTCTTCATTTTCACTCAAAATACATTCACCTTGAATGCTTTCACCACCGTTCGTCGCTGGTTCACTTGGAGACTCTAACGTTTCGTTGCCGTTCTCATTATCTGCAGAAGGCTCCGAAGAATCTTCCAACGACTGCTCTGGCTCAGGAATTCCCTGATCTTCTACTTCATCTTCCGGAAGTGGAACAGTTGATGGAAAAACAGTATGCTGTGAAGGCTTCTCGGTGTCGAATTTGTCTTCTATGAAGACAACATCACGTGCTATTTTCAGTTTATGATTTTTGGGATCCAACAATCGGTAACCTACACTGGTTTCTGAATAGCCCACGAAGATGTATTCCTTACTTTTTTCATCAAGTTTCTTCCGGATTTTATCTGGAATGTGGACGTACCCGCGGCATCCGAAAACTCGCAAATGGCTTAGATCAATTTTGAATCCAGTCCATTTTTCTTCTGGAGTAGCATCTTTTACTTTCTTCGTTGGAGAACGGTTTAACAGATAAACTGCGGTGTTTGCAGCCTCTGCCCACATCTGCTTCTGGCTGTTTGACTCAACCAGCATAGACCTAACTTTCTCCATTATTGAACGATTGTACCTTTCAGCCACACCATTTTGTTGTGGGGTGTATGGTACAGTTAGTTCATGCTTTATACCCCGACTTTTCAGAAATTTCTTTAATTGATCATTACAATATTCGCCGCCATTGTCTGTTCGTAAAACCTTAATTTTTCGCTCGGTCTGGTTTTCAACAAACACACAAAATTCTTGAAAAACAGCTGGTACTTCTTCTTTTGACTTCAGGAAATAACTGAATATTTTTCTTGTATGGTCATCAATAAAAGTGAGCATGTATTTGGATCCGCTCCAGGAAGCAACCTCCATAGGACCAGCTAAGTCCGAATGTATTAAATCAAGCTTGTTCTTGACTACTCCCTTATTTTTGTTGCAGGGAAAAGGTTTTCTTGCTTGTTTTCCTTTAATACAGCTCTCACAGTATGAAGGAATTTTTTCTTCATTATATGTCAGTCCAGTTGCTAATCCATTTTTCAGTAAACCCATGCTGTAGTGGTTTAGATGGCCCAGTCTCTTGTGCCACAGCATCTGTGAATTTTGTATTTTTGCGATATTCACTTGCTCCTCATTTTGATTCAGCATGTCCAACTTGTATAACCCATCTACATTCGTGGCGGTAGCTATTGGTTCTCCCTTAATGTGACATCCTTTATTGTTCAAGATTTTGCAGCTGTCAGCATCAAAATATATGCTGTAACCCTTTGAAACCATTGAATTCACGGAGAGTAGATTCACTGATAAGTTTGGAACATACTTCACATCCAGGATTTCTTTTTCATCACCTGTAGGTTTCAATTTGACCAAACTGTTTCCGGTTCCCGCAACACTTAGTTTTGTATTGTTGGCTACAAATATTTCCTGGCCTGAATTTTTCTCTGACAACTTAGTTAGGATTTCCTTGTTTCCCGTCATATGAGATGAAGCTCCACTGTCGACATACCAGTCCTTGCTTCCCATATTGACTCCCAATGCAGTAAATAGAACCTTGTGTCCACCTTGACTGTCAAACTTCTTCTTAGTTTTTCTTAAGGTTTTCTCATTCTTTTCGGTCCCCGAAACCGGTTTTTGCTGACATTGATTTTTGTAGTGCCCTTTTTGACGGCAATTCCAACACCACGGTGACTTGTTTGGTTTGTGTTTCATTGCCAATGCTGAGTCTACACTGTGTTTACCATTTTGCCACTTTTTATCTTGCAACAATTTAGTTTTTACGAAATCCGAAGTTATTTCAACACCTGAATTTTCTAGTGCCATAACCATTGGTTCGTATTCGTCAGTTAGACCCTGCAGCATTATTACGCCTAGAAATTCGTCGTCCATTGGTTTACCAATTGACATGAGTTGTTGTGAAAGAGCCATAATTTCATTTACGTACTCTTCCATGTTACTGAAGTTTTCTAGTTTAACTGAACACAAACTTCTCAATAAACGAAGTCTTCGATGTAGGCCTTTATCTTCGAAAGCCTTTTCTAGTGCTGTCCAAGCTTCAAACGCGGTTTTCGCCTGCATTACATGAGGATAATTTGACTTGTCCAAAGAAAGTATTATTCTCGATAATGCTTTTTCTTCATGTCGCGCCCTAGCAGTAGCGTCAACTGTTGATTCTTGTTTGGAAACACAGTACCAAAGTCCGTCTAACTTTAACAACGCCCCCATTTGGAATTTCCAATCACTGTAGTTTTCACGACCTTTGAGTTTTTCTATACAAGTACCTGCACCCATATTAAATTCATTAACCGCCATGAGTGTTTTTTTTTAAACCCTGGATCAACACGCAAAACTGTTTCTCAGAAAGTCTTTTTCGATTTCTTTATTCACTTCCTGGGCCCATAACCTGTAGTTATTTCAGGAGCGCAGAGAAGATTCATTAAGACACATCATGAATTTAACAGTTTTTACTTTATATTAATGCAGTACAGTACAAAAGGAAAATCAACTATTATTATTATTTTTTATACATAGTAACGTAATCTTGTTTCTTTCCTTGACAACCTCTATTCAACTAACTTCACACTAGACACTACCAATTTATACAAAACTCAAGTAACTAAACAATAATGTATAGTGTGCCTACACCTAAAATATTGCTTACTACAACAAAACAGATGCGCAGTTCGGATTGAACAACCGCGAGCAACCTTTGGGAAGGAAAAACGACCGAATATGTATCCTTTCGTGAACAGACACGGGAACCGGCTGAAAGATGTATATAAGGCTAGTTTTGCAATGTCTAACGTACAATGCAGTCGCAGACTCGCATTCCCCGTTTTGCTGTTTCACATTTTTATTTAACATTTTGTTGCAAACTAAAATGTTGGAATGAAGCAGTAATATACCAAATATGTAATTATTATATCAATATGTAAATATTGCTGGTACTTATGCAATGGCCTTCAGCATTTCAGTAATAGGTACCAGGAGAAGTAAGTAGTACAATTATATAATATACAAAAACAATGTTAAATTTGACAAACATTAGGAGACATAGTAAGTTACTTTTATTTTTTTATAAAATAGGTAATTCTCATTGCTATTTACTAGTTAATATCTACGAATGCATAATTATTAGTGTGCAATTGATCTCTGACAAACATAAAAGTCTGCTCGCTTGCTTGCACAGCGGTTATCTATCTGTCTTTAACAACATTTTGATTGCAGTTGTATTATTATGTATTAGCGAAGTTATTAATTACCATTTTAAGTTATTTACAAAATAAATATATTTCATAATGCCAGATTCATTAACAGTTAAAGTATCTACTACATTTCATATCTCAAATACACACAACATGTGTAGCTATCATAGAACTAAACGGCAATCAGCTGTTGTATGTTATGTGACACAAGTCCGCAAGTACATAATATGTACTAATATGTAATGTAATATGTATATATTATATCAACTGCGAGACTACGAAATAGGAAGCGTCCAGCGAATTCGAACTATAGTTCATTTTGAACCATAAAATTTAACTAATTCAGTATGAACTATTCACGAAAGTGAACTAGAACGCCCATCTCTAATATGGCACTATCAAAAAGTGTTGGCCCACAGCCGTGGTCACGTGGTTTGGAATGCCTAACATCATATTTGCTTACTGTACCTCCCTAGACCGATCACACGGAGTTAATAACCCGTCATTCTCGAAGTGTCACTGATATGTTCTTGTATTAAGTATTAAGTCTTATTATTGCTTACTGTTCCTAAGGAGAAAGTTATTCAAGTTAATATAAGACACTATATCTTGGTCAATAAACTATTTATAATATATTAAAAACAAACGATAGAATACAGTCAACAAACTAACAGTACAATGTGACATTACAATTAATCTACAGGGCCCGCCACCTAAAACTCGTTAGTCTCATATTTTCTTTATTTTTTCAGGTTCAACCTTAAGTGAGATGTCAAATTGAATAAACTCTTTAAAAATAGCATAGTGGGTGTCAAAAAAATATTTGCAGATGATAATATTTTACAAATAAAGTGAATATTTGTAAATATTTTTATTTTGAATGGATTTCAAATGTTACATTTTTTAAATAAGTACACGAGAATTTGTTGTTTATTTGCTTTTATTGTTATTTTTACTTCTATCGGATTAATTGATTATTAAAGTTAACATTTAATTATAAAGTTAGTTAACAGGGTATGGTGACGATGAGTTTTCTTGTTTTTCATTAAGAAGGAGTAAAGATAAGGCATACATGGTAATGATACAAATTAAAAAAGACAAAAGTCGACATCTAGCTATACTACTTGTTATACAAGAGAGGATAAAAAATATTTACAAAGATTCATTTTTTTTGTGAAATATCATCAGCAAATATTTTTGGACACTCACTATGCTATTTTTAAAGAGTTTAAAAGGACCTTCAATTTGACGTTCACTTAAGGCTATACCTAAAAAAATAAAGAAAATATGTAGCCTGGGGAGTTTTAGGTGGCGGTCCACCGTTGTTGGCAAATCTAACCTAACCTAATAAATTAGGCTTTTTAAGATTACGTCATCCAATATGGCGTCCAGGGGGCAAAAAGCGCACGCATGGGACGCGCCTGCGAAACCCTGGAAACGGACGCGTGGCTGATAGAGTTGGGTCCTTCATGACCAAGTCGTTCAAATTGAATGACTCATGCCTTGATTTGGCTCACAGCTAATGAATCAGCGTCGTTCGTGCGTCGTACATGGTTAACGGCTGACGACAGCACACGACGAGAAAACAGCATGACAGCATATTTATAAGCTGTGGCGAGACAGGAGACACCGCTGTCACTTTCAGTTCACGATCCTTATGAACGACTTGAATGATCCGAATCTACGCGATTGATTGAACGATTTGAATTTAATCGAATGTCCCAGCTCTAGCGACTGACGTTGGCATTAAGTAATGGGGTTTCTATGACAGCGCGCTAGAAGCTGCATCGTTTTGAAATTTGCCCCCTGGCAGTCGCTCAAAAGTCACGTGTTCTAAAAAGCCTAATTGTCATTTATGGGTAAAAATCTTTGTTAGTATAACCTAATTTTATTTCAAGGAAAAAAAATAGCGGGTTCGCAGTTTTATTACTATAACCAAGAAACGAGAAAAATATTGACCTCCAGTTTTTAAATTTACCTTGCTTGATTAATGAGCTATAACAACAAAAAAGTCTATAGGGTTGCATTTGATTTTCTGAAGTATTTAAGGAAATATAAAACTTTTATAATTAATGACGCCCATTGTCAAAGAAGTTGCAAAAAATTATAAATTATTTATGATTATATTGAAGAACGAAAAATTCACTTTAAAACTACCCATCATTCGCTAAATTCAGTTAAATTATACTTGAGTTATGCCATTTTAAATGTTTGAAACCTCTATTTCTAATATTGTCATCATAGCAAGTAGAAAAAAAATGTTCAAACAAAATTTATTAAGGTACAAACATAGATTATAATGAGTTTATTTTAGTCCAACATTTTATTGCAAGTTTTTGGAGAAAGAAACGAATCTTTGATATGTCATATTTTAAATGAAATCTGGTTGACCACATTTGTTTAAAAAAATTTACTGTGAGATTCTAGCATGATTAATTTCCAAGATACAGCCGCTGTCCATCCTTAACTGATCACCCTGTATATCAAACAATAAGAGCTATATATATTTTTTAAAATGCAGAGCCAGTGCTGCAGCCCTGCAGCTCTTGTTAACAAACTGCCACTGTTGTGACTTGTTTTCCACACACCGTGTGAATTATTTATCACTTGCGTATATTAGAATGCCAAAAACAATTATTTTATGTTTGTTCACTTAATCAATATCCCTTGGACGTTTTATTGACTTTGTTTTATTTAACTGCAGATCCTCAAAGCGATATGGGAGGAAGTTTCGGCAAATTACCCAATTTCGTGGCTGGATGTCTTGGAATTTAGGGAAATGCATCCTAGTAGCCCAAAACAGGCCATCCAAGCCATCAACTACCTGTTGCATCATAAATCATACCAACAAGAACAGATACACAACTATCCAACAGATCTCGTGGGCAACAGCAACAGGCATGCCTCTTTACTAAATACGTTCTCTCCTCTTCCTGTAAATCATTCTTTTCCACCCCTAACTAGTCATTCGCATATGCCAGCACCTTTGCCACCAGGCCGTGTTTATGCTTCTGGAGGATGTTACGCTAATAATTATGGTGCTTATTCTCCTATTGCCCCTCATTTTACATGTCCTGTTCCTACCACTTTTCCTTCGTCTACTGTTAAAGCGAATGGTTATTATTACCCCAATGGATTTACAGGCTCATCAAATTATGTGTGTTCTATACCGACGGGACAGCTTATTGAGCTTGAGCCGACACCTGTTTCATATGACACTGTGGATTCCAGTAGGAGCAGGCTGCATGCAGATTCATACAATAATGTTTCTCCTGATAATAGTAAAGCTCCTGTATTGAATAATGTGGAGTCAGATAAGGATGATGGATTTGAAACGTGGGATTATGTCTATAGAAACCTTGAAAGCCAAGGATATTCGAAAGATATGGGAGAAAGAGGTGATGTTTTAGCATTGGCACATGACAGAACAAAGAACAGTACCAGAAAAGTTAAGGCTACAAATTTAGATGAAGTAATTAATAACCTGGACATTAAAAGCAGGCCGCTCAAAATAAATGAAGCGCTTGAAAAGTACAAGGAAAATGAGAGGCCTTTAAGAAAAGAGTCCTCCGTTAGAAACGAGGAAATTTCCAGTTCTTATGAAAACTTATCTGTTACTGAAGATAAAAAACATTCGAAAAGCTCCTTAAGCAAAATATCGGCTAAGAGCAAACTATCTGTCAAAGACAAACTACCATCACTGACTTCTTCTTTAAGCAAATTAACACAGAGTAAGTCACAGGAAGCTAAAAGGACAAAAGCATTTCAGGAGCAGGAAAAAAATCAGGTCGAGGGTACAGCTTCTAACAAGTGGGAGTGTAAAGCCTGTACTTTTTTAAACGATCAATCCAAGGACATTTGTGATATGTGCAGCAAGAGTAAGGTTATGGTCGATCAGCAGATGGAAATCGGTGGCTCGCAGTGTCCAGCTTGCACTCTGGTTAATCCACGAAGTGCTAAGCAGTGTCAAGCATGCAATGAAAGCCTTAAAAATTCTCCAACTTACATATAAGCTTAACTGTTCTCAATATATATTGTGGGCTTGCCAATAATGTAATGATCACTCATACTTAGCAGTGCTTACTGAAGAGAGTATTATTGTGATATGATTATTGCAACAGCTGAAAATGTTTAACTTGGAAATGTTAATGGTTAAGGACCTTGCTATTTTTCTATTTGGATATTAGTGTAAATTTAGGTTTGCATGGGAATGTTAAAAGACTGCTTAAAGTCACATTTTTTTATGTTGTACCTGGTATTGTATAAAGATCTTCCAAATCAAAACACATATGTGCTTCAGAACTTGTTGATTTTGTTCTTAAAAGTTGTATACATTGAATCTTTCATGGCGAATGAAAGTATTTTTCTCTTTTCACAAGACTGCAAATTACTAATAACTATTACACAAATAGAGGAGAGGGAAGCACATTGGGACATATAAGTATTTTTTTCCAATGAGAAGTCTTTATTTTTTTAATGAAATAATTTTATTTCTAAACAACACATTACAAATTTAATTTAATGTGCCCTCAGTCTGGGGCAGAATGGGACATTTCTGTGGACACACAAGTAAATTTTATATCAAACTCTCTAACAAGTGAAAATGAAATATTTATTTTTCTTAAATACAACAAAATATTAGATATTATTTCAAAAGATGTTAAAAGAACTAAGATCCATTAGAAACTTTTATTAGCTTTGAATAATTTAGTACTAATTTGCTTAGGTTTTGGGAATTTAATCTCAATTTGCTCAAACTGTTGTCAACTACAGTAGTACATACATAACCACCCTTTTTCTCAAAGAATTTAACTGGTACTTGCTATCAATAATTTTTTCTACCTCACCCACATAAAGTCTGACTGCTTTCCTTGTATAGTACTTTGCTAATACAAAATCGCTGACTAATATGTTGGTAACTCAGTTTCAGTGTCTAATAGAAGTAAACACTGCTGCATAAATTCGTCATTAACGCTTCTTTGCTAAATTCAATAATATTGTCGGACTCTTCATCATCATAAATCACAAGATAATCCGATACCTTACCACTGTCTTCTACATTCTTTCATTTACTCGATTTCTTGTTCTTTTTTACGTTAGCAAACAATTTTTTCGTTAGTTTGGTTTTGTCTTATTCTTTGTTAAATACAGTTTACCTCTGGGATTTCTGTAAGAATTTTAGATTTTTCTGGTTGTCTTTGTTTCCTCGTCAAATTTTTCTTTTGTGCCTTAGGAAATGGTCATATACTTTCAGGAATGATTACCCGTTCTGTAAAGCTAGTGCAACTGCTTGTAGACGGCGTGTTCATTGAAGCCTAGCTATAAACTTGTGCCAATGTGCTGGCTAACATCGTAATGTTTCTCTCCATTTCTTGATTGGGTGTATTTGCTCGCACTTCTTGAATTGTTAAGGGTGCGTTGTCACTGACAATTGCAGCCCCAACGTCATCTCTCAAAAAAATATTTATGTTATATGGCACAATGCCACATTTTCTAACCCCAGAGCAAATATTATCCAAAGTAAAAGCTTTGTAATAGGCTTGACCAGCTGTTTGCCTGTTTGGAAATAAGCCAATCGTTAAAGGTAGATTTCAAGTAATTTTTAAAGGGTCCGTATAGACACACATCAAGAAGTTGAAGACGATGCTAACAATGGGGTGGAAATGTTTGAAATATTATACCATTATCCCTACAAAAAAGTATTGTATCCAAACTGGTGTGTGATTTGTGATTTCTTCGGAGCTTTTGTAAATTTTGAATGTGTTTTACCACTTCTACAAATAAAGATGCCATCATCCAATTGGGTTCTGATTTGTTACCATTAGACGCACCTTTCATAAATACCGGCTTGTTTTTAGTCATATAAGCACAAAAGGTTACTCTCAGCAGAGAGGGGAACTTGCCCCCCACATGCTTAGTTGCCGTCACAGAAAAAGCTTTTGGCACCTGAAGGACTGTGGGGATCCCTAGGTCGTCAAGATTATAAATATTTTCTGGTGTTCTTTCATCTTTTTGTAATGCAACCCTGGCTAGACTGGTGTTTTCAGGTTTTCTTAAACTGACATTTCGGAACCTTTTCATGAAGGATTTTATCCAGCTCAAACCGGCTTTGTTGTTCCTATCCCAGCTCGTTGGATATTTTCTCTTAAGTTTCTGAGCACACTCAAAAGCTAGTATCTGTGCTTGTGAATACGTCAGCCAGTAATTTAATTTTGAACATTGCATTAGATACTCGCTTAATTGTTGTTCGTGGTTTATGGTAAAAACCTGTTGGGTGCTGTATTTGGACTGAAATGACCATAAAAATATACGTTTTTTGAATCACTTTCTACTGTGGCACGATTCGTGGTCTCAAGGGACAAGTTCTTATCTTAATTCTTCTTTAAGAAAAATATACTTGAAGTGTAATCAACTTTATTTTTTTTAATTGTAGAGTGCTTTCAGGTAACAAGTAGCCATCGTCAGTATAATCAATTTAAATAAAGAAAAAAGGAACTTTTACAAATAGTTTGAAAAAATCAAAAATATAGAAACAAGCAAACTTGACCTCAAACCAAAAAACAACCTACATGCCAGCAACACAAATGTAACGTTAATTTAGATGAAATAAATAATTTAGAACAGGCCAATTGAAATAACAAAAATCGTTTAGAATTGTAAAATTTTGTTCGCTGATAATTTTAGTAACATCTAAAATTTTCAAATAATTTAATAGGTAACATATTTAACTGCAGCTGTAATGTCTTCCTTGCAATATTGAATGACAATCTGTTTTTCTCTTGTACGTAAACCATTTTTTATGTCCTGAAACATTTTCTTCTTTAATTATATAAATAGATATATTAGACGAGGCACATAGGGACAGTCTCAATGTGCCCCTTACCAAAAAAAGTGACGTAAGATCAACTGCAAAATAATAGATTAGGTCTATACAACAACAATAATAATAAAACCATTAACACAAAGCTGAATATTGTGTATTCTTAGTGATCAATTAGTTTTAAATCAGTTGCTCATAATATGGAAAATATCAACTTACTCATTTTCATCCAACATTTTACAAAAAAAATTCAGAAAACACTTAAAATGAAATAAAAGTTTCCATGCCTCACAAAACAGCATGAAACGTTTGGAGAATGTGAAGCAAAGTGTTGCTATCTGGTATATGGCATCACAATTTGAAATGTCCCATTGTGCGCCATGTCCCAATGTGCTCCCCTTTTCTTTACAAATAATTATCACACAAATTTAAAGTAAATAACAATGTAGTTCGAGACTAGCTTGCGAGTTAGTTAGATACTAATATCATAATTATTTGTTAATTTATTAAAAAACCAGTGTCAGAAGTAAATTGAATAAGGAACTTTATAATTAATTCATAAACTTCAACTTGATTTCACCATCAGTAATGTTGTCATTTATTTTAGTTGTTTTGCTTCTATTGCTAAGGTGCAGTAATTTCACAGATTTTTTTGACAGTGAATTTAGTCCTGCAGAAGTATTGTTTTTTAAAATTCATCAATAGTTTGAATAGGTTCTACCTCCGTGGATAAAAAAAACACATGTTGAAAAAAGTCTTAATATTAATATTAGTTTATAACAAAATTAGCTGAATTTTGTAGACAATAATAATAAAATTCAGACAAATCTGTAGACACAAAATGAAATTTTTATCGAACAATCTTTTCATTTTTTAAGAAACAAATGATTAACTATAATAATATTAAATTAATATAACAAACAATAAAATCTATAAGTAGGTGCTGTTTTGAAATTCTATTGATATGTGACTACACAGACATTTATTTATTTTGGCTTAATGAAGCATTGTAATTTGTAATAATAAATCCACTACTGCATCTGAAGCAGACATGGTACAAATCCATACAATAATGAAAGTTTGTTTATATCTAAGAACTGTTTTTGTCTTTTTTTTTCGGTTAATTTAGACATGAATATATAACCGTAATGCACATTTATTTTGGGAAAATGCTGGTACTCTTTTCGCATAATGTCACTTTGGTAGTTTATGCTATTTGGCTAATTTATGAGCTACCTAAATAATCTAATAGTAATACATCTACCATCTGTGTAGTAAATAATAATTATAATGGTTTATTTCACAAATTGTTTGTTGAATACATTAAGTATTGTTGGTTTCATACAGTAAATGTACAGTCCAAGTAGGTATACGACTGCAAAAATGCATTTTTATCACGATGAGTACCTATTATAATAAAAAAACTCAAGATAGCAACAGTATAGCAAGTGATTTGTACGTTTCTGGATTGCAGGGTGCAGGCTAAACAGTAAAAGATTGAAAAAAACTGGTGTAGGTGTTGCAATCCCTTTTTTCGGATATAGTTGAGTTTTGTAAACAGATCTCTGCTAACTTGATGTATGATATACCTATAAGCTGTAACTTGCTTTTTATTGATTTAGTATTTAGTATGGCCAATTAATTTTTGTCTTACATCAACACTCTCAGATATTTTTTTAAACAAAAATTTACAATACATGTTTTTACATGGTTAAATATCTCACATTTACTTATCTAACAGTTTAATAGTCCATGTATAATATAGTTTTTCTATGTATATTATTTTTAATCCTTCATACCTTATGATTATCATAAAAAGGAACCAAAAATACATGTTTGATTTCAAGTTTTGAAAAATGTTTGGTTGTTAGTTTCTACAGTAAAATTCATTGAAATATAAAATAAATTTGGTTTACAAATTTACACAAAAAATCGGTTAAAACATCGAGACATATTTTCATAATAACAGAGATATGAACTTCTATAGAAATTGGTTGCCACCATTGAACTACACCAAAAAAACAAAAAAGAGATTGCACCACATACATTAGTTTAGGTTGTACCCTGCAATCTTAGTGAGCGATTTACCCTGTACCTCCAGCTATGTGGCGTTTATAAAATTCATCTATTTTTTGACACTAAAGGTGTCTGATTTCTGTATCAGTGTCGTAATTAATTCTGCTTAACACGTAATAAAACCTCCATTTCTGTTTCTATCCACACATTTGCACAACCGCATCAAGTTAGCAAGTAAAGGTATTGCATTCATTTTAAGTAAATAGATAGTATTTTTATTCCATTATTCTCATACTTCGGACTGATTTACTTATATAAATATATTGTTAAAGTTATTTATATCTTGGTTTACCAAATGTCTTCACCCGCTTACCCAAAAGCATGGCAAACTGTCCTGTTTTTAATTTTGTTTTTAATGTAGTAAGTTTTAAAGTGTAGTTTTTGGTTTTATTACAATTCTTGCAAAGAGCTTTAAAGATAGCAAGGCAGTTCATAGAATAACATGATTTTTAAAATACATATATTAATTGTTCCATGTTTATGCATTATACATTTTATACAAGTTATCAGGAAGTTTGTTAGTTTGGTATACTGTTATTTGGAAAAAAATCAGTATTAATGCTGTTATGATAAAAATGTGACTTACCTGTTAATCAGTCTCACATAAGTATAGATTAACTAAACTACTAAAGCAACACCAGTTTTTGAATTATCAATTTTAATATTACTACTTAGCACAATCAGTTAATTAGTACAAACCACTTCTAGAGTACTTACTGTTTGTTGGTAGCACACATTCTAAACAAATAATGCCTATATATGTATTGAAGAGATTACCTTTTTTGACTAGATACTTAAATGACTATTAKAATTATACTCTTTAGAAATATAAAGTAACTACAWCAGGCTGCTGTTTTGCTGTTAACGATAAAAATGATTGTCATGTTGCAGCACTAAGATGTTTATTTTATGTTGTCTATTTAATGTGTGTTTATTYAAATACTGGTGTAATGGTGTTTCTGATATTTGTTGTAAATAACTCTGAGTTTAATACAAAATTTACTTTTCTGTGCCTTTATCTTTAACCATTATTGTTACTGTAATACAACATACAACCAAGTTTTATGCTTCCAATTATACTCTTATGCAATTATATATTTTATGTTTCACTAGCTCATTAAAATGTTTGCAAATTTGCTGATTCATGTTCATTGTGGGTTTCAAAAGTTACGGTTTTGGAAATAGGGAAAGATTCTTTTTTATCTCCTTTCTTATTTTGCATAAAGTTGCATTTTCTTATTATAGTTGGCTGATGTTTTGTGAAATAAACATTCTGTAAACATTAATATGTATTTCACTGTTGACAGTGCACAAGTTTCTTGTCATATTTGAAAAATATTGCATTTTTTATTATAGGTAGGTGATATKTTGTGAATTAAACATTCAGTATTTAATTGTTGGCAGTGCACAAGTTTTTGTTTGCAGTGGCTGTTTAATGCAGTACTAACCGACATGTATTTCCTATGTGGTCACACTAATGTCACTACAGTGCGATTTCTTTTCTTTATGGTGCAGCTTTTCCAAATCATCAGATTCCTTCACATCAGACGTTTGGAAGATTTCATCAAAGATTTAACATGTGTACTCGTTGTGAGTGCAGGGTGCACAAATATCCTTTGAGGGCTGTGATTTGTAGTGGGTCGTGGTCGCAGTTTTCTCAAAACGTTTGTTAAATTCTCTACAAGAGCTGTCGGATTATTTTCATTGCGGGATTGTTTACAAAGAATTCGCTTGGGAGGCGTGATAGGGTGTCTATGTCCKCTGACTGCGTTACGCAGTCCCAGCAGTGGGTACATTTTGTAGTATATTTACTCACCTGTCAGTTTGATGGCACATTATGGCGTGCTTAAGACATGCATCGAAGCCAAGTACCTGGGTATCACCATCAGCAGAAAGCTGCTGTGGAAATCGCACATCGAAGACCGAGCCAACAAGACGACGGCCGCGTTGACTAGCCTTTATTGTCTGCTAAACCGCAATAGCAAGCTGAGCAGCGACAGCAAGCTCTTGATCTACAAAACGATACTGCGGCTGATGATGTGATTCAGATATGCTATATGGGGTTAAGCATCCCCTACACACATCAAACGTCTCCAGTTTATCCAGAACATGGTCGTCGATGCTCCCTGATTCGACAGGAATTCTCAGGTACACATATATCTCGAAGTTTTTACGATCCAGGAAGCCAAGGCATTCTACAAAGCGAAGGTCCACGAAAACCCCCTCATTCGTAATCTGGGAGATTACGATGAAGAGGTAACTCGTACCCACAAGAGGCCCCAGATGATGCTGCTGCAGTAGCTCCAAAGCCTTGCCGATGTCCAAGGGCAGCCGCGATATGTGAGCCGGCCAACCTGGTGGCATGAACCTCACAGTCGCGGCAACTTAAGAAGCTCATCATTATTATAATAAAATATAATATCTATCCAATTTTTTTCACATGAACGAAACATGAAAAATGATACTTATATCAGACGCTCCACGACAACAGACGAAAAAGTCAAAAGTCAAGAAATGCGTCGATACCAAAGTTCTAATATGCCGTTAGTCTGGGGCCTGCATGCTGCCGTCTTTCTATTCGTTCCTGTCAGCCTTGCGAGAGGTCAACAATGATGCCTTAAAGTGCTGACTTTTGTCTGTCGTTATTACTTAGGTGCTCCGGAGCGACCGATCGATAACTTTAAAATATCCCAGCAACAGCCACTGCTGATAGCGGTGAAACGGTCCATCATCGTAAGGCAGTAACTGAAGCTTCGATATGGAGGTAAAGGTCCTACAATATCCAGGTGGACATGGTAAAACCTATTATTTGGTACCGGAAAATGTAGAGAACTTCTTGGATGTATGTTTATTTTGGTCCGTTGGTATGGAATGGAGGTGCGACACCACTCTGCAATGCAATGAAGGCAAAATGTATCTGTCCTTGATTAAAACATGCATAGCTCTATTGCTGGGGTGTGCGGGGTTTTGCATAAGTTTCTTGGGACATAGGATCGAATTTTTCTGCAGATATATCACAGTAAACAGACGTTGTGGTACCTGGAACAGTGTATTTCTGGGGGTCTGATGAAGGTTGATCTGTTTGTAACAAAGTTTTTAATTCTTCATCGGTACTTTAATTCTGCGTTACAGATGCTATGCAAGAAAGACAGCCTACAATTATGTTGTCTTCTCAAGTAATGTGTTTTATTGTAGTGGAGAATTGATTGATATAATCGGAAAATATTTAAAATATTTCACTGCTTGATATATTACTCAATTTTTCCGAAAAGAACCCTAATATTGCCACTTGTTGTTTACGTGTTGTAAAACGGCCCCGATAGCATTGTCTGATACATCTGAAGTTAACGCTCTGGTGCGTCCTCGTCGGGGTGACTGAGAAGAGTGGCTTTTACCAGGTATCCTTTACATAGTTTTAAAGCATTCTCAGTTTCAGGCGTTTAGTTTGGGTTTCCGTGAAGGTATCTATTAAGATGTAGTTGATGTTCCGCAGCTTGTGGTATGAAGCGGTAATAGACGTTGATGATACCCAGAAATCTCTTTAATTCCTCTTTATCGCGAAGCCAATGTATTTAATTTATGTGACGCTAAAAATGCATTGAGATGTACTCACTCAGATACCATCAATGTAACAAATATAAGTCAAGTCCTTGTAGCACTATGTCCATGAATCTCTGGCACGCCCGCCCTGTTCCTTTAGGTATTGGAAATCTTTCTTAGCTTAATTTTCATATAAAATTTTATATATTGCTTTGTCTGTCGTTAAACGTGATTTTTGAAGCAGAGTATGATGCACTATATTATATTTGCGTTAAATAACGGACATGTACAATGGTACCCTGAAGGTGGGAAATATCGACTTTGCTGCATAGGTGTTGAACGTGATATTGATTTAAATATTGGTGGTATGAGTTGCGCTGGAAACACCATGTACATACATATGGGTTTTGATTAAGCCGAGTCCAGCACATTCTGAGATATTTTCAACCTCCTCATAGTACTTCTTCCATTACAATTCTGTCGCCTTTGTTATGGCGTATCTATATCTGAATAGGACATTTTAATGTTTCCTAATCCCGTCTTTATATGCTTTGAAAGAGGTTTCCCACTTTCCATCTTAGAGAAAATAGTTCATGGTTCTACCAGGTGAACTGGCGGTTTAAAGTCATATTTCTTAAAGGACACATTGTCCCAAAGGCGGATAAAATAGCCGTAGTGATGTAATAACCTACCTGCGTGGGGCGGTGTAGGTAAACGTTACAAACGAGCATGAATTAGCCCAAATAGAATTTTATTATTATAATATAGATTATGTTACAATATATGTAGGTATCGCTGCCTTCAGTCCGATTTTAAGGGTTCCGCCACCTTGTGAAATTTGATAATTGTTTACTTACTGATAATCAGTGGTCTTCTCTCTTTGGAGTAGGTTCGTAGTCTTGAAATGCTTTGGGATTCGTTCTGTGTAAAACACCCATTGCAAATTTTAGTGGTTTTACTACAAAATCGACAATGACCAAGTATTACAGTGTCGAAAGTGTTAAATAATAATGTAACAATTTGGAGTTTAGTATCAAACTAAATGACACAGTTTAAGTCAATTACATTGAATAAGTTTTAAGCTGTGTTGACTGAGCAGAAGCAAACGAACTTATTGACTCACCTCGTTTACGACGTTTGCCACTACAAATGTGGATTCCCAACTAGCAAGTTTTTTTTTTCACTGGACGAAGTTATTCACTTCATCTTTATAACAACACTGCGTACGGAGTTTGGGACGCGGATTGACTGTTTAACGATACTTCAAATCCGGCGGTGCAATATCGAAAATGTAATAGAGAACTTCACACTTACTTTCGAATTTAAATTTAAACGTGAGATCCGACACAGATTTTTACGTGAATTTGATCCAAGACAAAAAATGGAACTCTCAAGATTAACTTGTTATTGTTACATTTTAACTCAATGATCGCCGAGAGGGAATTCTCGGTTTTGACTTTAGTTTTAACCTTCGATCATCAGTTCCCACCTTCTCACTGTGTGGATGTTTATATCTGGATCATTATGATCAAGGCCTCTGGCGTGAAAAGCCAGCAATATTTGATTGAACTCTTTGTGTAGCAGCTTTGTTGAAAACGATTTTTAAGTAATATACTACAGCGCAGTTCGTGCGTCCTGCTTGGGTCATTATTATCACCCTTAGAACTTCTTACCTAGACTAAATACAACATATACGAGAGAGGTTCACTGCAACACTAAAAAAATGCATTTAGATATATTTTGATATACTCACTCAGATGTCATCAATGTAACAGAAACAGAGGTCTAGTCTTTGTTCATGAATGTCTGGAATGTCCGTATTGGAATTCTTTCTTAGCTTAGTTTTCATATAAAATTTCATATATTGCTGCGTCTGTCGTTAAATGTGATTTTTGAAGCTGAGTATGAGGCAGCATATCAAATTTGGATTAAGAATATAACGGACGTGCACAATGGTACCCTGAAGGTGGGAAATATCGATTTTGCTGCATAGGTGTTGAACGTGATATCCATTTAAATATTGGTGGTATGAGATGCGCTGGCAACATCATGTACATATATATATAAACGATAGATAATTGCCGGATGTATATTAAATATTTTCTTGGGAAAACGGCAAGGGTGGTTGGGCTAAATTAAGAAATGGATTTTTTAACTATGTCTATATTTCGAACCAAAATCGGTTCTTCGTCAGGACACTAAAATTAAATACATAACAGGCACTTTTTATAATTAAACTTCTTAACACTTACTGTTAACTCCAAATATTAAAGGAAACAAAACGACGAAAACATATAACTTTGTAAAAGAATAAACTATTACAGAATGCCGTATGGCAAAACTGAACAAATAATTAAAAGGTGTCCAACCGTGAAATTGACAAAACTGACAAAATTTTTCGACATAATCAAGGATAGAGTTGTTGAACAAGCTTAAAATTCATGAGCGATTTATCAAATATAAATATTATTAAAAAATTCTATATATAAATTTTAAGTTGTATTATTTCTTCTTAGTTTAACACTGTCAATTTGAAGAAGTTGGCAATAAATAGAACTAAGATTTTGTATATCTGACCTTTTGTTAATAGAATTGGAATTTTGTTGTATATAACACATTTCTAAAAATAAACGTTTTGATTTATTAGCTTCTATGTCTAAAATTGCAGTATTTAGGAAACCAAAAGAATGTCCGGTACTAGATGCATGCTGAGCTAAAGCACAACGATCTGGACGTAGACGAACATCACTACGATGTAGGTTCAGTCTGTGTTGTAAAGACTGCATGGTTTGTCCAATATAAACAGAGGGGCAGTCCAGACATTCAACACAATAAATCACATTCATTTTTTTATTTTTGTCAATTTTATCTTTAAGTTTTGAGAACAACTTTTTATTAGTTTTTATATAGTATTTTGCAATTTTTAAATTTGGAACTACGTTAAAAATTTTTGTAAGTTTATGTGTTAAATTTGGTATAAATGGAAGAGATGCAAATACTATATTTTGAGGATTAACTAAGTGATCTTGACTTATATATAGCCGTCTTCTCTGTTAAAGTTATTGGACTGCTTCATAATCTCGAGAGATTTTATCTTAATTCTTTGGCGGTAATGGCTGCTCCTTGCGAGGGACCGTATGCTGTCATACTCGATGATGTGTTGTTTGCCTCCCGCTGCCTGTTTCGCCACCATAGATCTGTCTCTGTGTCCATATGTTGCATCTCGCTCTTTTCCTTTGTGCGACATTGTATGCTGCGTCCAGTTTCCTGATGTAGACTTTTCCGCAGTGACACTGGAACTGATGGATACCCTTGGTATTTAATTTCGCTATTTTGTCCTTGGCCGTTGGCGATGGTAGAATATGTCCTATCTCACACTCCGTTTTATCTTACTGCAATATTCTTCTTCCGCAGTATTTTTTCTTCAGTCTGTCTGTTACCCCGGAGACGTATGGTAACTAGGTATATCCTTCGTGTTGTAGTTCCTGTCATTCCCTTTATGTTTCTTCTTGTTCTTAGAACCTTATTCGACTCATAACCATTGTTCTGTAAGGCACTATTGCCATGTTAAATCTCCTCGCTTCTGCTTTCTCCGTCACTAATCTTCTCGGGTCTATTTAATAACGTGATAATGAGTGACCTCTTTTGTGATGGATGGTTAAGTGATGCGGCGTTTAGGTAGAGGTCCGCGTGAGTCTCCTTGCGGTATACTATATGACTCAGCTTCCGGGTAGTATTGGGTTTTACTAGGACACCCATCTCTTTCAGTTTCCATAGTGATCTGGATGTTGTTATGCTGCTGGTTGAGGTGGTTCTTGAATTTCTGCAGGGCGGCCATTACGTGTGACCATATAACGAATGTGTCATCCACATAATGGTACCAGCACTTCGGTTTGTTGTCGCTGGACTCTATCACTTCCATTTCGAACGTCTCCATGAAGATATTGGCAATGACGGGTGACAACGGTGATCTAATGGCTGCTCCACCCTTCTGTTCATAGATGTCCCGATTGCACAGGAAATATGTGGTTGTCAGGCATAGTCTTGTTAAGTCTAGTATATTTCCGGGTAGTCCTATTGGAATAAGATTATCTTAAATTATATGCAGAGTCTCTTCTATCCGAACAATTGTGAAGATATCCACGAAATGTTTTGAGTTTTTCCACATAGCTGTCCGTTGCTCCCACATACTGTTCTAACTATCTGGCAACGTATTTGGCTAGGTCATAGATCAAATACGTTGCCAGATAGTTAGAACAGTATGTGGGAGCAACGGACAGCTACGTGAAAAACTCAGAACTTCAAGAACCACCTCAGCCAGCAGCATAACAACATCCAGTTCACTATGGAAACTAAAAGATATGGATGTCTTCCGTTCCTGGACGTTCTAGTAAAACGCAATACTAACGGGAAGCTGAGTCACAAAGTATAACGTCGTTGAAGACAGCAATAGATTCATATTCGAGATTCGCTAAATTGCAGTCGACCAGACAAACACTGCAGATATCTGAAAACCCGAAAGAAAGATGCTAATAGCAGAACAAAGAAAACATCTAGTGGAGTATAATTTGCATAATACACCTTCGAATCTTTTGGTTGTTAGGTCTTATTTATAATAATCTAGACACACCCAAACTTCAGAGGCGCACGTGTGGAAACTGCGTTTCGAAATTTATGAAAAATCCACTGTGGTCAACGATTTTGTTACATCATCAGCTTTTTATATGTGCTGTAGGACATTAATACAAATAATATATTGTAGAGACACGTGAAAAATCAGAGGCGTATGTGATGAAATTGAATTTCGAAATTTAAGATAATTCCCCGTGGGCCGTAACGATTTTGTTACCCCGCCAGCTTTTTATATGTGTTGTAGGGCAGTAATATAAATAACATATTCCAGAGACAGACGAAAAATCAGAGGCGTACCTGATGAAATTGAATCTCGAAATCTAAGAAAATCCCTTGTAGGTCGTAACGATTTTATTACACCTCCAGATTTTTATGTATTGCAGGACATTAATATAAATAACATAATATTCCAGAGGCACGCAAAAAAAATCAGAGGCGTGCGTGATGAAAATGAATCTCGAAATCTAAGAAAATTCCCACTGGGCCTTCACGATTTTGTTACATTCAGAGCAGTGCAATGGACAGAGCACGTCGAAGTAAACGAAAAAAGTACTGAGAAGTGCCACTACCTTATAGTCGCTTGTTTTTGAGAGACTTGTAAGGTTGAATAATTATTGTTATCGGAACATTCCACAATAGCTAAACCTTTTTAAGAGGGGCATTTACTTGGAGCGATCGGGCAGAAATGTAAATTATGCAGCCCATATTACCAGCGGGACATGGGACGTAAGAGGGTAGCCGATAGGTTGACATCGCGCAAAGATTCGGAAAATTGCTGACTGTAGGGTGTGCATAAAAAAGTAAGCATGATATTAGTAACTTACTATGATATTATAACAGGTTATTCAAAATATGGAATAACCCATTTATTTCTGTAAATATGAACTGTATAACATTTCATTCTAACTGCATGATTTCTGTAGGAACTTTTATAACAATTTTCCTTCCGCCTCTCCATTGCTTCGGCAGACAGTAAATTAATGTGAAAGAGCTTTTAACATTAAACTTGTCCCGTGTAATTACTAATTAAGACATAAAATCTTAGAAATCCAGTCATATCGGAATAGATCGTATACCGCTCGATCATTCCCGACAGGATTGTATCTTTGCCTCACTGTTCAGTGGATACCACGCGACGGACCTGGTGGGGATGGGCATTCGCATTCTGCTCTCGTGACGGACTCGTGCGAAAGGGTTTGCGGTTTTAGATTTTTTGAATGTTTTTACTCAATTATCGTGCTCATGTTTTTGGTAGTGTACAAAGAAATATGTAGCTACAACGTGGAGTTCGAATTTTTCGTTTATGTGCCTTAGTTTTCGAGAAATAGCTCGCCAAAAATACGCATTTTTAAGCAAAATATAACAACAAATATTTACATTACTGTACCAAATTCAGAAAAAACTCGAACTCTACGTTGTAGCTACATCTTTTGTCATTGACATGTCGCAATTTCACTTCGAAAAAGTTTCGAATAACTCGGTAAAATGTAAAACGGTAGGTGCTTAAAATGACCCGATTCGCTCTAGGTAAACGCCCCTCTTAAATCATGTGTGGTAGAACAGTGGTTTACGAGTATGTGATAAATTTTCTTAATTTTGTTAGAATATCTCGTGGTGATCACAACAAAAAAATCGAGTATTAACTATTCCAATTTCTAAAAAACTTACCGTGTTGGTACTTTATTGTTTAATTCGATATGGCCTATCGAATGTACTGTTCAGAATGGGGTGTATTTGATATAATAAAGTTGTAGTCGTGATTTCCGTTGTTGTTTTTTTCTAATCACTATGATTTCCTGGATGTGTGAAGCTTTGAGTTTCATAGTCTGTAGTCATCGAAGTTAAACACGTTTAAAAAGTGTTGTATTGAAATGCATTTGACATTATTAGGGTTACGCTGCTTACCTCTATAACGCTGTTAGGACATAGATGGTGGAGTATGTTTCACGTTATTCTGCGTTCACTTTTGTAAATTGTTGTGTAAATAGTATTTACCTTGACCGTTTTTTTTGGTGTTTTTAACAACGTATCTTGATTTGGTGGGACTCAATATTTTAATTTTCTGCATCTTTGTTTCGTTCTTTCATATTATAAAGCGTCTTTGAATAGGTTTAAAATGGGGATATTCTCATCCACTTTAATTGTAAACTTCGTTTGTTTGTTTTTTGTTTGAATTTGATTTTAATTTTGTTTCTGCACCGCTGTTTACTTATTTGTGCTAAGAATATTTATTAATATAATATTTTAGTTTGGGGGTTTAGGTCTTATGTTTATTTTCTTTCTGCTTATTTAATATTTTTTCTCGCTTGGTTGTACATTATTAAAACTTGTTTGATTGGGTTCGAGCTTCATCTCTATTTTGAGAGCTTCACGAGGATGGCCTATAAAAGGGTAAATTTCAGCAACTTCAATTGCTTCGTTTGTTATGAAAAACCTTTGTAATTGTTCCCCTAGAAAACAAAACTCTTCTATCAATAGCGTGTGGATTTTTAATATCATGGATTCTTTAAAAACAGATTATCTGTTTATGCTTGTGTAAAAACGTTATTTGGCATTGTCACCAACAAGCTGGCACTACCCAATTTCTTAGAAAAGATTCAACAGCGACTGGACTGGAGTCAACAAGTGTTATAAATAAACAATCCAATGATCTGAAATCGATATCACCCTTAACCTTACCCCCTATAATAAATATTGCTTCATAGTTGGATGCCGATTTTTGTCTTCTTCAATTTGTGTCATTGCCATGTATGCATAATTTTTACTCATTCTTAGTGAAAAACAAGAAAAACTAGTCGCCGCCATGTTCTGCTATAGGACTGTTTACAATTTTTAAGTGTTAGTTTTGTAGCTTATTATGGTTCAAATTATGCCTACGTACCCATCGCTGCACACAAAACCCCAAAATTTTGAGTAAACTTTAAATAAATCAAGTACAAAGTTCGTTCTAAAGAGAGGCTAGAAAACGAAACCCTGTGATAAGGCTAGTTTGGTTTTCTATATCGCGCACTAGCCTCGTCGCAGGTTTTCGTTTTCTAGCCTCTCTCTCTTTAGAACGAACTTTGTACTTGATTTATTTAAAAATTATTTAATATTTTGGGGTTTTGTGGCGATGTGTATGTAGGCACAATTTGTACCGTAATAAGCTACTAAACTAACACTTAAAAATTCTGAACAACCATATTTAAAGAAGATGGCGGCGACTAGTTTTACTTGTTTTTCACTAAGAAGGAGTAAAAATTGTGCATACATGGTTATGACACAAATTGTAGAAGACAAAAGTCGGCATTCAACTATGAAGCAATATTTATTATATGGGGTAAGGTTAAAAAATATTGACAGAAATTAACCTTAAATACAAAATATGATAATCTACTTATTTTTTTTGGACACCAACTAAGCTACCTTTAAAGAGTTTAAAAAGACCTACAATTTGACATATAACTTTAGGTTGTACGAGCCTGGGCTTACTGATATTCTTTGGTACAGTGCTTTACAAAAAGTGTAAAACATTTTTTTGTGCATTAATGGGAAATGGTGACTTTTTTGTTACTGATTTGGGTACTGGTACTCTTTCTAGACTAATTACGTTAATACATAAAGGCAGATGTTAGAAAAAGAATTTAATTAGGTAAATGAATAACAACAAATGAAGTTCACCATTTCATAACACAGTATTCTATCTACAATTTTGCTAATATAGTGACAGCTTAAGCTATTCTAATTGTGTTCATTAATTTATAAAAGGAAGTTGTGCTATCTTATAATTATACCTAGCCACCTCGTATACAAATACAATAATCGCTAAAAATGCCCCAGCAATGTAAATGTAAAAAACAGTTTGCATGTCTGACAATCCATATGCTTTATGTTCTTCACTGCGATAGCTTCTCTTTGACAGGGCCTTTAAGGTTATATTGTTTACTGCATCCACATACCATTTCGATATCAAGCCGCTTTCATGCATCATAACTATGAGATTATTGAATTTCGGAAGATATGGCGATCCTCTCTTGACAATAAAGGCCAAGAAATACGGAGCTACACATTCTTTAACGATATGCAAATTAGGCGTTCCGTCATTGTTCATAAAAGCAAGATTTATATAGAATTCGGCATCCATCTTACGTTCCAAACCAACGACATCTCGATTATATGCAGCTCTTCTAAAAGTCCAAGTTGTTCCTGGGAATATTTGTTTCTGCGAAAATTTTTTAATTGTATCAGAAATATTATCTGCTTTGAAGATCTCTAAATTGGTTGATACTGGTAAGCCCGATCTATCGACGCCCTCAATGGTGTTGATGTCTGGGTCATAGGAAACGGTGCTAAGTGAAGTAACTAAACTTCCTTGAAAAATGTTGTTGGTTATAACAGTGAAACACAACACAGCAGCCAAAAACACTCTATGACCAACGAATGGTACAACCAATTTTACAGGTACCGCTATATATACAGCAAATATTGTCATGAATGAAGATCGTTTAATTACAGGGTGAATGATGGGTGTGTTAAATAGATGCCAGAGAAAACACACTATGAGAAACGTAATACCCAAAGCTAACCAAGACAATGTGGTAAATCCACGAAAGATTACTTTCCATCTAGGAACTCTTAAAGCTTTAGGTACGATAAAACACAGGTAGTCGCAGTGAACAGAAGTTGTAAATTCTATATCATCGGTTCCGTAGTCAACAACAAATCGTCCATTAGCAGATATATCTGCTTCCCCATAAACTATTTGGCGTAAAGTTCCAGTTAACGAACCGTTTGAAAGCAACGTACCGTATTTGTGAATGTCGGAGTCTATGTATTGTATAGTAAAATTCATTTTCTGTGATAGCACGCTTATGATACAGCCGTCCATACCACCAAAACGTTGATCCAGATTTCCAGTTACATTGTTCAAATTATTAGTAGACAATTTAATCGCTGTAGGTAATCGTTCAAATATCACTACTTTTAAGGGATATTGGTTCAAGTTATTTAGATAATTTTCTGCCACGGGAGGATTCCGTATTGTTTCTATTTCGCCAAAGTTTGTTCCATGTTTTACGAAGGGCCGATATACATAAATGGGCTCATCATTAGAACAGCAAATAACTTGTACGACTACGTTCAGTACTGCAAAATCCTCCCAGAATCTTCTGAGTATATGCTGGGAAAGCTTACGTCATCCTGATGTGTGGCATAGTAATAATACGGCATATTTTCCCCTTGAATTAACAATGGCAAGTTCCGACCGTAGAAATTGATTTAAAATCTTTTCATGCGATGCGATTACTATATAACCAGCTCTTGATGCATAAAAAGGGAATTTCGTCCTATTGTTAATAATACCGTACGTGATGGTGATTGGCACCTCAAACCTAAACAAATTTATGGCGGTGTCCACAAGTTGTATAATTTCCGTGGAGTTTTTGTCTAAAATTGCGTTTATAACCAAATACTGCTCCTTTAGAAAATACGACTTATAAAACTGCCAGAATGGGGCATTCTCAACAAGGCAGTTTTCTTTTGTGAAATTTAGTAAAACTTCAGAAGTATGGAGAAATAAAAGTGTTACGACAATCGTAAACTTAATCATTCTTACTATACTGTAGCTGTTGCTGTTGCAGAGAATAGTCTTTTATACTGTGCCACTAACACGTCAATTATGTTGACACACTTATGTTCTTTATTCAGCTGTTGGATGCCCACCCTTTTTGCTCTCAATAAGTATGAAAAGGGCAATACAGCAAAGTAAATATCTATATATCCTTTGTAAAATAAGAATACAAGACCTTTGTGCTTTCCTGTGCTAATGTTTATGCCTAATTTACCGCTTCTGTAAACAACTAATGAATTTTATAGGACAAAACATATTATTAGACCGACACAGTGTGACAAACGGATCTGTAACAAAGGGGCGTCGCTGTCGGCGATGGGAACGCAATGCGGTGTTTTATAAAAGATTAGAAATATTTTATTTGCTCAGATAAGCCCTAATATTATTACATACCAATGAATATTCGCTACCACTTTTATTTTTCGGCTATGGAATATTTTTCCGCGAGTWTMTTTGTTCATTTTGTAGTCGCAAATATAACGAGCGACTGCGGRAGCATACACAGCCAACTTAATGTCCGGTAAGCGGTAACTAATAAACATTCCACTGCGCTGCGACGACCGGCGCGAAATTCAAAATAATGATGTTGCCTACAACTCGGCCATACCTGACACTGATCACCCTGATCATCGTTCACAAAGGTTACAAAATTATGCTAAAAGTAAGTACGTCAACTAACAGAAATATCATGAAATACACACATAATGTATACTAATTAGCATAACTTTTTACTCTAGAAGCCTCTACAACACCATCATAGGGTATTTCAGTTTGTTGAAATCCGATTATATCGTTCAGAACATATCTATCATTAGGTAAGACTTTAACTATTTCGTACGGCCCTCTAAATTTTGGGATTAATTTCTTATTAACGCCTGGCGTACAATCAGTTACTAGCTAACATAACATAACCGCCAACTTAATAACTAACAGCTTTTTTGTGCTTGGAATTATATGTTCATTAATCGCTTGGGCTTTTTGTTGGTTTTCTATCGCTTGCTTTCTAATTTCGGAAAGAGGTTCATGGTCTTTTAATTCGTTATCGTCAACTTTTCCTTACTGGTTACGACCAAATAACATTCTGGAGGGAGTTTCTTCAATAGATCTGGTAATTGTATTATTCAAACAAAACTACGCCATTCAAAATATTATTCCCTGATTTCTGTTCGTCTACAATTTTGGCCAACATTGGTGTCAATGATCTGTTAATTCTTTTGATCTGACCGTTTGCTCTGGGGGCTCCTGTTGCAATTAAAACATGCACAATACTACTTTCTTTAAGGAAATCAGTAAAGGTTTGTGAAGTAAAACAAGATCCTCTAGTTGTAGGCAACATCATTATTTTGAATTTCGCGCCGATCGTCGCAGCGCAGAGGAATGTTTATTAGTTACCGGAAGTTAAGTTAGCTGTCTGTGCGTTATGGCGTCCGTTAGACCGCCAAGTTAAAACGTATTAAATAAGTTTCTTCCTTGAATTTGGTTGCGGTATTTAGAAGATAGAGCAACTGGAAATTTCGAGGTTATTCTGCTTTGATATGACATCAGAAGAAATAGAAATACAGTGGGGCGTTAGAGAAGGGTGTAATATTATCACCAATACTTCTTAAACTATACTCCGAAGACATAGTAAACAGGGCGCTCGATGATAAGGACATTAACATTAACTGAATGACAATAAATCATCTAAGGTACGAGGACGATACAGTTATTTTATCTGAAACACAAGAAGGCCTACAGACGCTAATTAATAGAATGATCTTAGTAAGCGAAGAGTATGAATTGTCACTTAACATAACAGCTCACGACACAATAATTAATGAAAACAATGACAGCTCTGAATCAGAATTGAGCAGGCCCGCAGTAGATTTACAAGAATGAAAAAGCTCTGTTACGGGAATCTAAACCTTGTATTAAAGATACAGCTGATGATATGCTACATGTCTGTGGTGTATTAAGGGATAGAAACCTGGACGCGTATTTTGAAAGCCTGTGATGCTACAGCACGCTGGCTGCTGGCATAAAGATACCTAAGTTAGAGAGAGTACGAGAAGGATAACTGCATTGCTGTACCGCTTGTGATTTCTTTGAACGCGCTCAGCGTTACAGCACATATGCAGAAATTATTGGGAATGGGCCTGTTGTCCCCTTTTTTTATTGCAGAATATAAAACTACATGAAAAAAATAGACCCCTGTTTTTTATTTTTCGCAAAGCGCTTAGTGAATGCTTAAAAAAAGATTGTTTATGTTTAAAGTTTAAATCTCTGACGTCAGCGTTCACTGGCGCGCTTAGTGCGGTGTAACTGTGTGATGTTGCCACGCCATTTTCTGATCCTGGCATTCCCGTCGGCCGAGATGAGGTTTCTGAAACCGAAGTCGCAGCAGCGTTGCCATTTTATTCCAAACTCGCAATCGTAATTATGAATTATCAAAACCTACACGCGAATGGATGTGTTAAACGCGATTGGTTGTTAGTCGTTTTCACTGTAAATATTAAAACGTAAAATATATTAAATTAAAATTATAACTTGCAGCGGATATATCGCAAACAGAATTCATTTTATGGCAGCCGAAGGATAAGTTCATATTTCAAGTGATATTAAAACTGGAACAACTATTTATTAAGTAGGTAAACTTGTTTAAACCTGAGTTACAGCATGTATAGCTGCCATTACATCATTTTATTAAAGTCGCAACCTTTAAATAGCAAAATCGCCTAATTTGCGTAAAATCGAACGGTCTGGCCACAAGAGTTTCCATTCATGTAAAATTCGTCAATCATGTGTAAGTCAATTTTTGGTAAATTGTCCGAAGATCCCTTCACATAATCTTGCAGTCTATGTTTGAACAACAACGTACCTAGTGAATAAAAACAAAACCTTCACGCGTCCTCCGTTCTCAAACCAAAACGTAAACAAAGATACAAAGGCACAGAACCACAGAACATACGCGTGTTCAACAGCGACAAAGGTGTCAAGCATGCAACAGAGCGTCCGCCGCATCGGCGCAATAGCGGAGTGCGTCTAAAGGAACGGTGACGTATCACGAAATATTTGAATTTGGCGGTAAACCTTTAAAGGTAAAAATAATTAACACACTAAAACACAAATATTTTTCTATTGCCAGCTTCTAACCCCATTAGCTCCAGACAAAGTCGCACATGTGTTTAATAACGATTTACTGTCAAGGGCAACAACCCCATTAGGTACACAGGGAAGCACGTGCACTGCGATTTTGCATCAGCCCACTAGTGCATTAAACATTTAGCAGATGTTTATTTTTAGTTTAATAAACGGCATGGGAGTGAATTTAGTAGTCAATGGTCAACATGCCGACATTATAAATGGAGGAGCTACCATTGTATCACACTTGTTAAAGCATATTTACCAGAAACTGTCAAAAGTCAACAACAAACCAAAAATTTGTGACTTGATTCATTCCTTAAGAGAGCAGTTCACACAGTCGAATTAAAATCCAATCGTCTTATATAAGCCGTGGACGTACTGCTGCTTCAAAACGTGTACTATCTGGTATATTGACAGATGGCATTGCCATCCTAAATTCTTACTTGTACCTACATAGTTCCACAAAAACGTTTGAGCGAAAACGGACAATAAATTAAAAAAATAATACGTATCTGCTTAAGAATATATGATTTCCAAAGTCTGCGCATTTTTTTTGCAAAAGGCTGGGTGTAAACATACATTCTAATGGTATTTCTTTTTTTATTTTATCAAGACAGTATTATTTCGTCACCAAATGGGCTATGAGATATACATTAAATGAGTGCGGAAAAGGAAACGTAGAAAATATATCTTAGACTCTATTGCTGATCTGCTCATACTTGTCTACTGTTTAGCAAATTGTTAATAATAAACTAATATGAAAAGGGGTGGTAGGGGGACTGTTTTTATTAATTAACGATTCCTTAACCTTATACGTTCACTATATAGTTTGTTAATTCGCTGTCCAAAAATGTACCCTTGTACGGCGACATAATGTTAATGTGCTGTGACGCTGAGCGCATTCGAAAAAGTACAGCACATACAGTTATCCTTCTCTCCCTAACTCTCCAATATGCATCCGTAAAGATTGTCACATTATAGTTGGCTAAGACTTCAGGAACTTCATTGATGTACAGAAGAAACAGGATAGGACCAAGAATTGATCCTTGAGGCACTCCTCTCTTAATTATTGCCCAGTCTGAAGATTTGAGCTCACCCGTGTATTCATCTGTCTGCACCACACATTGTCTACGGTTGGACACATAAGATTTCAGAAGCTGTTATGGTATGCCCCTAATTCCAGATCTTTCAGCCTTTGTCAGCAGGGCAAAAGCCTTTGACAGGTCCGTGAATATACCTAAAACACACTTGTCTTCATTAATTTCATCTAGTATTTCCGACAAAAGTTGATAGATTGCTGTGTTTGTCGACTTTCCTTTGAGATATCCATTTTGCACTTTAGTTATTACGTTTTGTTTGACTAAACAATTATATATTCGTCTATGTACCACTTTCTCAAATATCTTGGAAATGTTTGGTAAAAGTGCTATTGGTTGCAGTTTTCTATCATTGATTTATCACCTTTTTTAAATATTAAGTATGCGACCGACTTTTTTTTTAGCTCATCTGGAAATATTCCTTCATTTAGGCAAAGKTTTACTATATGGGTTATAGGGGGAATGAGTTCTTCTGCCCGTGTCTTGATTATGCTTGTGGGTATGCCATCATAGCCAACCGCTTTTGAATTTTTTAGCTGGGATATTGTCTTTACTTCCTGCTCATCGGTCTCGTACATATAAATGCTATTAAAAATTATATTTTCTTTCTTACTTTTTATCGGCAAATTTTGGATTAATTTGTGTTTGTTTGTTATTTAAAAAACCAGGAAATTAGTCCCGTAAAATACTATTTTTAATTTGAATGAATGATTTAGTGATTTATGGAACGGACATACCTATGCAAATAGAACTGCATTTATAGCTACTTATTCATCCTTATTTACTGTGTATGAATATGTACTATTTATTAAATATACACAACATCGTGCACATTGCAAATGAAATCACCCAGGCTTCTGGGTTCGCTGTAAAAAATAAAACTAGAGAATATTCTTTGCCGTACGAATAAGCAATAATTATTCGGCTAATAGTTTTTTATATTACACTGAACCAAAAAGCTACGTATATATAATGAATTTGTGCATTGAGACAATGTATAAGTACATTCATTTTGGTCCAACGTACAGGTTCATTGGTTCAATGAACTATCGTTCATTGACTAATGAACCGGTACATCAAACAGTGATTAGTTCATTAATATTATGAACACGCGTTCATTGAATCAATGGACTGAATTCATTGGAATAGTGAATAGCTTTCATTGATTCAACGAATCAGTTCATTGGTGCAATGAATCAATTCATTGATTTTMAATGAATCGATTCATTCATATTATGAATTGCTTCATTGGATCAATGAATTTTTGTCCACAATATCAATGAACTGATCACTAGTTAATGTACAGTTTCATTGAAACAATGTACCTGTACGTTGGACCAAAATTAGTGTACCCATTCATTGTCTCAATGCACCGTTTCATTATTACACTTACTTGTACATACCTGTACATACGTACTTTCCTGTCTCACATCATTAGGAAACAAGAAAAGTTTTCAGCTTCGTCCAGTCGAATATTAGCTAAATATTCAAAATGTTCTCTCTTCTGATTTACTGGAAAATGGGGAAGTAAAAGTATAAATTCAGACTCAATTACAAAGATAAACAATTCATTTATTTAATTCCCCCACATAAAGTTGTGTAAATCAGACAGAATATGCAAATATATGAAAAACCATATATAAAACGTGCAAACAAAACATTAATTTTGAAATATCTGAACAAACACAAAAGAACAGCAAATTGCTTAAATAAACGAAAATTCATCTTTGAGTATCCAAACTAACATAAATAAGGAATAATAAAGAAATAAATACCTACACAAACATTCAAAAATACAACGTTCATTTCTTACTTTCCGTTTTAAGGTACTCCGACATAATATGGACCTTTGAGAACGAACTATTCTTTTTCAAATTATAGAAGTGGAACTCCATAACATATTTGATTCAGTTGGAAAATTGAGATCAAATAAATATATTGTTTTGAAGCAGATATTGACTGCCCTGAGTATGCTCGTAAAACTAAATCTAATTTCATCGAAGTACATTATAATATCCTCCGGTTTCGTGATATCACTTCCAACGCACATGATAAAAGGTTGAAAAGCATATTCTTTCGACTTGAGGAACATCAAATGATCTTCTAACTCTTGATGGGATTTAGCTAAATATAAGAAAGACTCCTTCGAATCTTTGATGGTGTATCTTGTTATTTCTACTCTAGCTACTCCATCTTTCTTTTTTACAATTTTGCTCGAAGGAACAAAATAACCATGTAGAGCCCAAAGTAAAAGTGTGTTTCTTCCTTCTGAAAATTAAGAGCATGCTCAGGAATTACAAATCTACTTAATGCCGTGTTCAGTATGAGCCTAGAAACGGCAAAGTTACTTACTGTCACTCAGACTTTCATAAAGTAGTTAAGGAAGTAAGACAAATGCGGCATTCGTCCGTTTATCGATACAATACACGTATACATCGAAATAATGTACGGTTACACTGGCCCAATGTATATAAACATCATATTAATGTACTTAGTAATAGTTGGTCATCACTTCATTGGACAATGTAATGCATTTATGGATACAATGTACATTGTTTTTTTGAATGTCTGTTCACAGAATCGATGACATTGTACATTGAAACGATGAAAAAATACATTGCCACAATGAATGTTTTATTATATCGAAGTTTAATGAACGCCAATTCATTGGACCAATGAATAGTTCATGGATCAATGAACGGAAATTCATAATATTAATGAATAATTCATTGATACAATGTACAGAAATTTAATGACTGGTGTTCATCAATATTATGTACACTTTTTTTCAGTGTAGGCAAAGGAAATAAATTATCTCACATACATAACCCTCCTCGAGCGTTTCAATTTCAAAGTAACACGGTTTTACTTATAATAGGCATTGCTTGCCTCTGGTGAATTTTAATATTAGTAATGTAAAGGGCATCCGAATATATGGCTCCGGTAATGACCACCATTAAAATGTTTTATTTACAACGCATTAGATAAATAATTTAAAAATGATGGGTTCGGTATTTCCACATAGGTATATAATTAACACAAAAAAGTGATGCAGAACTTGATACTTTGAGTTTCAATAATCAGGCCTCTTTTTATTGCTTTCTACTATTATTCATAAGTATAGTCTGATCTGGATTCAAGAAATACTATCTCAAATTTAAAAATTGATACTACTACAAGCGCTGATTTTAAAGGTTAGGAGGGATGCTTTCGCGTTAGTTTCTCGTGTCATTTGTAACGCTGCCTAATAAGCTTGTACATTCAATAAAGATTGAGTTACAAACCGTTAAAACAAAGATGTTAGAGAATGTGCCGGTGTATGCGAAACCAGCCAAAGGTTTCATCGTTTTATGGTATGTTCACTGAAAATTTAAACCTTGACATTACTGCAGGCCATTAGGATTTTTTTGGGGAAAGCGATAAGAATTCTGAACATTTAGGTTTTTATGGCTAAGAACAGCAACACAAGCAAACTCAGTTTTTGAGATACTCGTCATTCTTGGGAAGAACAATACACGGAAATTAAATAAATTCAGCTTTAATTTAAAAAGATCAAACCAACTATCTCTGAATATATATCAAGTTCAAGTTATGAGTATTTTCAACATACTGAGATGGTTTTGAAGTTTATTAGAAACTTGCGTGTGATATGAGAATCAGAATATACTTATTGCTAGTTTAGCACTCAATGTTGTTAAGGTTTAAGTTAAAAGAGCGTGCAATTATAACATTACGATAGCAAATTTGAAGAACAGCTTGTGACTTAGATGCGCTTAGCGTTTCACCGTCTAACGTTGTACATAAAATTTTCAAACACCTTTAATATGTGTATCAGGCAGTGTTTTAAGTGTTACGACGTGCTGTTACGTCCGCACTGCCCAAACCTTTATAAGTAGCATTTGTTGTATTTTTAACCCCGATAAAGTATTTAAAGAACCTAGATCAAACGGCATGAATAATAAGTAAAAGTGCTAGACATTCAAGTTTCATTACATTTTCTTGATGAATTGTAAGTATTACATGGAAAAAACATAGTCTGTCATTTTTAAATTATCTATGAGGTAGTAGGCATTTGTTTCAGCATTGTAAATAGAACACTTTAACAATGAATGTTCAAAAAACCGTATGTTCGGAGGTCTTTTTACAAAAGTACAAGATCCATGAAGGTAAGCAATGTCTTTTGTAAATAAACGCATATACAGTACATAATTTAATTGTATATTTTATGCACTTTCGGGTACCTCTTAAAATTCTAGTGCAACTGTACCTATTTCCAAGTGACAAAATGAAAAATTTTATAAAATATTCAGTTATGGGGAGGCGGTGTAGCCTACTTTATATTATGCGGTTGCAGTTTCATAATTCTTGAGTGCCGACCTAAGTAATTTTTAAAATAAAAAATCATAACTGCCACCCCTGTATATTCGAATATAACAAAATGGTATATAATTTTCTGTGATACTTCGCTTATTATAATTAATCTCACACTTTTCAATTAATTAGTCGGCTTAATGAACACTTAAAGATTGTCTATATTTAAATCATCAAAAATTATAGCTAACTGTGATAAGTATTTTATGTGTTGTTTAGTATGCGTTAATTAACATATTCCTGAATATGTCAGTGAAATAATTTTTATTTTGGGCGCGTGTAAAAACAAAAGTACCTACCAATGCATAACCGAAAGAACCTTAAAATCTCAAAATAATACTAGTATATATTACTTTGAATATTAATATGCAGACAATATTAACATATTATTATATTAATTAACATTCAGACAACGCTAATMCTAATAGCTCGCATACATAGTTGAGGTACGAGGCAACACTATAAACAATCAATTAGTTTGTATTTTTAACGATTTGGATGTTTGGCAGTTTTGAATTTTTTTTCAAACGATAAACTGATAAGTAGCTGATATATCTGAGTTTAGTGTATCCCACTCCATACATTTACCACGCAAAAACATGCAAACAGATGCTAATCCTAAATGTTATTAAAAAAGGCCGCATTGAAGAAAAAATAATCAAGCAAAGTCGCCAGTATTTCAAATATGTTTTTTAATATTAGTGTAGAATCTGTTTGTTTATCCTATTTCTTTGCAGTGTCCCTGTTTGCAGTATTGTTTAAACAGAGGTACTACTATGTTGTTTCCAAATCAACAAGCTGATAAGTTGGATTAGCTTAATTTGCAACGCGATTTTATGTATAACCTGGGATAACGCAGTTACTTTCTTTAAAATTAGGTGACAGCTAATAATTTGATTACGTTAAATCAACTGACTTTATCAACAAGCAAACCGATATTACTTAAAATATAAAAGTTATTTATTACCTGTATGTAAAGTTTAATGATTATCGGAGTATTTAATTGGGTTATGCATATTTTTGAAAAAAGTATTGCCAGCTTTGACCAGGAATCGTACTCGGAAACTTTTGAATGCCGGGCTCAATTCCTGGTCAAAGCAATACTTTTTAAAAATATATTTGCTCGCTTAGCTTAATTACTGCTATAAGTATTCAAAATGTTTGTAAACGGTAACTATTCTCTTATTCCAGTTGACTGTTTTCCATTCTTCAGAAAAATAATGATGTTATACTACAACAACGTATGGATCAGATTGCTGTGCAAATTCTATTTACCTTTGTTTTTTGTAACGCATGTTAGCATGATGTTTCTTAAGGGCTGGAATGCAAKCACAGTATTTGATGCAGCAATTGTGGTTGTGGCTTTTMATGTAAGTAATTATACAAGGAGATAAAGAATGTAATGGTAGTAATGCTTACTAGATTTTTTTTATTAGCGAAATATAACATTGGAATAAATCACATACAATTTGCCCAGATGAACTAAATCATTGGCGTTATCTTATAATATAACTTACGAAACTTAACCTTTGAATATTTTTCGGACATATGATATCCTTATATAGCGTATCACAAAATGGCAAATTTAGAGCTCTTGTTCAAGCACTAGTAGTTCGATTGCAACAATTAACCTACAATGTTAGTCTCCATATGCTTCAACGTCATTGATATATCTTGCATATATAATTGATTTTACAGGTACGCACAAAATATTATTCACTGAACTCAAGTCAAGGAATCATGTTTAGAACTTTGAAAAAATTAACATTGGTAGAGGCTAGTGTACAGCTTTCAATTGCCACTTATCTTAGTACCATAAGACAAGTTGGGTTGTCAACCCAATACCTTATTTTAGAGGGGATGTAGAAAAACAAAACTCACACTATTTATGAAGATTGGCTGTAGACATTGAATTTTAATGATTTCGGTTCAAATCGCTGCTAGTGCATATTTCCTATACTTTATCAAATTACTTTATCAAATTACATTTGAATTTCTCATACTTATGTTTCACAACCTCGCTAGTATAACCGTGTTATTCTTATTATGCACAAAACTGTTCAATAACATGAAATTAGTAAATCAATATTTAGTAGGCGTAGAAAAATCATGTTTGGCAAAAAATTAAGATAATGGATGTGTGCGTGCGAAATTTGAGTTTTTTTTCCAAAATTCCTGTAAATAAGAAAATTTCTCTTGTTTTTTAAATATATTGAAAACCACTAATTTTTTTTTACTACATACATAGCAGGTCTCGAGATTCACCCTGTATATTTAACTGAGTATGTCACCTGCAGAGCAGATTAAAACAGGAAGCTGTTCCTTTTTTCGCATTGTGAACGAACCACTCGAACTTACTTCAATATACGGTAGTAGATAGAGAGGTATACGCACGACCGTATGGTAACTGTATGCAGTATTGTTCCAAAACTGGTTATGATAAGTGCTGAAGTTATGGAATGTTAGCTGCTAAATTTGGTAAAATAGTGCTAAACGCGGGAAATTTAAAATGATTAACAAAAAATCAACTCAACTAGTTTTATAAGTAAGTAATATAAGTAGGCCAAACAGAATACACACACACATACAAATAACAATTCTAAAGTTAGCCAGTATAATAGTTCTTAAAAATCAAACGAATGTACCTATAGATTGTTTTTTTTCTACAGACAGCAAAAATAGTACTAAATAATCTAAGGGGGTGATAAAGTGCTAAAAAGCTTTAAAAAGTGTTAAATTTAGTACAATAGAGCTGAGTGGAACACCACTGACTGTATGCAACTGCGGCCCAGATTCGCAGTCAGTGTGGAAGAGAGAGGTCTAGTAAGAGATGCAATAAAGTAGTAAAAGCGCTCGCCAGTGGCATGCATAACCATACATTCGGTGTGGTAGTTGTGTGAAATTTTTTTAAATAACAAAAATGTGAAAGTATTGTGTGGTGCCGAACTGTAACAGTAATTCTTCCGATAGAGCTTTATATGCAAAAAGAAATTTTAAATCGTCATCCAAATCAGATCACTTCACAGTTTAAAAAAAAATATTTTAACCGAACATATTCACAGTGTTGTTTTTGACAATGTAGTGGATGAATTGTTTTCAAACACATATTCGTTTCCTTGTAAAGAACACGAAGTAGAAATACTTTCAAAATTTTGTTTATTGTTATATTATAATGAGAGTTAAATAGTACTATAAGCACAATGACAGAGATACTGATAATTCAAGTGCAAGAAAGAAGAAGGAATCTAACTTACACTTTTTTTTTTAATTTTTAGATCTCCTTGTATGTGTATTTTTAATAAACGTTGATTGCAGAAGCACCACTTTTTTCTTCCACATCCAACGGATGGGAAGTATTGTATCGCGACAGAAATTTTCACAATTTTTAATTTGATCAATCGCTTTAAAAAGCTCGAAAACGTCCAAAAACAAAATTTGAGCAAAAATTTCGTGTTTGTATGTCTGTCTGTGTGTCGACGCGATAACTTTCGAAAGACAACATATGAACTTGAAATTTAGCATACATATAAATCTCAACTACCCAAAGCAACGTGTTGTTTTTTGGGTGAGTAGGGCATAGGGCCCCCTTCCCTAAAATTGTGGGGTAACTACCATTTTTGCAAACATTTATTTTTTGCCCTTTAGTATGTGATTAGTAGTATAATTGCGAGTATTATTAGTCCCTATAAATTTTCGGTGCAGCAAACTGTTTAGAAGAAAAAAACGGTCATTTAAAAAAACCGGTTTTTCCCAAATATCTCAGAAAATACTTAATATATTCACATATGATAATACCATCCGATAGGAAATAAAATTTCTCAAAAAGTGTTTTAAAAAAATGTTTCCAAAATTTTGACATTTTCGAAATATTTCCAAAAAAATTAATTTTGGACCTTGTCTACACAATTTTTTTAAAATTTTGCTATTATTTAGAAAATTAAATTTTTGATCGAAAGGTACTCTTGCAATTGTTTTCTTTATTTAATAATTTTCCAGTTTTTTTAGAAAAAAAGCGATTTTACAAATATACGGATTTTTGCTAATATGACGAGAACCGTTTGTCGTAGAAAAAAATGTCTAGGGATAAAAAATGCTAAAAACCTCATTATTGATGGTGTAATATAAGAAACAAAAGCGTAAATTTCATTTTGACAGTTTGATCTGGAAGTATTGATTCAATTTGCAGCGGATTTTCATTATCTGACGCAAATCTGTTTTAAAATTGTTGCACAAGTAACAACAAAATCTTATCATTTGCACACTTTTTGAAAGATAAATGAACCATCGCTATTCGCTTAGGTAATTTTGGGAATCAAATTGATATTATCAATACAGCGTGCGCTGTAAAGTAGCCTTATGCAAAGCGGACCGATTCCCACTATGCTCCATCTCTCTCTAACGCGACTGGCTACGGAATCGGCCCGCTCTACAAGGCATCGTACGTATACCTCTCTATCTACTACCGTGCTTCAATATCAATAGGTAATAACGGTGCATGGCCAGAGAGATGACTTGACATTATTCATCTGGATTTCTTCCTGTGGGGTTATAACATAGTCGAAGAACTGCAAGAGGCTGTTTGTGGTGTAATTGCAATATTGCGCCTATGGACGAATTAAAAGTGTCCTTGATAGTGTTGCTAATCGCTGCAATCAATATTTGGGAAATAATAAATATTTGTTCATTTTTATGTTGCTGATTTTGTATAGTTTGTTGTTATTACTTATTGATTTGTATAATTTTTAATTTAAATATGTGGTAGTTAGAAATAAATAATTTTCAGGGTTTATTTTTAATTAAAGTACAAGTGTGATACATCACTGTATTCCTTAATTTTTTATCTTCCAAACCATGTAGAAATTCGATATGGCGTCCATAAAAAAAAACAAAAGTTGCATTGTTCAAATAAAAATTTATTAGGCGCAGAAAAATTCTGTKKGACTATAATTAAAGATGTGTGTGCGAAATTTATTATTGTTCCTAAAAATAGGAGAGCAAAATAAAATTCTCTAAATGTTTTGAAAATCACCGAACATTTTTGATTTTTTTTAGAAGCACCGTGTACTGCTAGTAATTGCGCAACTTTTCTCTCATTTAACCGATCCTGTAGCTCTTCAAATAATAAAGTTCTCCATACACAGCAGGATTCGTGATTCACTCTGTATACATACCTTATAGTAAATTTAAATAAAGCTACTTTTGTAATTATCTTTGCCAAAATGTAATGAGTTTGTGTTATTCTAGGAGGTGGTAATCGTTATTCCAATAGCCACATTGGAAAGTGATATTTTCTGCTTGGAAAGTATAATGCGTGAAGTATTTCTGCCAACAGATCGAGCATCTGATGATATAACTAAAGATATAGAAACACTGAACAACATGTTCAAGCTTCTTTTTTACACAAGCTTATTTAGCATTGTTATTGAGGGTTTTAGCGCTGCTTTCTTGCAGTTACATCCAGAATGGCCCATTGTGGATAAGAACAATCCAATTCATTATGTGACTTTTCTCACAGTGTTTATTGCTTTTGCCCTTGTGGCCAGCATTGCTGTATATGTATATGCGTTTATGTTTTTTTACTTTTGTATTCATGGCCAAGTACAAATGAGATTGCTGATTGAATACTTGAAAGAAATATCCGAAGGCTTACAAGAAAATGATGGGTGCCAGAGTAATCAGCTAATAAAGAAACGTCTTGTGTTCATTATAAAACAACATTTCAATCTTACGAGGTTAGTGTTACTCATCAACCTAAATGGGGTAGTCTGTATGCATTTTTTTTAGTTTTGCCAAGAGATTAATTGAAATATTTGGGGGAGAAGATTAACTATACCTCTCTTTTCAGTGACGGTGTTTTATTCCATTATGTTGTATATGATATACAAGGTAGGTAGCACTTAGTGTCACGTATAGGTGCCGACTTTTTGCAGAGGGCTCACGAAGAAAAGTATTGTAAAGTTTGTAACATTATTTCCATAAAAAGCGAAATAAACCTTTAAACCATACCAAAACCATGTACTGAGGGCATTTTACGTAAATTTTTAATTGTAGGTTAATGCCAGCTCAACCCACGTTTAGTTCTTTGACTAAGGGCTCTAGCTCTAGTGCACCCGCGAGAAGTTGGCACCTACTCGTTATACTATATCTAGTCTTCGAACAATATCATCTGATATTTTAGGAGCGGGCCTACACAATGGTCGTCTTTATCATCAGCTTCTTTCTCGTGCCGTCACTCTACTGCTTCACGGGAGAACTACTTTCCTCAGAGGTATTACATTTGTTACAATTATACCTATTATTACGTTATCCTCAAATGTAGAGTTATTTTTATTCGACAGTATAGGGAACCGAATTTAAGACCGCAGCGCTACAACGGCGAAAAACGGAAACTTCCGAACCGACATTCTTTGTCAGCTGATTCAGTGTTTACATTTGATTGTTGTGCTGTTTATGTGTTTTAAAATGCTTGTGGTCATTAAAGAAGTTTAACGTGTTGATTTACGTTATTATAGGTGAGTAGAATGTGATTAGTATATATTTTAAAACTGACCTTTCAGATATTTATGAAGAAAATTGCAACTAAGGCTGGTGGAGTATTTACAATACATTGGAGGGACTAGTAACTCCAGATGCGTGTTTGAGGGCGAAGAAGATTTAAATGCTGGGCGTATAATCCTTTTAGCCAAAATGATTACATCGAATGATTACAAGTTGCATTTGTGTGCTCTATGCCTCCAGACTAGTGCACTAGCTTCGGATCCTCATGAAATAAAAGGAACCTTACTAACAGCTGAACCAAAAGTTACAGTTGGAGATATGTATTGCACTTGCAAAGCTGGAAAAAGTGCTAAGTGTAAACATATCTTCGCAGTTTGTACCAGGTGTAAAACGTTAACAATTATAAAAGGCATTATCATGCCCAGGCGATTTTATTTGCAATAGAAAACTTAATAATTAGTAGGTACTTATCGGACAGAAAATGGAAATAACATTTTACCTTTGGGATAATAATCACTTTTAGTAAAGTGCAGCGAACAAACAACCATACCTATATTTGGTTACAGGTTTTCCAATTCTTAATTTTAGTATCTAGGCTTTTCGACGGCAAATACGTTCTATATTGCCTAACGAAGTTTGACATTTCACGTACTGCTTTCTAGCTTCAAGAAAGTAATGAAAATTAAGTTCGGGATTCTTCTTTGCCCACGACGAGCATTGGGGAACCGAACAATAAGTATTGTATGTTTTGCTCATGTTAGGTTATTCTCGGTACGACGCAAATACACACTGAACACTATAATGATTTAATAATTTAACAATCAATAACAAATGTTAAATTATGTGATTATTTTTACGGTTTACGCTTTTACTTCTACTAACTAGGCGAAATACGAAACTAACCAATACAACAATGTCGGTTCACAGCGTTACTAATAACACCGCAAGAGGGCGTAGCGCTTATTTTCTTTTTTCTATAGACAGTTTTTTTCGCTATGATAATATTCATTATTTTGTTAATGACCAGGTCTTTTTCGTCCTCAGTCGGCAGCATAAATAAAAAGTCGATGGTTGATTAATTTATTAATTTTCAAAGTTAAATTTTGCAATAAATTAGTCACTTGCCATTAATTTTAAAGGTACAATTAGTACAATTTTTAAATACAACGGGGTAAATTTTATCGCTGAATCATTAATATTTTCTGGGACCTTCAATGCACTATGCTGTGTAGTGATATTTGCTGCTTATGTTAAACAGAATTAGGAACTTGCATGATTTTTTCACTCAATTTTTTTTTATATGAATCTGTATTAGAAAACGGTAATTGTTTTTTCTTGATGTTCATTTGTATACTAATAATAAAATAAAATATTTCGAAGGAAATCAGCGGTTTTAAACGTGAGTTCAAACGTACGGTAACGAGGCTCTGCCTCGCACCAAGGTCGTTAGCCGAAATAAAGTATGTCAAACAGAACAGTACGCGTCATGCTGATTTCTGATTGTAGCAAATATGCGCTCTGTTGCATAGCGATTTGTGCATTACCGTAGCGTGACGTCACGTCGCCTTTGGTTTAACTTCAATCTGTGAAGTTACCAATCACCGTAAATGAAACATCACTGAAAATGTATAATTTTTTCTTTACTTGTTAAGATAATCAATTTTTTTATGTAAGTTACTAATTGTGTTTCTTGTGCAGTTTTTCCAGGATCCAGTATTTTATGAGCAGTATTTAGTTTATTATTCAGGTAAATCATGCCCAGCATCCACCAATAATGTGGCGGATGTCCTTTGGAAACAATGTGTAGTAAATTCCTTAGACTGGAAACATTTAAAGATATTGCAATTTCTTTTAGTATATAATCAAATTTATGTATACTGACAACCTGCTTGGCACGTATTCGGTTTTGTGGTCGCAAAAAGAATCGTCTGTCACATATCTTTAGGGCGAAGACAAGCATATTTTCTATAATATTCTATCGTCCACCGTCGTGTGAGCATATTCCTTTTGTCGAAAATGGATGCTACCTGGTTATCAAATAACTGTTAATTCAAAACTGGAAACTAATTATTCCTTACAAATTTACCTTGTACATTAAATACTTGGCGTTTGGGGCATCATTAAGAAATTTATGTAAGTCTTGCTGAAATAGGACTCTGAATCATTTTGGCTTAACAATCGTTGTGTTTACTTAAAAAAGGGTACAATTTCATATATTTTGAAATATTCACGTTATGTCGTAAATCCAATATTGCTCTTACCATAAAATAGTGAGACTATAAAGTCAAAGATTTCGTTTGTTGAGACAAATTTGAGAAATATGCCAGCAAAACTTTCTCGGAGACAGGAGGAATATTACTTTCTTGTCTCAGGAGTACACATTATCTCGTCTTCACTCGACATAATTTTATATTTTTTTGTTGTTGATCAAACATAACATTGACAAAGTAATAAAAATTTCTCGGCAATTTGATTAATTTAATTTTTTTATTTAATTTTGTAGTTTATAAAATTTTTGCAATGCAATTATAAATTATGTATGATATACGGACGAAAAACATATTTCGGCCTCACTGCTGTTACTGGACTCGCCGTTGCCTCGTACAGCAGTTTACAGCAAATCGTCCGAAATATTTCGTTTTTCCTATTTATTATAAACTGGGGACTATAACTATAGTCCCATCCTTAATTTTAGGTTTTTCTTCGTCAAATGCAAACGTAAATTAATGTTACTAACAAGAGGGAGGGATAAAAGAAACGAAAGAAAACGAAAAAAAAAAGAAGTAGATTATTCAGTCATTTATTAACAGTTTCCGTTTTTTAATTGGACTGGTGCACAACTATAGCCTCGTCTAAATTACACACATAATTGAACAAATTTTAACAAAGCATTCGTAAATTAATAATGGGTTTGGCCTCCATTCTTTCTAGTTAGCTCAAAAATTATAAAATTCTTGTTTCCAACCAAATTATTTAATATTCTTGGTTCCAAATTGGCCCAAACCTCTTCTAATATTTTTGAGTTCATTTATGGTGGCATACTGACGGTTATCCGCATATACTCGCCTAACTAAGATACCCCAAAAGTTTTCATTTGGATTCATGCCAGGTGAACAAGACGGCCACTCTAACAATTCGAAATTTTGGCTGGAAAACCAAGCCATCGACTCTCTACTGATATGAATCCTCGCATTATCTTTGTGGAAAATGAAATTATTATTTAAAAAAAGGTATTACATTTTGTCTATAGAGAACTTAAATGTACTCTCGATTGTTCATTCGCGTTGATGGGTAAAGCTAATGTTAAATCGCCTGCTGTTGTAAAGGCACTCCATACCATTAACGTACCACCTACAAAGTTTCGTTTTGAAATATTCTGAGTATCTTCTCTCTTAATTGTAAAGTTTTGGTTTACATTTTCCCAATTTTGATTCATATTCTAACGAGCAAAAATGGCGAGAAAGAAGTTTCGGACATTTTCTTCGTTTTCGGCGTACAATGTTTTCACTTTTCTTCAGAACCTTCCCCATAGTCCATTTTAAAACATCAAGCCCGCACTCTTGGGCAACTCTTTTTCCACCTTTTAGGGTTACTCGTTGTAGCAATAATTCTTCTTGCAGCTCTGGACAAAATTTTTTTGTTAGGGCCAGCTTTCTTGTTTGCGCCATACTGTTCAGTCTTTCGCAAATAATGGGCCTGTTGCACCCTTTTTTTATTGCAGAATATGAATCTGCAGGAAAAAAATTGACCCCTGTTATTTTTTCGCAAAGCGCTTAGTTAATGCTTAAAAAAAAGATTGTTTATGTTTAAAGTTTGAATCTCTGACGTCAGCATTCCCTGGCGCCGTTAGTGCTGTGTGATGTTGCCACGCCATTTTCTAATCCTGGCATTCCTGTCGGCCGAGATGAGGTCGCAGCAGCGTTGCCATTTTATTCCAAACTCAACCGTAATTATGAATTATAAAAACCTACACGCGAATGGATGTGTTAAACGCGATTCGTTGTTAGTCATTTTCACTGTAAATATTAAAACGTAAAATATATTAAATTAAAATTATAACTTGTAGCGGATATATCGCAAACAGAATTAATTTTATGGCAGCCGAAGGATAAGTCCATATTTCAAGTGAAACTGGAACTACTATTTATTAAGTAGGTAAACTCGTTTAAACCTAAGTTACAGCGTGCATAGTTGCCATTACATCATTTTATTCAAGTCGCAACCTTTAAATAGCAAAATCGCCTAATTTGCGCAAAATCGAACTACCTGGCCACACGAGTTTCCATTCATGTAAAATTCGTCAATCATGTGTAAGTCAATTTTTGGTAAATTGTCTGAAGATTCCTTTACATAATCTTGCTCCATAATTGCACAGTCCATGTTTGAACAACAACGTACCAAGTAAATAGAAACAAAACTTTAACGCGTCCTCCGTTCTCAAACCAAAACGTAAACAAAGGCACAGAACCACAGAACATGCGCGTGTTCAACAGCGACAAAGGTGCCAAGCATGCAATAGGGCATCCGACGCATCGGCGCAATAGCGGAGTGCGKCTTCAGGAACGMTGACGTATCACGAAATATTTGAATTTGGCAGAAAATCTTTAAAGGTAAAAATAAGACACTAAAACATTACAAATATTTTTTCTGTTGCCAGCTTCTAACTCCATTAGGTCCAGGCAAAGTCGCACATGGGTTATAATAACGATTTACTGTCAAGGGCAACAACCCCATTGGCGACAATTTTACGAAACCGGTTAATTCTTGGAGCAATTTTCCGGCGACTAAAGCCTTTATCCCAAAAAGCCAAGATACTCAGATACCTTCAATGACAGTTAATAATAACAAAATATTTATAAACAGGTCACTTCCTTTAAGAAGTAGTACCCGTTAAGGCAGTTAGGTGGCTTTGTCATCATGTCAGTGTAATGCTGACAGATGGCATTGCCATCCTAAATTCTTACTTATTTATAAACATGTTTTTGACATTTGATCACAGCCACCTAAATTTTTTTTAAGAGGCGCTATATTTATGCACCACGCAAATTTTATACATTGATTCATTAAGTTATGGAAATTATTATTAAATTACTTCAAATAGTCCAGTTCCTATTATTGTTATTTCTTTTATCCTTCTTGTAAGTTACATTAAATTACGTTACATTTGGCCAAGAAAAACTGATAATTCAAAGTGGGGCTATAGTTATGCTCCACAGTGTAGCATAAATAACTTTCTGGCATGATCGTTAGGTGTGACCTAAAAAAAATTAGTGAGGTTACTGCAGACCTTGTCCATATTGCAAAAAAATGTTTGGTATATACATACAAGTTCCCATTTGATATATTCATTCACCTTTGTACCGCAAAACATGTTAAATTTGGCAAGCCTATTGTGTTGACTAAATTTTTACTTCAATCCTCAAGATTACCGTGAGGTTCTTTAATGCTTTCTACGAGCCTGTTAGGATAACCACCTTAGGATCAATACACCAAAGCCCTTTTCTTTTGCTAGATGCCAGGTGCATCGAAAACTTGTTTCTCAGAGGAATAGCTACTACATAACGCAGTGTTATTTTTAGTGTCTATTTTCATTAAAATACTAAATAAACTGTCGACATTAAACAACAAAAAATCCTTGCCATATTATTAGGTGTAGAAGTTAATTTCCGCGTTTTTTATGCTTTTTAAACTACATGAAATTTGACAAACTTATACAAAACTTTTGTTCAAAATAATTTCCATCGTTAATAACATTTTCACAGAGTTTGGGCAACTTATGAATTCCATCATAATAAAATTTTCCTGGTTTGGCCGCCATCCATTCATCGAGCCATTTTTTGACGTCCTGACGACCTTGAAAGCACTGTTCCACTAGACCATGAGACCGAAAAAGGTGATAATCTGACGGGGCGATGTCCGGAGAGTAGCGTGTCTTTTACCACTTTTGCGACGTGTGGTCTTGCATCATCATGAAGCAGTATCAGTTTGTCGTGTCTATCAGCCTATTCTGGTTTCTTTACTGCGATTTCATGACGCAACTGCGCTAGTTGATGTTGATAGCGATTCGCAGTGACTGTTTCACCAGGTTGAAGAAGCTCATAGTACAGTATGCCTCGTTGATCCCACCATATGCACAGTAACACCTTGTTCCCGTGGATGTTTGGTTTCACAGTTGAAGTTGTCGGTTCACCGGGACTAACCCACGATTTTCTTCGCTTCGGATTGTCGTAGTACACCCATTTTTCATCGCCAGTTATGATGCGGTGTAAAAACGACTTTCTTTGGAATCTGTCGAGCAAGAATTGGGAAGTTGTTTTTCTCTGCTCTTTGTTGCGTTCTGACAGTTCATAGGGTACCCATATTCCTTCTTTTTGAATCTTTCCCATTACTTTCAATCGAAGACAAACTGCTTTTTGCGTGACGCCGAGAGATGCCGCTAGTTGTTCCTGTGTTTGAGTCGAATCTTCATTCAATAAAGCTTGAAGTTGTTCGTCTTCAAATTTTTTTGGCTGTCCTGGCTGCTCTTTGTCGTTGACGTCAAGATCGCCCGATTTGAAACGTTGAAACCATTCTTGGCAGGTCCTTATGGATGGAGCAGCATCGTCGTAAGCTTGGACAAGCATTTGGTGCGCGTCAGTGGCTTTCTTCTTGAGATGAAAAAGGAAAAGAAGAGCTTCCCGCAAATGACGTTTTTCCTGCACAAAAGTTGACATCTTCTAAATTAAAAATAACACATGTTTATAACGTTATATAGTGAAATTCATATATTGATAGAAAGCTGATAATGCAGAGAATATTATAACATAAAATTCTTTGTTTAAAAATAAATTTATTTTGACAAAATATCAGCAACAATAACAACGCGGAAATTAACTTCTAGACCTAATAATAACCACCCAAGTTTGCAAGCGAAGAAAGTTAATGATCTAAACCGTCTCAAGTTGTTTGGTAAACATAATATGCAGTGTTTGACCTTTTCTAGAAGTTTCTAGTCGCCTGTAGTGTAATTAATTTTACAATGTTTTAGTTTGAGAATTTCACTTGGGAACTTTACAAGCGTGAATGGTACAACTGGGACAGAAATAATAGACAAATGCTTTTGCTGTTCCTGTATTTCTGTCAAAAAGAACGTGCTGTAAACGTGTATCCGCCGTTAACTACCAGAATTCCAGCAATACTGTGGGTATGATTTACAAAAAAATTATCGATGTAGTATAGGTATATAATCGTTTCTTTTTCAGACTTTTCGAAACCTTTACAGCGTATTTGCTTTGATACAGTCTGTATCTGAATGAAATAAAGCAACCACAACATATTTGACTGAATATAAGTACATTACATTACATTCATTATATATACATTAGCGTTAATATTTGTGAAGCCCCAACTACCAAGCATTAATAAATATGTGAAAGCAGATACTACACTTTGGCAAGCGTTACTCTTTCTGACTTTCTCTACTCCTCCATGTCGCTGTCTTATTGCCTGTGACTTGAGAAGCATGCTGGAATCAAACTTTGATTAATTAGTTGACAAGAAGGTAGTACAAAATTACTTTATTATGGGTACCAAGTCACGTCGAAATAGAGTTAAATGAAAAAGCGGATAAAGTTGTACAGCAGGCTTCTCTGGAAGAAATGGTTGACGTCATGATGGTTAAGCCATCAGATTATCAAAAATTTTTTAAATCAACTATTATGAATGAGTGGCAACAGGGATGGCGATATCTATAATATATTTATTTAACATCAAACCATATGTTTCTAGTGAATACTGTAACAAAACGTTGTTGTGGGTAGGTCCGGCGACTGATTGTATAAAACAGAGACTACAGTTGGAGGACAAGTTGTATATTTTCGATTACGAGTACAGACAGTTTTTTGCTTCTTCTGAGCTGAAATACATTACAATTAGCATATATACAAAGATTTAAATTAATAATACCTGACACCAGGCCACAAACGCTCGAGCCACGAGGCTGTCGACACAGAAAAGAACTCAAGTTCACACACAAGGTGATAACTTTTTTTAATATTAATTTGAACAATGAACATGGTACGCCATCCACTGTTAAAGTTGTGAAGTTCTGATAGTTTTACCAACAGTTTACATTTACTACTATAATTTTGGTACAACTGCCCCCCTCAGGGTTCGAAACAAAAACCTTTTTCTTTTTTTTAAGAACCATGATATTACCCAACCACAGGAAAACCTAAATGTATTACGAAAATGAAACAAATTTCTTTAGATGACTTATATGGAACATACCCCGTTCCCTATCATCTGACTCGGGATCACACAAAATGTAAGTAACTAAACCGACCTCACGCTTTATCCTATAAGGACCCTCAAAAAGTAACATAAACTTCTTTGTCTCCTGAGTTAAAGAAGAAGACGTTGGATTGGCGCGAAGTAATACTAAATCACCAACGCGGAAAGACACATATGGTTTATTAGGATGACTAACAGTACGACGGGCTGCGCGTCCTAACAATGTCTCCTTTGCCAGGACAAGCTTCCCTTCTGAAGACAGTGGAGCAGCTGCCTCAGGGAAATCGATATATTTCCTAAACAAGGAGAACGATTCGTTCCCATAATGCAGTTCATAGGGGGAGAAACCAGTTGACTCGTGCACTACAGAATTTAGGAAAAATACAAAGTTCGGAATCTCTCTTGCCCAACTTTTATGTTTATCAGAACAATATGTCCTAAATAACCTTCCCAGTTCCCGCATTACGCGCTCTACGGGGTTCGAGCAAGGGTGTCTTATAGAACTCTTAATCATTTGAATTTCATTGGATCGTAGAAACTTTTCCCACGCTTTGGAAACAAACTGAGTACCATGATCCGTCAAGATACTAGCAGGCCGCCCTACCTTCTGGAAATGAAAATCCGAAAGCTTCTTTATAATAGATTTGGACGTAGCCTTCCTCAAAGTGTAAAGCGCCACAAGTTTTGAAAATAAGTCAAGTGCAACTAGCACATAAGTTACCCCGCCTGTCGACATGGGCAAAGGGCCATACAAATCTAAAGAGTGTATCTCATTTGGGGCATTTACAATAATAGGTTGCAAAGGAGCACTAGGCAAAACTGTCGACTTAGCTTTCTGACAAACAAGACAAGAGGCTAAGTATTTCTTAATATCGCGGTGCATGTTCTGCCACCACATATCGCTTCGCATAGCACACCACGTCTTATACACTCCAAAATGACCAATAGAACTATGATAAATTTCTACAACGACTTGTTTAATAACCTCCGGAATGCACAGCAAATATGGTTTTTCCTCGGTTTTTCTTATAAATAAACAATCATCTTTAATTGTAAAGCGCGGACTAACAGTTTCTGTGAGATCATTAATGATCTTTGATAACTTTTTATCCTGTCTTTGAAGTTCAGGTAGGTTTCGCAACACTTCTTTGAGCTTTAAGGGTATTTTGAGGGTTGCAATCTTAAAACATTTATCACTTGGAGTAGGCAAACGTACAGCATACCGCGACAAACAATCAGCAACTACATTATTCTTCCCAGCAACATATTCGATAACAAAATCAAACTCCATTATAGACAGGACCCATCTTGAAATACGAGGCGAAAGTAATCTACATGAATTCAAATAACTGAGTGCACGATGATCCGTAAGGATGGTAAACGTCCTTCCTAATAAGTATACTCGCCATTTCTGCAAAGCAAAAACAATCGCTAACGTCTCCTTTTCACTAACAGAATAATTTCGCTCGCGATCCAACAACAGCCTGCTCGCATAAGCCACGACTCGCCTTTCCCCATTTACCCTCTGAAAAAGCTGCGCACCCAAACCCACATCGCTACTATCGCACTGGACGAAGAAGGGCAGATTTGGATTCGGGTGATATAGCAAAGTAGCTTCTTGTATTTTAGTCTTAAGCTGCTTAAACGCGTTCTCCTGCAAGTCTGTCCACCTCCATGGAACCTTTTTCCTTAACAGTAAAGTTAGGTTTTCTACACACGAAGCAAAATTCGGACAAAAAGCTCTATCATAAACACAGAGACCTAGAAAAGCTTGTAAGTCCTTTACATTCCGAGGACGTTCAAAGTCAGAAATGGCTTTCACTCTTTCTGGATCCGGTGTTACCCCGCTAGAATTTACACAATAACCTAGGTATTTTAACTCTGTCCTAAAAAAATGGCACTTATTCCAGCGTAACGTCATACCAGCTTCCCTTAATTTAGAAAGAACGCGATCTAGATGTTCCAAATGGCTTTCAAAAGTTTCTGAATATATTAGTATGTCGTCCAGATAACAAACTGTAAAATCTTTGAATTCCGGACCGAGAATAGTATCAATGCAACGAGTAAATGCTGAAACAGCTGTTACTAGACCGAAAGGTAATGATTTAAATTGGAAACTGCGAGTTCCGTGTAGAAACCCGGTATATTTACGAGATTCCTTGCTTAAAGGTAACTGCCAGTAACCATGAGTCAAATCTAAGGAAGACATAAACTTAACTTTTTTTAGAGACATTAATATTTCCGGGATAGGCTTTGGCCGTTCATGGTCCCTTTGAACTACTTTATTTAAACGCCTTAAGTCTAGACATACGCGCACCGAACCATTTTTCTTCACTGTCGTAACTAAAGGGCTGATATAGGGGGTTGAGGCTCGCTCTATCACTCCCCAAGACTCCATCCTATCTATTTCTTTTTGCACCGCATCACGATGAGCAACCGGAATTGGGTACTGCTTCAAATGAAAAGGTGTGTCGTCATTTAAAACTATGTCTAGTTCGAAATCTCTAATTAGACCCGGTTTATTTGAGAAAACTGATAAGTTCCTAACCAATACCTCCTTTAGGTTCAGTGTTTGCTCCTCAGATAAGCCTAACGAATTCAACGTTATGTCAATATCGTCATTATATACCTTACTGTCAAAAGAAAGTCCCACTTTGCTTCCGATACTACAAAGCCTAACATTCATTGATGGCGGGGCGTCAAACTCATGTTTTGTTTTTATCTCAGGTATAGTTATTTGTTTTTTATCTTTAATAATGTATATAGACTCTAAACCGTAATTTACCGTGGCCTTATACAAACGTAAAAAATCTGAACCAATTATTATAGGATAAATTAAATCTGGTATGAGCAAAAATTCATGATAAAATATTTCATCGCCGACCTTAAATGGCAAATCTATCTGAAGTTTAACACGTCTCTTCTTTGTTTTAAAAGCTCCTGAAATTCTAACCCCAGTAACTGGAAAAACCGTTAGGTCGCCTCTGAAATCCTGAACTTGTAACCAAACCGACTCTGAAAGACAACAAACATCGCTACCGGTATCAATAACGCAAGGAAAAGTAAAACCAAAAATCTCTAGAACAATGACGGGTGATTTCGTAGAAAAAAACTTGTGTTGGAAATCACAACTATTTAGAAGATCATCAACAGGATAGTTATTTATAATGCATATTTTAGCCCCATCAACGACCTTACTCACCACTGGGCCTACATGGAGAGCGGGCAGTCGTTTCCCTCATCGTTTTCAACCGAAGGAATGTTTGGGGAAGCGAATTCTGCATTACTGATTGTGTTGATAGTTTTATGTTGAAATCTAGAATGTCGTCCCTGAACTTGATTTCGGGATACATCATTATACGAAGTGTGGCGTTCTATGTGTGGACGATAATAATAATCGGCCTGTCTTAAGCGTTCTAAAGCTTCGGACATATTTACCGCACCTACAAGACAACATGAAATGTGAGGGGGATAGTGGCGGGCAATTGTTGTAATCAAAATGGTTTCTGTGTATGGTGGTTGTAGATGGCGACCCATTTCTACATATTTTAAAAAATGTTCAACTAATGATCCCGTTGATTCGTTATACTTAGCGGATTCCAAAGCTAACTTTACCTTTAATTGTTGGGGATAGCCCCAGAATTGCTCTAAAAAGGCTGTCTTAAATATTTGAAAATCCGAAAAATCTTGTAGGAAAACATTTGCCCATGCTCTTGCTTGACCTTTAAACTTATCAGTTATCATACATGGTTTAAACGGCACTTGATACAATGTTAAAAGTTGCTCAATTTGCGATACATAATCACATGGGTGAATGCTTCCCTTATCATCAAAAATTGGAACAAGTTTAGCAAACTCTAACACATTATTTGACCATTCTACGGGATTATTGTTTGTGACATTTATATTATCTACATGAGCTTGTTTTTTATCAGTATCTATAGTATATCTCACGATTTTTTGTATTAAATTCACAAGATCTTCATCTGGATTGCACAATACCTTTGGCTGTGAAAGTTTTTCAAAGCTTGCTGTACTTGCCACTTCCGACGGTAATATTTTGGAGCTCCCAGCCGATTCCAGATCTGATTTAACGTTGTGARGAGGAAGAACATCACGAACAGTGGGTTGGCACTTCTTTGGAATAGCACCTGTGTGTTTTTCCATTGYTATTGGTGGTGGATTTCCTGCAGCACCTCCAGATTTGTCCGGCTCTATAATKCTGCCTGAGTATGGTGACCCATCCATTGTTTCTAGATTTCGCTCAGTGTTCTTCCTAGATCTGGTAATTGGTGGTTCCCTGACCGGAGAGTGACGCAATGGCATGTCCTCAGCAATCGTCGATAACAATTGGCCCCACGTTGGGCGCCAAGATGTAACAAAACGTTGTTGTGGGTAGGTCCGGCGACTGATTGTATAAAACAGAGACTACAGTTGGAGGACAAGTTGTAAATTTTCGATTACGAGTACAGACAGTTTTTTGCTTCTTCTGAGCTGAAATACATTACAATTAGCATATATACAAAGATTTAAATTAATAATACCTGACACCAGGCCACAAACGCTCGAGCCACGAGGCTGTCGACACAGAAAAGAACTCAAGTTCACACACAAGGTGATAACTTTTTTTAATATTAATTTGAACAATGAACATGGTACGCCATCCACTGTTAAAGTTGTGAAGTTCTGATAGTTTTACCAACAGTTTACATTTACTACTATAATTTTGGTACAATACCTAGCAATTAAATTAGATAGAACTAGTCTAACCAAAACACATAGATTGCGTATAGGACATACAACGCTGTCCCATAAACATTTGAATCGCTTAGTATTAAAAGGAACTAAGTCCAATAAACTACAAATTGTGAGAGAGTGGAAAAAACGTCGTTTGTATTTTGCACAATTGTATATTGCGGTAAATTCGAAACTGAAGTATCACCGATGTTGTTAAGAACATTTGGGATTGGTTCGTTTCTTCACTCATCGATCGGCAATACCAAAAATGATGTTTCACTTTAAAATATCAAAATCTTTAGTTTTGGAGTTAGTTCCTTTTAATACTCAGCGATTCATTTGATCCTCGAAGAAAATGCGCCTTTATGTCAGGACTGTCAGGTTAAGTTGACGGTCAAACACATTGTATTACTGATCTCTAAATAACTGGATGTCGCTTACATACCAAAATGCATGTAAATTATTTGTGATAGATTTAACGATTTAAGCCACCTTAGCGCTTCTAGCCGCTGGTCCTTGTACTAATATTTTGACACAGGTTCGCTTCTGCGATAAATATGACGTTAATGATTGACGGTTACAATCGTGAACCTTTATAATAGTCCGCATTAACATTATACATTATACACCTTTCTCAGTAAGTAGCAAAGCACGTGGTGTTCGTTTTTGTTACTGGATGGCATAATCGGTACCCACGGCGATTATATAACTTAAGTATGGTGCATTGCAAATTTTGTAAAAAAAAAGATCTACTACATCGAAGCACCTGTCATTCCGCTTGTAAGTGTTTCTTATCTTTATAATAATTGTGTGCAGTCAATACAACTCATCACCTGTCTACAAATTTCCAAAAGATGATCGTTGTAGTGTTTGAGCGAGAAACATGTGCCGTACAAACTGGGCGTTACGTGTTACTCATAACCATATTATATAGTTAAGGATCTAACCTAAAATTTGAACGCGCCGTTAAATTGATAGTACAAGTACCAGCGGCATGGTGGCGCACGAGTTTTTACTTATCACAGTTTTGAATGATTTATGCGACATCCAGTTATTTAGAGATCAGTGCATTGTATGCGATTGTCCTAGGTATGGGCCAGAGAGACACCTATTTAAATTAAGGAGACCATATGAGGACAACCTAAGAGAGAGAGAGACAAGCAATAACTAACTGCCTAGACTTTTTAAGAGCAATTAATTTGTTTAACAGTGTATAAATTGGACATTTTTATTAAGTAGATGTGTATTTGATTTGAAATACTTATCTGTTTGCTATTTTAAATTATTTTTTGTGTCTTGAATAACAAATGTCGTTAGGCGAAATGACCCTTGATGACGAAGTCATTAAATAAAAAAAAATAATGATTATAATTGTCGGAAAGAAACTAATGGGTGGGAGAAAATAACACGTTTTCCTCAAATCCATCCCGCTTATTTAAAAAAAAGTCAAAAACTGCCGATGTTCCTCCTACTGCACAAAAAGCGGAAGGGTATCTACGAAAGACACTGGAAGACAATCCTATACTCGCACGGTTCAAACAGTACAATGAAGGATTTGCATTCGGCAGATACCGAATGCGCCCTGATTTCGATCGAAGAGGTGGAGCGAGTCCTTGAGGGGAAGAAGAATTTTGCTGCTCCTGGCGTGGACTGCACTTTTTGGTGCAAGGCCTTTCCGTGTTTCACCATTTAGCGAGAAGATTTGCATCCCTAGTAGAGGGAATTTGAACCCTTTCCAATGTGCAGGGCCGAGGTGACTTTTTTTTTGGGGGGGGGGGTCAGGTTAAAAAATCTTGCTAGCCTAAAAAACTCATTCAAACCCATTACAAAAATTTCACAATTTGTTTTCTAAGCTCCATTTAAAAATAAAAAATTTTGCATCTTCAATGCTATTAAACGAGTAACACATATAGATATCGCAAAATATATGAACAGACTTCATATAGGGCTTACTCTACTTCATATAAGGTATTTAGTAATTTTCAACCCTTTAAGTCTCAATACAGTTTTAAATTTTTCGATATAGGTATAAGTTTTTAGATAAAGAATATGAATTATTAAACGAGGGACTGAATTTTATTCCAACTAAGAACATTAATATTAACGACATCCACTTATTTGAGGTTGATTGTGATGTTATTTAAAAAAAATCTAAATTGTGAATTAAAAACATTTTTATATCACGAATAAATTCAATTACTTCCACATCCAACGAATGGGAAGTATTGTATGGCAAAAAAAAATTTCAAAAATGTTTATTTGCTCATTTGCCTTAAAATGGTCGAAAACGCAAAAAAAACAAAATTTGAGCAAAAAATAATTTCTTGTCTGTGTGTTTGTGGACACGATAACTTTCGAAAGACTTAATATATGAACTTGAAACTTGGCAAACGTATAAACCTCAACTACCCAAAGTCACCTATTGTTTGTGGGGTAAGTGGGGTATCGGGAAGGGGGCGAAATTGAGGGGTAACTACCCTTCTTGCAAATTTTAATTTTTTCATTGTTTTTCGTTTTAGTTATGTGATTAGTAGTATAACTGCCAGTATTATTTGTACTTATAAATTTTCAGTGCAGCAAACTGTTTAGAAGATATTAGCAAAAAAGCGTCACTTAAAGAAAACGGTTTTTCCTAAACATCTCCGAATATATTTAATATATTCAAAAAACGCAAATACTATCAGATAGGAAATACATTTCTCAAAAAAAAAGTGTCTTAGAAAATTTATTCAAAATTTTGACATTTTCGAAATATTTCCAAAAAACCTATTTTGGACCCTGCTCGTACGATTTGTAGGTATTACATAGAAAATCAAATTTCTGATCAGAAAGCACTCTTGTAATTTTTTTGTTAAGTTAATAATATTCGAGTTATTTGGAAAAACAGATTTTAAAATTTATATATTTTTGCTAATATCACGAGGACTGTTTGTCTTAGAAAAAATGTGTAGAAAGAAAGATGCTCAAAACCTGATTACTAATCGTATAGTATAAGAAATAAAAACGTAAATGTCATTTTGACAATTGGATGTGGAAGTATTGATTCAATTTGCAATAATAAGGAGTGAAGTTTCTAATTTTCTAAATGATGGAGACTTTGCTTCAATTGAAAGTGATCATACAATTACATTTAATTCAAATTTGTTAGATAGAGCAGAACCAACTGTAACATTTTTATTTGCAAAGAGTCACAGATTATTCATACCTCGATTCAGACGAACCCTTGTACACCTAGAATGAATTTATGGTCTTCCTAAAATTCATAAATGGGGTTCTTCTATTAGACCAGTAGTTTCATACGTAAACATTCCTTGTTATAAATTAGCAAAATGGTTAAATTTATCTTTCCGTAAAGTTCTAAATTTCGATATTTTTGTTTATATTAAAAACTCCATTGACACTTGCCCTAGACTAAAGAGGAATATTAAACCTGATCAGCCCAGGTCAATTATAATCAAATATGAATCTAAGCTGAAGAAAGAAGAATTAACCTGTAGTGCTGCTGGCGTGCCAAAAAAGATACTCGCAACTAAGGTTGTTTCCCTGCCCGTACCCGAGCTAGCTTGGTATGTTACATTTTGGCGCCCAACGTGGAGCAGGTGTTTGAAACACTAACCAGAGTAATTGCGAACATTGTAGAGGCCCAACGGCTATAACATTTTAAATTGATTTAAATTGTTAATAATCCATATTGCCAGACTTTGGATTCAATGTCGCTGGGGTTGTAACAATCTAATTTGCTTCAAGTTGTTGCTATTTGCTTATTAGTCTGTAAAGAGAAAGTAGCTGTTTGTTCAAATAGAAACGGCTGGTAGAAACAAGAAAAGCAAAATTGTAGAATCGGAGGAAACTATGCGTTTAGATACTTTAGAGGTAGCCATAAACCAATTAACTAAGAACATGCAGGTGATGCAGTAAGGMATGGAAACATTCTTTAACAAAGTTGTTGAATGTACCAAAGTGAGCGATAACAATAAAAAAGGGTTGTTAATGGAAATAACGTCGTTAGTAATAACATGCCAAATGGAGAACGTTTTAATATTAATTACATAAGTTTGTTTAAAAAAAACAACCCTCCTAGAGCGTTTTATTTATAATAGGCATTGCCTGCCTCTGATGAATTTTGATCTTAGTAATACAGTGAAAGGGCATCCAAATATATGGCTCCGGTAACGATCACGATTAAAATGTTTTATTTACAACGCATTTACGAATGGGGATGACCTGATAGATAATTTAAAAATGATGGGCTCTTTATTTTCGCACAGGTATATGATTTACACAAAAAAGTGATGCAGAACTTGATACTTTGAGTTTCAATAATGAGGCCTCTTTTTATAGCTTTATGACTATTATTCATAAGTATAGTCTGATCTGCATTCCAGAAATACTACAAATTTAAAAACTGATATTACTACAAGCGCCGACTTTAAAGGCTAAGAGGGATGCTTCCGCATTAGTTTCTCGTGTCATTTGCAACGCTGCCTAAGAAGCTAGTACAATCAATAAAGATTGGGTAACAAACCGTTAAAACAAAGATGTTAGAGAATGTGCTGGTGTATGCGAAACCAGCCAAAGGTTTAATCGTTTGATGATATTATGTTCACTGAAAATTTAAACCTTAACGCTACTATTTATTTTGGGGGAAAGCGATAAGAATTCTGAACATTTAAGTTTTTTGTAACGAAGAACAGCAACACAAGCAAACTCTATTTTTGAGATACTTGTCATTTTTGAGAAGAACAATAAATGGAGACTCAATAAATCATTTCAATTAAAGACAAATTATCTTTGAATATACAGGGTGAACAGTTAAGGCTAGACAGTGACTGTCTGTTGGAAATTAATCGTGTCACAACCTTGCGGTACTTTTTTTAAACAAATGTGGCCACCCAGTTTTCATTTAAAATTTATAACTTTGCCACTACGTGGCATATTTAATATGACATATCAAAAAATCGTTTATTTTTCAAAAAAGTCTAAAATAAACTCATTATAATCTGTTTATTTCTTAGTAAATTTTGTCTGAACATGTTATTCTAGTTGCTATGACAACGACAACAGTTTCAAATATTCAAAATGGCACAACTCAAGTATGGTTTAACCACATTTAACGAACGATGGCTAGCTGTAAAGTGAATTTTATGGTTTTCAGTATAATTATAGACGACATATGAATTATTGCAATTGTTTGACAATGGGGGACATTAATTATAAAAATTTTATATTTGCTCAAATATCTTTAAAAAATCAAATGCAACTCTATAGACTTATTTGTTAGTTATTATAGCTTATTAATCAAGCAAAATAAATTTGAAAAATCTGAGGTCGATATCTTTTTTCGTTTTTTTGGTTATAGTAAAGACTGCGAACCCATCCTTTGGTTCAGCTATTTTTTCTTGAAATAAAATTAGTTTATATAAAAAAGTCACACTTTTACTAATAAATTACGACTTTTCTCTGGTGTGTAAAATATAAAAAATATAATACCAAATTCTTACTGAAACTAGCTGAGGTTTAGGTTGGTCTTGTAGGTACTTATTTCTAAGTCGCCTAGTAGCCCACAGCCGTTCCTTGTCATTTATAACCTTATCGAATACCAGCTTTCATCCTATATTACACTTTGTTTCTACTAATATTACATTTGTTCGCTGTACCTTACGAGATAGATAACAAGGAGTTAATAACCCGTTAATCTCGGAGTGTCACTGATCTGTTCTTGTATTGTGTAAGTCTTATTATTGCTTACTGTTGCTAACGAGAAAGCTATTCAATTTAGTGAAATAAAATACAAGATACTCTATACCTTGGCCAATAAACTATTTATAATATATTAAAAACCAGACTCTAGAATACAGTAAGTAACAGTACAAAACAATACAGCTATATTACAATTATTACTCTACAGGGTCCACCACCTTATTAACCTTCCCAGGCTCGTATTTTCTTTATGTTTTCAGATACAACCATAAGTGAAAGATGAAAGTTGAATGTGTTTTTAAACAGATGATGATATTTTACAAGTAAAGTTAATTTTTGTAAATATATTTTTCAATGGATTTCAAATCTTCATTTTTTAGTTTTTAATTTAGTACAAAATTTGTTATGTTTATTGGTTTTTATTGTTATTTTACTTTTATTAGATTAACTGATTATTAAAGTTGATGGAATTTTAAATTTATAAAGTTAGTTAACAAAGTATAGCGACGATGAAAGGAGTAAAAATAAGACATACATTGGTAACGACACAAATTAAACAAGACAAAGGTTGGCTTCCAACAATGAAGCAATATTTATTATACGGCGTAAGGTAAAAATATTTACAAAAAATCCATTTATTTGTGAAATATTATCTGCAAATATTTTTTTGGAAACACAGTATGCCATTTTGAGTTTGAAAAGACCTTCAATTCACTTAAGACCATACCTAAACAAAATAATGAAAAATTTAGGTGGCGGGCTCTATATTAGAAAAATTATCATTGATCTTCAAAATGTCTACCGTTGCTGGCAAATCACAGATCTAACCTAACCTAATAAGTCTTAATTTATGAGTAAAGGTCTGACTTTTTTTTAAATATAACCTTTTTCAAGGAAAAAATTGCCGCGCCAAAAACCGGTTTGCAGTTTTTTTACTATAACCAAGAAAAGAAAAAAAAATATCGACCTCTGGTTCGAAAATTTATCTTGCTTGGTTAATGACCTATAACAAATGAGAAAAAAGTCTATAGTTTCATTTGATTTTTTAACATATTTGAAAAAATATATAATTTTTATAATTAACACCTTTTATAGCGTTGGTTCCTGTTTAGTTTTCGATGCACAACGTAATGTATTAAATGAAAAGATTTTTTGAAGTTCTCGTGTCTATTATCAATCATAACTCTTACATACTTGATTTTTTTCAAATTCATTAACAATCGTTCAAACTCAGGACTCCCTACTGTGTCGAACCCTCCGCTTCTTTCTCTTGTTAGCAGACGGCGCTACAACCTTGCAATAAATTATAATTTATTTATGATTATAATGAAAACCATAAAATTCAGTTTAAAACTAGCACCCAATCGTTAAATTCGGTCAAACCATACTTGAGCTATGTCGTTTTGAAGAATTGAATCCTCTATCCCTCCTGTTGTCATTTATTAAGAAATAAACATAGATTATGAGTTTATTTTAGAATAACATTGTATTGTAACTTTTTGGAGAAAGAAACGATTCATTTATATGTCATATTAAGTGTGTCACCTAGCGGCAAATTTACCTATTTTATAATATTTTAAACGAAACCTGGGAGACCACATTTGTTTAAAAAAAATTACCGCGAGATTCTAGCACGATTAATTTCCAAGACACATTACCATAGGAAATTTGAAAAACAGCTGGTGCCTTAGATACGTTTAGCGTTTCACCATCTAACGTACACATAACATCATACATACATCAGGCAGTGTTTTAAGAGTTACAAGGTGCTGCTACGTTCGCAATGCTCAAAACTTTAAAAGTCGGTGTATACAGTAATCAGTGGCGGCTGCTGGCATTTTTATCTGGGGGGCGCTGATTGAATAATATAAAAATATTCCTATTTTAAATACTTTTTTTTAAAATTTATTTGAAATGTCCAGTTATCATCACCACCAAACAATAAACAAACAAAACAAGAAAAAAAAACGCATTTGTCTTTTCCCATCCGCGCAACCATGAAGTCTTTTCATAAACGTTTGTATCAAACTTTCTGGTAAATGCTTTTCGATTTTTGTTAATTGGGTTGTACTTGATTTAAATTTAATACAGGCACAGGGCGTTTCGTCTTCCTTAATGTTCATTGTCCGCCAAACTCAGAGAACTGAAGTTTAATTTAATTCAATCACACACCCTCATTTTCTATCTAGAACACAATTTTTCACAAAAAAGCACCTGCACATACGCTTTATAACTGCGTGTCGACGCGTGCTATTTCCATCGCTTTGGCTACAGAACATTGCATTGGCATCGAAATGCTTTGGGCTTACAGGAATCAGCCCGCCCGGCAGTTGGCAGGCAAGTGAATCAGATGGCTTGCGTGTTCCCGCAGTGTAGGCGCTGAACGCAAATCTACATAAGATGGTAAATTAAATACTTATGGATGTTGGGGCGTATAACAATTATCAAAGTTCAGTGGACTGTATGAGAATTTATCAAACAAGTGCTGGCTTGCGCGTTCTACTTCAAATCGAAGGAAGGTAAACTGACCTGGATTGGAAAGAACTGCGATTTGCTGAGCCCCAGTGAGAAGACTTGGACCATCCACAGAATCGCGGCAAACACAAAAAACTCGATGTCATTAGCTAGTAAGCAACGTTGGCGACAATCTACAGCTTGTGGCTTGTGGCGATCGTTCATTCTTCTCTCTCTCTATCAAGTGGTGGTAAGCAAAAAACCGGGGATCAAGAGAGGATGGTTGCCTGGATTTCAGTGCAGAACTTATCAAGCCAGCACAATATACAATGTACATATACAATTCTATAATTACACCGAAAATCATGCAACAATGGGTAATAACTAATAACATCATTCGATGTAAATGTAAATAAATGTTTTAATTTAATTGAATTTGATGTACCTAGTCATTTGCGTAGGGAGGGCGGCGGTCCGCAACCCTCCCTCACCAGCCGCCACTATTTTTAATTCCGATAAAGTATTTCAAGCTAAATCAAACGGCATGATGCATGAATAATAATGCCAAAAATGCTAGACATTCAAGTTTCATTACAGTTTCTTGATGAATTGTAAATATTATGATGAAAAAAACGTAGTCTGTAATTTTTAAATTATCTATGAGGTTGTAGGCGTTTGTAACAGCCCTGCAAATAGAACACTTCAACAATGATTGTTCATGTAACCGCAAGTTCGGAGGTCTTTTTACAAAAGTACAAGATCAATGAAGGTAAGCAATGACTGTTGTAAATAAACGCATATGTAGTATATAATTTAAGTGAATATTTTATGCACTTTCGGGTACCTCTTAAAATTCTAGTGCAACTTTATCTAAAATTCCATGTACCTATTTCCAACTAACAAAATAAAAAATGTTATAAAATATTTAGTTATCGAGAGTCGGTGTAGCCTACTTCATATTATGCGGTTGCAGTTTCCTAATTCTGGAGTGCCGACCTAAGTAATTTCTAAAACAAAAAATATATATAATTTTCTGAGATACTTCGCTCATTATAGTTAATCTTACACTTTCTAGTTAATTAAAAAGTCAGCTTTTAATGAACACTTAAATATTGTCTATATTTAAATGATCAAAAACCAAAGCTAACTGTGATAAGTATTTTATGTGTTGTTTAGTAAGAGCTGACTAATACTTCATTTTGTTGAAACAAAATTATATCCCTGAATACTTCAATGAAATAATTTTTATTTTGGGTGCGTGCAACAAACACAGTTACCTATGCATAACCCGAAAGAACCTTAAAATCTCAAAATAACACTAGTACCTATTGCTAATAACTGTCACACATAGAAGTAATGCTAAAAATAATCAATTAGTTTGTATTTTTTAATGATTTGCATGCCTGGCAATTTATAATTTTTTTTAAACAATAAACTGGTAAGTAGCATATTTTAGCGTGGTGGCGCTCCATCCCACTCCATACATCTAGCACGCAAAAACCTGCACTCAGATGTTAATCCCTAATGGCCTAATGTTAAAAAAAGGCATCCTTGAAGAAAACAAAATAATCCAACGTGTTTCTTAATATTAGTGTAGAATCTGTTTGTTAATATTATTTCTTTGTAGTGTCACTGTTTGCACTGTTGTTTATATTGGTATTATATATATTATATTCACCGATAAAATGAAGTTCAATATTTTCATTAGGCTACTCCAAACAGGGGGTCCCATATGATGTGTAGGACGTAGGGGAATTTCGGGCAAAACGGCGCCCTTAACACAAATAAACCATTATGCATTATTGTTTCATTCAAAACCTAAATCTTTTATTCTTTATTCTCTTTATACTTCAACATTTAAGAATCATAAATAAAATATAAACTTATAATACAGTGAAGAAACAAAATGTAAAAAAATTCTAAAAGAAAACAAAGTAAGGGGCTATTTTAGGGTAGGGCAAAATGGACTTCAAGGTGGGGTAAAATGGTCCCTGATAGGAAAATTGCAGAAACCGCAACTATAGGTCTTTCTCTTTGGGCTTATACCTGTACATGCTACATGAGCCCAACCTTGACAAACACTACTTGTATCCACTGTGCATTAGGTTCAGAAGTACTGAACATTTATGAGCAAAAGATGCATGGCGCATCTTCATCCTTCGCACCTTTTTTGGAGCGGTTTTCTTGCGTGATTTAGCTTGCAACGAAGATTTAGATTTCGATGCTTTGGCCTTGCTCTCTGAGAATAAATCTTTGGTCGACGCAGCGACAGCTTTTGAAGAAGGCTTCTGGCGTGCCTCTGCTTTTTTGGTTTCAATGTAATTTGGCGTTGAAGTAAAAAGTGTGGCACCTTGAGATGGCCGAAAACTCCTCGTCTGCGGTGGAGCTACAGGTAATGCTGCGATGTCGAATGGTGTTACAGTTGACAGGCTGCTTTCCACAGACACAGAGCTAATCGGTGGTGTAACATTTCCTACGATTCTCATTTGAATGTCTTCATCGCCATTATTGTTGTCGCAGATGCTAACGTCGTCCGATGAGTGGCCACTCGCTTGTCATTCCTCTGACTCCTCGGAGCTGCCATCACTTGATGAAGATTGTTTTCTTTGACGTTTTTTAGTTTGCGGTGTCTGAACCATAGAAGTGCTGGCATCAGCATCCTGGACGACTGTTTCCAAAATTGGCCGATCCGTAGTTGAGGAAGGATGAAACTTCCAATCAGGGAATACGTTCGGATTGAAAGGAACAATTCCTGTCTTCTCAAACTCACTTAGCCCATTGCTAAGCAAAAGGGCAGGCCTTCAAATAACAACTCGTTCCTACGTTTCCGTGGAAATACGATACCAGGTGGAATACACTGACCAGCGGCATTGGCGCATAAAACAACAGTGAGCCTTTGACCTCTTTCTGCACTAGTCAATGTTCCCACTTGCTTTCGGCCTTTATGAGCGACTGCCTTTTTCAGTTTACTAGGAACTGTTTGTATACCTGCCTCATCGATGTTAAAGATGCCTTCAAGACTGGTGATGTTATTGACCTTCATGACTTCTTCAAGGATCGAAAAAAACTTGGCGACGGCTGCCCTGTTAAAGCCCTGAGCACGCGCTGCAGATGTTGCCTCAGGTGTATTCAACGACAGTTCCGGATTTCTTCTCAGAAAATCTTTGAATCAATGTGTACCGGCTGCCTTCTCACGATGAGAGAACTTATGGCGAATACCATTCTTTTCAGCCATTTGATACGCCATTTCGCAGATGTTTCTATTGGTGAGGCCAAAAAGCCTGTCTTCCATGCTGTTTCGGGGTCCCAGCTCTGAGGAGTTGATTTTCGAACATATTTAGAAACCACCGTGCCCGAAAGTGTAATTGTGATATTTCAGAAATGCCGCGAATTTTATGCTGGGAAGGTAAAGTGGTCCCTGGGTGGTAAAATAAGCCCTGGGTGCATTTTAGGACCGTATTGCGGGACCAGTTTACCTCGCACAACAATGTCCGCAAGAAATCACAGTTTTAACATATTACGTGATAGTTAATAAAAAAATATGACTGCAAAATGTACACTGAAATCCTTCTTGCAACTCTTGAATCAGATATTTACCCAACTCGTATCCAATTTCTATGGCTGCTATTTTCTGCCGCACGAAATTAACACTTTGAACGACAAGCTTTGCATGTTATGTTTTGCGTCGTATTGGTGGCACTGAAAAGTCGAACCGATACCAACAGATGGCAGTCGGGATGTAACAGTTATGATAATGTTGAAAACTTAGGTGCCGAGTTTGACTTCGTCGAATTATAGTAGGGGACCATTTTAATCTACGAGGCCATTTTAGTCGACTTTCCCCTACCCCGTTGACGCTTGTGGTAAACTGAAGAGGAATATTAAACATGCTCATCCCAGGAAAATTATCATCAAATATTTCTGTGGGCTAAAGAAAGAAGAATTAATTAACGCTAGGAAGGTTAAAATATCGTTCTGTTCGAGGGATCTTAATATTGATGAACATCAGGGTATGGACATGGCTTCTTCAATAAACAAAAACGAATCCTGTCGTAAACACGACGTGGATTGATTTATAACATTGTACTCAGGAGATTTAGGACGGTAAATAAGAAACACGTTAATAATAACCAACTATATTAAATAAACTTATCTACAATGCAAAGTATATAATAAGAGGAACTGGTGAATCACGCTTCTTGGGGAGTGCATGCTATAATGAAAAATAACGAATAGAGAAGGAACTAAAAGGATGTTAACAACTTACTGAGTAAGATAATATTTTGTCGGATAGATCGCTGTCTCTTGAAAATACTGCCAAAAAGTTAATAGTCTGACGTTTCGATTACACCTGTAATCTTTGTCAAAGACGAAGAACCTCAAAATTTGGCTGACACAAGCTCAAACAAAATGTCAGTGTAATGCTGACAGATGGCATTGCCATCTAAATTTCTACTTACATCATACCAAGCCTTTGGTATATAGGCAAAACCAGTTCTATGCTGTGTTGCCTGCACTAGACCTAAACTGCACTGATGAACTATAATAATAGCGAAATAAATCTATCTGCAGTTGGTTGCGGTGTAAAGAGCACATCATAGACATGTGTTTTAATGTATTTCAGTTCTTGCCCGCTTGCAAAATGTGCCGTGGGGGTCTGCAGTCATGTTGAGTACGCAGGTGCATGCCAACTTCTCAGATTACAGATCACTTCCTTTAAGAAGTAGTACCCATTAAGGCAGCTAGGTGGCTTTGTCATTATCTCAGTATAATGCTGACAGATGGCATTGCCATTTAAATTTCTACGAGTATTTTATGTGTTATTTATTAACCGCTGATTAATGATATTTCATTTTGTTAAAACAAAATTATATCCATAAGAAATATTTTCCTAAGTATTTCATTGAAAATCAGTTGTATTTTAAGTGCGTGCTACTAAAACAAGTAACGATGCATATCTAAGAGAATAATCTTAAGACTTAAAATAACGCTAGTATCTATTACTAATAATTAACACAAATAGTCCAGGTATAAGGAGGCTACATTGTGGACAATTATTTTTTTGATGGTTACATGGCTGTTTAAACTTTCTTACAAATGGTTGGTAACTGAAATATTTGATTTTAGCTTCACATAATTACCATGCAAGACATGCAGACAATCGATCAATATAATAAATAGCTCACCTTAAGTAATATAAATATTAGTGTAGAATCTGCTTATTTAATTATCTCTTTGTACTGAACGTTTTCTTTATGCTACTCCAGAAATAGATACGTTTATTCACTTAATTCGCCACGCGATTAACCTGGAACAATGGACCTTCTTTTGTCTTTACAATTAAAGTGAGAGTTGATGTTTGAATATTTTAAATTAACCAACTTTACCATTAAGCAAACTTATATTGCTGAAAATGATTGTAAATGCTTTTATATCAAGTTCTAAAGGGTCCGAACCGTAACCGGACAATCAAGAAGTGCTTTTCTGAGCATTCAAGCACGAACTTTTTAAAATATTTTTCATCGTTTATAGAATTTTTATCACAGAACAAGATGGTGAATTTCACATTTTGCCCTTGGTACTATGTTTTCGAAGTGGTAAACAAATACCTCATATTAATTAAATTAACCAAATTCTGGTTTCAGTGCATTATCTGATACTATGTCAATCTAAAGAAATTTGACACTTTCTCATACATTTGCATTTTATACACCTGTTTCACTTTCGTACCGTTAACGTTTTTTTTGGAATACATGTTTCAGGTATTAGTAATCTAAGAGCATTTATTAATCTTTATATCTATTTTACCAGTAAAACTTTAATTCCGGATAGATATATAAATATTATGTTTTGTTTCAGTCGAGTGTTTTCCCTTCTTCAGAAAAATAATGATGTTATACTACAACAACGTATGGATCAGGCTGCTGTGCAAATTCTATTTGCCCTCATATTTTGTAACGCATGTTACCATGATGTTTCTTAAGGGCTGGAATGTTATCACCTTGTTTGATGCAGCTATTGTGGTTGTGGCTTTTCACGTAAGTTATTACACAAGGAGTTGAAGCTTTTACGTTAAAAATGTAATAGCAGTAATACTTACTAGATATATATTATTAAATTATTAAGTTTTCACAATTTTTAATGGCTGTACATTTAAAAATTATTTTAAAAATATACAGGTCACATATATATAAATTGTACAAAGTTGTGTTTTTTAATGGAATGCCCTATATATTATATAATTTTTAAATTTTATACGATCTGAATAAAGGTGAGTTTTATTTAGGCTAAAATCTCGACATATATTTAGTCGTTTTAAATCAAATTCCCAGGTGAATACCATAAAGGGTTAAGTTTTATTTTACGTTTGTTAAAACGTGTACAATATGTTTAAAATTCGAAGCTAAATAGTTTCACCATTTAATCGACAACTTGTTAAATTTAAATAGAACACCCTATATTTTATTATTAAAAAAGATGTAAAATTTGTTTGCCCATCGAAAACTAAGGTATTGTTCTAATCTTATCTCTACACATTTTCGTGAAAAATGCAGATTTTTATAATGCGCACTTTTGACAGTCTTGTTACCTATTTTTAATGGGTTATTAATAGTATTTGTTTGCAACGCGTACGTACTTTAATTGATGTTGTGTCGTTACGGAGTTTAGAATGAAACACCATTACAACAGAACGATTTACTTCATATTCCCGATACATGACAGTCGTCATTTCGAATTTGCTTATCGTTTGTCTGTATCACTGTTCACAACATATATATTAAATGAATTAAATGAATGAATGTGTAGGGAATCCTAACATACCTAGCGTTTATAAGACAAATAAATTTTAATGTTTTTGGTATAAAGTAAAAGTTCCATTTAAATTTAATAAGTTATCATGTACAACTTTTCATATACATCAGTCTTATTTGAAGGAATTCTGATGGGAAACCTTTGAGGTTCCATTTTTGAGCGTACACGGCAAAGCTAACAAACAATTTTGCAAACACTCCTCTATGACACCTAATAAACATTTCAAATTGTTTTTTTTAATAAACTCTTGTACTAATTATAAGTAATAGAAAGAATTAAAGTACGTTTTGCAAACAAATACTATTACTAACTGATTAAAATAGCTGACAAGATTTGTCAAAATGTCATGGGCGAGTTGATAAATGTCATAGATATTTCATAAAAACAGTGTACCATATAAAAATCTGTGTTTCTCACGAAAAGGGGAGAGATATGTAGGTATAGGACCATAAGTAAACAAGCTTTATACATTTTTTAAATAAAAAATACAGCATGTTCCATTTAAATTCAACAAGTTATTACCGTTTAAATGGTGGAACTATTAGCTTCGAATTTTGAACACCCTGTATAAGTTTTACACGTTCTAACAAATATAAAAGGAATCTCAACCCCTTATGATATTAAACTGTAAGTTTTGCTTAAAGCTTAAGCTCGGCGTCAAAACGGTTTCTCGGGCGCCAGTTTTTTATTATACTGAGGTGTTGTGCAATTACAGAAAGTTGCAATAGAACACTATAGGTGGGCGATACTAAAAAAAATATCGATATTTGTAGTGCAAAGCATCACAGCACGTAACCTTATTTCACATTTAATCTATCTTCTAACAGAGGGCAAAAACATGCAAATGCAAAAAACTATTTAGATATAAAAATACAAGTGTATTAATCGATAAATGGAATTATCGACAATCCAATAATATCGATATATCAGCAAAAAAGCCTTAGATTACTGTGCACTATCCCCACTATGTGTATTTCTGTCGAAGTTTGGAATCGAGTCTAAATATAGTTTTAAAAGTTGATAATTGACTTGAGCTACTGCCATGTCTGAATTAATTTCCTCAGTTACACTAAAGCTATTTAACTGATCTAGTATGTAGTCTAGTTCACTATTTAATTCTAACAATAAATTTATGAAATTTGCAAGCTATTTATAGGCAGAAAGCGATAGGGTAGAAAGGAATGAGCCACTTGCGTTATTTTTATTATTGCTTGGATAATCTTCATCTGATATTCATTCTTCTTTTAACCTAGTGCCTATAAGTTCTGGCGAGTTTTGTCTATCCCCCAGGTCTTCCTAATCTAGGCGGTTTTGGCGATGCTTGTCCTCCGTCGGGACTCTCCAAGGATTGACGATGCTTGTTCTTCCCTCGTCTGTACTATTACTGGTGCTTTTTCGACTTTTCTGGATCGACGTTCGAAGATCGCGAATTATTTTGTTAAAACGAACAGGCCACGAACTGATATGCCCTCGATTAATGAGTCCTTCGCAATCCTACTGACTGCGCCACTTTCGTTTCGCTGTCGGAAAAGATGATTTTTAAAAAGATCCGGAATTACTAATACAGAACTTCAACGAATACAAGAGACTAATTATTACAAGTTAAAAATAAGCGAAGTCGGTGTTTTGCCGGATCAGCATTTGATGCAGCTGCTGCGGTGGGAGTCTGTTATCTGTAGATTCCCATGCATTGATACTTGTAACTCGGTATGGTTACGTAATATTACGGTAAATATAACTTCGAAACCAAAAGGGCCGTTTTTAAAAGTTAACTTAACAACTTAAGTGTACTACGACTAGCAACAGAATGATCTACAAAGCTATTCATCGCGCCAAGTGGACGTTATCCGCGGCCTCGAATTCTTGCTGACTCCTCGCTATTCTTATCAGTCCTGATTAAGTTTTTGATATTAATTTTGCTATTAATCAAATTTTCGTCACTGAAGCCTTCAAATTTATAAATTTGGTACAAAGAATCTATAAATCTGTAAGCTGTCACTGGTTTTTGACATTTAACTGCGATCGATCGTTGGATTTTTAACCTCTACAGGGGCAAAACCTTTTTGAGCATAAGTTAAAGTTTCTGGAATATGTAAGCCGAAAAAGTGTCATTAATTAATATTTCTCCTTCGTATATGCTAACGGGTAATCTTATTAATTTCTTTTCGCCAGCTTCAACAGCGAATGTACGGCCAATATCTGTGTTTTGCCTATATTTGAAAGGCATCTCTACGTGGTCTCCTATTAATTTTTGATTCATTAATAATTTCATGTTTTGTTAAGTCCACAACTCCAATAACTCCATCGAAATAATCGTGAAAGTCAAAAAGAACAAAATCAATTTCGTTTTCGGAGTTGAACTCTTCGAAAGCCGGAATCAAAGCTCGGTATCGAATAGTTTTTGCACTTATTGCGGTTGTAACATAAATGTTTGACTGATAAGTGCAATTTGGAAAATATCTTTCAACTGCTGCAGGCCTAATTATTGATATAGAACTGCTAGTATCGATTGACAATTTTAATTTAGGATTTTGGATTTCAGTGTACGGTAAACTATTGTTTCCGAAAGCGTTAATTTCGATAGGTTCTATATTTCCTGAGTTCTTAAAAATTCACATTATTATCAGAATCGTTTAAGTTGTCGCATTCGGCATTTAAATGTGGCATTTCTTCGTAATTTCGAGAATTTTGTTCATCTTCAAAATATTCAGTTTCGTCAGGCATACATTCCTGATTTTCTTGCGATTGATTCACGTAATACACTTCTTCGAAAGAGAATTCCGGATGTGTAGGTAAATATCCTTTTCGTTGGAAATATCGGTTGCCAAATTTATTTGATTGATTAAGTGACAAAGTAGTTGACAAAGGTTCCGGTTTGAACAACTGACTAGCCGGAATTGGCTTTGAGGCAAATAAATTTTGTTGTTTTCCAAATACTTGAGAATTCGTGAAGAATTTGCCTAGGTTGAATATTTATCGGAAAATACGATCTCTGATTGATATTGGGAAATTGGTGAGGCACTGCCTGATTAAAACTTGTATTGAGTCCTGCAAACGGATTAATTGTTGGCATAGACCGAAAATTTTGGGGCATTCGTATTTGTTCGTGTGAATTGATTTGGCTTGAAATTTTGGGACATAGCCTGTTTTACGTTATTGTTAGCAACAGCTGATTTTGAAAATTAATGTTTATTGTCGCTGCAATTTCCGTACAGCCTCTCAAAGTTTTCAAATTCATTAACATAGGCCATAGCGTTTTCTAACGGCGCTCGTTTACGCAAATACATATTATCTATCAAAGTTCCTGAACATCCTGCAATAAATGTATTAAGTGCAGTTTTATCGTAGTGGTTTATATGACAAAATTTTTTCTTTTGTTCTAACGTGGTATCATTACTTACTCTTTGAACAACATTACTTCGCAGTAATTGCAACCTAGTGCCGAAATCTGTCCAATGTTCGTATTTCCTACCATAGCTTCTGCTTTGCCTGTTAATTTTTCGTGTATGCATTCAAAGATTTGTTTGTTTAATTCAGGATCATTATAAATTTTATACGTTTCGAGCAAGCTCTCGCATCGCACAAGAAATTTGTTTAATGTGTGACTGTCTCAATCGTAGGATTTTATATTATGTAGCTTCGATTTAAAAAGGGGCCCAATTCATCACAGATGGGGCCATGGTCGTATTTACGTTTGCTAATTCACTGTAAGTTTCAATATTAACACTTTCTACTCTACTTTCTAAGTTCAGATTATCTAATAAGGTTGAAATTATATCTTCAACGCTTATTAAAAATAATTGATTCAATTAATCGCTTTTCTTAATATTTATCTTTCCAAAAACCCTAAGAATGGATTCAGGAAAAGTGAGAAAGGAAATGGCACCTACTTAAGAGATGTTGCTTTCTCTTTCCCCGATTTTGCGCTGCCTGTGTTTACCTAATTCGTCTCTTTTCGTCGAAGTCTTCCGCTGAAGGGATGACTGCTAAGAAGGTGCTGCTCCACAGAACGGTTGCAGATTTCTCCACTGAAGGGATGAATGCTCCGCCGAAGGGATGATTGCTCTGCTGAAGGGATAGTTGTCCTGAGATGGGACGATTTCTTGGAATCCGCGCTGAGGGTGTTGAAACACCGAAAGTCACGAAAATTTTTCCGAACGATTCGAATTTTCACTTTTTGTAACCTGCACGGATCCTACTGACTGCGCCAAACATAACTTCGAAACAAAAGGGCTGTTTTCAAAAATTAACTTTATTAGTATAATACAACTTAAGTGTACTACGGCTAGCAACACAATGATCTACAAAGCTATTCATCGTGTCAAGTGGATGTTATCAGCGGTATCGGATTCTTGCTGCTGTACTAGGTCACATAACTCGGTACGGTTTATGTAAGCGGTCTACGGCTACGAAACGGCGCGGTATGAGGCATGCTATGAACGGCAATTACTACGGTGACTCAAGGTGATGCAGTAAGCGGGATGTAACAGGCGGTACAACAAAACGTGTCGGTAATGTGGTAACTCAGGGACGGACTGGGAATTACGGGCTGGTCGGTGATGCAATAATGGGTGGATGCGGTGAAACGCGGCCCTGATTACGCTTTAGCGGGCTAACAGTAAAATAATTGAACGGTCGGTATTATGCAATAACCAAGAGGACTGCTTACCGGGTGTGTGACGCACGGACGAACTACCATACAGGAGACACACAAGAGCAAAGCCCCTGCGCAAAACGCACGTACGGTTACGCAATAGCAGCGGGGAAGGGTGGATCTGGTGCAGGGGACAGGAAGCTTACTACTACCTAACACTAGAGCTTGCTCACCTGAGTACTTACTGCTGTGGTTAATAGCCAGGCTGAACTGGTCATAACTGACTCAAGCAACGGATGGCCACGGCTTTTATTTACATCGGCTGGAGCTGGAGGAACAAGAGAGCTGACTAGTGGCGCCAGCATGTGTTGTTCGTCCGAACTCCGTGGATCGCGGACTGAGACCGATATACGGCCACGGATTGAAACTTGGCTAAGGCACGGTTTGTAGCTAGGTAGCTAGGCTAGGTTTAGATGAGGCAAACCTTAATCAAACTAATTGTAGTATGTAAAAGTTTATGTAATACATAGGGAATTTCATTAAAAAAAAGATACAACTTTGATATGAATTAATATATGGGACACCCTGTATATTTTGGAAATAATTTTATTTACAACAGAAAATGAAGTTAATGGTGGAGTACCCTTTCTGGACACAAAAGTTTTTCGAAATAACAACAAAATAATACTAGATTGGCACATGAAGATAGATACATTCATTTTTTTTGTCAGACCACACTATGAAAACCAAAATTAACTTTATTAAACAAATGAAATACATAATCGAGAAAGTATGTCATGTCACTTTAGTAAAAAAAATCTGAAAATTTTAAAAAATTTACTTGCACAAAACTCTTATCCAAAAAGTTAAGTTAATAAAATATTGTACTCTGTGGAGTCAGTGAGCCTCTGAAAGTAATGTTAGCAGAGTACAGCAAACAACAGAACAAAACTTACGTATACACAATGAACTGCAAATGCATGGATCTTTCCTAAACGTAACTGGTCTAACAAATAACATAATGAAATCGTTACATAACGTAAGTATAAAAAATGTGATAGAAACCTTTTCAGTAAACTTAAGTTTAAAACTCCAATTCAGTTTAAAACAAATGTATTGATATACAGTTTGAGTTGTGCAGATTGTAATAGTAAGTATGTGGGATAAACAACACAATGGATAAAAATAGAATTACATTACACCTGAGTGATATCACCACAAAAAAGATAGATGTACATTAGCGTTACATGTTTTAATCATTCAGATCGAATAAATTGGGATGATGTCAAAATTCTGCACATGGAAAGATATACTAACAAAAGATTAATATTAGAATTGTATCATATACAAAAAGTAAACCATGTAATCAACAAAATATTAAGCAATATATACACGTATTTGTTATCGCAAGAAGTACGGAAGGGCTCCAATAATTAGCAGGTTGTTTTGTTGTATGATTAAAAACTAGGATATTAAATGTAGTGAGGTACTGGTACATCTCACATCATAATAATTGGCATTTTCTGTTTAGCGCGGGATAAATTGGTGTTTGCTGTTTAAATAATACAATCTCAAAATTCTGTAAGTAGTATAAAAATTTATATGTTAAGAAATTAGTTTTAAGCTGTACCTCGTAGTAAGCATTGAAGATGTGTCAAATAAATACGAAAAAAGCGAGCACTTTCTGCTTCAAGGTCGAAAGCTTACTTTTTACATTTCTGTAACACCTATATGTAATGAATTTCAAAGCAACTAGAAATCGTAATTAATAATCTTATACAAAATAGAAGATAAAACTGGTTACTGAGCTATAACATTATGTTCTTATTTTCTGGCACTAATGGCAGTAAACTGGTATAATAATTATTAATATAGTTAAAAGTTGTAAAATTACGTTACTACTCGTACATTACTTCTTGCATCTAAAGATAGCAGCTTTGTTGGCAAAAAGAAATTAAATCATACAATGTTGTTTACTTGGCAATGAAAGACTAAATACTTTATTATTTATACTGAAGAAATTTACGACTGGTTCCTTCACAGTGTGGACAAGAGAATACCTTTCTTTTTCGATCTGCTTTATTAGTAACTTTATTATTAAATTAGGTATAGACATACATTATAATAAATAATTAGAATAAAGCTACTTTTGTTGCCGAAATGAAAAGCGTTTGTTTTATTCTAGGCGGTGGTAGTTGTGATTCTAATAGCCACAGTGGAAGTTGATATTAATTGTTTAGAAAATATCATGCTCGATGTATTTTGGCCATTTGACCGAGCATCCGACAAACTGAATAAAGACATCCATGTACTAAACGACATGTTCAAGTTCCTCTTTTACATTAGCCTACTCAGCATAGTAATTCTGGGTTTTAACGCCGCTTTCTTGGGGATACATCCAGAATGGCCAATTGTGGACAAGAACAATTTAATTAGCTATGCGACTTTTCTCACAGTATTTATTGTTTTTGCTGTTCTGGCCTGTATTGCTATCTACGTATATGCGTTTATGTTCTTTTACTTTTGTGTTCATGGGCATGTGCAAATGAGATTGCTTATTGAAAACTTAAGAAAAATATCCGGAGGCTTAAAAGAAAAGGATGAGTACCAGCACGATAAGCTTGTAAGGGAACGTATATTGTTTATAATAAGGCAACATTTTAATCTTACGAGGTTAGTATTAATCAGCAATATAAATAACGTGGTCTGAATACATTTTTTCTAGGTTTACCAAGGCATTCATTGAAACATTTGAGGGACGAAGGTTAACTATACCTCTGCTTTCGGGGATTGTGTTTTATTCCATTATGTTGTATGTGATATATAAGGTAGGCTGTATTTCATATTATGCATAGTTGCCGATTTTAAGCATTTTTGCGCTCATGAAGTAACATATAACGCTTTTAACCATCTTTACATAAAATGGCAAAGTCAATAAAGGAAACGTACTGTTGGATTTATTAATCTCAGCACAGTCTGTCATTTTTTTGACCAGGGGCTCTCGCTCTAATGCATCCAAATTTCGGCACTTATTCAATATTACTATATACAGGGTGTTCACGCTAACAGTCTACAATAGCTAACTTTTTTATTTGAAATTTTAGAGTAGTGGTTTAAATGGGGAAGTTTGTTAATTTCTTGAGTAGAATTTTATGGTGTTTACAAAAAAAAAACAATTGAACGTCAACTGTCACAGATATTGACTACAAGTGTGTTATTTTAAAAAGAACGTCCCTATTTTTCTAGCGCATTCGGATGGGCACATTGAATTGAACAAAAAAGTAGTAAGATACCAATACCCTATCATCATTTGTTTTTGAGATATTCCGGGTAGAATGATTTGTGTTCACGCTAACAGTCTACAATAGCTAACTTCTTTATTTGAAATTTTAGAGTAGTGGTTTAAATGGGGAAGTTTCTTAATTTTTTGAGAAGAATTTTATGGTGTTTACAAAAAAAACAATTGAACGTCAACTGTCACAGATATTGACTGCAGGTGTGTTATTTTAAATAGAACGTCCCTATTTTTTCTAGCGCATTCGGATGGGCACATTGAATTAAACAAAAAAGTATTAAGATTCCAATACCCTATCATCATTTGTTTTTGAGATATTCCGGGTAGAATGATTTGTGTTCACGCTAACAGTCTACAATAGCTAACTTCTTTATTTGAAATTTTAGAGTAGTGGTTAAAATGGGGAAGTTTGTTAATTTCTTGAGTAGAATTTTATGGTGTTTACAAAAAAACAATTGAACGTCAACTGTTACAGATATTGACTACAAGTGTGTTATTTTAAATAGAACGTCCCTATTTTTTCTAGCGCATTCGGATGGGCACATTGAATTAAACAAAAAAGTAGTAAGATACCAATACCCTATCATCATTTGTTTTTGAGATATTCCGGGTAGAATGATTTGTGTTCACGCTAACAGTCTACAATAGCTAACTTCTTTATTTGAAATTTTAGAGTAGTGGTTTAAATGGGGAAGTTTCTTAATTATTTGAGAAGAATTGTATGGTGTTTACAAAAAAAACAATTGAACGTCAACTGTCACAGATATTGACTGCAAATGTGTTATTTTAAATAGAACGTCCCTATTTTTTCTAGCGCATTCGGATGGGCACATTGAATTAAACAAAAAAGTATTAAGATTCCAATACCCTATCATCATTTGTTTTTGAGATATTGCGGGTAGAATGATTTGTGTTCACGCTAACAGTCTACAATAGCTAACTTCTTTATTTGAAATTTTAGAGTAGTGGTTTAAATGGGGAAGTTTCTTAATTTTTTGAGAAGAATTTTATGGTGATTACAAAAAAACAATTGAACGTCAACTGTCACAGATATTGACTGCAAGTGTGTTATTTTAAATAGAACGTCCCTATTTTTTCTAGCGCATTCGGATGGGCACATTGAATTAAACAAAAAAGTATTAAGATTCCAATACCCTATCATCATTTGTTTTTGAGATATTCCGGCTAGAATGATTTGTGTTCACGCTAACAGTCTACAACAGCTAACTTCTTTATTTGAAATTTTAGAGTAGTGGTTTAAATGGGGAAGTTTCTTAATCTCTTGAGAAGAATTTTATGGTGTTTACAAAAAAACAATTGAAGGTCAACTGTCACAGATATTGACTGCAAGTGTGTTATTTTAAATAGAACGTCCCTATTTTTTATAGCGCATTCGGATGGGCACATTGAATTAAACAAAAAAGTATTAAGATTCCAATACCCTATCATCATTTGTTTTTGAGATATTGCAGGTAGAATGATTTGTGTTCACGCTAACAGTCTACAATAGCTAACTTCTTTATTTGAAATTTTAGAGTAGTGGTTTAAATGGGGAAGTTTCTTAATTTTTTGAGAAGAATTTTATGGTGTTTACAAAAAAACAATTGAACGTCAACTGTCACAGATATTGACTGCAAGTGTGTTATTTTAAATAGAACGTCCCTATTTTTTCTAGCGCATTCGGATGGGCACATTGAATTAAACAAAAAAGTATTAAGATTCCAATACCCTATCATCATTTGTTTTTGAGATATTGCGGGTAGAATGATTTGTGTTCACGCTAACAGTCTACAATAGCTAACTTCTTTATTTGAAATTTTATAGTGGTTTAAATGGGGAAGTTTGTTAATTACCCGAKTAGAATTTTATGGTGTTTACAAAAAMACAATTGAACGTCAACTGTCACAGATATTGACTGCAAGTGTGTTATTTTAAATAGAACGTCCCTATTTTTTCTAGCGCATTCGGATGGGCACATCGAATTAAACAAAAAAGTATTAAGATTCCAATACCCTATCATCATTTGTTTTTGAGATATTGCGGGTAGAATGATTTGTGTTCACGCTAACAGTCTACAATAGCTAACTTCTTTATTTGAAATTTTATAGTGGTTTAAATGGGGAAGTTTGTTAATTACCCGAGTAGAATTTTATGGTGTTTACAAAAACACAAACTACAAGTTTGTTATTTTAAATAGAACTACTCACGTTCATATAAAAACAAATACTACAATACACTAACATTCCACGTAGGCATTATTTTTTCACTATAATAAGAAAACACAATTTAATATCTAGGTATATTGTTCAAAATGTCTTCCATCATATTGTATACAAAGTCGTAAACGGTTAACAAAATTTCTGTGAACTTTGTTAATTTGTTGTTCCGTGATTCTGTTAAAAGCTGCACTTATTTGTTGTCTTAGCTGCTCCGGAGTGTTGATCCGAACAGAATATACATCATTTTTAATTTGTCCCCACAACCAGAAGTCTAGCGGCGTTAAATCTGCTGATCTCGCCGGCACACGATTTGTCCCATGTCTCTGTTGKCCTTGTTTCCCATCCAAATGTTGTAGTGGTTGTTTAGAAAGTCGAAGACGTCTCTTCTATTATGGGGTGGAGCACTGTCGTGTTGATATATTATATTATTTCTTGCACGAAGTGGTCTATCTTCGAGAAGCTCCGGAAAAGTCTCGCGTAGGAATTCCAAATATCTGTCTGCGGTTAGTGTACCCTCATAAAAGTAGGGACCAATAATTGTGCCCACACCACACATTTACAGAGAATCGTCGTTGTTGATTGGTTTCGGCAACTTCACTCCAGATGTGTGTGTTTTTTCTATTGAACTTTCCACAGTTGCTAAAATTTGATTCGTCCGACCAGAGTATATTCAAATGAAATTGGGGGTCATTTTGAATACGTCCCAGCATTTCTTGGCAGAACTCCAGTCTTCGCTGCGCATCGCCGTGGTGCAAACCCTGCACGGGAAGTATTTAATAACGTGATAAGTTGCACATTTAGTGGTTTATTATTTGTTGTTAAGATTTATGTAGGTAATACCTTATACGCCTTAAACCGATTATTTTTCAAAATTTTGTGGACAAGACCTACGCTGCATCCCAATTCATTAGCTACTTTTCTTACAGAAGCTCTTGCGTTTACTTCAAAAGCAGCCAAAACGTTTACTTCTATATTTTCTAAAACTCCTTCCCTTTGACGTTTGTGGTTAAATGCCCCATACTCCAGCAAACTTAAATCCAGTTTCCTGAAGTAGGAAAAATGGGGGCAATGGCGATCGGGATATGTTGCTGCATAGCGCAAGGCAGCCTGGTGGGAATTACAGTCTTCTTTATAGAGACTTGATCATGTCCCTTTTGAATGCTGTTGTAAATGCCATATTCAGCAATTAAAGCAGTAGCAAAATTTAGAACAACAACTTAGATAATACAAATACAAAACCCTAAACTAATAATACTAAAAACAAACACGAACAATAAATTTAAAAAAAACTATAAACTAAATTTTAACCAAACGAACAACGAACAACATAAAACACGAACAACCAGAGAATTTAACAAAATAGACGCACTCGAAAATCTGACAGCTATTAAACAAACTTAATTGTTTTATGCTAGAAGCGTCTTCTCATAGCTACCTTAACCAAAATATAACACCGCTTACTATACAGAATACGTACGTACATACGTCATGAGTAAATAAGTAAATCAAGATATTGAGAGTTCGATTCCTGGTTCTGGTTTATTTTTTTTATATTCTTATTTTATAATCTGCTTCTCTGTTGCTGATCTCGTTCCCGTAATTCCAAATAAATGCTGCTTTTTTTAGCACGCAACAAAAAATTAACAACTTCCCCTTTTAAACTACTACTCTAAAATTTCAAATAAAAAAGTTAGCTATTGTAGACTCTTAGCGTGAACACAAATCATTCTACCCGGAATATCTCAAAAACAAATGAAGATAGGGTATTGGTATCTTAATACTTTTTGGTTTAATTCAATATGCCCAATCGAACGTGCTAGAAAAAATAGGGTTGTTCTATATAAAATAACAAACTTGTAGTCAATATCTCTGACAGTTGACGTTCAATTGTTTTTTAGTAAACACCATAAAATTCTACACAAAAAAATAAGAAACTTCCCCATTTAAACTACTACTCTAAAATTTCAAATAAAGAAGTTAGCTATTGTAGACTCTTAGCGTGAACACGAATCATTCTACCCGGAATATCTCAAAACCAAATGAAGATAGGGTATTGGTATCTTAATACGTTGTTGTTTAATTCAATATGCCCAATCGAACGTGCTAGAAGAAATAGGATCGTTCTATTTAAAATAACAAACTTGTAGTCAATATCTCTGACAGTTCACGTTCAATAGTTTTTTGTAAACACCATAATATTCTACTAAAAAAATTAAGAAACTTCCCCATTTAAACTACTACTCTAAAATTTCAAATAAAAAAGTTAGCTATTGTAGACTCTTAGCGTGAACACAAATCATTCTACCCGGAATATCTCAAAAACAAATGAAGATAGGGTATTGGTATCTTAATACGTTGTTGTTTAATTCAATATGCCCAATCGAACGTGCTAGAAGAAATAGGATCGTTCTATTTAAAATAACAAACTTGTAGTCAATATCTCTGACAGTTGACGTTCAATAGTTTTTTGTAAACACCATAATATTCTACTAAAGAAATTAAGAAACTTCCCCATTTAAACTACTACTCTAAAATTTCAAATAAAAAAGTTAGCTGTTGTAGACTCTTAGCGTGAACACAAATCATTCTACCCGGAATATCTCAAAAACAAATGAAGATAGGGTATTGGTATCTTAATACGTTGTTGTTTAATTCAATATGCCCAATCGAACGTGCTAGAAGAAATAGGATCGTTCTATTTAAAATAACAAACTTGTAGTCAATATCTCTGACAGTTGACGTTCAATTGTTTTTTGTAAACACCATAATATTCTACTAAAAAAATTAAGAAACTTCCCCATTTAAACTACTACTCTAAAATTTCAAATAAAAAAGTTAGCTATTGTAGACTCTTAGCGTGAACACAAATCATTCTACCCGGAATATCTCAAAAACAAATGAAGATAGGGTATTGGTATCTTAATACGTTGTTGTTTAATTCAATATGCCCAATCGAACGTGCTAGAAGAAATAGGATCGTTCTATTTAAAATAACAAACTTGTAGTCAATATCTCTGACAGTTGACGTTCAATTGTTTTTTGTAAACACCATAATATTCTACTAAAAAAATTAAGAAACTTCCCCATTTAAACTACTACTCTAAAATTTCAAATAAAAAAGTTAGCTATTGTAGACTCTTAGCGTGAACACAAATCATTCTACCCGGAATATCTCAAAAACAAATGAAGATAGKGTATTGGTATCTTAATACGTTGTTGTTTAATTCAATATGCCCAATCGAACGTGCTAGAAGAAATAGGATCGTTCTATTTAAAATAACAAACTTGTAGTCAATATCTCTGACAGTTGACGTTCAATTGTTTTTTGTAAACACCATAATATTCTACTAAAAAAATTAAGAAACTTCCCCATTTAAACAACTACTCTAAAATTTCAAATAAAAAAGTTAGCTATTGTAGACTCTTAGCGTGAACACAAATCATTCTACCCGGAATATCTCAAAAACAAATGAAGATAGGGTATTGGTATCTTAATACTTTTTGGTTTAATTCAATATGCCCAATCGAACGTGCTAGAAAAAATAGGGTCGTTCTATATAAAATAACAAACTTGTAGTCAATATCTCTGACAGTTGACGTTCAATTGTTTTTTAGTAAACACCATAAAATTCTACACAAAAAAATAAGAAACTTCCCCATTTAAACTACTACTCTAAAATTTCAAATAAAGAAGTTAGCTATTGTAGACTCTTAGCGTGAACACGAATATCTCAAAACCAAATGAAGATAGGGTATTGGTATCTTAATACGTTGTTGTTTAATTCAATATGCCCAATCGAACGTGCTAGAAGAAATAGGATCGTTCTATTTAAAATAACAAACTTGTAGTCAATATCTCTGACAGTTCACGTTCAATAGTTTTTTGTAAACACCATAATATTCTACTAAAAAATTAAGAAACTTCCCCATTTAAACTACTACTCTAAAATTTCAAATAAAAAAGTTAGCTATTGTAGACTCTTAGCGTGAACACGAATCATTCTACCCGGAATATCTCAAAACCAAATGAAGATAGGGTATTGGTATCTTAATACGTTGTTGTTTAATTCAATATGCCCAATCGAACGTGCTAGAAGAAATAGGATCGTTCTATTTAAAATAACAAACTTGTAGTCAATATCTCTGACAGTTGACGTTCAATAGTTTTTTGTAAACACCATAATATTCTACTAAAGAAATTAAGAAACTTCCCCATTTAAACTACTACTCTAAAATTTCAAATAAAAAAGTTAGCTATTGTAGACTCTTAGCGTGAACACGAATCATTCTACCCGGAATATCTCAAAACCAAATGAAGATAGGGTATTGGTATCTTAATACGTTGTTGTTTAATTCAATATGCCCAATCGAACGTGCTAGAAGAAATAGGGTCGTTCTATTTAAAATAACAAACTTGTAGTCAATATCTCTGACAGTTGACGTTCAATAGTTTTTTGTAAACACCATAATATTCTACTAAAGAAATTAAGAAACTTCCCCATTTAAACTACTACTCTAAAATTTCAAATAAAAAAGTTAGCTATTGTAGACTCTTAGCGTGAACACGAATCATTCTACCCGGAATATCTCAAAACCAAATGAAGATAGGGTATTGGTATCTTAATACGTTGTTGTTTAATTCAATATGCCCAATCGAACGTGCTAGAAGAAATAGGGTCGTTCTATTTAAAATAACAAACTTGTAGTCAATATCTCTGACAGTTGACGTTCAATAGTTTTTTGTAAACACCATAATATTCTACTAAAGAAATTAAGAAACTTCCCCATTTAAACTACTACTCTAAAATTTCAAATAAAAAAGTTAGCTATTGTAGACTCTTAGCGTGAACACGAATCATTCTACCCGGAATATCTCAAAACCAAATGAAGATAGGGTATTGGTATCTTAATACGTTGTTGTTTAATTCAATATGCCCAATCGAACGTGCTAGAAGAAATAGGATCGTTCTATTTAAAATAACAAACTTGTAGTCAATATCTCTGACAGTTGACGTTCAATAGTTTTTTGTAAACACCATAATATTCTACTAAAAAAATTAAGAAACTTCCCCATTTAAACTACTACTCTAAAATTTCAAATAAAAAAGTTAGCTATTGTAGACTCTTAGCGTGAACACAAATCATTCTACCCGGAATATCTCAAAAACAAATGAAGATAGGGTATTGGTATCTTAATACGTTGTTGTTTAATTCAATATGCCCAATCGAACGTGCTAGAAGAAATAGGATCGTTCTATTTAAAATAACAAACTTGTAGTCAATATCTCTGACAGTTGACGTTCAATAGTTTTTTGTAAACACCATAATATTCTACTAAAGAAATTAAGAAACTTCCCCATTTAAACTACTACTCTAAAATTTCAAATAAAAAAGTTAGCTATTGTAGACTCTTAGCGTGAACACGAATCATTCTACCCGGAATATCTCAAAACCAAATGAAGATAGGGTATTGGTATCTTAATACGTTGTTGTTTAATTCAATATGCCCAATCGAACGTGCTAGAAGAAATAGGGTCGTTCTATTTAAAATAACAAACTTGTAGTCAATATCTCTGACAGTTAACGTTCAATAGTTTTTTGTAAACACCATAATATTCTACTAAAAAAATTAAGAAACTTCCCCATTTAAACTACTACTCTAAAATTTCAAATAAAAAAGTTAGCTATTGTAGACTCTTAGCGTGAACACGAATCATTCTACCCGGAATATCTCAAAACCAAATGAAGATAGGGTATTGGTATCTTAATACGTTGTTGTTTAATTCAACATGCCCAATCGAACGTGTTAGAAGAAATAGGATCGTTCTATTTAAAATAACAAACTTGTAGTCAATATCTCTGACAGTTAACGTTCAATAGTTTTTTGTAAACACCATAATATTCTACTAAAAAATTAAGAAACTTCCCCATTTAAACTACTACTCTAAAATTTCAAATAAAAAAGTTAGCTATTGTAGACTCTTAGCGTGAACACAAATCATTCTACCCGGAATATCTCAAAAACAAATGAAGATAGGGTATTGGTATCTTAATACGTTGTTGTTTAATTCAATATGCCCAATCGAACGTGCTAGAAGAAATAGGATCGTTCTATTTAAAATAACAAACTTGTAGTCAATATCTCTGACAGTTCACGTTCAATAGTTTTTTGTAAACACCATAATATTCTACTAAAAAATTAAGAAACTTCCCCATTTAAACTACTACTCTAAAATTTCAAATAAAAAAGTTAGCTATTGTAGACTCTTAGCGTGAACACAAATCATTCTACCCGGAATATCTCAAAAACAAATGAAGATAGGGTATTGGTATCTTAATACGTTGTTGTTTAATTCAATATGCCCAATCGAACGTGCTAGAAGAAATAGGATCGTTCTATTTAAAATAACAAACTTGTAGTCAATATCTCTGACAGTTGACGTTCAATTGTTTTTTGTAAACACCATAATATTCTACTAAAAAAATTAAGAAACTTCCCCATTTAAACTACTACTCTAAAATTTCAAATAAAAAAGTTAGCTATTGTAGACTCTTAGCGTGAACACAAATCATTCTACCCGGAATATCTCAAAAACAAATGAAGATAGGGTATTGGTATCTTAATACTTTTTGGTTTAATTCAATATGCCCAATCGAACGTGCTAGAAAAAATAGGGTCGTTCTATATAAAATAACAAACTTGTAGTCAATATCTCTGACAGTTGACGTTCAATTGTTTTTTAGTAAACACCATAAAATTCTACACAAAAAAATAAGAAACTTCCCCATTTAAACTACTACTCTAAAATTTCAAATAAAGAAGTTAGCTATTGTAGACTCTTAGCGTGAACACGAATCATTCTACCCGGAATATCTCAAAACCAAATGAAGATAGGGTATTGGTATCTTAATACGTTGTTGTTTAATTCAATATGCCCAATCGAACGTGCTAGAAGAAATAGGATCGTTCTATTTAAAATAACAAACTTGTAGTCAATATCTCTGACAGTTCACGTTCAATAGTTTTTTGTAAACACCATAATATTCTACTAAAAAATTAAGAAACTTCCCCATTTAAACTACTACTCTAAAATTTCAAATAAAAAAGTTAGCTATTGTAGACTCTTAGCGTGAACACGAATCATTCTACCCGGAATATCTCAAAACCAAATGAAGATAGGGTATTGGTATCTTAATACGTTGTTGTTTAATTCAATATGCCCAATCGAACGTGCTAGAAGAAATAGGATCGTTCTATTTAAAATAACAAACTTGTAGTCAATATCTCTGACAGTTGACGTTCAATAGTTTTTTGTAAACACCATAATATTCTACTAAAGAAATTAAGAAACTTCCCCATTTAAACTACTACTCTAAAATTTCAAATAAAAAAGTTAGCTATTGTAGACTCTTAGCGTGAACACGAATCATTCTACCCGGAATATCTCAAAACCAAATGAAGATAGGGTATTGGTATCTTAATACGTTGTTGTTTAATTCAATATGCCCAATCGAACGTGCTAGAAGAAATAGGGTCGTTCTATTTAAAATAACAAACTTGTAGTCAATATCTCTGACAGTTGACGTTCAATAGTTTTTTGTAAACACCATAATATTCTACTAAAGAAATTAAGAAACTTCCCCATTTAAACTACTACTCTAAAATTTCAAATAAAAAAGTTAGCTATTGTAGACTCTTAGCGTGAACACGAATCATTCTACCCGGAATATCTCAAAACCAAATGAAGATAGGGTATTGGTATCTTAATACGTTGTTGTTTAATTCAATATGCCCAATCGAACGTGCTAGAAGAAATAGGGTCGTTCTATTTAAAATAACAAACTTGTAGTCAATATCTCTGACAGTTGACGTTCAATAGTTTTTTGTAAACACCATAATATTCTACTAAAGAAATTAAGAAACTTCCCCATTTAAACTACTACTCTAAAATTTCAAATAAAAAAGTTAGCTATTGTAGACTCTTAGCGTGAACACGAATCATTCTACCCGGAATATCTCAAAACCAAATGAAGATAGGGTATTGGTATCTTAATACGTTGTTGTTTAATTCAATATGCCCAATCGAACGTGCTAGAAGAAATAGGGTCGTTCTATTTAAAATAACAAACTTGTAGTCAATATCTCTGACAGTTGACGTTCAATAGTTTTTTGTAAACACCATAATATTCTACTAAAGAAATTAAGAAACTTCCCCATTTAAACTACTACTCTAAAATTTCAAATAAAAAAGTTAGCTATTGTAGACTCTTAGCGTGAACACGAATCATTCTACCCGGAATATCTCAAAACCAAATGAAGATAGGGTATTGGTATCTTAATACGTTGTTGGTTAATTCAATATGCCCAATCGAACGTGCTAGAAGAAATAGGATCGTTCTATTTAAAATAACAAACTTGTAGTCAATATCTCTGACAGTTGACGTTCAATAGTTTTTTGTAAACACCATAATATTCTACTAAAGAAATTAAGAAACTTCCCCATTTAAACTACTACTCTAAAATTTCAAATAAAAAAGTTAGCTATTGTAGACTCTTAGCGTGAACACGAATCATTCTACCCGGAATATCTCAAAACCAAATGAAGATAGGGTATTGGTATCTTAATACGTTGTTGTTTAATTCAATATGCCCAATCGAACGTGCTAGAAGAAATAGGATCGTTCTATTTAAAATAACAAACTTGTAGTCAATATCTCTGACAGTTCACGTTCAATAGTTTTTTGTAAACACCATAATATTCTACTAAAAAATTAAGAAACTTCCCCATTTAAACTACTACTCTAAAATTTCAAATAAAAAAGTTAGCTATTGTAGACTCTTAGCGTGAACACGAATCATTCTACCCGGAATATCTCAAAACCAAATGAAGATAGGGTATTGGTATCTTAATACGTTGTTGTTTAATTCAATATGCCCAATCGAACGTGCTAGAAGAAATAGGGTCGTTCTATTTAAAATAACAAACTTGTAGTCAATATCTCTGACAGTTGACGTTCAATAGTTTTTTGTAAACACCATAATATTCTACTAAAGAAATTAAGAAACTTCCCCATTTAAACTACTACTCTAAAATTTCAAATAAAAAAGTTAGCTATTGTAGACTCTTAGCGTGAACACGAATCATTCTACCCGGAATATCTCAAAACCAAATGAAGATAGGGTATTGGTATCTTAATACGTTGTTGTTTAATTCAATATGCCCAATCGAACGTGCTAGAAGAAATAGGATCGTTCTATTTAAAATAACAAACTTGTAGTCAATATCTCTGACAGTTGACGTTCAATAGTTTTTTGTAAACACCATAATATTCTACTAAAGAAATTAAGAAACTTCCCCATTTAAACTACTACTCCAAAATTTCAAATAAAAAAGTTAGCTATTGTAGACTCTTAGCGTGAACACGAATCATTCTACCCGGAATATCTCAAAACCAAATGAAGATAGGGTATTGGTATCTTAATACGTTGTTGTTTAATTCAATATGCCCAATCGAACGTGCTAGAAGAAATAGGATCGTTCTATTTAAAATAACAAACTTGTAGTCAATATCTCTGACAGTTGACGTTCAATAGTTTTTTGTAAACACCATAATATTCTACTAAAAAAATTAAGAAACTTCCCCATTTAAACTACTACTCTAAAATTTCAAATAAAAAAGTTAGCTATTGTAGACTCTTAGCGTGAACACGAATCATTCTACCCGGAATATCTCAAAACCAAATGAAGATAGGGTATTGGTATCTCAATACTTTTTTGTTTAATTCAATGTGCCTAATCGAACGTGCTAGAAGAAATAGGGTCGTTCTATTTAAAATAACAAACTTGTAGTCAATATCTCTGACAGTTGACGTTCAATAGTTTTTTGTAAACACCATAATATTCTACTAAAGAAATTAAGAAACTTCCCCATTTAAACTACTACTCTAAAATTTCAAATAAAAAAGTTAGCTATTGTAGACTCTTAGCGTGAACACGAATCATTCTACCCGGAATATCTCAAAACCAAATGAAGATAGGGTATTGGTATCTTAATACGTTGTTGTTTAATTCAATATGCCCAATCGAACGTGCTAGAAGAAATAGGATCGTTCTATTTAAAATAACAAACTTGTAGTCAATATCTCTGACAGTTGACGTTCAATAGTTTTTTGTAAACACCATAATATTCTACTAAAGAAATTAAGAAACTTCCCCATTTAAACTACTACTCTAAAATTTCAAATAAAAAAGTTAGCTATTGTAGACTCTTAGCGTGAACACGAATCATTCTACCCGGAATATCTCAAAAACCAAATGAAGATAGGGTATTGGTATCTTAATACGTTGTTGTTTAATTCAATATGCCCAATCGAACGTGCTAGAAGAAATAGGGTCGTTCTATTTAAAATAACAAACTTGTAGTCAATATCTCTGACAGTTAACGTTCAATAGTTTTTTGTAAACACCATAATATTCTACTAAAAAAATTAAGAAACTTCCCCATTTAAACTACTACTCTAAAATTTCAAATAAAAAAGTTAGCTATTGTAGACTCTTAGCGTGAACACGAATCATTCTACCCGGAATATCTCAAAACCAAATGAAGATAGGGTATTGGTATCTTAATACGTTGTTGTTTAATTCAATATGCCCAATCGAACGTGTTAGAAGAAATAGGATCGTTCTATTTAAAATAACAAACTTGTAGTCAATATCTCTGACAGTTAACGTTCAATAGTTTTTTGTAAACACCATAATATTCTACTAAAAAAATTAAGAAACTTCCCCATTTAAACTACTACTCTAAAATTTCAAATAAAAAAGTTAGCTATTGTAGACTCTTAGCGTGAGCACGAATCATTCTACTTGGAATATCTCAAAAACAAATGAAGATAGGGTATTGGTATCTTAATACTTTTTTGTTTGATTCAATATGCCCAATCGAACGTGCTAGAAAAAATAGGGTCGTTCTATTTAAAACAACAAACTTGTAGTCAATATATCTGACAGTTGACGTTCAATTGTTTTTTAGTAAACACCATAAAATTCTACACAAAAAAATTAGAAACTTCCCCATTTAAACTMCTACTCTAAAATTTAAAATAAAAAAGTTAGCTATTGTAGACTTTTAGCGTGAACACGAATCATTCTACCCGGAATATCTCAAAAACAAATGAAGATAGGGTATTGGAATCTTAATACTTTTTTGTTTAATTCAATATGCCCAATCGAATGCGCTAGAAAAAATAGGGTCGTTCCATTTAAATTAACAAACTTGTAGTCAATATCTGTGACAGTTGACGTTCAATTGTTTTTTGTAAACACCACAAAATTCTACACAAAAAAATTAAGAAACTTCTCCATTTAAACCACTACTCTAAAATTTCAAATAAAGAAGTTAGCTATTGTAGACTGTTAGCGTGAACACAAATCATTCTACCCGGAATATCTCAAAAACAAATGAAGGTAGGGTATTGGTATCTCAATACTTTTTTGTTTAATTCAATGTGCCCAATCGAATGCGCTAGAAAAATAGGGTCGTTCTATTTAAAATAACAAACTTGTAGTCAAAGCTGTGACAGTTGACGTTCAATTGTATTTTTGTAAACACCATAAAATTCTACTCAAAAATTAACAAACTTCCCCATTTAAACCACTACTCTAAAATTTCAAATAAAAAATTTAGCTATTGTAGACTGTTAGCGTGAACACCCTGTATAGTTATCCAGAAATATCTAGTGATATTCTAGGAACGGAACTACACAATGATCGCCTTTATCATCAGCTTCTTTCTCGTGCCGTCTCTGTACTGCTTCACCGGAGAACTACTTTCTTCAGAGGTATTACATTAGTTACAACTATTATCACCGTATTTGCAATCACAGAAATTTATTTATGGCATGATCGTTAAGATGGCATTATAAATATCAAAACGGTTAGCAAACTCTTGTTGATTTTTTTAAATTAACATAAATAATTGAAAAGACAGGAACATTTATAGAATATTTCTTTGCGTTTTATACTTCAGTGTTATATGTTTATGTGCTTTGTAAAAGATTTTATAATATTTTACACTTTTGTTTTTACATTTTCGTTCGAACAATAAATTTATCATTAAGCTGATGTGTGTGATTTTACTTTTCGCGAGATTCTTTGTAACTTTCACAGCTTCAAATAAAAGCATGACAATTAAAAGGCATTTTCTTATTATTTACCTCACGAAGAAGTATGTGTTAAGGTTCATTTTAGGAAATTCGCGTGGTTTTGGGATATTCGGTATTCGGCCGGATATTGAGTTAATATCATGTATCCGGTCGGATAGTAAATTTAGGCCGGATATACCGGATAGTAACCGGATATCCCTTTCGTCTCTAATCAAAACACAATTATAGCGAAATAAGATAATATTTTGTCGGATAGATCGCTGTCTCTTGAAAACACTGACAAAAAATTAATAGTCTGACGTTTCGATTACACCTGTAATCTTTGTCAAAGACAAAGAACCTCAAAATTTGCCTGACACAAGTTAATATTTAGTTACTAAAAGAAAAGTAGGTACGCGTTTGAAAGAACACATACGTGCTACTAGGTTGCAACAGATAGATAAATCTTCCGTAGCTGAACACTCATATTTTACTAGACACATGATTAATTTTGATAAAACAAAAATCTTACATAGAGAAAAATATTATCACAAACGTCTAATAAAAGAAGCTATAGAAATTTGTAGGAATACTAATAATTTTAATAGGGATTGTGGAAGTTATGAATTAGGTGACATTTGGAAGGCTATTTTGTAGTTATCTTTTATCAAGTAGTTCGTGTATATTTAGTAGGTAGGTAGTTCCTTTTTCATCGTTAGGTTCCTTTTTTATCAGGTTGGCACGTTGTTTCTATGACGTCTCGCATCCTTGGTGATTGTATTTACTTTCAAAATTTTGTTTGAACTTGTGTGAGGCAAATTTTGAGGTTCTTCGTCTTTGAAAAAGATTACAGGTGTAATCGAAACGTCAGACTATTAATTTTTTGTCAGTGTTTTCAAGAGACAGCGATCTATCCGACAAAATATTATCTTATTATATTATGGACGCTGAAAGCATTCACCCTCGTATAATTATAGTGAAAATTTTCACAAGAGAAAATTCTTGTTAGAATAATTTAAGGTAGGTTTTGCATGGCAAAAATTGTTGGCCTGACGTCTGTTATCAAACTTTACTAAAAATGAGTGGAACAGGATTTCATACATCTTCACTCGATGAAATCCATAAGAACACCAAAAACATACGTAAAAACACTAAACTGAGCAAATTTACAATATTAAAACAGTGTTTCTACTCGTTACGTAAAAAATAATCCTTCAAATATCACTCGGGAGTTCGATACATTTGATTATTTTTGAAATTTCTAAAAAACAATCAAAAAAATCAATTTCGGTCAATTATGTCATTTTCAACGAATCAAAACATTATTATAGGGGAAATTTTCACAAGAGCAAATTCTCGCTGGAATAATTCAAGGTAAGCATTCCGTGGCAACAAAAATTGTTGGCTTAACGTCTGTCATCAAACCTTACTAAAAATGAGTGGAACAAGATTTAACACGTCTTCGTTCGATAAATAATATTGAAACTGTGTTTCAGCAACAGCAGGTACTTGAGCCTTGCAGGGTCTAATGCCTGTTTCCGGGTCAACGCGTTGTCGAATTTTGTCAAATTATTTTCAATTTATTCTCACTCTTTTGTGTATTATTGCCGATAATTTAATTAAAACATAATAATTTTAGCGTAAATGTAGGTATGGATGTTATCGTTATTCATTGATTAATTTTTGTAGTAGTTAGAGGTCATACACATATAATATGATCAAAGTAAAAGCAATGGGCCGGTTACTCTTYTCTTTTCGTTAAAGTTCATGTTAGCTAAAATCATCCCAGTAACCATGGCCATACTTTAAATTGAGCTATGTGATTGGTTTATATTTTAAATGCAGAGTTGTTTTTAGGTTAAAATAGAGAAGAGATACGGGTCTAATGTGAACAACTAACATTGCAGTAGGATGTAGTTATAACGTATTGAATGCTGAATACTAAAGCCCACTACGTCTACGCCTTTCGGATCCACTGCAATGGTTCCACTAAAGAATCAGAGCCGAACATATAATTGGTTACACATTGTTTTATTTCATTTCTGATCCATTGGGTCGCCAGACGCCTGCGGATCCGGACCACTCAACTCTAATTTTGGAAGTAAATATGTTAAAAGTCAAGAATGAGAAATTTACTTTCAGTGTAATAGAATTCAAGAGGAAAAGAATAAGAATAGTCACGCCTCAAGGAAGTTTGCAGTATCGGTTTTGTCAGAATCTGTATTATACAGGGTTTCTATAAACGATTCATGCAACGCGGGAAGCGTTGATTCTTGAATTCTTTGTGGCCGCCTTTTTGTAACTGCTCCCACAAAACACTACAGAATATGTTGAAAATACACTGCGACGCCTTTTTCTACACAATACAATACAAACCAATGGTGTTAACCAGATGTCTGATCTGTAGTCCGTGTCCCGCCGCTGCAGTCGGAGAGTGGGGGGTCAATATTGTTAGAGTAAGAAGAAAAAGAGTATCCAAGGCGTCCACAACTTTTTTTAACTCAACAACGGACTACTTGTGACAAAAATTGTGAAAACTACCATATAAAGCAAACACCAAGGTACGCCTGTACGAGGAAAACTTATATTAAAAAAAATAAATAAAGAATATTAATTGGAAACCATCACTGAAAAAAGTTACTTGTAAAAAATTGCTACGTGATTGTAGTGCACAGCTTTGTGTTACTCATTACTAATATTGTAGGAAATCTTACATAAACGTCTTGAAATAGGTCTCTGGTTTTTGTAGTATAACCATTGTAGCATAATGTTCTACACATTAAGTAAAGTTTAACAAAATAATATTAAAGTATTTTATAATTCGCGTTGATAATGATTATAAAGTATTGGGTTATTAGGTTAGCATACTAATTAAATTAGAAATAGTAACTCGCTACGGTCGGGACTCGAACCAGAACCGAACGAATCTCTGGTATTTACATTATACCATGCATCTTAGAGCTATTCTAATTAAAGCCCATATATATAGACTCAGAGACCCGTTCTGGAGCGAGTTACTTTTTCAAATTTGATTAACCTGCTTAAACCAATACTTTAAAAAATAATATCATTGTAAAAAATATAACAAAAATCATTTAGTAATTATTTATAAGTTTTTTTTGTAGATTACTCACTGAAGCATATTTTTTACACGCTTAGAACATTCTCAGGCATTATTAGTTAAATTACAAAAAAACAAACATTACACTAATTATAGATGATATCATTATTAAAAACGAATAAAATGGATCAACACATATTGCATGCTACAAATCGCATTATTATATTCAACTTTTGTTACTCTACAAACAATTATAAATGCAAACAACATCCATAGGTAATATCAATAATTTAAAGTATAGCTTTTTTCCAAACTATGTCGAGCATTGGAAGTTTTATTAATTTATACCTATATTACAAAGTCTACCTATGTTTTCTAGACTAAAATGCATTCAATACTGTAATTGTCTGGAAATTAGGGTTTACGGTATAACGTATAACGACAGATGAATAATAATCTCTAAATTTGATCTGTGGTACAAAGTTAGTGAGAAAATTAGTAGCTAAGGGTTGGCACTATTGTTAAGTTGGTACTTATAGTCGCTCGGCGGCAGCGCGCGCGCAGGTCATCACATCGTGGCATCACGCCATCCGCCATCACGTAAGCCTCGTCCTTCGTCCACTCACGTTCTTGTTTTAGTTGTGCGGAAGTGTTAGTGGTTATCGTGTTTTATATTATTATATTGGATTTTCCTTATTAAACAGCCCCTAATTGTTGTGTACTGCAACATGGACGATTACGTTAAATGTTTAATTTACAGGTACAAAAATGTAACCTTGTTTGTCTAATGAATAAAATCATAATAATGCTGCATTGGTTTCATTTATTTTTGCACTATATCCACTATATTTTTAGTAAATTATAACATTAATTTATAGTAAAGAAAAAGATTTAACATAGTAAAATTTAGCATACTGGAATATTAAATTTGACTATTATAATATGTTACAATAAACAAAACACTAATAAAGTACACTACATCTTGTAGAAAAAATTGTGATACCCTGCCTAGTAAATCCTACAAAATTTGTATTGAACTGTACTGCATTCTCTAAGAACATACACTATAAAATGGTAAGTACTGATTTCTACATTTTTAGTAAATACTGCTACAATAGTTAATCTACAAAAATATAGTATAATTTTCTACAGTTTGTATCTAGTCGTATTTGCACTATATTTTGTGGTAAAGATTATTACAATTGCAGTTAAATTTACTATAATTTTTTTTCAGTGTACAAATTTACTAAGAACATTCAAGGAATTTATAATTTACTAACCCCTTCGTCAATAAGGCACCACGACTAAGTGCCACGGCCACCGATAATCTGAAAACGCAAGCTGATCTTCGCAATTCGCCCCCGTTAACGTCAACACTGACCAGCGCTTCTCATTAACGAAAATTTCGTAACAAGCGAACGTAAATTGTCGCAATTGATTCAGAAAGAACCTTGTTAACCGCGAACAATAGCCTGTGGCGTTACAAAACAAATGTTATTTCTAGACGACTACGAACTGAAGGTTCGGTCGGAATAGAAGGGTGGTTATTAAAGCTATTTCAAACAAAAATTCGAGCTGAACGCCCCTATTATTTACATAAACAAGACTAGTGGGCTGCAGGCTTCTCACAAGTTACATGAAGAAAATTTATAAGAGCTGAAGGCTAAAACACGGCTATCTTAGATTCATTAACCACTAGTCAACCTCAAAATACTATGATATTACACAATAGCTATCCAAAATATTATTTACAAGATCATCCAGCGCTTCGGTATAAAGGTCAATGACCTCCGCTCTAAAATTAGGCTTTGAGTTCCTGCTGGTTTTCAGCACAGGGTTAAACGTCCACAGTCTGGCGGGGTATCCTCTGGTGAGTGTACCGGGTTTAGGTGGATGGCCGTGCAAATCCCAACTCAGATGTGTTCCAAGTCAAATGATCCAGTTTCCAACTCTTAATCAAGAATGAAGTACAGATGTCAACATGGAAGAGAACCAAGGGCAAGCTGGCGATGCTCTACAGATTCCAATCGATGCGATAATTATACTATGCCATACAAAACTATGCAATACGAAACGAACGAACGTAACGAACGAGCGTAACGAACGAGCCCTAGAATAACAGGGAGGAATTAATTATGCATTCAAGTGGATAGTATTTTTATTTACTATAGGTGGTGGGCAGCTCGGATGGTTGAAATATACGTGGTGGAACTCAAATCCCAAAATGGCCAAAATCGATCTTTGTGACCATTCGCGCACGATGTCATACCCTTCAGGTGTCTGTGAAGACTCATCGTTGTATTGTTACTTTGTCTTAAGGGCCATGTGTATTTACGTTCTGCACCCTCGCACTTTGCACTGCACCATAAAAATAAAGTTTGAGGTACAGTCGTTTCATAATATTGTACAATGTTGTAGTTCGAGAATTTCACATTGGAACTCTACAAGCGTGAATGGTACAACTGGGACAGAAAAAACAGACAAACGATTTTGCTGTTTCTGCTTTTCAGCCAAAAAGAACGTACTATATACGTGTTTCCACCTCTGACTACCAGAATTCCAGGCATACTGTGGGTATGTTTTCCAAAAAAATTTCGATATAGCAAAAGAACATAATCATTCCTTTTTCAGATTTTGCGAAATCTTTACAGCATATTCACGTTGATACAGTCGGTATCGGAATGAAATAAGAAAGCTACAACTTACTTGATTGAATGTATATTGTATGTTACTTAACTTTTGTTAGTCTTGGAACTAACATGTTAGCGCTAATATTTGTGAAGCTTTACCCGCCAAACATGATGTTTAGTTCTTAATAAATGTGTGAAAGCAGATATTATTAATGCTGACTCTTAACCCCATCCTTAAATGTAGAAATGAATAAGGAATATATATAAGTCTTTAATGTTCAACGGGGTAATAGGACTAGTAGTAGTAGTACTAATAATAATAATACTAATAATAGTAATAGTAAAATTAGTAACAGTAGTAACAGTAGCAATAATAATAATAATAATGAGACAACGTGGTCTTGAAGATACCGAACGCCTGTCATTCGTTGATTGACCTCAACAAGCTCTGTTCGTCCTTTTGCACTTATGCCCGCCTAATACATAACAGATCCTCCTCCAAAGGCTACATTTTGCTCCACGTGCAGGGCGCAAAACGTTCATTTCTGCGTCTATACTCGAAATTACGCCCATCTGGATGAAACAGTTGAATGCACGTTTTATCACAAAAAAGCACATTACTCCATTGCGTTTCATTCCACTGTAAATGTGACTAGGCGAAGTTTCTTCTCTCTATTCTGCGATGAGGAAGCAATTTTGGGACCCTTGCAGGTCGTCTCGCTTTTAACCCAGTTTCCTTAAGCCTACTATAGATTGTAAATCGGCTTACGTTCGTCCTAGTAGCTTCCTGAAGATGCCCACGAAGCTCAGATGCCGTTGCAGCACGATTTCTTAGAGCAGTAATTTATACTAAACGGTATTCTCTATCCATTGTGCAACTCGGCTGCCCTTGGACGGGTCTTCTATCAAATCATGTAAACCATTATAGGGTTTGAATAACCTACATTCAAGGACGGTTAACATAACATCTAGAACATAATAATTACGTCTATGTCATGTCGCCTGCGTCAAAACGATCTGTGGACAGCTGTTTCGGCTCATAAAGCCTCTTCAGCACAGCTATAGTCCCTACGCAGACAACACGGCTTCCGGCTTCCCTTGTATACCTTATATACAGCAAGGTAGGCGATGTGAATGCGAGAATTAGTGTGGATGACACCATGCCATCTAGTGGCAACACGGCATCATCCACTCGTCTCTGTGGAGAACTAATCTGAACGCCAGTCCAGTATGTCGTGGGCGTTTAAAAGCCGGTAGACGTTCTCCAACGACGATTTCTGCAAAGAATGCATTCTATGCGGATCTATGCCGTGTTGTCTGTGTTGGGACTATAGCTGTGCTGAGGAGGCTTTATAAGCCGAAACAGCTGTCCACAGATTGTTTTGACGCAGGCGACATGGCATAGACGTAATTATTATGCTTGAGGACTGCATTCTTTGCAGAAATCGTCTATGGAGAATGTCTGCCGACTTTTAAACGTCCACAACATAGTGGGCTGCCGTTCAGATTAGTTCTCCAGTGAGACGAGTGGATGATGCCGTATTGTCACTAGAGTGCATGGTGTCATCTACACTGCAATTCTCGCATATCCTAGAATGTCAACATACACCGCTATTAAATAGTGGGTCACATATCTACATTTATATGAGGTCCAGAACCTGGTCGGCTTTAGACTAGGGCTGGGCGATAACATTAGAGAGGTATAGATATTCGATACCGAAGTACTGAAGTATCGAAAGTATCGAGGTATCGAAAATATAAAAGTAACGTAGGTATCGAGGTATCAACACCATATGTACTATAAATTAATGGTTAAATTAATGAATACTGCAATAATTTCAATTTGTATACTTTAATTTTTTCATTATACCTTGGATGCTGCCAATATTCTGGAGGCTGTTATTTTTTTTCTTTCTTGGTACGTACCGCCGATGCTTTTGATACTGCAATACTTACGTTGCTTCTCATACTTTAAATTATTTCAATACTTTGATATTTTCAATACACTGCATCTTTATCTATACATATTAACAGACCTGACAAAGGCGTGTGATTCCGTGGATCATCAACTGCTGTTGGATGTGCTACGTTCTGCTGGTGTCCGAGGAGTTGTACATGCTCTGTTTAGAACATATTTAACAGACAACCAGTATACAAAAGTAAAGGAATGTATGAGTAGTAAAGAAGAAATCAGTTGTAGGGTGTCGCAAGGTACGGCTTTGGGGCCGATTTTATTCATCATGTATATCAACTATCTGTTCAAGCTTAGAATCCCTGCTAAGACCTTTGCTTTTGCTGACAAAACAGCTTTTTATTTCAAAAGCAAGGCATGGAATGACTTAAAAGACGGAAAATAGCATGCAGACCTTAAAAGACTGGTTAAATAGCAAACTTCTTACAGTTAACTGTATTAAAATTTATCAGCTTCACCTCTCAAAACTACAATCATGTCCCTTTTGAACTAACTAATGTTGGGCGAGATCAAACTCAAATACGGGATACTAAAATAAATATTTAGAAGTGTGGCTGGCTCAGCACGCAAGGTGGAACACGCATGTAGACAAACTAACCATTAAATTACGCTCGTACTGTATAAATTCACTTTGTATAAAACTAGTCTATCATGTCATGGTGGAATCATTTTTGTAATATGGTATCGTTGGATACGGAACAGCTTCGGAAACCGCAATGAAGAAATTCTGTACACTGCAAAGGAAATTCATAAAGCTAATGTTAACAAAAAATTTCCGCATTCCATTAATAACTCATATATACAAGTACAAGTATTTGATATACGTACTCTATATATCAGTACCCTTTTAATATATCAACACACACGTGTTTATGAGTTGGAGAAACCTGACAACTAATGCGGCACAAGAAGTCAAGAAAGCTATGTATTAAACAGGAAAGGTTAAAAGTTGGACAGAAGACAATCAGTTTCCTATGTCCCAGGGTCTACAACCAAGCGCTTCCAAATATATGCTAGTGTGGAACAATAAACCAGTTTAAGAAAAAATTAAGATTGGTTGCAAAAAGAAGAGGTTACCTTATTAACAAAAACACTGAAGCAATTCGTTCAAAAGAAGCAAACTCAACACCAAGTCACAAGGACACAAAAAACTGAATACAAAATATCAGGAAGACCTCTACAAGCAATTAGTGCTTATTGTGTCTGGTGTTTGTTGTACGAGCCCTAACAACTAAATATTGGGACGATTGCAATTTTGACTAAATACATCGCTCGGTTTTAAAAAGGCGTGCCGTGCGTTGCAGCTGAGTAGAATTCGATAACTTTACCAAGTATTTCCGTCAACTCTAAGCATATTTATCAAAAGCCAACTTTATTTTTGATTGCAAAAATGATACAATATTGACACAATGTGTAATTTCTGCTGACAACTAAATATTGGGACGTTCATAAAAACTAGTAGGTGGTGACATCCCCTTTGGCCTTGATCACCGCGCGAATTCTGGCGGGCATACTTTCCACTAATTTCTTGCAGAATTCAGGCGATAGAGCATCCCATATTCGCTGAATTTCTTGTCGTAAGTCCGCGATTGTCCGTTGTGGATGATTGCGCAAATGTCTCTTCATTTCATGCCATAACGGCTTCGATAACATTCAAATCGGGGCTATTTGCTGGCCAAGATAAGACGTTAATGTTGTTGGTTCCAAACCATGCCTTAGTGGTGCGGGCTGTGTGACTGGACGCACCATCTTGTTGAAAAATACACTGTCCTTCAGGACAGAGGACTTCAAGACTGGGAAGTAAACAATCTTGCAAAATTGATTGGTACTTCGTTGCATTTACGATCCCCTCTATAAACATTAACTGCCCGACACCTTCAGCGGACATGCAACCCCAAACCATCTGCCCCTTGGCAAACTTGACTGTTCGCTTCAAACAATCCTTATGGAATGCCTCATTTTTTGCCCTGATCACACGTTTACGACTGTCACCACGCAGACATCAAATTTGGACTCATCGCTGAAGATAACTTTTTTCCAGTCATTATAAGTCCATGTCACTTTCGACTTTGCCCATATTAAGCGACGCTTCTTCTGTTCCGCAGTTAATAAAGGTTTTTCTTTTGCCTAAAACCATGTAAATAATTAAACTTGTACCTAGCTTTGCAGTACAAGTATCATATTTTGTGCTTACTTTGTAAAAGCTCAACCCCGAATGATGTATCCATCGACGGCAACATTCTCTTGACAAATTTAAATTTGTTTCGTTATTCCAACAAGCGGTGATTTCTCGTAACGTGCTGCGACGTCCACCTTTGCAAATTTTGACCAGTTTTCGTTGGTCCCGCGGCTTTACCACAGAAGGTCTACCCGGACTTTTGCCTTTGATTTCTAAAGTGCCTCTGTCGGCATAGTATTTGGTAACGTTTTCCCACTGATGATTTACTTAAGTTCAGCTCCGTTGCTATTTTTTGTATCGACAACCCCTTGCAGTACATGGAAATAATAATTTCCCGAACTTTTTTGACAATTGGCACACCTCTCACCATTTTTGACGCAATAACGACGACTGCTCGTCACCAACAATTATCACTGACAGTATCCAACAAACACACCGCGTGTATCATTTGTTTTACCATAGCCGTCCCAATATTTAGTTGTCAGCAGAAATTGCACGTTATGCCAGGATTGTGTTATTGCGTCAGTGAAAAATAAAGTTAGCTTTTGAAAAATATCCTAAGAGTTGACTGAATACATGTTAAAGCTAGAATTCTACTCAGCATCAACGCACGGAACGCCCTTTTAAAACTGAGCGATGTTTACGGTCAAAATTGCAATCGTCCCAATATTTAGTTGTTAGGGCTCGTACTATAATTTATCGTTTATTTTACAGTACTGTAATTACATTAGCACTATGGATTATTACTTGAACCAGAGCTGTAAGTATTTTCAAATCCTAAATAATATTTAAAATACTTTTATTTAATTCTTTTCGCAGTTTATTCTCTTTTGCTAGAGCTTCAGATCTTGTTTTAGTACATCTTCATTTAAGAGGGGCATTTACTTGGAGCGATCGGGCAGAAATGTAAATTATGCAACCCATATTACCAGCGGGACATGGGACGTAAGAGGGTAGCCGATAGGTTAACATCGCGCAAAGATCGTACGAGCAACAGACGGGCTAAACTAATATTCGGAAAATTGCTGACTGTAGGGTGTGCATAAAAAAGGAAGCATGATATTAGTAACTTACTATGATATTATACCAGGTTATTCAAAATATGGAATAACCCATTTATTTCTGTAAATATGAACTATATAAATGTTAACTGCATGATTTCTGTAGGAACTTTTATAACATTTTTCCTTCCGCCTCCCCATTGCTTCGGCAGACAGTAAATTAATGTGAAAGAGCTTTTAACATTAAACTTGTCCCGTGTAATTACTAATTAGACATACAATCTTAGAAATCCAGTCACATCGGAATAGATCGTATACCGCTCGATCATTCCCGACAGGATTGTAATCTTAGCCTCACTGTTCAGTGGATACCACGCGACGGACTTGGGGGGGATGGACATGCGCATTCTGCTTTCGTGACGGACTCGTGCGAAAAGATTTGCGGTTTTAGATTTTTTGAATGTTTTTACTCATTTATCGTGCTCATGTTTTTGGTAGTGTACAAAGAAATATGTAGCTACAACGTGGAGTTCGAATTTTTCGTTTATGTGCCTTAGTTTTCGAGAAATAGCTCGCCAAAAATACGCATTTTTAAGCAAAATATAGCAACAAATATTTACATTACTGTACCAAATTCAGAAAAAACTCGAACTCTACGTTGTAGCTACATCTTTTGTGATTGCCATGTCGAAATTTTACTTCGAAAAAGTTTCGAATAACTCGGTAAAATGTAAAACGGTAGGTGCTTAAAATGACCCGATTCGCTCTAGGTAAACGCCCCTCTTAAGTCGAATCTACAGTGCCGATATCAATAACAGGCTTGGATGTTGAACGAGGAAAATGCGTAATTAATTCTTTTAGGTACTAGATCTTTCCTCTTTTTTGCTTCAACGCTTACCTGGCTAGGTATATTAGCTTGATCTTCTTTTTTTTGTCAGTCGGCTTAAACAACAAACAGGGTACAGCTAAAAATGATATATGTACAATAAGTACATACCAACATATTAATAACAAAACTTATACGCCTCCGCCCTGTCCGTATAACTTTAGCCTGAATGTCTTTTTCACAATCAGATTCAGATGCTTTGAACTGCTTGCGGCATATTTTTGCATTTAGGCTGATTTAGCTTACGATCTTTTCTATGGGATCATGTCCATTTTTTCTGAAGTACCTAATACATTCTTTGGAAATAAATAAAAGGAAAGTAATTTTCAGCACTTGAGAGAAGCTATTTTTGCAAACAGCTACGTTACAAATTATCCCTGGCATCTGAAATTAGGCAATATTTACATTCTTGCTATGAAAGTTGAAGTTCTCACCGTTTTAATTGCCAACGAAAAGTTATCCAATATTTGCTAGGGTAATAGTACGCTTTAAAAAATAAACTAACAAATTTTAACGCTTTGTAAGCAGAAAAACGACCAACAAGCATTATACGAACGAAATAACCGTTAAATACACTCACTCACTCATTTCATACGGCAGGCATCTCGTGACGTCATCCCAGTTACGAGGCCACCTTATCTACTACTATCTATCAACCTTGTATCCATTATCCAACGTGCAACACTAATAACTGACTTGACTCCTACCTACGGATAACACCTCTTAAAATGATAACGATCTTTGCCATTTGTCATGCTACAAAAATGGTCCTCTTTTAGAAAGAGGATTATAGAAATTTCAAATGTAACCGATAGATGGCGATAATTTACAAGTGTAAGATTTTTTTACATTTTTTGCTTTTTTATCATCTTATTCAGAATGTAACACATAATAATGACCATGCAATAGGAGGACGTGACACAGGTATATGTAATGTAAAGTTTCAATATTCCCTGAACAGTTACAACACAAATAAGGTGCTCAGTTTTTTTAATTTTCCTTTTAGCGTTTTTGAGCTTATTATAGTTTGAGTTTTGCTAAATTCGTCGTTTAACATTCGATTTGGCGAAATTTAAGGTCACTTAGAGCAGACAAACAAATAAATCTACGGTAGTACATAGCTTCTTAATTGTTATATTACGATAAGCATTGTTGTTATATGGCTGGCATTTGCAATTTTATAACTTGAAATGAAAATAAAACCCTACGTTTAACCAGTAAATTATGCTTAACTTATTAAAAAAATTGTACACTTGACATGTGGCTCCACCCATCGTCAATCAGTAAAAGCCTGAATTCGCCGGCTAAATCAGGGACACTAGCGAATGGTTAGTTCGGCATCCTTAGTGGAGGTACTCCTACTCATATCATAATATTAATCCCGGACGTTTTGCCGGACATTTGTTAATGCCGGTTCTGCAAAAGGACGGACTGTCCGGAGCAATGCCCGACGAATGGTCACCCTGCCATGGGTGTAATATGGGAGCGACGCTCACGGATCCGAGGAGGCGCCAATTAGTATAATAAAATATAAACGATTTAAGCTGGCTGGTACCTGCGTTATACCATTTGAGATTTGGCTAATAAGTAGTGAAAATTACATTTTAGGCATTATTGATATAAAAGAAAACCGGCCCTACGGTAGCAAACTAGGGTCTGTAAAAAGAGATGATTTTTACATGCTATAATATCTACGACTGTGGTCTGTTGTAGACCACTTGAACTTTTAACAAAAAACAATATGCTGTGATAAGCTTAAGAAATTAATAATTATTTTGGACATTGGATTCGAAATCGTTATTGGATAAATTGTTCGGTTATGCGTATGTATACATTTCTAGCAATAACTTCAAAACATGAAAACCTATCAACTTTTTTACACAATTTTTCTGAAATAGTAGCCACAAAAATAACGTGAAAAAATGTGTTGTCCTGTTCAATTCAATTCAAGGAGAAAATTCTTTTTTTTATTATATGTCTTATATGTACTGTTTAGGAAATAACTTCAAAACGAGAAAATCTAACAACCCTGGCTTTTCACTTTAGTTTTTCTGAACTAATAGCCTAGACAATAAAGTGAAAAATGTTTGTTGCCCTGTTTAGTCTTTCTGCAGAATTCAAGAAGAAAGTTCCTTTTTACTTTGGGTCTTGTGTGTACTATGTACTTCAAAATGAAAAATAACACGTCACGTTTTCACCACTCTTTCTTACCAGGTAGCCCACAAAATAAAGTGAAAAAAATTATACCGTACTATAATATTTTTAAGAAATCGAGGAAAGTATGACACCTTTGCAAATGGCAGCGTGTACTTCTGTATAAAGAAATCGTTTTTGGAACAGTTAATCCTAATCTGGTTAAAAATTTCTGTAAAATGATTTATATTATTCATTGAATTTGGTTGCGGCGTTTAGAAGTTACAGCAACTGGAAATATCGAGGTTATTCTGCTTTGATATGACATCAAAAGAAATAAAAATACAGAGGGGTGTTAGACAAGGGTGTAATATTACCACCAATACTTTTTAATCTGTACTCAGAGAAGACATAGTAAACAGGGTGCTCGATGATCAGGACATTAAAATTAACTTAATTAAAATTTTAGTAACACGGTTTTATTTGTAATAGGCATTGCCTCCCTCTGATGTATTTTAATCTTAGTAATGTAGTGAAATGGCATCCATATATGTATATGACTCCGGTAACGACCACGATTAAAATGTTTTATTTACAACGCATTTACAAATGGGGACGACCTAATAGATAATTTTAAAATGATGGGCTATTTATTTCCACATAGGTATATAATTAACACAAAAAATGAGGCCGATAACTTTCGCAAGACTTAATTTATGAACTTGAAATTTGGCAAAAGTATGAATCTCAACTACCCAAACCGACCTATTGTTTGTGGGGCAAGTAGGGTACCGGGAGGGGGGGGGGGTAACTACCCTTTTAGCAAATTTTTAGTTTTTTCGTTTTAGTATGTGATTAGTAGTATAACTGCGAGTATTATTCGTTCTTATAAATTTTTGGTGCAGCAAACKGTTTAGAAGATAGCAAAAAAGCGTCACTTAGAGAAAACGGTTTTTCCTAAATATCTCCGAATATATTGAATATATTCAAAAAATGAAAATACCATTAGATTGGAAATAAAATTTCTCACAAAAAGTGCCTTAGAAAATTTATCCAAAATTTTGACATTTTCGAAATATTACCAAAAAACCTATTTTGGACCTTGCTCGTACGTTTTTTTTTAAATTTTGGTATTATATAGAAAATCAAATTTCTTATCAGAAAGCACGCTTGTAATTTTTTAAGTTAATAATTTTTGAGTTATTTGGAAAAAACCGATTTTAAAAATTTATATATTTTTGCTAATATCACAAGGACTGTTTGTCTTACAAAAAATGTGTAGATAGAGAGAAAAACATGCTCAAACCCTGATTACTAATCGTATAGTATAAGAAATAAAAACGTAAATGTCATTTTGACAATTGGATGTGGATGTATTGATTCAATTTGCAGCGGTTTTTATAGTTTTATGACTATTATTCATAAGTGTAGTCTGACCTGGATGCTACAAATACTATCTCAAATTTAAAAATTGATACTACAACAAGCGCTGACTTTAAAGGTTAGGAGCGATGCTTTCGCATTAGTTTCTCGTGTCATTTATAACGCTGCCTGAGAAGCTAGTACAATCAATAACAATTGGGCAACAGACCATTAAAACAAAGATGTTAGAGAATGTGCTGGTGTACGTGAAACCAGTCAAAGGTTTCATCGTTTTATGGTATGTTCACTGAAAATTTAAACCTTAATATTACTACAGGCCATTAGGATTTTTTTTTGGGGAAAGCGATAAGAATTCTGAACATTTAAGTTTTTTATGGCGAAKAACAGCAACATAAGCAAACTCTATTTTTGAGATGCTCGTCTTTGTCGGGAAGAACAAAAATGGAGACTAAATAAATTCAGCTTTAATTTTAAAAAATAGACAAACTGTTTGAATATATATCAACTCCAAGTTATCAGTATTTTCAACAAACTGACATTGTTTTGAAGTTTATTAAAAACTTACGTGTGATATAAAAATCAGAATATATTTATTGCTAGTTTGGAGCTCAATGTTGTTAAGGTTTAAGTTAAAAGTGCGTGCAATAACATTATGATAGGAATTTTGAAATACAGCATGTGTCTTAGATGCGCTTACATAACGTACGTATGTACATAACATTTTTAAACATCTTTAAAGTGTGTATCATCAGGCAGTAATTTAAGCGTTACGAGGTGCTGCTACGTCCCTACTGCCAAAAACTTTAAGTCGGTGCATAGAGTAGCATTTAATTGTTTTATTTTTAATCCCGATAAAGGATTTCAAGAAGCTAGATCAAACGACATGAATAATAATGGCAAAAATGCTAGACATTCAAGTCTCATTACATTTTCTTAATGAATTATTAAGTATAATGTGGAAAAACGTAGTCTGTAATTTTTAAATTATCTATGAGGTTTTATGCATTTGTTGCAGCACTGTAAATAGAACACTTTAACAATGATTGTTCAAATAACCGCATGTTCGGAGGTCTTTTTACAAAAGTACAAGTTAAGGTAAGCAGTGACTGTTGTAAATAAACGCATATATTGTATATAATTTAAGTGAATATTTTATGCACATTCGGGTACCTCTTAAAATTCTAGTGCAACTTTATCTAGAATTCCCTGTACCTATTTCCAACTGACAAAATAAAACATGTTATAAAATATTCAGTTATCGAGAGGCGCTGTAGCCTAATTCATATTATGCGGGTGTAGTTTCATAATTCTTGAGTGCCGGCCTAAGTAATTTTTAAAACAAAAATCATAATTGCCACCCCTGTATATTCGAATATAACAAAATATATATAATTTTCTGTGATATTTCGCTCATTACAGTTAATTTTACACTTTTTAATTAATTAGTCAGCTTTTAATGAACAGATTGTCTACATTTAAATGATCATAAACCAAAGCTAACCGCGATAAGAATTTTATGTGTTACTTAGTATGCGCTGATTAACATTTTATTTGGTCAAAACAAAATTATATCCCTGAATATGTCAGTGAAATAATTTTTGTTTTTGTGTGCGTGCAAAAACACAAGACAACACTATTACTAATAGCTTGCACACATAGTTGAGGAACGAGGTAACACTATAAACATTTAATTAGTTTGTATTTTTTAATGATTTGGATGGTTGGCAGTTTAGAATTTTTTTTTCAAATGATAAACTGGTAAGAAGCTGATATATTTGATTTTAGCGTGGTGGCGCTCCATCCTACCCATACATTTCCCACGCAAAAACACCTAAATATTATTAAAAAAGGCCACATTGAAGAAAAAATAATCGAGCAAAGTCGCCAGTATTTCAAACATACTTCTTAATATTAGTGTAGAATCTGTTTGTTTATCCTTTTTCTTTGCAGTGTCACGGTCACGGTGTTGTTTATATTGGTATTATGTATATATTATTTCCACCGATAAAATGAAGCACAATATTTTCTTTATGCTACACCAAACATAGGTAGAGTCATGTGGGGCAAGTGTGCGCTCTTTAGGTTTAAAACGTCATAAAATCAAAAATATCAAGTTCAGTGTAACAAAATCAGGTTAATTAGCTTGAGCATTTATTAGTCAACAAGTTAAACATGCAAAAAATATTCATCGATGCCATAAATTCATTAGAAACAAACAAAACAAACAGCCAAAATGCTTACACTTACCCCAGTATAGGGGTAATAGTACGCAGTAGTGCGGGTAAGTGTACGCAACATACAAAATCCGGAATTTTGAGCTTTTTACATAGTCACACCTAAAAACATTTTAATTTTCTTATAATTTAGAATTATCAGTAAAGAACAAATTGTACGTAAATTTAGATCAATGAAAAAACTTTGGACTTAAACTAAAATATAGAAGTAAAAGAACAAAAATAATGCTATTCTTTAGTACAATTATCACAAAGGTGCCATTTTCAAAGCTGGTGCATTGTTCATGCCACCAGGTCTCACGCTACATTTAATCCAGTCTTCATTCGGTGGATATATGTATTTCGCCACACAGGGGGCAAAAGTATGCTCTTACATTTTCTGTTTTGTTATTTCTAACAATCTTTTTCTTATCGGTCTTCGTRGTTTTGGTGCAATTCTTATTCGAGTTGAGTCTTTCTTTTAAATCTAATCGTATCTTCTTCTTGACTAGTTTTTTTTTCTTTTTTCTTTGTTCCAATTCTAATTTATAAGGGCTCTCAGTTGCAATGATTGACTTTTTTGCTTTCTTCCGCCGTTTTTGTGAAGTGGCCTTTGGAAATGCTTGAATGGATGGTTTGCCGGTTGAAGCTACATCTATTGTTGAGGAAACCATAGTATTGTCCATAGTTACGACTGTTGGTGATTCCGATAAAGCAGGGTTTATCAAGCTATCTTGGGGTAAAAAACTAGGTGAAGTTGAATGGGTTTCAGTCATCGTGATATTTTCTTCTAAAGGTGAAATAAGTGAGGACGATTTTTCGATGCTCGGTAAATAATCATGCCCTGATGACGTGACTGCAGCTTCTTGCATAGGTTGTTGTATAATCTGAGTATTTCCAGAAACAACTTTGATAGTCGCTACAATATCTTCTGTATTTGTGGGTTCAGTAATGTCCGTGACCGTAGACGCCGCAAAATCTTCTTCTACAGAATAGATTGAAAAAGTGGGGATAGTCCTTGTGTGATAGGATTCCAGATAGTGGAGAGGTGTAATCGTCTTCGCTGTTCAGATTATTTGGATATTTGGAAATTTCTATGGCTTCTCAGAATTTTCGGGTTGTAAAAAGGGGTCCTATATTCCCTTGTTAACCGTGCAATATCAATTCTGAACCGGACGTAGTAAATTGCAACACTTACACATAGGTCTGTCCAACAACGGGTATAATAATCGTGAGATACAATCTGCAGTTAATCGTCATTTTCACCCTAAATCCAAACTAATTCTCGAACCCCCAAATTAAAGATCAACTCCACTACTTTCATATGCTGAAGGTGTCACAGACATAATCGGTAAAATTCTTAAGAAAAAACTCATCCGTTTTATCTTTAGCCCCTTTCGAAAATGGCACATATTCTTCCATCTCCGAAACACAAAATAAATTCTCTCTCTTCTGGAGGTATTTTCAGCATCCCTTATTCGTGCTGTTATCGGGCGGATCGCTGGGTGGCAAAGTTGCTAGTTTAAAATGTTAAATTCAGGAATAGCGCTAGTGTCAACGTGTCAGTTTCAATCGCGTTCGTCAGCTAGGCGGGAAAACCGAAATCCCGATAGGCCGAGCGCTTCTCAGTAGTCCGATATCAGTTGTCCTCCCCTCTTTCAGACGCGATCGGCACACTTTATTTTTAACTAAAATGAATGTAACATACAATCCAATTAAACTTGGCTTAGCTCGGTCTTCGTGGCATCTGTTGTTCTGGAGCTGGACGGATATCGTTCACATGTAACCTCACAGTTCGACCGTCCTGATCTACCAGATATGTAGTGTGTTCGACGGCTTCGATAACTGAATGCGGTCCACACAATGTCGGGTCTAATTGTAGACGTTCACGGGAACGGGTAAGAACTTGATCTCCGGTGGAATATTGGAGTGGCTGGCTCCTTCCTTGATAGCCGCGAGTATGCATACCGCAACTGATGCGCGCGTATTGTTGTTCGCGTTCCTATCTTGCCGTGGTAGTGGCATCTACTGGTTCATGGGCGGATGGAGTGCCCCATTCGACCGGTCTTAGGACCTCGTACCCAAAAAAGGCCTTTGATGGTGTTAGCCCCGTAGCGGCGTTCTGGCGCGTTCTTAGGGTGAAGAGGACAGCGCTTAAATGTAGGTCCCATTGATGGTAAGGACGATCGTGTAATTGTATGCGTAGGCCTTTTTTAATTTCTGGTTCCGCCTTTCTACGGGATTCGCTCTAGGGTGGTATATTGGTAGTCTTGCTCCATAGCCAACATCTAAACTGAGGACGGTTGTCGCTAATCAGCTAATAGTCAAATCTTCGGAAGACTTCTTTCTCGAGAAAACTGTGATAACATCCGGTGCTTCGATCCACCTGGAGTACAAATCTGTAGCGATTAGGATGAACCGATTGCCCCTTGGAGTGCGAGTGTATGGGCCCATGATATCCATAGTTTCCCATAGTTTGACGGGGTCGTTGCGGTGCTGTGGACTGATGTGGTCCTCGTTTTACGTAGCAACAGATGAGACACTGTGTAACATATTGTTCAATGTCCCTCTTAATCGATGGCTAGTGGAAGTGTTGCAGTACGGCTCGAGTGGTTTCGTCAGCGTCGTGGTATTCATGTAAAACTCGTGGTTGAACCGCGGCTGGGACATGGAGCAAGTTTGGTGTGTTCCGTCGCCAGAGGATGTTATCTCTGATGACGTAATGTTTCTGATCCTTACGATCTTTGATTGTTTGTGGGCCTTCCCGATAGACCTTTTGAAGATGTGGCATGGAGAGTTAAATCTCCTTATCCAAGCGCTGAGTACTAGCGATCTCCTCTGTAAGGGTTGGTACGTCCAGACATCTTAACACGGGTGATACCAAATGGCCTTCGACGATGGCTCATCGGCAGTGTCTTTAGCTGGTTGACGGGAGAATGCGTCGGCAAGCGGGTAATGTTTTATTTCGAAATCCCGGTCTTTGAGTTGGAGTGTTTATCTGGTTAACTTAGCCCGTTGATCCATGGTACGATCGAGCCACGTCAAGGCTTGACTATTCGTTCTGTGTGTAAAAGGGCGATCCTTTAGATATGGTCTAAAGCGATTAATGGTCCATATGACGGCCAAATACTCCTATTCATTACAATGGTACCGACGTTATTCTAACAGCACTGGCGTCGGTCTGAATAACGAAGAGTCCAGTAAAATCTGGGCGATGCAGAGCTAGCGGTGTACTGCAGATCTGCTTAATTCTCTGGAACGTGTTCTTGGCTGCATTGGACCATATGAAGCCTCGCTTCGAGGAAAGCAGTGATGTCAATGTGGCAATTAGTTCTGCAAAGTGCGGAATATATGCTCGTATCCAATTACACACGCCAATAAATGAGCGCAACTGTAGTCGAGTAGTGATTGAATAGCCTGGAGAATCTTCCCTACATAATCGGCAGCCGAGCGATTTTGCTGCTGGTTAACGATGAATCCCAAGTAAGTTAGAGACGTGCGACCAAATGTACATTTCTCAGCGTTGCGTTTCAACTCACACTGAACTAACCTTTCAAAATTTATCCGGAGGTGATATATGTGCTCCACTATCGGACTATTGAGCTAACATCTTAGAATTCCTAATTTTGAGTAAGTGGTAGTGACGTCAGCTGCACTACCGGATATTTTACGGGGAAGTTACCTAACCTAGAAATAGTAAACGGCTCAAATGTAGTAGTGCAATGCTAGTTACAAAAGAAGCACAAACATTAAAAAAGGATGACTGCGTAGGCTTCCAAGTTTGCTAAAAATAATTAAATTTATAAAGCCATGTCTGCGACCGCAACAAAATGGGGTTATGATGGACGTAGCTGTGTATATTATTATTGTGTAGTTTTGTACAAGCAAGTTGTGTCCATTACTTACCTTGCAAGGAAAATAGAACCGTAAATTGTTGGGAAATTTTTATAAAACCACCAATTTCGTAGCTATATCTAACTTTATCCGCAATCTTCAGTACAGTATACGGTACAGTTGACGGTATATTGTGCTTATTGTAGTTTGTTAGCAGTTATAAAAAGGCGCCACAAAGAATTAAGAAATCAATGCCGCCCTGATTGCATGAATCATTAATAGCAACACTGTACAAACTACCACAGAGATCTAATTTTTTTATTTGCCCTTAGTCGAAAAACTTTTTTCACGAAATCACCAGCACAACCCAGCACAACTTTCAGTCTATTAGAGTGAAAGAACATCACAAAATAAAAAAAATCGGGGGCTGGCCGTATTGATCAATATTTGCATATTGTAGTTCCTCTAATGCGACTTTGTGTAGCATTCCATCTACTTATCTTCAACTGTCAGAATAAAACATATTATAAAACATTGTTGTCGGGAGTAAGTTTCATTTAAAATGCTCTCTAGCTAAAGAACCTGATATTCTAGGGTTTTACTGTCGGTTATAATAGTGCCGAATAGTATTTACAACGCTGAGGTACTGTCGTTCTTTGTCGAGGAGTTTCTTCAAGGGCCTGTTATCTCTGGTGATATCGCGGGGCACGGGATTCCATATACAGCCGTTCGCCGTTAGCCTTAGCCTAAGGGAGCCTATCGTCATCGCACCTATTTACTTTTGATGTTCACCATTTCCTTGTGACCTGAAGAGATCGCCCCGAACTTAAGCTATGTATACTACTTGTTATTTTAATATTTCGTTGAGATTCACGTTCATTCATTGTATATAAATCAATTCATTTTATATTGTACTTTCAAATCTCTTTCTAATTGTCAAGTAATCGAGTATTATTTAACATTAACTTCAATCTTTTGACTAGTTTCGTTAGTATTTTGCATTAATGTTTTGCCTTTATAGTTTGTTTCTATTACAACGGTAGAGTTATGCTTTGATTGTTCAATAGTGTTATAATTTTTAAATTCAATTCGTTTCGGGTCACGATACCCGAAACAGCCTTTTTGTAATTAATTTTCAGATATTTCAGTGGATACCTCGATATACGTATACCGAGGACACCGCTGGATGCATGTAAGTACTTGGGTTGTATTTTTGTTGAATAGAATTTGTTGAACAATCGTTGGATTTTTTTGTTGAGATATTCCTGTTAGATCACAGAATTTTTGACATCTTTCACCCGCGGTTCGTGATTGGCGGATATTCGCTTAGCGGTTCAATCACGTGGCGCCCTTGTTTTTTTACTATCAGTTAATACCCCGCCCATCTCCACTAAAACTGGCAGCCCGCTTAAGCGCACATATTAATTGATCTTTCGGGTTATATTTTTTTCATTAATTGTCACTTAGTTTGTTTTCTTAATTTTTTTTCCTTGTTTAAAAAAAAAACGCCACAAACTACCACGCAAAACATGCAGACAATCGATCATTATAATAGCTCGCCTAAAATAATAGAAATATTAGTATAGAATCTGCTTATTTCTTTTGTTCGTTGTTTGTTTTGTTATTGTTCTCGTTGTACTGAATGTTTTCTTTATGCTACTCCAGAAATAGGTAAGTTGTTTCATTTAATTCGCCACGCGATTAACCTGGGATAACGGAGCTTCTTTTGCCTTTACATTTAAAGTGAGAGTTGATGTTTGAATATATTAAATCCACCAACTTTACCATTAAAAAAATTTATAGGTTTTGCTGAAAATGATTGTTAACAGTTTTTATTCAGTCTACCACGTCCGAGCTCTAGCCGGTTAATCAAGAATTGCTTTTCTATCTCTGAGTATTTAAGCACGAACCTTTTAAAATAATTTTTAATCCCTTATAGAATTTTTATCACAGAATAAGATGGTAAATTTCACGTTCAGCCCTTGGTACCTACTCTGTTTTCGTAGCAGTAAATAAATAGCTCATATGAATTAAATTAACCAAATTCTGGTTTCGCCGGTATATCTGCATCTATGTCATTCTAAAGAAATGTGACACTTTCTCGTACATTTGCATTTTATTACTACGTCTCCAAATATCTGTTTTACTTTCGTACCGTTATCGTTTTTCTTGGAACAAATGCCTCGTGTACCCGTAAAATACGTGTATTAATCTATTTTGCTAGTAAAACTTCAATTCCGGATGGAAATATAAAAAATATTCTGTTTTGTTTCAGTCTAGTGTTTTTCCTTCTTCAGAAAAATAATGATGTTATACTATAACAACGTATGGATCAGATTGCTGTGCAAATGCTATTTGCCCTTGTTCTTTCTAATGCATGTTACCATGATGTTTCTTAAGGGCTGGAGTGCTATCACCTTGGCTGATGCGGCTATTGTGGTTGTGGCATTTCACGTAAGTTATATAATATTTACTATATATATATATATATATATATATATATATATATATATATATAACTTTGAATATGTATAACGGTCGCAACTTGTTGAATGTTCAAGCTCCAGAAGTAGGGGGTATTCGACCTTTTGATTTAATAAAATTAAGCGAACTCTTTTTTCATTGCCAAGCTTTCGTCTTTATTTAAGACATCATCAGGGCTTCTACAATAAATTTACAATGGAGTAAGCATATGATAACAATACTAGGTTTTACATAAATCTTACCGAAAGTGAGATTAATTTAAAAATATTTTATGTTGTGAGTTATTTTTCTTCAGTATACCATGTAATTTCTTCGTGTTCTTGCCTCTAGTAGTTTAAATTAATAAGAAATAGATAATTGATCGTACAATATTCAAATACAGCTTAAAATTATACGATTAAATTCAACACAACAGGAAATATAGACAGTGTCAATATGTCGGCGTCAAAAATCACAGCCTTCCATCACAGCAACATTTTCTAGTTATTTATATAGTTAATTATTCAAAATCCCTTCCGAAAGTAAGTATGTATAAATATTACTAAGATTTTGGGTGTCTGACTTTTTATTAATAGTATTTGTATGTTTGTTAATTTGATACATTTCCAAAATTAATCTTTTTCTTGTAATTTTGTCTTTTTCCAAAATTTTAATTTCTTGCCAGTTGATCGAATGTTGATTTTGAATTGCATGTTCCGCTAGAGAACAACGATCTCTTTTATTAGTTCTGATGTCACTTTTATGCAGATTTACCCTACTTGATAGCCACTGTGATGTTTGTCCAACATACACATTATTACAATTTTGACACTCTACACAGTAAACCACATTTGACTGGTATTTTACTGGAATTTTGTCTTTAAGTTTACTAAAAATGTTTGAACCTTTCTTAATGTTTCTTATGGATATTTTAATCTGTTCAGATTTGAAAGTTCTGATGACTTTAGTTACTAAACCTGTTATATTTGGAAGAGATCCGAAACGGGGAATTCCTATGTTATTTATTGAAGAATCTATGTTCTCTTGCTGGCCCACATTTTCTTGGTTATTTGTACCACCGTTTGTTACAGAGAAAATAATTTTATTTAATAGAATCTTTGGATACGAGTTTTCCAATAACATAATTTTGAGTTTTTTTTAAAATTTTATTTACTAAACTTGGATGTGAAATTTTTAGAATTCTATGTTTCATTTGTTTAACAAAATTTATTTTTATTCTAACTGAATGATTTGATAGAAAATTTAGATACCTGCCGGAAGAGGTTGGTTTTTGATACCAGTCTAGAATTAAAATGTTATTTTGTCTTATGACCCTAGTGTCTAGAAATGGCACACTGTTATTAACCTCCCTTTCAATTGTAAATCTAATATTTTCATCGAAAGAGCCAAAAATTGTTAAAATTTCTTCCATGCCGTCCCTTGGAATTATCAGTAGCAAATCGTCCACAAATTTTTTGATGAAAAATACATTATAAGATAGTTTCGGTATGCAGGTWTCAAGTAGATGGTCCATTATGTACTGCGCTAATATTGGACTCAATTTTGAGCCCATGGCACAACCAAAAATTTGTTTGTAGTATTTTTCTTGGTAAGTAAAATAGTTATTGTCTAATATGAAGGATATGAACTCTAAGAACAACTGTCTTCTTTTATCAGTGGTCGAAATTTTGGGACATACGAAAAAAGGGTCAATTTTGTACCAGTGTTCACACAATACCTTGATAACTAACTGTTTTGAAATGTTTCCAAAAAGGTTTACTACATCCAATGATACTACTTCATGATTTGGAGGAACTTGTATGTCCTTTATAGATTCAACAAAATGGAAAGTATCTTTTATATATATATATATATATATATATATATATATATAATTTATTATATTTATTTATATTATATAATTTTTAAATTGTACGATCAGAATAAGGGTGAGTTTTGTTTAAGTTAAAATCTCGACATGTATTTAGTCTTTTTAAATCAAATTCACAGTTTAATACCATACCGGGTTAAGGTTTTATTTTACGTTTGTTAATACGTATACAGGGTGTTCAAATTTCGAAGCTAAATAGTTACATCATATAAACGGCAGTAACTTGTTACATTTAAATAGAACACCCTATATTTTTTTATTAAAAAATATTTAAAATTTGTTTGTCCATTGAAAACTAACATATTGTCTTAAACCTGTCACTGCACATTGTAAAAAGCAGATTTTCATAATGCACACTTTTGACAGTACTATTACCTATTTTTAATCGGTTATTAATAGTATTTGTTTGAAACGCACACCTACTTTTATTGTTGCTGTGTCGTTACGGAGTTTAGAATGAAACACCATTACAACACAACGATTTGTTCATACTCCCGTTACATGACGGTCGTCAGGTCTGTGTTCACGACCTTAGATATTAAATGAAACGAATTTAAATTTAAATATTAAAATTTCTCTTATAGTATTTATTTGTAGGTTCTGGCTCCTTATTTTTATAAATTAAAGACACTTTTTCTAATAATATGACGTTTCGACCTATAATTTAGGTCTTTGTCGAATATTTTATTTAGTAGAATGACAAATTATTATGAAAATCAATATGACATTTACAATTTTGATATTAATATAAAATGTACCTTCAAGTTTGTTCCTTTGCTATCATTGTGGATGGTAAATGTGACGGTGAGAGGGTGTGTTTAAATGACGGTGTAGTAGGTATTACTTAGTCCTTGTATGTCAGTCCTGTCGTTTACACATGTGTTTAGGTTTTTTTGAATATGTATCATTTCTAAAAATTGTCTTTTTTGTTTATGTTGTTCCGTAGTAATAATTTTGGTATTATCAAAGTCAAAAGTGTGGTCAGTTTGTTCTTGATGTTTTTTTAAAGCTGTGTAGTTGTTATTATTTTTATGTTGTTGTAGTCTGTTTTTTAAGTATTGTCCTGTCTGTCCTATATATTGTTTGTTACATTCTTTACATTTTATACTGTATATTGTGTGTGTTCTTGTTTCTTTTGGTACTTTTGTTTTTAACGGTGTGTAGAATTGTTATTAGAAAAAGTGTCTTTAATTTATAAAAATAAGGAGCCAGAACCTACAAATAAATACTATAAGAAAAATTAACACAAAAGGACTCCACAAAATAAACACCTACAACTATATCAAGAAAAAAGGGTCAACAACAGTGAATCTATTTAAGAAGAAAAGATCAACAACTACCATTATGAATACCTATACATCATATTTCGACAAAGTAAGAACAACCTATGGAACCGAGACTTGTTACAAAATGAAGAAATACCACAAACTAAAAATCAAGGAAAACAACCTTATCAACAGAAGAATATTTCTACTAAAATGTAAACAATACGATATCCAATCGAAATTTCTACACCTAAATATAGAACACCTAATTTTCAATTGTAAGTACCTAAAAGTAAAATTCCAACGCTATACAAATAAATTCATCCATACCATAATCAATTTACTAATAACATACACCATCTTCCAATTAAAAAACAACACAAAAGAACTAAATTACATAACAAACATCCTTCAAACTACAATAAATAAAAATGAACTAGACACATTCTTCAAAACCCAAATAAATGGACTAAAAAAAACACTTTAATAATATAAAAACAAAAAATATCAAAAAAATAAACAAAATTTTAAACCAAAAAGAAAAACTAAACAATAACAATCATCCCAAAAACGATACTGATAAATGGATCAAAAACATATCTAACACAATAATACCTAATGACATTATACAAACACTATCACTAGGACATGCAATCCCTATTACACAAACACATCAAATTCCAATACACAATATTATAGCTAACATAGAAAACTAAATACAACACCTCCCGACAGAACAAACTAATACAATACGCAACAAAGTAACATACACATTAACAACTTTCAAAAACAAAATAAAACAAAACCAGACAATAAGACAAAGGCAATAAACAATATAATGGAAAAAAACAAAACTTTCATTAAAAACAACCCACAAATCACTATATTAAAACCTGATAAATCTAACATGACACAATATCTTATGAACAAAAAATGCATAACCTATTAAATGACAAAACAATATACAACATAATTAAAAACGACATCACGAACACCACACAACGTAAAAACAACAAAATGATACAATATTGGAAAAAACAGCAATATATATCTAACGAAATAGCATATAAACTTATAATATATAATGCTTTACCCCCAAAAATATACGGACAACCAAAGATACACAAACCAAATATCCCTATCAGACCTATAATAAAAAACATACAATCAACAACATACAACCTGGCAAAATTCTTGAACAGTATTTTCAAAAACATTATTAATAAAAACCAATTTTATATTAAAAACTCTTTCGAATTTAAAAACAAAATTTCCAACATATATATTCCAAATAATCACATTATGATTTCTCTAGATGTAATTTCTCTTTATACTAATATACCAATAACATTAATAGAACCAATTATCACAAAAAATTGGCAAGAAATAGAACAATATACAAATATCCCAAAAACAGAATTTATAAAAGCACTAAATTTTACATTATTTTCAAATTATTTCCAATTTAAGAACAACTATTATAAACAAATAGATGGGGTAGCAATGGGATCACCCATCTCAAGCAATATAGCACAAATAATAATGGAAGATCTAGAAATAACAATAACAAACAAAATAAATTATATACAATTTTATACAAGATATGTAGATGATCTATTCTTAATAATATCAAGAGACAAAGTAAACGAAATTTTAAATTTGTTTAATAGTTATCATCCAAAATTACAATTTACCATAGAGACAGAAAAGAAAAACACAATTAACTATCTAGACCTTACGCTAATTAAAAAAGATAACAAAATTCTCACAAAATGGTATTCAAAACCAACTGCATCGAGAAGACTACTAGATTACCATTCTAACCACTCCTACAGACAAAGAATAGGTGTCCTAAACAACACTATACAACGAATAATAAAATGAACTAGTCCAGAACTTAGAATTGAAACTTTACATACCACTACTAAAATACTAAAAAATAACAACTACCCCACTAAATTAAAAAGTAACTCAATAAAACAACAAACAGAAAAACTATACAATACTATTCAATACGAAAAACAAGAAAAAAACACAAACATAACATACTTAACCGTACCATATATACCACCACTCACTCAAAAAATAAAAAACCTACTAAAACCACATAACTTCCTAACTACATATAAACCAATTAACACAATTAAGCAATTCTACACACCGTTAAAAACAAAAGTACCAAAAGAAACAAGAACACACACAATATACAGTATAAAATGTAAAGAATGTAACAAACAATATATAGGACAGACAGGACAATACTTAAAAAACAGACTACAACAACATAAAAATAATACCAACTACACAGCTTTAAAAAAACATCAAGAACAAACTGACCACACTTTTGACTTTGATAATACCAAAATTATTACTACGGAACAACATAAACAAAAAAGACAATTTTTAGAAATGATACATATTCAAAAAAACCTAAACACATGTGTAAACGACAGGACTGACATACAAGGACTAAGTAATACCTACTACACCGTCATTTAAACACACCCTCTCACCGTCACATTTACCATCCACAATGATAGCAAAGGAACAAACTTGAAGGTACATTTTATATTAATATCAAAATTGTAAATGTCATATTGATTTTCATAATAATTTGTCAATCTACTAAATAAAATATTCGACAAAGACCTAAATTATAGGTCGAAACGTCATATTATTAGAAAAAGTGTCTTTAATTTATAAAAATAAGGAGCCAGAACCTACAAATAAATACTATAAGAAAAATTAACACAAAAGGACTCCACAAAATAAACACCAACAACTATATTAAAATTTCTTATGAAAGCTGTGTGTATAATAAAATTTTGTACGGGAATGTATAGAGAATCCTATCAAATAAGTATACCTGATACGTAGGGTTTGTAAGACAAATAAATTTTAATCTATTTTTGGCATAAAATAAAAGTTTCACTTAAATTCAATATTTTCATATGCATCAGCCATATTTGAATGAATACTGGTATAAAACCATTGAGCGTAAACGGCGAAGCTAACAAACAGTTTTGTAAACACTCTGCTATGATACCTAATAAACATATTAAATTGTTGTTCTGTTGAATAAACTCTCGTTGTATTAACTCCAAATAATAGAAATTATTAATAATAACAATTAAGGTACGTGTTTCAAATAAATACTATTAATCTCCAATAAGTGAAAAAGAAAGTTTTTAACTATAAAGCAAACATAAAAATAGTTATAAAAATTTAAAAAAAAGGATAAAGTTTGTTTACAAAATTAAAATCCAAATTTCCATAAAAATTTGAATCGGAAATTGTTTATTGTTTAGACTAAGATTCATGTGAGGACAAGTATACTCGAAAATTATTAACTTAACAAGAAAATTACAAGAGTGCTTTCTGATCAGAAATTTGGTTTTCTATATAATACCAAAATTTAAAAAAAAATCGTACGAGCAGGGACCAAAATACATTTTTTGGAAATATTTCGAAAATGTTAAAATTGAAAATAAATTTTCTAAGATACTTTTTGTGAAAAATTTTATTTCCTATCTGATGGCGTTTTCATTTTTCGAATATATTAAGTATATTCGGAGATATTTAGAAAAAACGATTTTCTTTAAGTGACGCTTTTTTGCTAATATCTTCTGTTTTCTGCACCGAAAATTTATAAGAGCGAATAATTCTCGCAGTTATATCACATACTAAAACGAAAAAAATATAAATAAATAAAATTTTGCAAAAAGGGTAGTTACCCCCCAATTTTGCGCCCTAGGTCGCTTTGGGTAGTTGAGAATTATACGTTTGCCAAATTTCAAGTTCATATATTAAGCCTATCGAAAGTTATCGTGCATACAAACAAAATCAGACACACAGACAAAAATTTTTTTTTGCCCAAATTTTGTTTTTTTGCGTTTTTGACCATTTTAAAGCGAATGAGCAAATAAAAACGTTCGAAAATTTTTTTCGCGATACAATACTTCCCATCCGTTTGATGTGGAAGTAAAATCACGTATGTAATGTGTTTGTTTTATTCTAGGAGGTGTTAGTCGTGATTCTAATAGCCACATTGGAAGATAATATTATTTGCTTAAAAAATATAATGCGCAGTGTATTTTGGCCAATTCACCGAGCATCCGACGAACTGAATAAAGACATTCATGTACTAAACGGCATGTTCAAGTTCCTCTTTTACATTAGCCTACTCAGTATAGTCATTCTGGGTTTTAGCGCCGCTTTCTTGGGGATACATCCAGAATGGCCAATTGTGGATAAGAACAATCTAATACACTACGCGACTTTTCTCACAGTGTTTATTGTTTTTGCTGTTCTGGCCTGTATTGCTATCTACGTATATGCGTTTATGTTCTTTTACTTTTGTGTTCATGGCCATGTGCAAATGAGATTGCTGATTGAATACTTACGAAAAATATACGAAGGCTTACAAGAAAACGATGGGTACCATCACGATAAGCTTGTAAGGAAACGTATTTTGTTCATAATCAGGCAACATTTCAATCTTGCGGGGTTGGTATTAATCAGCAATATAAATTACGTGGTCTGCATACATTTTTTCTAGGTTCACAAAAACATTCATTGAAACATTTGAGGGAAGAAGGTTGACTACACCTCTGCTTTCGGTAATGGTGTATTATTCCATTATGTTGTATATGATATATAAGGTAGGTTGCATTTCATATTATGCATAGTTGCCGATTTGAAGCATTTTTGCAGGGGGCTCATGAAGTAGCATATAGCTTTTTTAATGCGTTTTGTATAAAAGGGAAAAGTCAGTAAGGGAAATAAGCCTTTATGTCATACTGAAACCTCGTTATATTTTTATTCAGATTTTTAATTGTAGTTTAATCTCAGCATAGTCCATGCCGTTTTTTGACCGGGAGCTCTCACTCTAATGCAACCAAAGGTCGGCACCTATTCGTTATTATTATGGTATATCTAGTCATCTATTCTAGGAGCGGACCTACACAATGATCATCTTTATCGTCAGCTTCTTTCTCGCACCGTCACTGTACTGTTTCACCGGAGAACTACTTTCATCAGAGGTATTACATTCATTACAACCATTATCACCATATTTGCAATCGTAGAAAATTATTTATGGCATATCGTTAAGGCGTCATAAATATCAAGACGGTTAGCAAACTCATCGTTCAACAGATTAGTAGTCTTGTCAAAGTCCACGTTATCTTAAATATATAATTACTGACAAATATTCCTGTGCAGTGCTGCCTTCATCAGAACAACCGTGGACTTCTGTTTCGGTTTATCAAGTCTCGAGAGTACGGATGTAGCTCTGATGCAGACAGCACGGCACAGATTTGGTTTCCCTTATATACGCCGAGGTGGGCGATATTCGCGGGAGCAAGAGAAGATGTGGTTGACAACTTTATGCAACCAGTTTCTAGCGGAGACCGTTACCTATTTGTAGCCCGTTTTGTAACAGGCATAACACCGACAGAGGTCCCCAACAATAGTTTCTGCGAATGACAAACATGTCTGTATTGTGCTGCCTGCATAAGAACAACCGTGGAAAGTTGTTTCTGCTTATTAAGCATAATCAGCATGGTTATACTCCCAATGCAGACAACACGGCACGGATCCGGGTTTCCTATGTATAAAAATTATTAGGTGGCCATAGGTAAGGGGTAAGGAAGTTTGTTGAATTACTGCTGAATTTTCAAGAACAATCTGATAAGAGCAAAAAAAATCCATATAAAAAAGTACAAGTTAGAGCTGTAGTAGAACTTTAAAATAAATTTAACGTATTGATTGGAAATAACAAAGTTAATGTCTGCTTTCAGTGTACATTAGCGGAAGTGCAAGATAACTAAAATATTGTAATGTTTTTTCTTTTATATTAATATTTGAAATAAGGTTTAGTTAAATTTTATTTACTTTCATTTTCGTTAATTGGTAGATATAAGTTAGCGTGCTTGGTTTCACTAATTACTCACTTATGTGGTGATTTTATTAAAAGAAAAGTCACAAGTTATAATAAAAGCTGTAAGTGGAAATTTAAAAACTATTATAGACATTAACAGAAGTTTGTGTTACATTTGATATTGGATAAAATGTCGGCGCACCGTTTTATGTTTTCCTGAGGGTAAAGTCGTGATCCTGCAAGTGCGACGTCGAGCTCTTTTTGTTCAAGAATCACTCATAATTTTATACCTTTGACAAGAAATTGCAAGTTCATTTAGCGGTTATAACAGAAACGACGAAACGAATAGTAAAGACATCAGGCGAGATGCGAAGAAACCAAGAGGTACAGCCGGAAATTGGTTTCTAACGGTGGGGATATGATAAATAAAATTTAGTCGAAAGAAGATGTTAAAAATCAAATTGAGAAGAAGAACGAGAAGGTTGAGAGAAGAGCAGTGAAGAAACGCAGAAGAAAATGATCTCACTACTTTCGCGTATAAAATTATGGGTGGGCTGTCTTCGACACGTCTGAGTCATTGTAGAAAAACTTCTTTGATTTATGAACGTGTTTGATTTGTGAAAAACAACAAAAATAATTTAACTGTATTTTAATTTTAAAAAAACGAATTGTTGGAGCTTCTTCGTGATTAGCAAAGAAAAAATAAAATACGCCGGTACACTCGACAGGAAGGAACTTACGTTGGAATGAGCTTTCTTCGATCGTATTTTTTCTGCGGGCTCGTTCGAAGCGGACCGGTGGCGTAATCTCTTCTAGGGGCTCAAGAGAGGAACCAAAAAAAGGGACAAGGGAGAGTGCATCCGGGCGCATATATGAAAGCGTTAAGAAACAAAAAAATAAAGATCCAACACGAATTATACCTACTCATTTAATAATTATGACTGTTGCAAAAAACAATGATATAGTGATTGTTTGAAATGTTTCGCCCAAATAGTAAGAGTTCTGCTTAATACTAGGTTAGGATTATGGCACATGAAAAACGGCATAAATCGTTTCCTTAGTGCAATCTAGAATGTATAGATGTAAACATTCCATACCTTCTCCCTACTGAAGTAATTGTAATGTATGTAATTGGTTTCACTCACTTTCTCATCCAATGGAGCGGATCCGATGAACCGGGTCCGCAAGTCACCTGCGGATCCGGAACGCCACCCTACTATAATCTAGAAGCAAATATATTAAAAGTCAATAATAAGAAATGTACTTTCGGTGTAATAAAATTAAAGAGGAAAAGAATAGTTCTGGCCCAAGAAATTCTAATCCTTGATTTCGATTTAAGATCCATTCACCTTCGAGCCGGAAAAAGCGCTAAATATTCCCAAGCCTACTATTTTGACTACAGTTCTACTTTATTTTTTTGGGGTAATTCGGTTTGGACGCTGGTAGGAGACAGGCGTGTATTCGAACGGCTATCTGAGCTCTACTACAATAATTGTTTGTGATTAATAAACTAAACTACACATAGTGAGTATTTCACAGTTATATGGTGGGGACAGATGCTTAGCGTGGTGAAGGTGGTGGTTGCCACGGATGTATACTTGGATGTACCTGGACCACACGTGGGAACTCACCTAAACAACAACCTACAACAGGAACTAAAATAAAATAAGATGGTAGAAAAATAGTTGCATGTGCGTAATTAGCGGCTTTCCTTGTAATTTTTTTCCTTTATTTATCTTCTAATACAACTAATACCGCATTCCGGGGCAAAAGGAACGTATTTTAGCAAGCAATAATAATAATGAACCCTAAGCATTCGGGAAATCAAAATATATAAACGCATATACTGTAATCTAAACAACTAGAACGATCAACTAACTAACAAATAACAAATGCAAGCTTCGTCTTTTTAGACGTTCTTCCAGTAACAACTCATTGAAACCGAAAAAGGAGAAAACAAAATATATTTAAGGGAAAAGAGGAACCGCTTAGAACGATATTACACGCCTATGATCCAAGATAGGCATCGCGATAAACAATCATACTGAATTTTAGAACTTTTTTAATAATGTGTTCTAGTGTTGCATTCTTGTGTTTGTGTTGCGTTAGTTATTATCGTTGTCGTTACAGTGAGGTAGTTCCGTAAATCTAGCAAAGTGTGTACAAGAAGTTACACAAATGTGTGGGAGAACGTTGCCCAATAATAACACAATATCGGGCAAGAAAAATAAGAAGAAAGTCTGTAAATTACACCAGAGAAAACATGTGGAAGTTCGGAAGTATCTTGGAAGAAACTGTTGAAGGTCTACGGCCAAAATACAACTCAAAAGAATCCCAAAAATCTAAGGCAAAAGTATTATTCAACCTAAAMCACACCACGCGTGCGTCAAAAGCGGAACTCTTGAATGGCAGACCTATCGTAAAAGGAATAGAGATATCCGCGACGAAATACTAGGGACACGTCTAGGAGGTAAGGAAGATTAAGGAAGACCTGGGAACTAAGTGGAGACCAACGAAAAAAAAAGAAGACCGTGCTTTACATTGGAAACAACTATAGAGAGGATAATTCAGAAGTCGGGGAAGTAGGAAGAGTAATAGCTCTCTGATAAGGAACAAAAAATTAATCGTGCTACTGTGAAGTGGAACAATAATGTGAACAGCACCAAAAGAAAAAACATTCAAAGAAAATGAATGTACCTATACAACCTTCCCATTCCGGTCCTTATATTTCTTTAATATGCGCTAGGAAATCGCACTACTAGCAATCAGCATGTACCCCTCCAACCCAGCGTAGACGGCAGGCCCGGCGGTATCTCCAGGAGTGACAGAAATGCTGACCATACGCTGGTTCAATCAATCAGTTCTACTTTATTCTTCAAGATTATCAATGAGGTTTCATAATGCTGCCGAGGAACCTTTTACCACATTGAGATCAGTGAATTAGTTTACCAACTTTGCGATGCAGAATGACATGTTCGGTAGCCGAGGCATCAAAAATTTGCCTCCCAGTATAGCTACTACATAACACAGTGTTATCTATTATTACTTTTAGCTGCGTATTTGCTTTGAAATACAAAAAAAGTATGTCGACATTAAAAAACAAAAAATAAATTACGACACTTTAATAGCCATTTTTCTATAACTTCCAAGTTCGCAAACGAAGTAAATTAAATGCAGCATTTTACGTAGTTTGATAAATATAAACAGTCTGACCTCTTCCAGAACTAACTTCTAGTAGCCTGGAGTGTAATGAATTGTGCAATGTTGTTGCTTGAGAATTTCACATGGGAACTTTACAACCGTGAGTGGTACAACTGGGATAGAAATAACAGGCAAATGCTTTTGCTGTTTTTGCTTTTTAGCCAAAAAGAACGTAATGTATACGTGTTTCCACCGTTGACTACCAGAATTCCAGCCATTCTGTGGGTATGTTTTAGAAAAAGAGTATCGATATACTATAAGAACATAATCATTTCTTTTTCAGACTTTGCGAAATCTTTACAGCGTATTCACCTTGAAACAGTCGGTATCGGAATAAAATAAGAAAACCACAACTTACTTGATTGAATGTATATTACTTAACTTTTGTTAGTCTTGAAACTTTAATGCATTAGCGCTAATATTTGTGAAGGTCCAGCCGCCAACAATGGTGTTTAGTTCTTAATAAATATGTGAAAGCAGCATCAATGCCGATCCTGGACTCTTAGCTCCTGCTTTGAATGTAGAAATGAATAATAAATATATAACATAAAATGGACATTATTTGTGCTATAATAATAAGAAATGCAATTTGAATTTACCTGGTTCAGTACTTACATTGTGCTAGGAGCAGGTGAAATGGATGTGGAAGTAATTATTGCTCATCGAACTAACTTGAGGAAATCAAAGGTGAGTTACAGACTCACGGAGTTATAGATGTTGAAAGAATAGAAACTAAGTTTGAGGAAGAATTAAAAGATGGAGCAAACCATATTATTGCGTTTAATGCACCAAAAATTCAGCAAAGAATGTGGGAGTGGAAGTTAAGGAATAAAAAAAAACAAGAAGGCGAGAGACGTGTCGATCTGACGACGGGTCGAGTAGTTTTTGGGTTTTCTTTATAAGATACTGGCCAAAGACGAAGACACATTTCCTGTGTATTATTATAATCGTTTGTTCACTGGTTGTTAGCATTTGTGTATGATGATACTACACTGGAACATTACATTAAAGTTTGTTAAAAAGTACCAGCTGTCACTTTGACTGGAGAAGCAATTCTGCACCCCATCCCACAATCTACCGTAATATATAAGATAGACATTACGTTCCTTCTCCGATAATTTGCTTCAGATATCAGAAATTTGGTTATAACTGCGGTAAGGTGTAATAAGGAGCAAGTTTGTGTGTAAGGTAAATCTCTCCATGAACATCCTATTAAATGTGTAAAGTGCCAAGGAAGTCACATGAAAGTTCAAAAAGCTTTCCCATCTATGAACAAGAAGCTTACATTCAAGAACTAAATTGAAGCAGAACTTAACTTATACAGACGCAAAGCGTTAAGCGGTACCAAGCACTCTGGTAAAGTCTGTAAAATCGACTCCTAGGGCCAGGAGGTAGTCCGGGGTGATACCAGAGGTACCGCCCTAATCTTAGTAGTTGATATCAAGCGGCAAATCTGGTACTGCTACCAGTAAGTAACAAGAAGAATCGGTGTGAATTTGTGTGCCGCTCGCAACTCATTGAAATTTGTACAGACAGATGGGTGGACCAAGCAGGTATAAGCAAAAATAGCCCCTAACCCAAATGATTATAGGAGTTTAAATTGTATGAAGCATTTTGGAAACAGACATAAGTCTAACGTCCCCTAAACTGCAGTTCTCAAAATGTTTATCAAAGTTTTTGTAATATCTCGTACGGAACAATTATAAGAAATTAAAATTAAAACAAAGATTAAATCCTCTAGAATATACAGATTTTMTTAAATATAKACAAAAATACAAAAATATATACAAAATAAAAATTTAAAAATCCTCGAAGGAGTCCGAATCTTCGTCCTCACTATCCTCTGTGTTTACAGTAAAAATTAGAGGCCTAATTTCATCAATAATTTTTTCTTGTTCTGACGAATTAATAATAATTTTTTCTGTGTGTTCCACGAACGACACCCATTTTTCACTTGGAATTTGGTCCAAAGCTTCTTCCCACATTTTTAATACATCCTCTTCTTTCGAGCCTAACTTCGCAATGTTTTTGTCGAAATAGTTTTTGGCTACTCCCCATATCAGCTCAATAGGATTGAAATGACAATGATATGGGGGTAGCCTTAATATTTCATGCCCATATTGATGAGCTAATTCGTCAACATAATACAAACATTTTTCGGTTTGGCCACTTTCTTTGGCCAATTTCAGTAAGTCGGATTTTAAATAGATATCTGCAGGTATGTGAACGTGGTGTTCATTAAGCCATCTGATAATATCATTTTTTAGCCATGAACCAGTTGGCTGGGGGTTTTTTCTGCGGCTATGATATGAGGCATTGTCCAATATTATAATAGATGGCTCTTCAAGTTTTTTTAAAATAGACTCCTCAAACCATTTCTCGAAGAAAACGGCGTTCATGTTTTCGTGGTAGTCGTCTGACTTCTTGCCGCTTGCGAAACACTGTCCTGCTTCCGGTATAAAACCCATCTTGCCCCCCGCATGCACAATAATGTAACGTTTTCCACTTCCACATTTCGTTGGTTGTTGGTAGCAACGCACACTGTTKTCTTGCCAAGATCTCTTTTCTCCACCTTTACTAAATATCCAAGTCTCATCTAAAAAGACAAACGGTTTTGGGGACTCACTTTTTAAATTTTTTATATAGTTTCGAAGAGACTCGTGGCGTTTAGAAACAATGTGAGACATTTCACACAAACATTTTCTGTTTTGCGTTTTTTTAGTAACGGAAGCCCAAAGATTTTATTATTTTACTTAAAGATGGAAGACTAAGTTCCAAAATTTTTTTGTCTTTTAAAGTTTTAGCGAGTAATTGTAAAGTTACATATTCTTTTTTTTCATAGAGCGAATAGATTTCGGACCGTATTTGCTCTTTAATTTCTGGCGGTAAGTCTTTAGTTAAAGGAGCTTTTCGTTGTAAGGCCGGTTTATTTACAGATCCTAAGGAAAAATATATTATTACTAATTATTCTAAACCGCCTACAAAAAACTTACCAGTATTTCGTTGAAGACGCAAATAATTTTGCACGGATGTAACACTAATGCCACATGCTACAGCAGTTCTTTCTTGCACTTTTTTAAAGTCAACAGGAATTGCACCAGAAGCTTCAATACAACGTTTTTCATTTGAAAAAAAATCGTGCACTTTTAACACCATATTACGACAACAGTCTTTTAATTGTTTATACAGGGGCTCTTGCTTTTCGAAAGTCACTTCCATATTTTACAATAACACGACTAACACTAACGAAAATTCAATCTGTTCTAAATGCAAGAGAAAGCGCTTTCTGTCTAAAAGTGCTACCGTCTTAAACAGGTATAAATTAGTTGCCCAGGTACTCTGGATAATTGTTATTTTCTCGGAAACTGTTGATGTTATTGTAATCAATAATTTTAAGAAACAGGATTAACTCGCAAACCTAGGTAAACAACCACCAATATAAATCTGATTACTGTATCTTTAAAATGGAATCATTTGTTTATGTTGTTATATTTAGATAGTTTTAAATTGTTATCAAAGCCGAGTTACAGAATACAAAATTTATATAAAATATTTGTAATGAGAAGTTATATATTTACGGTAAAACCCGGTTATCGGAAATCGGGTTAGCCGAAACGAAGACGAAAAACAAAATCGCCAAAATATCCGAAATTACACTTATCGTTCAGGAAAATTAGTCCCAAAAAAAGACCGCATTGCCGAAAAAGTCGTACAAAGTTGAAAATGTTTTTGATCGACTTTAAACATCCCAAATTTCAAATTTAAATGTAAGATTGTCACGTCGCGTCGACTTTTTGCGACCGATTTTAATTGCACATCAAATACTAGTTGAAAAAACTGAAACTATCTCGAAATGTAATGCCTAATTCGGATGCAATTCAAGACGGACAGTCAAAAATGCATCTAGCCGATATTATGTCTATGGCGCCGGACGGCATGAAGATTCTAGCGCGCCAAAAATAGAAAAATCAAAAATCGCTAAAAGTACTTATTAGACCATGAATAGCTTGGTTAAAGTTTGATGTTGATTGTACTATTGCCGATTGAACCTGGGACTGACATTCACATTTAAACATTTTAGACGAGATAAAATAAAAACTATGATCAAATCAGAATTTAAGAGAAATTACAAAAACTTTGATATACATGTTGAGAACTGCAGTATACGGAATGTTGGAATGTTTGTTTCCAAAGTGCTTCATACAATTTAAACTCTTCTAATCATTTGGGTTAAGGGCTATTTTTGCTTACCTGCTTGGTCCACCCATCTGTCTGTACAAATTTCAATGAGTTGCGAGCGGCACACAAATTMACACCGATTCTTCTTGTTACTTACTGGTAGCAGTACCAGATTTGCCGMTTGATATCAACTACTAAGATTAGGGCGGTACCTCTGGTATCACCCCGGACTACCTCCTGGCCCTAGGAGTCGATTTTACAGACTATATAAGGAGTATCGTATGAAAGAACAGTTGCTATGCCCCCGAAGGTGAATGTTCTCTCGCATTGGTGAAAAAATTAGTCCGGACCTTAGTTTGTTTTGAAATTGTGTTTTAAAGTCACACAATTGGCTATTTGTTACATTAGGAAGCGGAGTTGGGGATGTATCTTCAAATAGTCTGGACATGAAGGTTTCCAGAAATTTCGAAAAACGTGAGCAGTTAAAACGCTATAGTACGACTATAGTAACCAGTATACTTCACAATCATATCTTAATCACCCGGTGTTTCGGTTACCTAAGAAAGCAAAGCCAAAAGGAAAGCTTATGAAGACCAATTATTAGTTTGTTTTTTGTCCGAAAAATATGTACACAAATTAACTTTATTTGTGAAATACAATCATTTGTAAATATTTTTTGGATACCTACCATGTCACTTAAAAAAATTAAAAACCTTCAATTTCACAAACGCATCACTTAGGTTATATAAAAAAGTAAAGAAAATACGAGCCTAGGAAGTCGTAGGTGACTGACCCTGTATATTATAAACTTCTGGGTGAGTATTTGTTGATTCTTGCTTTATAACAGCTTGTCTCGTTTTTAATTACCATTAGGCAAAAGACTGACTACAAAAAAACTATTGGTAAAAGACTTAATTTTTCTCTAATTGAAACCAGAAAAACCTTACTCTTTCAGAGGTTATAATATTCCGAGAACAACCGAACGTACAAGCAAAAAGGAGAGTACCTATAATAATAAAGGCAGATGTGGTTTTTACGGAGCAGTTGCAGTTGCCGTTCGATCTTATCTTCGGTCCGGCTGATAATGTATTCGGAATCTACAGAAGAATGGATTCAGTGTCCTGGTTGCACTCAATGGTCACATTGCTTGTGTGCTGGTGTCGATGAGGAGGACGCCGTCGCCCCTTTTCTGTGTGAAAAGTGTTCTTAACTATCCTTTCTTGAGCACGATCTGACGATTATAGGCCGATCTTTTCCCTTATTCATACTTCCCACTCGATGACAGTCATCTATGGCTTCAGAATTCAACTGGATATTTAGTTTTTCGGAAAAAATTTTCAGAGCTATCTTTTTTATCTTCAGTTGCATTATTGATTATAGTACATAAATTGTTTTTATATTAAAAAGACAAAAGAGGCCTCGGAGGCACTCTAATAGTTATCTTTACCCAATCCCACAAGTTTACAAATGAAAAAAAATTATCACACTATTTTAGCAGTTTGATAAGAACAAATGTTTTGATTTTTTATAGAACTCTCCAGTCGCTTTGTACTTATCATATAATATTGTAGTTCGAAGATTTCGCATTGGAGCTTTAAAAGCGTGAATGGTACAACTGGGACAGAAATAATAGACAAATGCTTTTGCTGTTCCTGATTTTCAATCAAAAAGAACATGCTGTTACTGTGTCCTTCATTAACTACCATAATAAAAGAATACATTCTGGATCTCAAACCAATAAATTCTGTCCTAATTTTGCCATTATTCTCATATCTCATCAGACCTAAAACCTTTTTATTTTTCAAAGGGATATTGTACATATTATTAGGGGGATAATCTGATGCATCAAATCTTTTATTGTCTGATTTAATTTGATTGGTGATGTCATCAACATAAAAGTGACATATCAGGAAATTGGTATCTGTATATAATAATTTAGCATTGTTATGATATAATATATATCATTAATATAATGAAAATCATACAGAAATGTTTTTGATAAAKCGAGCACTGTAAACCCAATRTATATAGATTTTGTGAATTTAATTTTTAGACGTCAATAATAACCATATCCGTTTCGATAATAGTACACCTATGAAAACTAGGTTGCGAAATATAGTAATTTGCGCCATAACGCCCGGTCCATTTGGTTACAAATTTTACTAATACTATTTCCACTGTTTTACCAAAAACAGCATTATTCATTATAGTTTATATAAACCGTTTCAGTCATTTTTACTTCGCTTTCGCATATTCGTGTTTAAATCAGTACATGGTTTTAACCAACATGAGTGTTTAAATTTTAATACTCTGTGAAATTTAGTTAACTTTAAGCTTAAGTCGACTGCGTGCTTTAATATATTTATGCTTATCGAAAAGAGTAGTTAACAATGTAGGTATCTTATTGGAGTAGGTGGAATTATATTATGTTTTGCACAAAGACCTAGATCTTTATGTACATGAAAGAGACTTTCAGGATAATGAAGATAGCCGAATTCAGCATCGTGTTTTATTGATGATAATTCAGGCAAGGTGTATACATCTTCAACTCACTCAAAACTTAAATGTGGTAAAGATAAACTGATATCAGTCCCATATAGATTATTTATATCAAAGTACATCAGATAAGATGTTGGCTGTGAAAAATAATATGACTCCTAAGTACTTGTTATTTGCTTTACCGTAACGGTTACAACACTGTAAAACACCACCTCGTATTCCTCGTTCTATAAACATAAGCATATGTACATTGGTTAGTAATTAAAGTTCAACGTTTGTAATTTTTAAGGTTTCCAGCCAGGTATTCCTGAAATTTCGAACACATCTGACAAAAGGACATCTGTGCCAGGTGCAGTTTAGCATATTTTTGTAAATTAGTTATATTAAAAATATTCCAAACATTAACAGCATGATTATATTCGTCTTCAGTAATTTCATTATCAGTCATTTCATTATAAAATGCCCCTTTTGGTGGTAAACACGTATCTGACAGTTTTTCCCAACAATTTAAGTAATTATAAGGAAAAATACCTTTACGTATAAATAAGTCGAACTCTCCCTGTATATTACAATGTTGTCTAGTAATACTTTTCTAGATAAGTTGAAAGTTTGTCAAGACTGTTCGCCATAAAACGAAACGAAACAAAAAATCTAAAATTTACATTTGCATTTTCTGTATACATATTTAGTGAAATAAATGTTGTTCTTTGTTTACAGGTACCAAAGCAATTTTTCCTTTTACTGCTTTACTTAGGGTTTTAATTATAAAATGCGAATAATAATTAGAAAGATTGTAAAATATAACTGGAACATGCGATCATCTTTATAGTTCAGATTATAGATTTTAAACATATGTGAGAAATACTTGAAGTATTGAAATTCTGTATTTCATCTGGAGTTAATGGTATTATTGGAACTATTGTATTCTTTAGTAAACCATGTTTGACCTGTACATGTATACAGCTTAAATTTTTATAAATTATTAGCATATGAACAAACAAGGTTGTAGGCTATACTAAACGGTTCATGACGCTGACGTTTTGCATCTATTAGCATCGCTAACTTGCTCTAATAAGCACTCAATATCAGCGTATACTACAAATCAGGGTTGGCATGATTAAAACAACGCTTCTACTTCGTTCTAAACAAATGTTTAAAACATTTAAACAGTGTTTATTTACCAATGTTTTAAACAGTGTTTTTTTGACATCTACATAATGTCACCCTACATTTGCATAAAAAATAAATTGAATGCAAAACCGGGCTCAGTTAGTAAATACATAAGTGTTTTTTCAAACTTAAAGAAAGAAGAAACATGCAGTATTTTGTTAGTCTTTTTATGGATACAACAACAGTTATAGAAATGAATAATAACCTTTAACATTTTTTCATAGCTGCAATTTACAAACACTTTAAAACAACAAATAAAAATCTTAACCTTAATATAACATAAAAATTGTATTTCTGCTCCAATACAACAAAACAATAAATAAGACGTTCATTCAACACTTACTAGATAATTATATCTTTAACACAAAAAACAAATAGTTATCAGAACTTGAAAATATAAGAAACAATAAACAAAAAATATGAAATATATGCCTTTTTTCCTTTTTTTACTAGTGCAATCATATCTTATTTTTGCACTCCTTAGATCGAGATCGCATTGTACCATTTTGCACCTCAATTTTGTCTAGTGTTGGGCGAGATCGAGATCTTGTCGAGATCAGGGACATTCTCGTCTTAATCTCGACAGTTCTCGATAAACTTGACTCTCGTCTTGATCTCGACAACTCTCGACTAGGCACGTTCTCGTCTTGCCTCGAGATTCTCGATTCTCGTGTCGAGAGTGGGTTCTCCCTCCCTCTATTTCTTTCTCTCTCTTTCGGTATCCGCTAACCGCAAAGAGATAAAAGCTGGCGTCGCCTGCTTGTATCACGCGTGCGCTTTGCGATGTCGCTAATTTATAGATATTAGACAAATTCCAACGTCGAGTTTTTGTAAACGTTGCGGCTCATGTCAAAGGCTGATGCTGATTGTTCTTGCAGGTGCGCCATAAATTGAGTAACATGTTTTTTCCCAAGAGGTGCGAATTATCATTATAGGTATTACATAAATGTTAATGCTAGAGCGTTGGGGTTTCGACATTACTGCATTAGTTTTTTGGTGTAAGTTGAGCTGTACTATCGCCATTTTTGTACCGTCTTTTATTTTAGAGTTATAGCTAACTTTTGAAAAATATAACATTTCTTGAGTTCTCAGTCTCTTGATTGGCTATAGAGATACAAAAAAATTGTAGAGAAGTTTGTTATAGATAGTTTTTTCTGAATTTTTTAGGGGTTCACATTTTATATAATATAATACAAACTTGCATTTCTTTAATGGAAACCATAGTTGGCTTTTCTATGGTTGAAGAGACCTATTTTTTTCTGATTAAAAATGTAAACATTGTCAGATTTATTTTTTCTAATTATGGAATTAATCAATTTTTTTAGTAATTTGATCTGATTTTACGTTTATATCCAGGAGGCTATGGAGTAAGAAAACACACAATATCATTTATATTGTTAAGTAAAAAATTTAATCCATTAAAAATAACATATGCATATTTATTATGCAGTTTTAGGCCATGTAACTAATGAAATTTGTTGTTTATTTGGAGATAAGTACCTATGCGTCAGTTAGCGTCAATTATTTACATCCATTTTGACGAAAAACATAAGATCTCATTTTATTRCAAAAATTGGAGTAATACCCAAATTAGTAAAAATAAACATAATAATGTATACATTTTTTAATCAGAAAAAAATAGGTCTTTTCAACCATAGCAAAGCCAACTATGGTTTCCATTAAAAAGATGCAGGTTTGTGTTATATCTATAAAAATATGACGCCCTACTAAAATATGCCACTGGATTCAGAATAAAAATATCTATAAAAATGTTTACAGTTTTTTGTTGTATCTACATAGCCAACTGATATTGAAAACAGAAGATGTGTTACATTTTTCAAAAGTTGGCTATAGCTTTAAAACAAAAGACCATTCAAAAATCGCGATGATACAGCTCCACTTACAACAGAAAAGTGATACAGTAATGTCGAAACCTCAACGCTCTAGCATTAATAGTTACTGATTTACCCTACAGTTACAACTAAAATGGAACACCTTGTACAGCTATGCTATTACCTACTATAATGATGTCGAGAGTTCTCGAGAGTCTCGAAAAAACCTCGAGTGAGACTCTTGATCTCGTACTGCAGAATCTCGATCTCGGCCTTGAAAGTAAAGAACCATTCTCGTCTCGATCTCGCCGTCGAGATTTGAGTGCACTCTCGATCTCAGCAAGAATCGAGACGCGATTTGTACAACACTAATTTTGTCAAAGTAATTCCACACTGTATCGTTCCTCCTACTGGTCATTGTAATTGTTCACCTTTAAACTTTTAAACATACAAGGTCGGTTCCCATTTTCTTTGTTAAAGTTGATATTAGCTAAAATCAACCCAGTAACCGCGACAACACTTTAAATTAGGGTATGTGATTGGTCTAGATTTTAAGAACAGAGTTGATTTTAGCTTAAAATAGAAAAAGCTTCTTTCATAATAACTAAAATTGTCGGGTAAATACCGCACACATCAAATACAAATGACAACAACATGTTTTGAACTGAGTAAAAAACACGTTTAGAACAATTTAAACATGTTTAAATTAAAAAAATTATTGTTTTGTTTAATTTAAAAAAATCATGTTTTTTTGCCAACCCTGCTACAAATGGCACTTTTTCATTATAACGGTAGTTTTTAAATTAGTTTTTTATCATTATCACTTGAAAAAATAATTTTAGTTGTATTCATATTTTGACAATCTGAAATGTTTTTGTAATCGATGTTTAGAACTAAAACGATTTAAACATCTATTACAGAAAAGCTTCTTGATCTTTTTATCGTGCAACTGATGCCTCTGCAATACTGATAGATTTTTAATATGAGTAAAATAAAACACTGTGTATTAAAATTGTGTACTACAGTCCATTCTTTCATCTTCACTCTCATCAATGTCACTATTATTTTCATGATTTTCACATTCAATTACTAATAGATTTACAAAAGTCGATTTATTATTTTTGCTTAAGCAGAAAGAAAGCACTTCTGTCTTATATACAGTAAAAACATTAACTGGTATATTATTTAGTTTCTCAAATTTAGGAATTGCTTTCAAACGGATTGGAAACTGAATAATGTCATATTTGAGTATGTCACTGAAATATAGAGATGATGATGTTCTGCACGAGTTTTTATTTGATTTTGCGAGATATAAATATGTAATCATTGACCAAAGAAAGCAATACTCTTAATTATATTTAATAATTCAAACAGCAAGTTTTCGTGTAATAAAATCAGGTGAGTTGCCGCATGTACACATTATAGGTGTATAKTTATTAACATTAACTTCTAATAACGTTCAACCACACGTAAAAATGACCATAAGAGGAGATTGCATAACAACTTTTTCTCCTGGGTACCCCAATTTAACTGCAGCTAAATGGTTAAATAAAATTGAAAAATTAGCGCACATTAATCAGTGGGATCAGCACATTATGATTTACCACATGCAGTCTCGGTTAATTGGGTTGGCCAGAACATGGTACGACCACCTTACAACGTACACACACACACATGGAATTCAAGCGTCAGTGGGCAAATCTGCCATTAAAGGGTAAATAGGTTTAGGATTTGTTTAAAGAAAAGTGTTGGATTTCCAAACGCGTTGGCGAATCTTGCTACGGGCCAAGGTGGTAGATTCTGGTGTTACAGCTCGTCTTAACTACTGGCTCCAAAACGCGTGCCCGTTTCAGATGGCGCCAGGTTCGTGGCCTCCCAGGTCGACTTGATTTTGCTGTTGTGTCAGATTGTTGTCTCTATCAAATTAACAAATAGATTATCACAAAACATTCAAAGAACTATTAATATGAGTTGTAATTTGTAAGTTATCAGGATGGTATTCAAGAAAATGTATGCTCAGCATTTTTTACCTATGACATTAGCAGTTTGGGTATTATTTGAAACTGGATCAGTTTCAATAATACAGGTTTGTTTGAAGTGGTTAATTACTATATACGTACAATGTACACTACCTTCAAGAAGAAATGCACACAATAAGGCATTTGACGAGGTCTGCTTAACATGTAGTCTGTAGCTACACTCCACCTAGTTCCTATATATTGATCCTGTACGATAGAAAGCACATTTGAGTTGTCTATGCAAGATACTATGAACTATATTAAAAGCAGGTATATTTATTTATTTATTTATTTATTTATTTATATACAGAAGCACAAACAGGACGAACCTAAAACAGTGCTTACAACTTTTTCAAAAATGAAATTAACATATTATAGAATAAACCACACCGCAAAACAGAAATTATTAAAATGTAAAATGAATACCTAATTAACACCTAATTTACGATTATAACATTATATAAGAAGTAAACTATCAAAATACGAAAGGAAACGGAAGAATTTATTGGTGGAGCACTTTAAAAATTTTTCTCCGAAATGAGTATACAGAATCACTAAATATATCAACTTCAAGTGGTGGATTAGTTAGCCTGCTTAATGAATTGTAGGACTTCATACATCTAAGAAGTGGGGAGTTTGCATATGCATTAGTGAAATGTACTGGTACATAAAACAAATTATGAGACCTAGTGTTATACACAGAAGGCACGGAAATATTCAACATACTCAAAGTAACTGTCGAGTCCACTGCACCACTGCAAATGCTGTGCAGATAACGAAGATCTGCAAAACTTCGTCGTTGCTCCTGAGGCAGCATGCGAAAATGTTCACGTATAAGATCAGTACTCTGCAGATCTATACGAAGTTTATAAGCAACATATCTAAGGAATTTGTTCTGAATCCTTTCAAGGCTATTAATGTACACAATATATTGGGGATTCCAAATAACCGAAGCATAGTTCAGAATACTATTAACGTAAGCCATAAAAAACTACAAAGATATTGTGCAGTAATTAATGCTATTTTTCAGCATTATTATCTGTTGGTTACAATAAAATGTTGATGAAGGCCAAGACTACAGGGAAATAAACGACAAAAAAGTTAAACTGAACAACTGAAGCTATTGTTATAATAAGTCCACTATAATAGTGGTGCCAGTTATAATGCAATGAGAAATTCACTTTACATAAGTATTTTCTGAGCTTATGCGTATATCTACACAGGATTCCTGTAGAACTAGTAGTTGCTGAAGCAAAAATGAAATAGTATTTAAAATGTAAAACGTAACTACAAGGAATATTAATAACAGGAAACATTATTAAAGAAAAACACATGATAATCTATTAAATCCTGTTGATAATAAATCGGAAGACAATAGATACATTATTTTTTATAAATATTAAACAATGTTTCAGAAGTTTGAAATTATATTTATCATGACAGCTTTTGTTATTATATGCTTATTATGTTAAATAAATGTCATACCATATACCTGAGGCTCTATGTATTTAATTTACTATTTCATGTGCAATGAGGTGATTAGCCCTCCGCAAATTTATGTTTGCAAATACCAATATTTGTGCTAACTTAAAAATACTTATTGTAAAATATCAATTTATATCAAACGTACTCATTCAAAATACCCACATTTGAGTAAAACGATTAATTCATATTCTTCAGTAGACAAGTCTATTTTATAAGTTTACTACCTTACCCAGACGAGTAAAACGATGGCAAAACCAAAGTTTATGGAGAAAACCGTCAGCTTTGCTTGATTTTAAATTGCTGGTGTCTCTATGTGAACGTTTACAACTGTGCAATTTTAATTCTGTAGCGGTTGGAAGTAGAATATCTATATAAGGTATAGTAAACGATCACCATGTCACATTTATAAAACTGCAGAACTGACGAATTGGTTAAAGCTTTCGCGGCCAGGTGAAGAACTATTGTCTGATTCGCGTCCGTAGGCCGTCGTCAGTTGGAGTTGCTTCCTAACGTTTCACTAGCACGAGTGGCAAGCTTCTTCAGAGGTCCTTCCATTTCCGGTGCTGGCCATAGACAATCTACGATCAGCACCGGAGACGGAAAGACCTCTGAAGAAGCTTGCCACTCGTGCTAGTGAAATGTTAGGAAGCAACTCTAACCAACGACGGCTTTTACACCCTAACCAGGACAACAGTTCAGATTTCATTGAGTAATATTATAAGAACCATCAGTATTTATCTAAAGTTAAATCCAGAGAATAGGATATACATACATGTTAATCATCGTTAGGCCAAATACCTATCCAATGGTTCCGATCCGTTGAGCTGTTCTTGAGCTATAAGTGTGACAGACGGACAATAGCACCTTTTGGAAAATGTGCTAAAAGTAATGCATTTGATGAATTAATAAATAAATTAAAAGAAGTTGATAGCAACATATTCAGAGATAGTGTGAAGAAAAAATTGATTCTTTACATGAAAAATTCCAAAAGAAATTAAAAAAAGGAAATGCCCATTGTGACTGTTTGTGCTTTCTTTCACATTTAACTTTTACTGCAAATGCAGACACCACTATTAGTAAATTACTACCACATTCGATTTTGTATATCACTACAAGTAGAACAAGACTGCAGTTTGCAATGTGTAGACGCATCCCTTCTTCGTTCCTCTCTGCACAACTTTACCTGTTCAGCTAAAACCGACCAACATAAGTTCTGCTACAAAGATTACAAAATATGGTTTTAAATTAATATATGAGTAATATCCTCTGGCTCTGTATGTAAACTGTCAGATCTTTCTAGGCATTTTAGTCTTTTCACCAGCACCTTGAGCTCTGAGACATTTGCTCAGAATATTGGACATCGGACACTTCTACAGCAGACACCACGAAGAATTAGTGCACTACACTACAACAATATCAATCCCATGGACTCTACTGGTCAAATACTTTGCAACTATATTCTATTGTGGGTCTAAATTTAATAATGATTCTTTATGAGACTCGGCAAGTACTTTCTAACCATCAGTTACACCTTCGGAGTGGGACAACAGCAAGGCAGCACACTAAAAATAAACAATTCAACTAAATATTTCTCACCTTTTGTTCATGTGCATCGATTTGTATTGATGAATTGTACCTGTAACTGCAATCTACAAGCCCATATCCCATTGTTTTAATCTGTCACCATTACCGCCCATGCTGATGGTATGTACAACATGGTATACACTTGTTGTCTTAAAGGTTAAAATCTGCACATTAACATTTATGCAACACTTTTCTTATGCAAAAATTTTAATACTAATGACAAACTTACAATTTGACTATTGCTCGCTGGTTCTGTCACGGTGCTCTGCTTTTGCTATTAATCAGCTTGGCCTGGGAGACAACGAACCTGGCGCCATCTGAAGTGTACTCAGATTTTGGAACCGACATTTGAACTAAAATGGCCAAAGCTGAAACACCAGTAATCTACCACCTTGTACGGGCTGATAAAATCAAATAATTTTGGCCACTGTATCTTTTAAAAACTACTCCGAACGAGAGGTGTGACTTACCAAAACAGCAGGCCAGCAAGGGCTAGGGCAAGAGGCAAGGGCTGTAAAAGAAATGGGACAGTTGGGCATAGAGTGTGCTAGAGGTTAGCACGAGAGTATGAGTCTGGGTATAAGTGTGTGTGATGTAGTGCTCAATGGTAGTGGCGTGTCCACGTGAGCATTATGGTTAAGTTGCGTTACCTGTGTGACAGGTATTTATAGAGGTATATGCTTAATGAAAGGGGTACTATGTGTATTGTAATTGTGAGGGCGCCGCGCCGGTGGGCGCGGGACTAATTAGTAGTCCTGTGGCAGTGGCCACGAGACGGAGTGGGTCTATGCAGCAAGTGGCTGCAGAGGTTTATGGCAGTTCCTCCACCCTATAGCTATAGGACTCCTGGACAGCGTTGTTTCGACCATCCTGTCCGTGACCTGCTGCTAGCGGCAGTTACCTGGCCAGTGCCAGGAGTTCCTCGCAGATGGAACAGAAACCTCTGTATACCGTTATTCCACCAGGGGTTTTAGGTGGTTAGTGGGTCCATGCATTCGGCCAATGTATGGAATGCCTGGTTGAAAGGCTAAGGGTGGCAATCCCTACTAATCATGTTATAAGTTGCTGGCCTACGTGCGTTTCATCCGGTTCCAGGCGGCCAGCGCCAGGGTGCCGGGCACCCGCCGTTAGTTAACTATCCATCCCTGTGTAATTATCTTGCTAATGCGTGATTTTGTATTTCCATGTTGCGTTTTGATTGGCTGCCCGACTGGTTTAATTAAACGTGCAAGCCTTGTCCGTCACCCAGAGCTCGAGTGGACTAGTGATAAGAAAGGGCGTGAATGTGATATAAGAATAATATACAAATTATTTAACACTAACCAATAACGACTAACATACGGCCATCTCTATTTTGGATGCTACAATCATAAGAAATACCTTAGGAGTTTGTTGCGACAGAACAACTTTGTAGTAGATTAGGCAACCATAAGCTACAGGACTCACATCATTAAAACCAATTGAAGTGATGAGGGTATCTGAAAACTCGTTTAAATGTCGAAGAATTTTGATACCATTAAACAAATACAACTATTTTTGAAAAAACTACCGGAATTCTCGGATACTGTTAGATGCTAGATCATCCCAATGCAATTTTATTGCCCAATATTTTTGTATAAGCAATTTTACAAATAAAGTAATAATAGCTAAAAAATTGCGTAGAATATTCGTGCTACTATAGATATCATATTGTCTTTAGTAGAATATCGATTATTTTAAAAGAAATATCAGTGCCGTTGAAAACTATTATACAAGTGAATGTCTGAACTTCGCTTGAAAATACAGTGATGTGGAATATTGTAAGTAAGCATAGTTGAATTCTTTTCTAGTATCAATGACATATGCCCCTGATCTATAAATCTTGTAAGATACTGGAAATGTTGGTAAATAACTTTTAAGCTCAAATTTTCTTCGCAAACGCTTTTCAAGTAAAAATAATTTTTTTTGAGAGATTGTCGGTAAAGGGCTGGGCAATAGCGTAACGCACTGAAGCAGGATTACGTTTTACCGTTTGCATAAAATGATGCACCTTGTCACCTACCCAAGTTTAAATAAATGCAAGGTGTGGGGTTTTGCATGTTCTGTCTTTAGTTTAATAAGTCACCTATTTAATGCATGGTTTTATTTTCGCGATTTCGGAAGAGCCGTTTGAAGCATGAAACTAGAATACATATTATTATTACCTAATATCTACAACAGTTTTGCCTGTGAGGCTACCCATTACTGATCTAATTAACAATACAATAGCTGGTAAAATTTATGAAAAAGTAATCGCTCGATATAGACACTCTTGCTTAGAGTGTTTAACAACTACTTACCATGTAGTTTGTAACAACCTAGCGGCAACAAATTGTAAACAGCGAAATCGTGGTGGTGCAGTCTACTTACTAAAATAAGTACAAACTTTATAATAGGGAAAAAGACTGAGATTGACTGCATAGGCTTTCAAATTTGCGGAATGTAATTAAATTTATAAAACCATGTCTGAAAGTCGGTAACTGAAACAAAGGGGGGCTACTACGGATGCAGTTGTGTATATTAAAGCAATGTGATGTAGCTTCGTACAAGCAAATTATTGTCGTTATTTACCTTTGAAATCAAAATAGAACCGACAAATTGTGGGAAAATCTTTATAAAACTATCAACTGGCTATAACTTGATCCGCAGCCTTCAATACAGTATATTGCGCTTATTGTAGCTTGGCAGCAGTTACAAAAAAGCGGCCCTCATTGCATGAATCATTAATAGAAACCCTGTAGAAACTACCACAGCGATTTAATTTTTTTATTTGCCCTTTGTCGTAAAACTTTTTTCACGAAATCATCAGCACAACCTTCAGTCTATTAGAGTGAAAAAACATCAGAAAATAAAAAAAAATTCGGAGGATGGCCGTCTACCTAGCTTTGTTTTGTTTTATTCCTTTTCGTAGCTTTACGGGATAGCACAGCTTTAAAAAATGCCACCACAGTTCATCACAATTCTAGGACAATTTAATATTCTAGGCTAAATAAAACATTTCAAGGTCGGAACTAACTTGGCGCACCCACTGAGAAAGTATTTCGATAAGTCGGACCAGATGGCACGAATAAAATATCAAAGAAGCCTCCTCAGTAGCTAGAGAGTCAAGTCTCATTATATTTTCTTGATTAATTGTATATGTGCAAAAAACGTAGTCCGTCATTTTTAAATCATCTATGAGGTTGTACGCATTTGTAAAAGCACTGTGAATAGAACACTTTAATAATTCTCGTTACAAGAACCACATGTTTGGAGGTCTTTATTCAAAAGTTCAAAATCCATGATCGGTAAGCAGCGATTTATATATCATTAATTATACACATAAATGCATAGATAAAATATAATTTATGTATAGTAATGATATTTTTTTTGCATTTTTGAGTTCCTCTAATGCGGTTTTGTGTAGAATTCCATGTACTTATCTTGACAAAATAAAAAATATTATAAAATGTTGTTGTCGGGAGCAAGTGTAGCCTATTCGAGTATAATTTTGATTCTCACAGTATGCCATTGTAATTTCAAAATTCTCTAATCTCAGTCCAAGTAACTCTTTTTCTCTAAGACAGGATAATATCAATTTGCATCTGTTCAATTTTTCAAAAAATTAAGACCGTCATTGCCTGTATGCGATTTCAAATCTAATAGAACATAGCATTTATTCTAGCATAAATAGTCCGGGTATGAGGCGACATTGTGAACAATCATTTACTAATTAGTTTGTACTTTTTTGATGGTTAGTTGTTTAGAATATTTTATAAAGCCACTAAAACCTAAAATATTTGATCTTAGCTCCACACAACTACCACGCAAGACATGCAGACAATCCATCATTATAAAAGCTCACCTTAAATAATATAAATATTAGTGTAGAATCTGCTTATTTCTTTTATCTCTTTGTACTTAATGTTTTCTTTATGGTACTCCAGAAATAGGTAAGTTGTTTCACTTAATTCGCCACGTGATTAACCTGGGACAACGGAGCTTCTTTTGCCCTTGCATTTAAAGTGACAGTTGATGTTTGAATATATTAAATCAATCAACTTTACCATTAAGCAAATTTATAGGTATTGCTGGAAATTATTGTAAACATTTTTTATACAGTGTAACATGTCCGAGTTCTAACCGCTCAAGAATTGCTTTTCTATCTGAGAATTCAAGCACGAACCTTTTAATATCTTTATCATCCCTTATAGAATTTTTATCACAGAATAAGAAGGAGAATTCCATTTTCAGCCCTTGGCACTCTGTTTTCGCAGTGGTAAATAAATAGCTTACATTAATTAAATCAACAACATTCTGGTKTCGCCGGTATATCTGAATCTTATGTCAATCCAAGGAAATTTTTCTCGTACACTTGCATTTTATTACTACGTCTCCAAATATCTGTTTTACCTTCGTACCGTTGCCGTTTTTTTTTCTTTTCGAACAAACGCCTCGGGTACTCGATCTAATCTAATCTACCAGTTCATTCAAATAAGAAGGAAACAAACTTTCTACAAATTGAAAATGACGACAAACTCACTACGGGGTGCCGGTTAGTTCAAGTGGAGATGGGTCGTAGTACTTATTGTTTATAGGGCGCCACGTGTTTGAACCCCCTTTATTTGCCGAGCTGTCGTCCAAGCTTCCACTACCAAACACGAATTACTACGAAGCTGTCTTTCTCACAAAAAAAATATAAAGTACTCAAAACAAAACGTTTCAACGTATCTTCACAATCTTTAATTTTGAAACAACAATCCAAAACAATCAATAGCGTACAAAAATTTCAAATGTGTAATTAAACGCTATGAAAAACAAAACCTAAAACTACCCTAATGCTTACGTAAGCGTGGTTTACAGATAACTTATTTTTCATATAAAACAAACTGCTAATTTCCAAAGAAGCAAAAAAAATATGGGTTTCTGACTCCCGTCTTCTTCTTGGAGGATACGTTGGTTAGCTCAACCTATTTCCGCGCTTTGCTTATGGGCAGTAACGGCTTTTCAGGGAACTCCTCTCCCAGTATGAAGAAGATGGCCGGCTTTGTAGCAACTCGTACGGCGTATACTTGGTTTGTCGAACTTAAAACACGAGGACAGTGGGGGTTACCCCGTAACCGTACCCTAAATAACAGTATATCGAATTTTAAAAAAATGCTCTATAAGAACCATAACCATATCGACTGCCGAACACCCCACTTTCCAATCAGCCACCGGGAATAATTATCCATGACGTTTTATTTCTATCACTGATTAATTTCTTTTTTTGACACTAGCACCACACACTAGTATGGATTTTTCGAAGCTCTACCGAAATTAAAACATGTACAAATGAAATTAGATGATATTATAAACGAAAAACGTAAACCTAGAAATCCACAACCCTAATCAAAAACAGATAGAACCTAGAAAAGAAGCATACTTTGAAATACTATGATTCACAAAAATTTTGGAACATAATCTATTTTACCAGTAAAACTTGAATTCCGGATGGACATATAAATAAATAAATATTCTGTTTTGTTTCAGTCGAATGTTTTCCTTTCTTCAGAAAAATAATGATGTTATACTACAGCAACGTATGGATCAGACTGCTGTGCAAATTCTATTTGCCCTTGTTCTTTCTAACGCATATTAGCATGATGTTTCTTAAAGGCTGGCATGCTATCACCTTGTTTGATGCAGCCATAGTGGTTGTGGCTTTTCACGTAAGTTATTAAACAAGGAGTTGAAGAATGTACACGGTAAAAAAATTTGTACTCTATACTGTAAAGTAACACTAAGCGAAGCTGGAGGAGGACCACTCTTTGTTAGAGTAAATTTTACAGTGATTTATACTCTAGTCAAATGTAATTTTTGACACTACATTTGAGTAAAAATGTTTTTTTTAGAGTAAGAATACTCTAATAGTGTTAGCTAACAGTGTGCGATATACCTTACTAGAGCATTAATTAACTCTCAGGATGAGTTCTACTTTCACTCTGCTCTTGAGTGAAATAATCACCAGTTAGAGGTAATGAACTACATAAATTGTGGGGGGAGGTAGGAAGCAAAATAAGAATACGTATGAATATTGTAATATATTTTATTATGTATCAAAAGTAAATAAATACTTAGGTACTAGGTACCAGCTGGTACTTAAACAGGTTTGCGTTATTTAATATGGTTCTTTATAAAGTAGTAAACGAAAGGCAATAACATTTAACTAAAATAACATGTTCTGCTTGGAAGCTTGCATACACGTTTAACAAATCTGTTAAACGTCCTTGACACAGATAGGAATTTCGCTGGATTGCCGCCAGTAATAGGCTAAAATTCTTAGGATAGGGCTTGAGTAATCTATTAATATAAAACGAAATTTATTATTTATTTGGTCATAAATAAGTTGTTAGGTACCTACACATGTTAGAACGTTTCAAATTTCGTTCTCGAGCTTATCTTGTTCCTTCTAAACCAACAATTAATATATAATAAATTTTTATTAGTAGGTAAAGTGTATACGAAATGTTCTTCGGAGCAACGAAAGTACAATAATTGGGTATTTGCCATGTATTTATATTTTATTAAATTGCATATTAATAGGTAGCATCTGATCCACAAAACAGCTGTGACAGCTTATAAATTTGAAAAAATGGATCGTAAGGTGTATTTTTAATATTAAAAATGCGAATATTTAAAGGGACCGCCAAAACGCAAACATATTGGCCGTGACGTCAGGTGTCTTGTAAATGGCCGTTTGTTTACATCCAGGGTCAGCGCGTCACACGTCAGCCTCAGCCCGTCAATTTATCAGTTTGTTGTTTGCGTTCATTTTGTGACAAACGAATAAAAATACGCCAAGAAAAAGTGAAATACTTATGAGTTATGACTTCTGAAGGCATGTTCATTGTTACGGAATTTGTGTACAGCGACGAGCGGTTCAACCCGGCCGAGATGAGGAACGTAAAAGCAACAGCATAAGTGAACTTTTTATCAAATTAACGTAGCATTGATAATTGGATCATATTGGGTTGTTGGAAACATACTATTTGTAAACATAAAAAAAATGTAAGAATCAAAGATGTACCCTAATCTTGACATTTATTTTAGAGGTCAGAATAAATATAAATTGCCATTTATTTTCTGGGCTCTTGCGGCTCGTTTCCGGTCTGGCTAACAGTCGAATATATGGGGAACAACGTCGTTCTTTATTATAACATTTCCCTCTATCAACTTAAAACGCATATAATTTTTCATATCCTCTTCAAGCTATAACAAAATGGAAACTGAATGGTAAACACTTATAACCCCAAAAAGAATAATAAAACTTACAGTAAGAATTAAGATGAGCTTCACAACAGAAAAACAAACTTTGCGATTTCGGCATATCACGTCTAGGAGCTTTAAACAACTTTTTCATACGTTAATAATCTGGAGAAACGGTTACAAAATTTTGTTAGTCGTACTGACTGAAGTATTTTTATAACCATGTAAAAAACAACACTTGTTTTGTTTTCCATACATAATAGATGTTTGTAAAACTACACAAATCATTTTTTGGTKCGACCTCTTACACCGTCCTTTCAATAAACCTCACACAAAAGCTTTTCCAATACAAGAATGATACTACACCATTAAACAGCACGCTCCTCGGTAATGTTTTCATGACACTTGACGTCACGAGTTKAATAACCTTGGATAGAAGCGTTTTGGCGGTGACTCCTAAGATTCGAATTTGAGACCTGAAATTCTCTACCTACAAATATTTTTTTGTTTTCTTTAACATGGCCTACGATATATATGCACTTCAAGATTCATTTTACGTAAATTTCAAAAAAAGTGATAATACCTAATTATCGATTCATCTAGCGTAAGTAAATCGATACTGCTTCATATTCAAGTTTCCCATATAATTCATTTGGTAATTCTATAACGCTTGGAAACTTTAGGTTTAAATGCTGAATTGTAATAGCTAATAATAAATTAAAAATATTTTATCCGGCTAAAATATCCGCTAACTGCTAAAAGTTGGCAACAGTATGGCACAGCGATATGTTACAGATGGCGCGTTTTGAACGCCAATCTACAAGAGTTTTATTTACTCTTAGCAGAGTTACTTTTATTCGGGATATTTTCATTCGCTCTAGTTTGAGAAAAAAAAGAATTATTAGTGTAAAAACTACATTTGTTTACAGTTATTTTGCATCACTACACCTTTTCGTGAAAAAAAGCAGATTTTCATAATGTTACCTATGTTACCTATTTTTAGAAGGTTATTAATAGTATTTGTTTGCCACGCACACTTTAATTATTGTTGTATCGTTATGGAGTTTAGAATGAAATACCATTACAAATCAAGGATTTATTTCATACTCCCAAAACATGACGGTCGTCATGTCTGTATCACTGTTCACGACATTAGATATTAAATGAAACTAATTTAAGTTAAATATTACCTGTGTATTATAAAATTATTACTATTATAAAACTTTGTACAAACAAGTATGCCTGATACCTAGAGTTTTTATGACAAATAAATTTTAATCTATTTTTGTCATAAAATAAAAGTTCCATTTAAATTTAATAAGTTATCACGGTTCAGTATTTTCATATACATTACGCATATTTGAATTAATACTGGTGAGAAACCTTTGAGCGTAAACGGCGAATATAACAAACAATTTTGCAAACACTCTCCTATGACACCTAATAAACATATTAAATTGTTCTTCATTYGAATAATTTCTTGTTGTATTAACTCCAAATAATAGAATCTATTAATTACAATAACAATTGAAATACGTGTTTCAAACAAATACTATTAATCACCGAGAAGTGAAAAAGAAAGTTTGTTTACAAARTTAAAATCCAAAATTCCATAAATATTKCAATTGGGGGTTGTTTATTGTTTAGAATGCGATACATGTGAGGAAAAGTACATTGGACAGACTTATCGACARTAATTTTACTAAAGTAATAAAACCTAAATTTAAGTAGTTATTGGAGATTTCTTTTAAAATCTTTCAAAATTGAAGTATTATGCCATAATCTTTTAGGTAGTATTGCTGCAATTTTGATATTAAACATATAAGAAGCWTTCAAKATACACATATAATAAGAAATTATTTAGGAATCGAAATTCAAAATTGAAATATGAGTGGCTTGTGAATTTGACTACAAAGTATATATCATTTTATTTGTTTTAATCATTGTATTGTGCATAAAATTTCTGCATTGTGTTATATACGTAATACATTTACCATATACTGGTTAAATATTCAAATATTCGTTTCTTAATAGAGCTGCCTAGATAAAACTCAAATTTGTAAGTAACATGTTGGTGTTACACTTCTTATAAACTTAATGTAATTACTGGATTGTTGTTGTAGTAAGCTCCGACGAAGACTATAATAAAGCAGTTAAAAGCCTGGCAAAAATAAAGAGTATTCATTGATCTTTACCACCAGGTCGAATTCCCCCAAGATGTCTTAACTTAATATTAACAAGTAGACGACCGCAAATATTTTTATTCAATATACATATGTATGTAATGTGTTTGTTTTATTCTAGGAGGTGGTAGTCGTGATTCTAATAGCCGCATTGGAAGGTAATATTATTTGCTTAGATAATATCATGCGCGGTGTATTTTGGCCTATTCACCGAGCATCTGACGAACTGAATAAAGACATCGATGTACTAAATGACATGTTTAAGTTTCTGTTTTACATTAGTCTACTCAGCATAGCCATTCTGGGTTTTAGCGCAGCTTTCTTGGGGATACATCCAGAATGGCCAATTGTGGATAAGAACAATCTAATACACTACGCGACTTTTCTCACAGTGTTTATTGTTTTTGCTGTACTGGCCTGTATTACTATCTACGTATATGCCTTTATGTTCTTTTACTTTTGTGTTCATGGCCATTTGCAAATGAGATTGCTGATTGAATACTTACGAAAAATATCCGAAGGCTTAGAAGAAAACGATGGGTACCATCACGATAAGCTTGTAAGGAAACGTATTTTGTTCATAATAAGGCAAAATTTCAATCTTACGAGGTTGGTATTTCGCAGCACCATAAATGACTTGATCTGCATATATTTTTTTCTAGGTTCACCAAGACATTCATTGAAACATTTGGGTGAAGAAGATTGACTATACCTCTGCTATCGGTAATGGTGTTTTATTCCATTATGTTGTATATGATATATAAGGTAGGTTGCATTTCATATTATGCATAGTTGCCGGTTTTAAGCATTTTTGCAGGGAGCTCACGAAGTAGTATATAGCTTTTTTAACCCTTTTTGTATAAAAGGGAAAAGTCAGTAAGGGAAATAAGCCTTTATGTCATACTGAAACCTTGTTATATTTTAATTCAGATTCTTAATTGTAGTTTAATCTCAGCATAGTCCGTGTCGTTTTTTGACCAGGAGCTCTCGCTCTAATGCATCCAAAGGTCGGCGCCTATTTGTTATTATTATATCTAGTCCTCGAGAAATATCAACCGATATTCTAGGAGCGGACCTAAACAATGATCATCTTTATCATCAGCTTCTTTCTCGTACCGTCACTGTACTGTTTCACCGGAGAACTACTTTCATCAGAGGTATTACATTCATTACAATCATTATCACCATATTTGCAATCGTAGAAAGTTATCTATGGTATGATCGTTAAGGCGTCATAAATATCAAGACGGTTAGCAAACTCACCGTTCAACAGATTAGTAGTCTTGTCAAAGTCCACGTTATCTTAAATATATAATTACTGACAAATATTCCTGCGCAGTGCTGTCTGCCCCAGAACAACCGTGGACTTCTGTTTCGGCTTATCAAGTCTCGACAGTACGGTTGTAGTGCTGATGCAGACAATACGGCGCGCAGATTTGGCTTCCCTTGTATACGGTGTACATCAGCGGAAGTGCAAGATAACTAAGATGTAACGTTTATTCTTTTATATTAAGATTTAATTTTCATTTTCGCTAATTGATAGATACAACTTAGCGTGCTTGGTTGCACTAATTACTCACTTATGAGGTGATTTTGTTAAAAGAATACTCACAAGTTATAATAAAAGTTGTAAGTGGGAATTTAAAAACTATTATAGATTTTAACAGAAAAATGTGTTACATTTGATGTGGGATAAAATGTCGGCGCACCGTTTCATGTTTTCCTGAGGGTAAAGTCGTGATCCTGCAAGTGCGACGTCGAGCCCCTTTTGTTCAAGAATTACTAATTACTCATAATTTTATACCTTTGACAAAAAATTGCAAGCCCATTTAGCGGTTATAACAGAAACGAATAGTAAACACATCAAGCGAGATGCGAAGAAACCAACAGGTGCAGCTAGAAATTGGGTTCTAACGGTGGAGAAATGAGAAATGAAATTTAATCAAAAATAGAAGATGTTAAAAATCAAATTGAGAAGAAGAACGAGAAGGTTGAGAGAAGAGCAGTGAAAAAACGGAGAAGAAAATGAGCCGTATACAAGAAAATTCGCGACAACAAATGAAAATACGGTAAAGAGAGGATGCTGGAATTGACGGTAGCGAGGTCTGGGTCACTGCCTGATGAGAGGGCCTGTAGCAGGCGAGACGAGGGACAAATATTTCATCCAATTTGGAATTAATTGTTCGAATCCAATGAAATAAATTCAGTATCTTTCAGGTGTTTAGTATGAAAATTTAACTTCCGCTTCAAAATTTGGATCAGCATTTTATTGAATTGCTATTTGGTCAATTACATAACAGAAGTCAGCTCTCTACAGAAGATTTCACTACTTTCGCGTATAAAATAATGGGTGGGCTATGTCTTTGACACTTCCGAAATTTTGATGTGGACACGTTTGATGCATTGTAGAAAAACTATTTTGATTTGTGAAMAACTACACCGGTGTAGTGTAACTTGAATGTTTGCTTGTTATTCGTTCAATACTCTTGATTAGGTTGGTTTACGTTAAATCCGTGTAAGTTTATCGCAAATCGAATGCAATAACAACAATAATTTAACTGAATTTTAGTTAAAAAAAACGAATTATACTTACTCATTTAATAATTATGACTGTTGCAAAAAACAATGATATCGTGATTGCTTGAAATGTTTCTCACAAATAGTAAGAGTTCTGCTTAATAGTAGGTTAGGATAGGTTATGATTATGGCACTTGCAAAATGGCATAAATCGTTTCCTTAGTGCAATCTAGAATGTATTAGATGTAAACATTTCATACATTCTCCCTACTGAAGTAGGTTATCTACTTTCCTACTTGAGGCTCTATATATAATATGCAAAGCTTTACATCTACCGGTAAATGCTATTACACTGGCCTAATGTGAACAAATGGCATTGCAGTAGAATATAGTTATAAAGTATTGAATGTCCAACTAAGTCTATGCCTTCAATACCCACTGCAATAGTTCCGCTAAAGAATCGGCGCCGAATATGTAATTGGTTTCATTTACTTTCTCATCCATTGGAGCGGGTCCGACAGACCGGGTCCGCAAGGTCACCCTGCGGATCCGGACCTCCGCCCAACTATAATCTAGAAGCAAATATATTAAAAGCCAATAATAAGTTCGGAAATAACTTGGAAGAAACTGTTGAGGCCAAGATACAACTCAGAAAAACCCCAGCAATCTAAGGCAAAAATGTTATTCAACCAAATACATATCAAGCGTGCGGCAAAAGCGGAACTCTTGAATGGAAGACCTATCGTAAAAGGAATAGAGATATTCGCGACGAAATACTAAGGACACGTCTAGGAGATAAGGAAGATTAAGGAATACCTGGAAACTAAGTGGAGACCAACGAAAAAAAGGAAGACCGTACTTTACATCGAAAACAACTATAGAGAGGATAATTCAGAAGTCAAGGAAGAACGAAGAATAATAGCTAGAAATGATAAGGAACAAAAAATTAATCGTGCTACTCTGAAGTGGACCAATGATGTCAACAGCAGCAAAAGAAAAAACATTCAAAGAAAATGAATGTACCTATACAACCTTTCCATTTCGGTCCTTATATTTCCTTTACATGCGCTAGGCAGTCGCACTACTAGTAATCAGCATGTACCCCTCCAACCCAGCGTAGACGACAGGCCCGGCGATATCTCCAGGAGTGACAGAAATGCTGACCATGCGCTGGTTCAATCAATCAATCAATCAGTTCTACTTTATTCTTCAAGATTATCAATGAGGTTTCAAAATGCTGCCTAGGAACCTTTTAGTATTATAACATTGAGATCAGCAAAACAGTTTACCAACTTTGCGGATGCAGAATGACATGTTCGGTAGCCGAGGCATCAAAAATTTGCCTCCCAGAATAGCTACTACATAACACAGTGTTACCTATTATTACTTTTAGCTGTGTATTTGTTTTGAAATAAAAAAATATTTCCACTTTAAAAAACTAAAAGAATCTTATTGCACTTATAGCCCAAGCTCGCAAACGAAGTAAATTAAATGCAGCATTTTACATAGTTTGATAAATATAAACAGTCTATGACCTCTTCCAGAACTTACTTCTAGTAGCCTGGAGTGTAATGAATTGTACAATGTTGCAGTTCGAGAATTTCACATGAGAACTTTACAAACGTGACTGGTACAACTGGGATAGAAGTAACAGGCAAATGCTTTTGCTGTTTCTGCTTTTTAGCCAAAAAGAACGTAATGTATACGTGTTTCCACCGTTGACCACCAGAATTCCAGCTATACTGTGGGTATGTTTTACAAAAAGAGTATCGATATACTATAAGAACATAATCATTTCTTTTTCAGACTTTGCGAAATCTTTACAGCGTATTCACTTTGATACAGTCGGTATCGGAATGAAATAAGAAAACCACAACTTACTTGATTGAATGTATATTACTTAACCTTTGTTAGTCTTGAAACTTGAAATACATTAGCTCTAATATTTGTGAAGGTCCAGCCGCCAACAATGGTGTTTAGTTCTTAATAAATATGTGAAAGCAGCATTAATGCCGATCCTGGATTCTTAGCTCCTGCCTTGAATGTAGAAATGAATAATAAAAGTATAACATTCAGCAAAGTACAAAAAAAAACAAGAAAGCGAGAGACGTGTCGATCTGACGACGGGTTTTCTTTATAAGATACTGGCCAAAGACGAACACGCATTTCCTGTGTATTATTTTAATCGTTTGTTCATTGGTTAGCATTTGTGTATGGTAATACTACACTGGAATATTACATTAAAGTTTGTTAAAAAGTACAAGCTGTCACTTTGACTGGAGAAGCAATTCTGCACCCGATACCACAAGTATACATGTTGCTTTCTACCATAATATATAAGATAGACATTACGTTCCTTCTCCGATAATTTGCTTCAGATATCAGAAATTTGGTTATAAATGCGGTAAGGTGTAATAAGGAGCAAGTTTGTGTGTAAGGTAAATCTCTCCATGAACATCCTATTAAATGTGTAAAGTGCCAAGGAAGTCGCATGAAAGTTCAAAAACCTTTCCCTTCTATAAACAAGAAGCTTACATTCAAGAACTAAAAGTGAAGCAGAACTTAACTTATACAGACGCAAAGCGTTAAGCGGTACCAAGCACTCTGGTATAAGGAGCATCGTATGCAAGAACATTTGCTATGCCCCCGAAGGTGAATGTTCTCGCATTGCTAAAAGAATTAGTCCAGACCTTAGTTTGTTTTGAAATTGTGTTTTACAGTCACACAATTGGCTATTTGTTACATTAGGAAGCGGAGCTGGGGATGTATCTTCAAATAGTCTGGACATGGAGGTTTCCAGAAATACCGAAAAACGTGAGCAGTTAAAACGCTTGCCAGTACGACTATAGTAACCAGTATACTTCACAATCATGTCTTAATCACCCGGCGTTTCTGTTACCTAAGAAAGCAAAGCCAAAAGGAAAGCTTATGAAGACCAATTATTAGTTTGTGTTTTGTCCGAAAAATATGTACACAAATTAACTTTACTTGTGAAGTACAACCATTTGTAAATATTTTTTGGATACCTACTGTCACTTAAAAAAATTTAATAACCTTCAATTTCACAAACGCATCACTTAGGTTGTATAAAAAAAGTAAAGAAAATACGAGCCTAGGAAGTCGTAGGTGACTGACCCTGTATATTATAAACTTCTGGGTGATTATTTGTTGATTTTTGCTTTATAACAGCTTGTCTCGTTTTTAATTACCATTAGGTAAAAGACTGACTACAAAAAACTATTGGTAAAAGACAGCTTAATTTTTCTCTAATTGAAACCAGAACAACCTTACTCTTTCAGAGGTTATATTTTCCGAGAACAACCGAACGTACGAGCAAAAAGGAGAGTACCTATAATAATAAAGGCAGATGTGGTTTTTACGGAGCAGTTGCAGTTTCCGTTCGATCGTATCCTCGGTCCGGCTGATAATCTGCAATGTATACCTGCTGGAGCATAAGTGGAGTTTCAATGAACTACAAAACCTACTATTTCAGTTATTCACTCCGTTTCCATTTTTAGGATATTTTAACTCATGTAAATCACTATGGGTTTTGGATAACCGACGACATAGTTTTTTTCATAAATTTGAATACACGTTTACAGGTATTGAAGATGCCAAACCAACTGCATCAAATGCAAAATTTCTTCTACGACCCCTTTTGGTAAATTAAGTCGTTGTTGATCACATGCAGTGGCCATAGTTTTATGGCTAATAAAAGAGAAATGTCTACCATTATATTTAAACTAAAACTAATTCGAATAGTTCAGACAGTGAACTAGAAGACACTCTGAAGTTAAATTTAATAATGGCAACTGTAAGTCAAATAGAAACGAACATGACTAAGGACATTTTCCCGGAATACTCCGGCGGATCAAAACCCATCATACTTTGTAAAACAAGTAGAAACGTATAAAGATCTGTTTTTTGAGCAAGTAAAATCGAAATTAACAGAAGAAGCAAGGGACTTGTTGAATTCTTCTAATTGCAATCGATGGTCAGAAGAGTTATTACAAAGATTTGATGACCCGCGATCTGAGAAACTGCTCTCTCACGACCTATCTACTTGCTTCCAAACTCACAATCAGTTGTATGAACAGTACCATTATACTAAGACTAATCAAACATGCTCACGAGCAGACCGGCAACGTTGGCGAATGACATCAATCCGTAACTAGGGTTATAACTTGATAACTGTTATCCTAGGTGACTACATATTTTACACTTTACAATATAACGCGTAGTCACGGTGTAACGTCATGCGCCAACCGGGCAAAAATGTTCGCCTAGTGAGCATATCTGATTAGTCTTTTAGTTTCATGAACTGTATAACGAAACTATTAAGCACAAATTACAAATACTTCTAGAACGTGTTAGCTTAAGAACACCTCATAGAGATATTAGAATCAGCAAGGAAAATACGTATGTTCAACAAGCTCTTTCAACCTTTAAAGCCGTCATTTTAGAGCCGTACTGTTCTCTTCTTCCAAGTATTCCGACTTAAAGTCTAGAATGCCGTAAGTATGACAATGAAAAAGCCGAAATTTCGTTGACGAATTTCATCAGACTTAAGACGAGACCAAACAATTTTGCAAAAAAGCCTTTAACCTACAATATACAAGACCACAACAGGAACACGTGATTAATAGACATTATATCCAACACATAAATAACTTCCCGATGAGCCAACGTTATGATGTTCCTCATCACAAAAGCACTGTAAGAAATACGATTAGTGCACAAAATCGACTAAAAATTTCAACCACAATTGTAATCCAAGCTTTTATCAAAATTTCCAAATACGTCGTAGTTTTTCCCCCGTTTAAAACAAATTTACACCGATGTCAATTTCAACAAGAAGTACTTTTAGATCACCGCAAGCTAATAACCACCTTAGACAACAATCTAAACTAACAYTCGTATCAGAAGAATTGTTCGACATAGAGCAAGATTCCGTGCTAGGAATATCGAAAACACTTCATATGACAGTCCAGTAGAAAGTAATATGTATTCACCTAAAAATGTCAACACTGCCATACAATATATATCATTGGTTTAAATGAAATTTGCGATATCCCTAAACTACTTTTATTTCTATACCCAGCTTAGGACTAAAAATACTTTTCGATTCTGGAGCCTTTAATAGCATAACGAACTCAGATCCTGCAAATAGACTTTTAAAAAGATACTTCCTCAGACAAAATCTTTTTGTAAAATCTTTGGGACAAACCATAACGGACGATAAAAATATTGCATATCCCATTCTGTCAGAGTTTGGCTTTCATCACAAATTTAAATTCTATGTATTACCTGGCATTATCGATTCGATCCCTAATAGGTAGCTATGATTTCCAGGTTTTGACAGCAAAAATAGAATTAAATAATTAAATTAAATTAAAATTAAATTTAGGTAGCTAGCTTGGGCGAAGGAGATACTTTAGATTTGCGATCATAAGAAATACCTTAGGATTTGTTGCGGCAGGACAACTTTGCAGTAGATGACGCAACCATAAGCTACAAAACTCGCTACTTAGAAACTCGTTTAAAGATCGAAGAATTTTGATACCACTAAGCAAATGCAACTCTGAAAAATGTACCACAGTTCTCGGATACTTTTTAGATGTTTTGGTTTGAAGGCTTCCGTGGTTGTTGTCGATGACATGTTGTTTTCCGGGCTGGTTCCCACGTTGGTTATTAGACCTTGACGTTTTTAGATGCTAGGTCATCCCAATCCAGTTTTAATGCCCAAAATCTTTGTATAAGCAATTTCACAAATAAAGTAATAGGAACTAAGAAATTTAATATGTAGAATATTCATGCTATGATGGATAACATCGCGTTTAATAAAATCGACCATTTCAAGAGAAATATCTGTGCAAGTGTTCCAAAAGAGGCCTAACACACAAATCGTCGCGAGTTAAATTCTCTATCAAATTATAATGGTTTGGAATTTGGTACAAAAACTCTGCAGAATTAGATATCGAAACAGACAGAATTAAACAAATTAAGTAGAGAAATGCCTGTAATAGTATTAGTGGTATTTTTTTTACCCCAAATGTAACTGTTTAACTGATACGTGGAAACAGAGAAGGCTCGTCAAATCTACATAGAATTCGTTGGAATTGACGATGTTCCTCAATTTGTCGGTACGTTTGATATTTACAGTTTGCGTTACTGGAGATAACCAGATTAAAAATAAAATGCGTAGAATAAATATTTGTAACTTAGGGCATGTATAAAGAGTATAAGCAAAAAGCACAGTTTCAGTTTTCATGGATGCGTCGAAAACTATTCTACAAGCGACTGACGAAACTTTGCTTGAAAATACAGTGATGTGGAATATTGTAAGTAGACATAGTTGAATCATTTTCTGGTATAAAGGGAAGTTTGTAAAAATGCAAGGTATGCGGTAATGCGGTTTAATAAGTCTGAAACATGTTAAAACTGGAACACATTCTATTATGTGCCAAACTGAATACCCACAACAGTTTTGCTTGTGAGTCCACTCATTACTGATGTAATAATAATAGCTTGCAAAATTTATGCAAAAGTAATCTCTCGATACTAGCTTTATCGACATTTTCCTACTTACAATGTTTAATACTACTAATACCATGTAGTTTGTAACAACAATTAGATCCGTTAGTACAAGTTTCCTAACCCAGAAATTGTAAACAGCCAAACTGTGGCAGTGCAGTCTAGTTACTAAATAAGTGCTAAATTTAAAATGGACTGCGTAGGCTTTCAAATTTGCGGAATATAATTAAATTTATAACGCCATGTTTGAAAGTCAGTAACCGCAACAAAGGGGGTTATGTTATGTAGCTTCGTACAAGCAAATCATTGTTGTTGGGTTGTTACTTACCTTTGAGAGCAAATTGTCGGAAAATCTTTGTGAAACTTAATTTCGTGGCTATAACTTGATCCGCAGTACAACATTCAGTACAGTATATTGTGCTTATTGTAGCTTGACAGCAGTTCAAAAAAGAATTAAGAAATCAACACCGCCCTCGTTGCATGAATCATTAATAGCAACCCTGTACAAACTACCACAGCGATCTAATTTTAATAATAATAATTATATGCCCTTAGTCGTGAATCTATTTTAACGAAATCATCAGCACAACCTTCAGTCTATTAGAGTGAAATAACATCAGAAAATAAAAAATTTTCGGGGACGGGCCGCATTTTGTTTAATCCTTTTCGTAGCTTTACGGGATCTCTAATAAATGCCAGCACAGTTCATCACAACTCTAGCACAATTGAATCTTCAATGTTAAATAAAGAATTTCAAGGTCGTGTACTAACTTGGCGCGCCGGATCAGACGGCATGAATAATGTCAAAGAAGCCGTCTCGGTGTTGAAACTTGCAGTAGCTAGAGTCAAGTCTAATTACATTCTTTTATTAATTGTGTCTATATGTGGAAAAAAACGTAGCCTGTAATTTTTAAATTATCTATGAGGTTGTTCGCATTTATAAAAGCACTGTAAATAGAACACTTTAATAATAATCGTTATCAGAACCATTTGTTTGGAGGTCTTACAAGGGTTTCAAAATCCATGAGCGGTAAGCAACGATTCATATATAATTATACGCATAAACGCGTAGATAAAATATAATTTATATATATGTAGTAATGATAAAGTTTTGCATTTTCAAGTTCCTCTAATGCGACTTTCTGTAGAATTCCGTGTACCTATCTTCAACTGACAAGATAAAAAAATATTATAAAACATTGTTGTCGGGAGCAGGTGCAGCCTATTCGAATTTTGTTTCTCACAGTATGCCATTGTAATTTATAAATTCTCTAGTGTAGTATCTCTTTTTCTTTAAGACAGGGTGATAACAATTTGCATATGGTCAATTTTCAAAAAATTATAACCGTCACTCCTTGTGATTAAAAATCTATCGGAATTACATATTTTTTCTTTGATACTTTGCTTATATAATTAAACTCGCACTTTTTCGTTAATTAAAAAGTCAGTTTACAATAAACAGTTGTACACTGTAAATCTTTAAAGGATCAAAACCCAGAGCTACCGGTGGTGAGCAATTTATGTGTTGTTTATTAACTGCTGATTAATGATGTTTGATTTTGTTACAATTGCATCCATGAATTATTTCCCTAAATATTTCATTGAAATCAGTTGTATTTCGGGTGGGTGCAACGAACAAGTAACAATGCAGTCAATCTAGCGTCCCCATTCGTTTACTTATTCTATGTACATTTACGGGGTAGCACAACTCTAAAAAATGCCAGCCAACACAGTTCACCAAAACTCTAGCGAAATTTAATGTTCTAAGTTAAATAAAAGGTTTCACGGTCATGGACTAACTTGGCACGCCAATTAAGTATTTCGGTCAGCAGGATCAGACAGCATGAATATTGTCAAAGAAGCCGTTTCGGTATTAAAACTTTTAACCCCATATGTAACGCGAGGGGAAGATGAGGAGCAATAAAATGCCCGTCAGAACTACACTCTAATGTAATTGAGAAACATGGAATGCACTAACAGGGACAGAACAAATTATTTAACTTAAACCTTTTTCTGTCAGATTGACAGACTAGGGTAGGCCGATCTCTGTTACTCCCGTGCAGCGTTGACTGCCGTATTGAGATGGGACACACATCACATGATAGGGTACTAGGTATTACAGCCTCCCCCTTTGAATCCCGCGTCCGTCCCGGGCGGGATTCAACTAAAACAAGAAAAACTAGAAAAGCGTTTTCCTTTCGCTTCATAGCCAGTCGTATGTTTCTTTCCACAATACGTAAGTAAGGCGTGATTTCGCTGGCGACATTTTCACTATCCAATATCTCGACGTACTTCACCTGTCGTTCGCAGTTCTCGTCCAAAACATAGTTGGGCTGGCGTAAAACCAGTTGAGCTACAACTTGCCGTGTTCTAGGCAAATCTGATTGACGGCAATGCCGCTGCCCATCCTTTATGGTTACCCTCACTAAGAATGGCCCCCCAAACCTTCACGTCCCGGTTCTTCCTTTCAACCGGGTTGGCTTCTGGATGATACACGGGAGTCAGCACCTGGTGGAAGCCAAGGCAGTGGGCCACCTGCTGCATAACGGCAGATGCAAACTGCACCCCGTTGTCGGAAATCACACGGCGTGGGGTACCGTATCGCAAAACGATCTCGTCTATTAGTATTTTGGAACAGGTGACTGCGGTAGAAGACGGCATTGCGAACAATCCTACCCATTCTGAATATCCAGCGATGACCGTCGGTGGTTTTTGGAAGCGGCCCGAACAAGTCAATAGATATGGTCTCAAAGCGCTGAGACGGTGCTGGAGTTTGTAATAGCCCTGCAGGTTTTCTGTTGTCAGGTTTGTATCGCTGACACGCTAAGCAGTGCTTGATATGGGCGATGACGTCACGATTCATCGTCGGTTAGTAGTAGCGGCGGGAAATGGAATGCATCGTCTTGTCGACACCGTGGTGTCTAACTAGTGGGTCTTCTGCGTCGAAGTCGGGGCTATAACGCTAAAGGACTCCGAGATTCATAACGAAACCCCGGTCTGTCCAGCGCTTATAGTCCACGCCGTCCCCCGCGCTCCCGAGTTAGTCGATGATTTTCTTCACTTCTGGATCTTCGAGCGGCTCCTTCCGTAACTACTTAGCGGTCTGGGTCGGTAAAAGCACTGAAATCAAACAAAGATCACAGTGTTCTTGGGTCAGTTCATCACAGGGCGGTCTCGAGAATGTGTCAGCCACCACGTTACATCGGCCAAGCGTATATTCTATCTGCAGATCGAACACCTGAAGTTCCAGTGCCCATCTGGCTAAACGACCACTTGGAGATTTCAGGGACATCAACCACCGGAGCGGCTGATGGTCAGTTGCAACCCGTATCTGGCTTCCTACGATGTAGCCACGAAATTTTTTTACCGCATACGCTACCGCTAGAGCTTCTCTTTCTTTAGTGGAGTAGTTGCATTCGGCGGAGGTTAATAATCGGCTGGCATACTCAACAGGCCTCTCGTAGGCTCCCTCCCCCTGGAGTAGACATGCTCCCAAGGCGTGGGCACTGGCGTCCGTTCTCAATATAAATGGCAAGGAGGGGTCAGCTTGACGTAAAATAGGCGCTGTCGTAAGAGCTGCTTTCAGGGTATCGGAAGCCTCCTGTTGATCAGATCCTCAGGCCCATTACACGTCCTTCTTGGTCAGATCGCTGAGCGGCTTAGATATTGCGGCGAAATTTGGCACAAAACGCCGAAACCATGAACACGTCTGTAAGAAGCTTCTAACGTGCTTCGTATTTTTGGGTGCCTTCATGGCAGTTATCGCGGCCGTCTTATCAGGGTCTGCGCTCAAGCATTCGGGTGTGATCACATGACCGAGATGCGTTTACTAGAGAATACGCACTTGTCCCGATTCGTGCACAAGCGAAAACTTCTTAGTCTCTGAAACACAGCGTGTATGTAAGTCCGACACATGCTTTTCGAAAGAGTCCGATATGATTATCAAATCGTATAAGTATGCGAGCAGCACGACATCGGGTAGACCGGCGCGAAATTTGTCCATTCGTCTTTGAAAAGTGGCACCAGCATTACGTAATCCAAACGGCATTCGTGGAAAGCGATCGCATTCGCGCATTGCTACTTGCCAGTAACAGGAACGTAAATCGAGCGTTGACAAAAAAGATGTTTGCGACTAGTAATGTAGCAGGTTCTCTATGCGGGGTAGTGGATATATATCTGGAACTGTTATTGCATTAAGTTTTCTATAATCTACACATACCCTATAATTGGCATTTTCCTTGCGAACCAAGACAACAGGTGAAGCGTATGGAGATTCACATTCTTCAATAATCCCTTCTGCCACCATCTGCTCCAATCTCCTTGTAAAATTTCCTTCTTAGCTGGTACATCCACTATTTCATCAAGTTGCAAATTTATGCAGTGTTCAGCATATGGAGTGGGATCCTTACACGGTTAAAAGACGTACTGATTCTCCGTCAGTAACTGCTCTAATCTATTGCGATTGTCTTTGGACACAGAAGTGCCTTCATCAGCCCGTAACACCTGTAACGCGTTGACACACGCAGCTTGTTTGGATTTTCGCAATGTCTATAAGTATGTTTGCACTAGCGATAAAATCAACTCCTAAAAGAGTTTTTGTTTCAGGATGCGCTGGTATGGCTACGAAATCTACGTTAGTGTCGTAAATTTGTGTCTGTACGGACCGCACGACACCGTCGGCCAGCACTTGCTGCACCTCATTCGTCCTGTAGGGAAGCCCCTCATTTTCTAAATGTTTACGGAGACGTTCTTCTGCTACACTTCGTTTGGCACCTGTATCTACACATTCTAGTACCGTAATGTTCGCGACTGATGTTTCAAGTAACGGCCTTTCTGCGGCGCAGGAGTAGTCTTCTTCCAGTTCATTGTACAAAAGTTCCAAGCGAGAAGTTTCGGCGTCACATTTTCGTGAATGCTAGGGTTTACATCGTTGACATTGACTAGTTACGTAACCCGGAATTCCGCACTTATAGGACGTAACGGTCGGTGAGACAGTTCAGTGCCATTGCTGGCTATTTCTCGGGAACGCGACACGAAATTTCGGAGCGCGTTCATATTTACGACGCTCTGCTTGAGTATGACCGAAATTACGGCAAAATTTACAGCGGGGTCACTCTTACTAACCTCGCTGTAACTGTCCTCCACGGCTCTAGCAAGTGTTCGTAGCTTGTCGAAGTCCTGGAAGTCCTCGCGGGCAATCCTTTTTCTTATTTTTTGATTTAGCCATCCGTATATCATGTCTAACTGGTGCTGAACATGTAGTGGTGGCTGGCTTGGTAAATGTGACAATAGTGCCCTAGCGTTGTCGACGAAGGTGTCCGTCGGCTGGTCCTTTTGTACCGTAAAGAATAATTCTTGAAAGACGTTGCAACCCATTTAGCGCGTCAGACCATGTCTCCATTCTGCATTTGGCTGCTTGCCAGCACGTAGCTGCAGCGCCGTCTAATAACATGGGTAATCCCTTAATGGCGTATTCGTCCGTCATGTTGACACAATCCTTAAATACACTTATTGCACTAATAAAGGCTTTACTGACTCACCCTTGCTACACGAAAACCGCGACTGGCACATCGAAAAATTTCCACGTGGCTGCATGGCGAGTGTGGGCGCTATCTTTACGCCAGTAAGTAGCTGCTGTAGCTGTTCAGTTGTGATCGCAACTAGTTGTTCGGTCATTTTGACTACTTCTTTCGACACTTGCCTGGATGAAAGCGGCCTAAGCGAATATCCAGGGCATCGTGGTGTCGTTACTTCCCGTTGTGTCGTACCTGGATAGCGTTGCTTCCCTTGAAGTTGATCCGTTCGCTCTTGTGACTTAGCAGTATGCATGCATTAGATGCGCTACAAGCTAAATTCTGCGCTTTCCGTTGGCGTTGGCTGTGCAAAGGTTCCAGCTATGTAGTGTGCTGTACTATGCGCCTCTTGATGCTGGCACAAAGGATGCTCGGTGGACCCGTTTGTGGAAATCAGCGTTGTATCAATGGCGACCTTCTTTACTCGTCGTTTGCTTCTCTGCAATCCTCTAAGTTTTCTCATGCACACACTATAAGTTCTCGAATTCCGCGGAAGGCCCCGCGTTTGGGCGCCACTTTAACCCCGTATGTAACGTGAGGGGGGAGAGGAAGAGCAATAAAGCGCCCCTCAGAACTACACTCTAATGTAATTAAAAACATGCAATACATTAACAGGGACAGAACGAATTATTTAACTTAATTTTTTTTCTATCAGATTGACAGACTAGGGTAGGCCGATCTGTTACTCCCGTACAGCGTTGACTGCCGTATTGAGATGGGACACACATCACATGATTGGGTATTAGGTGTTACAAACTTGAAATAGCTAGAGTCGATTACATTTTCTTAATTAACTGTATATGTGGAAAAAACGTAGCCTGTCATTTTTGAATTATATATGAGGTTGTACGCATTTGTGAAAACACTGTAAATAGATAGTTACTAGAACCGTATGTTTAATTGTCTTATTACAAAAGTAAAAAATATATGAGAAGTAAACAGCAATTCATATATAATTAATTATACACATAAAAGCATAGATAAAATATAGTTTATGTACAGTAATGATAAAWTTTTGCATTTTCGAGTTCCTTTTAATRCGACTTTATGTAGAATTCCATGTACCTGTCTTTAACCAGAGCTKGAACGATTACAGCTTAAAAGTAATCGAKTACKATAACAATTACTTGCCATAATCTTTGTAATCGACTACGATTACAATTACTTGCCATCATTTTTGTAATCGATTACCATTACAATTACTTGCCCTTATTCTTGTAATCGATTACGGTTACAATTACTTGGCATCATTTTTGTAATTGATTACGATTACGATTACATTGCGATTACTTGTGCGCGTAGATTAAGAAATGATATTTTGTCATAGATATGTTTACACCCGTACCTGCCTACGTGCACTGTAGTTCTAGATGCACCAGAAAACAAAAGTAGCTACTGTTTAGTTATGCGCTGAACTACTTAGTTCTGTTGCCTTTCTTTTTGTATTCTATGAACTAAGTACTTTACAATAATAAAGTGCCCTATTTAAACTAAACATTGAGTAATAATTGATATTATATAATGTAAGATAAATAGATTTTAAGCTAAAGTCATACCATACTAGCTAGTAATTCCGATAACCGTTAAAACCGCATTCTACCCGTTATATCCAGAGACTTGATACTTGAATTATCAAGGCTCTGGATAAATCGCGAATGATTAAGCTATATTTGACGGGAAAACATTGATCAAGAAGTAAGACGCGTCGAAACAGATTGCACGCAGGACGCAGATAAGACTCTCATTAATCGTTTAAAACACAATTACTTTACAATTACATTTCGATTACAATTACGATTATAATTACGATTACAATTACTATGATTCTAGAATGTGATCGATTACGATTAGAATTACTTGCCATAATTTTTGTAATCGATTACAATTACAGTTACAATTACATTTATCATAAATGTAATCGATTATAGTTACAGTTACATAAAAATGTAAACAATTACGTAAGCTCGTGTCTTCAACTAACAAAATAAAAAATATTATAAGACAATGTTGCGGGGAGCAGGTATAGCCTATTTGAGTATAATTTTTATTCTCACAATGTGCCATTGTAGTTTTAAAATTCTGTATTCTCGGTCCAGGTATCTCTTTCTTTTCCAAAAATTATAACCGTATAATATTTTTCCTGTGATACTTTGCTTATTATAATTAAACTTACACTTTTTCATTAATTAAAAATAAACAATTGTTTTCCAATTGGAAATTGTCAATCTTTAAATGATCAAAAACCAAAGGTACCTCTAGTGAGCTATTCATGTGTTGTTTATTGACCGCTGATTACTGATATTTCATTTTGTTTAATCAAAATTGTATCAGTATGAATTATTTCCCTAAATATTTCATTAAAATTGCTGGAAATAGAAATATTTCTGGTGTGCAATATCAAGTAGGTACCTAAGTGTAGGTGTAGGCAACCATGGAAGCGTTACAAAAATAATAATCAAAATAGTTTTGTCATTGCAAAACATTCATGTTATGTAAAAAAGTTCTGTCTTAAAATAAAGAGTTTTTTCAACGTCTGTGTACCATTTGCTGCTCTGAATTCCAACAAAATGGTTATGGGCCCAGAACGCTAAATATAAATCGTTCTAAGTGTCATTCTAGTTGGAATAAGCTGTTGCAGCCGGTGATTCAGCACTAATTGAAAAGTTAAAGGGGCGTGAGAATTATAATGACTGGAAGTTCCAAATGATGGCAGTCTTAAAGCCTGTGGAGTTGTGTTCAAAATCAATTTGCAACCACATCCGATCAAAACAAACGTCAAGAAAAGAAAGCTTTATCAAAAATAATAATGCTCTTGATAAAGCAACATATCCTCATATAATGGAGGCTTTTGAAGCATGGGAGGCGCTAGAAAAAGCTTTTGAAGATAAGGGGCTACACCTTCGTCTCCACTTGTTTATGAAGTTTATGCTCGATAAGAGTCCAAAAATAAATCAAATCATCATTGATAGGAAACCCATTAGAGGATGAATTCCTAGGTGTCATAATGTTACAAGGTTTAACAGAAAAATACGAACCTATGGTAATGTATGTATGTATGGTAATTTCGTGAAATCAAAGCCGCTGCAAGAGAAGAGGTGGCGGAACAGGGACACCACTAGATGGTGATTCAGTTGTTGCAATAAAAAGGACATTATAAAAGTAAATGTCCGTACGAAAAGAAATGCAGAAGCATCAGAAAACGCAAGTAGGTTTGCTAGAAAAAAATACTTCAAAGAGGGGAAAAAAGCTCTACTTACAGTTTCCGATGTAAAATTACCAAATAAAGCCCAGGAGGCAGTGAATTCTTTTGTACTTATAATACTAGACGATGAATATCAAATAGTTCGTTCGGATGGTGACACAAAACAACAATTTGTGAGTTTGCCTAAAATTTCCGGACGGGCTCACTAGATAAAAAATCAAGTCCAATTATTTTCCTAGTCATAAATGTTTCACAATAATTAAAGTGAGTTATTTTTATTAATGGTAGTAACAGTCTGGCACATCACAAGTGGAGAAAATTCAGTCTGGCTGAAAATTTGCGGATGGAATAACTGCCCGGTTTTTGAAATCCTTAACCCTTATTTTCTCATGCTTGAAATTTAACGTATCATATTCAAAAGTAAGTATGGCTGATTTACGAAATTGGCAAATGAGTCTGACGGCATCTCGAAAATCGTAAGAATTACAAAATTTTTGCTCTTATTTTCCTGGATTTGAAAATTTGTCACATGATAAATAATACTATAATTTCATATCAAATACACGTCTGGCTGTATTTGTATTTTTTACATATATATGAATTTTGCTTAAAATAACAAACCAAATAATTCTACCGATGTTTGCTGACTGGAAAAATAAGTACCGAAAATCTCTACTGTCTCCTGGGCTGCAATGAATGGTGCGTTCACAGTGGGGGCATCGTCACACATGACAGGTTGCAAGGAGTTAATGTCAAATTTACGAAAGACTGAATCACACCAAGAAATAGTTGTTGCAAACAATTCAAAACTGCCAATACATGGAATAGGGAAAAGCGTTTTGTTGGAGTCAAGTTGTAACAGGTACGTTTTGAAATTTTGTTCAAGTATGAATAAACGTAATGTCGGGGTGTGAGTTCGGTAGGCGTAAAATAAAACACTATGCCAATTATACTAATATAATATAAGAATCGATGCAATGATGCCACGATAAGAAGCAAAATATGGCAGCTAATAACCCAGCAACGAACAAGTCTACTCAAGTCTACGTAATATACAGGGGTCACCTGTGACGCCACGCAACGGCAAGTCTGCGCCTCCCCGTACTCCACCGATGCAATTCAAATGCCCATCAACCCAGCAACCGTCTCGTCTGGCCTTGAGGGCAGGTGTCCGCTGCTCCGCTGGCGTACCCACGCCGGCGCCGACTGAACTCCTCGGGCGGCAAGCCAAACGCCCGCCGATTTCACCAGGAAATGGCCTCCCTGAGGCCTGGTGCAGATGCTCGTAGGCAGCAGGGCTCCACCCAGGAAACCACCAGCCTGTCGACGACGATCGTTTCTTTTATTTTATTATCACCGCTCAATTTCACCACCACTGACAACGGTCGATGGTCGTTGTCCTGCACATCTCACACCACAACGGTCAAGACGCTTCTCCTAGTTTCCGCGGCGTTCGTACCAATCGCGAACATCTAGTTCCCCTATACTCCACCACCTTATTACGGTCGCATAAAAGGTTACCTATCACACAGGCTGAGCACGAACCGTTCAGCTATAACCATGGGGAAAGTTCGAGCAATGATGGCTGAATGTAAATGCGATAAACAGATGTGGGCAGAAACAGCAAATACTGCATTATATAGAAAGAAATATATACATATTAGTTGATTATTCTGAAAACAGTCGGGGCTACAGACTGCTCGATCCCGTTAATAATCGCCTCCAGAATGCCAGAGATGTTATTTTTTTTTGAAAAGGAGCTGCAAGTGGCAGATAAGTCATCACTTCCATTAGCAGGTGCTGAAAGAGATGCATCAAATGAAATGGTGAAAGATAGAACTTCATGTTCCGAGGTGCATTTACATTCTGAGGAAGTTGAAGAAGAAGAATCAGGGGAACTAAAGCAGAGAGACAGTTCCGATCCTGATGAAGAAATTCTCGATCCACCCTGCAGCTTAAGCCAAGAATCTGACTCGAACTTGGATAATGTCAATAAGTATCGAAAACGTTAAGTACAAAAGAAAAAAATATGATGACTACCTCATGAATGTTTCTGATTTTGGTATGCCTACTGCAAGTAGTGATTTTGAGCCTGCTAGCGTTTCGGAAGTATTAACTTGTCCTAGTAAAAATGAGTGGAAATCAGTCGTTAAAAGAGAATTAGATGCTTTCAAAATTCATAGTGCTTGGGAACTAGTTGATAAGCCACCCAAAAACAATGTCAAAAACAAATGGGTTTTCAAAATTAAAAAGAACGAAAATGTAGACATTGTAATTTTTAAAGCTAATTTAGTCGCAAAGGGCTTTACTCATAAATATGGGTTTGATTATACTGAAGTTTTCTCTTCTGTAATTCGTGTCAGCAATTTAAGAGTGTGACTTGCTATGGCTACAGCGATTCTTAATGGCGACATTGATGAGGATATATTATGTGTCAACCAGACTTTGAAAAGCCTGGCTGTGAAAATAAGGTATGCCCGTTAAGAAAAGGTATGGTTTGAAACAGTCTTCCAGATTATGGTATGAAAATGTACTTAGGATCTTGGTTAAAATGGATTACAAAAAGTCTGATATTGAACCATGTATTTTCTTTAAAAACTCAGAAAATGCCATTGTTATTGTTGCTCTTTGTGTCGATGATATCTTTCTATCTTATAATGACTTTAATGAGGCTAAACCTCTAAAACTTTAACTAAATAAAAATTTCAGGAAGAAGGATTTAGGACCAATTTCCTACTGCTTGGGAATGAAAATAGATAAGAGTCGTTCAAAGAATATCTTAAAGCTTAGCCAAGAACAGTATATCATAGAAGTTCTTGATAAATTTCAAATGTTGGAATCTAAAGGAATAAGCACGTCTATGGAACAAAACAAGAACCTTCTGTTTGAGGGAGAACCGCATAAATAAGTGCCCTTACCAATAATTAATTGGTTCAATAACATATCTAGGTGTTTATGCTCGTCCAAATATTGCGTTTTCAGTTTGCTATTTAAGTCAGTTTAACACTAACCGTACTAAATACCATTGGTTAGCTGCTAAACGAGTTTTAAAATATTCATAAGTTACCAAAGATTTAGGTATTGTATATGAAAAATCAAATAGCTCTATAAAAGGTTATGTTGACTGTGATCGGGTTAATAATGTTGCAGACCGTAAATACTTTTATGGCTATACTTCACATTAGTCCCGTATCATAAGAATGCCAAAAACACGAATCCCTTGCACTGTCATCCACTGAAGCGGAGTATATGGGCATTTGTGAGGTTGCGAAAGAAGCAGTTTACATAAAGTTATCACTTCTCGAAGTGTTTAAATTAAATAATCAATGCCAGTTTTTGAGACACGAAAGTGGMATTACCATTCATAATGATAACCAAAGTGTAATAAAATTGACCACGTTTTTTATAAAAGAACAAAGCGTATACAAAGCGAGAAAAAATAAAAAATAATGATATATTAACATACGTGCCATCAGAAGTAGCTCTGAGGAAGACACCGACATGAGTTTCGAAATGTCAATGTCAAATAACCAACGTGGGAATCTGCCCGGAAAATTACATGTCATCGACAACAACCACGGAAGCCTTAAACCAAACCATGGAAGTGTTACAAAAAAACTAATAATAAAAAATAATTGTCATTACAGAACATTCATGTTATGTAAAAAAGTTCTGTCTTAAAATAAAGAGTTTTATAAACGTCTGTGTACCATTTGCTGCTCTGAATTCCAACGAAAAAATAAATTTTATTTTACGTACGTGCAACAAACGCAAGTAACATATGCATGTCTGAGAGAACAATCTTAAAAAAACTTAAAATAACGTTAGTACCTATTATAGTAATAACTGGCACAAATAGTTCAGGTATGAACAATCATTTAATGGATTTGCACTTTTTTTGATGGTTAGCGGTTTGGCTTTACACAACGCAAGACGAGCAGAGAATCAGTCATTATAATAGCTCATAATATAAATATTACTGTAGAATCTGCTTACTTCTTTTATCTCTCTGTACTGAGTGTTTTCTTTATGCTACTCCAGAAAGAGGTACGTTATTTCACTCGCCACACGATTAACCTGGGAAAATGGAGCTTCTTTTGCCTCTATAATTAAACTATATAAACTATAATTAAAGTATGAGTAAAGTGTTTCACTTTCGTACCGTTCTCGTTTTTCTTGGAATACATGCCTCGGGTACCCGTAATCTAAGAATATTAAGATCTTAAATCTATTTTACCACTAAAACTTCAATTCCAGATAGACATGTAAATAAATATTCTGTTTTGTTTCAGTCGAGTGTTTTCCCTTCTTCAGAAAAGTAATGATGTTGTACTACAACAACGTATGGATCAGACTGCTGTGCAAATGTTATGCTACAATTCTTGATATAAGCACTGTTGTTGTGGCTTTTCACGTAAGTAAGTTGAAGGAAGTGAGGAGTTGAAGAAGCTTCTGCGTTAAGGATGTAATGGCAGTAATAATTACTAGATAATGGATATGCGAATATACCGGGTTATCCACAATGAATGTGTGACGCCTTTTTCGTTGTAAGCAGATCGGGCCTTCGTGCCGGAGTGTGGTCGGTCGGACTGTTGCGTAATACGGTGCGGTTATGACGTCAGAGCTCTTCTTCACAGCTCGACGTCGGGACGGTCTTCTCGGGCGCCAGTTTTTTATTATCCTGAGGTATGCTCCTCAGACCACTACACACGATCCCTCTTACGTGTGCAGACCAGGGTAGCTGCAGTGAAGATCGGTCTTCCAGGGAACAACTCGAGGGTGGATGCCGTCAGCTGTAAAAGATGTTAGCGGGGTGCGGGAGGCACAAAGAGAAAAACCAGTCAGCACCTATTAACACAATTTTATTTTGGTTAAAGCAAATATACAAGCAATAATGAACTTCTATTCCAAGTTATGCAACGGCCCCCCCACGCAATGCCCGGCCAAGCTAAACTACGGTTGCGGTTATAATGCAAAAAAAAAAACGGTGCGGCAATAATGATGCAACTAGCGGTATGCAAGCGGTACAAGCGATAACAAGACTAAGTGAGCGTGCTAATGTCTGGTGACGCCGGTGGGTCAGCGTTTATGAGCCGGGAGGATCGGATTACGGGGTGCATGCAAGGAACGGTGCAAGTAGCGGTTACGTAATCGTCGGTTGCGTAAGTAAGCTGTTTACCGGGCACGGGCCGCCTACAAAACCTAGCATGCGGCAAACACCCAGCAAACAACCCCCCGTACAGTCAGACAGAATGCGGGCCGCCTACAAAACCTAGCATGCGGCGCACTTTCCGTCAACCGTCGAGGTGTCGGTGTAATAGTCGGTTACGTAAGCTGTTCACCGGGCACGGGCCGCCTACAAAACCTAGCATGCGGCAAACACCCAGCGAACAACCCCTCGCAGTTAGACAGAATGCGGACCGCCTACAAAACCTAGCATGCGGCGCACTTTCCGTCAACTGTCGACGCGTCACTGTCGACGCGTCGGTGTAATAGTCGGTTACGTAAGCTGTTCACCAGGCACGGGCCGCCTACAAAACCTAGCATGCGGCAAACACCCAGCGAACAACCCCTCGTACAGTCAGACAGATCGCGGACCGCCTACAAAACCTAGCATGCGGCGCACTTTCCGTCAACTGTCGAGGCGTCAGTCGATTACGTCAGAGTCGGAGCTCAAGAAAGTCGTTCACCGGGCACGGGCCGCCTACAAAACCTAGCATGCGGCAAACGCGGCAAACACCCAGCGAATAACTCTCTGCACTGCAAGGGTCGTTTAGCCGAGATGGACCGCCTACAAAACCTAGCATGCGGCGCACCTCCAACCAACGGCCCCACAGAGAGCGGCGGCGGATGGCGGCGGGATTTAAAGGGATGGGTCGCAAGGAAGGACTGGGAAGTCACCACAATACAAAAGCTTAATCTAAAGCTCACTCAGCTGGTTATCCGGCTGGACTGGTCGGTATAGCGGTTCGGTCAGAACTGATTTGACGCTGCGGTCGGACACGCTTTTCTCAGTTTTCACTGGATTCGTGGGAACAAGAGAGCTGACTACTGGCGCCAGCATGTGTTGTTCCACGCGAACTCGGTGAATCGCGAACTTGAGACAGATATAAAGCCGCGGATTGAAACTTGGCTGAGGCCCGGTTTGTAACTTCGTTACAAATGGCACGGAATATTATGCCCAAATTATTCCGCTTTCAGAGTTCTATTAGACCTATATTTTAAAATGATTTAAAAATATACAGGGTGTCCCACATACATAAATCGTATCAGTTGTGTATTTTTCAATTCCCTGTATATTATGTAATTTATAAATTGTACGATCAGAATAAGGGTGAGTTTTATTTATGTTAAAATTTAACATATATATATATCCTTTTTAAATCAAATTCACAGTTTAATACCATGAGGGTTAAGTTTTATTTTACGTTTGTTACAACGTGTACAGGGTTTTCAAATTTCGAAGCTAAGTAGTTACACTATTTAAACGGCAATAACTTGTTAAATTTAAATAGGACACCCCATATTTTTTATAAAAAACATATTTGTCCAACGTCACTAACTTATTGTCCTAAACCTATCCCTACATATTTTTGTGAAAAATACAAGTTTTCGTAATGCACACTTTTGACTGTCTTGTTCTTGTCACCTGTTTTTAATCGGTTGTTAATAGCATTTGTTTGCAACACGCACTTTAATTATTGTGTCGTTACCAAAGAATATAAGTATAGTAGATGCGTTTTCACAAGTCCTTTGACTTTAAGCAAAATTGCGCTGTGACGTTTATTGACGTTTGGAAGGGGGGGGGGGGGGGGGGTATGCAGCAAACGTGAAAAGATAGGTTTTTTCTTTAATACTGCCAGTAGTATACGTTTCATCACCATACTTTTCCCGAAATGTTTACTAATAGCCTAATTAAAACATGAAAGGCTTGAGTCTTAGAAAAAATGCACTCAGTTCCTTTTGATAACTTTTTATAGAAAGCAAACAAGGACGCGAAAGAAGTTGTTAAATTGTAATGTTCAGAGATCATTGATATACTTGTCTGGCAAACTACAACGGAGCACGCCAGCCCATGCAAAAAGCGCGACAGTTACTTATGCTAGCGTAGTCCAAACTATTTGAGCATTAATTATTCTTAGTGTATTTGTTTGTAGGTTCTGGCTCACGTTTTTATTTAATTAAAGACAGTTTTATCTATAAATATCACGTTTCGACCTATAATTTAGGTCTTTATCGAATATTTTTATTTTATAGATTGACAAACTAATATGAAATTAATATTAATTATAGGTCGAATCGTCATATTTATAGATAAAAGTTTCTTTAATTTAATAAAAACAGGAGCCAGAACCTACAAATAAATACACTAAGAATAATTAATACGGTGGACTTTCAAGCGTAATGCATGGGTCATATCTGTTGAAATATTAACTCATGCCTTGTAGTCGACACATAGACACATGTACCTTGGTATAAATGTGGCGATCCCATCACATTCGTTGTTGGTGTGATAGACATGCGGAGTGAGTGATGGAATATAGAAGGAAGCGGAACGTATATGTGGTAAATTTTGAAGGGGGTGTTAAAATAGAACCTGATATCAAACTGTAGCAGTAGGTTTGTCGATATGTGAGTTTTGCGTTAGGKTACATTACATAAAGCAAAAAAATACTGTACTTCAGAAATGAATTCGTATATTCTTTAGTATTTATAAACATGTACTTACGTATACAATTATAAACTGCATAAATAGAAAACTGTTTATTTAATTATTCTTAGTGTATTTATTTGTAGGTTTTGGCTCCTGTTTTTATTAAATTAAAGACACTTGTATGTATTAATATTACGTTTCGACCTATAATTTAGGTCTTTTTCGAATATCTGTATTTTATAATTTGACAAAGTGATATGAAATTAATATGACATTTACAATTTTTATATTAATATAAAATGTACCTTTGAATGGTTCTTTGCTATTATTGTGTATATGGGTGGATGGTGAATGTGACGGTGAGAGTGTGTGTTTAAATGATGTTGTGTAGGTATTACACATGTGTACACGACAGGACCGACATATAACGACTAACCTACAACACTATCATTTAAACACACACTCGCAACCGTCACATTTACCTTTGAGTTGGTTCCTTTCCTACTGAAGATCAGATAAATGTACTTATAGAAAATGGTTTTTGAGCACGAAAATAGAAAACAGTGGGTCACATAACATTCGTGTATAAGGTTTAACCAACAAAAGGGTGTTTTAAAGAAAAGAAAAAGCTTATTGTTACTGAACTAACGAACTAAACTAAATAAAAGCTTATTTTTTGGATTTCTGTAACACCTACATATATGTAATGAATTTCAGAGCAACTAGAAGTCGCTATACCTTATAGTATTTAATAATCTAATACAAAATAGAACGTTCTTCTTACTAAGACCTAGTTTAAAATTGTAAAATTACATTTCTACATTACTCCTTGCATCTAAAGATAGCAGCTTTGTTGGCAAAAAGAAATTAAATAACGAAATGTTCTTTACCGGTAATGAAAGACTAAATTATTTTTAATAAAGAAACCGATGTTTTCCAATTAAACTATATTAAATATACAAATTATTCATGATGAAGTAATGTACGAGTGGTTGCTTCACATTGCGGAAAAGAGAATACTTTCATCTTTTGATCCGCTTAATTTGTAACTGACCTTACAGGTAAAATTCAACTATGTACAGATATACATTATAATAAATTATAATAAAGCTACTTTTATAATGAATTTCACCGAAATGTGATGTGTTTGTTTTATTCTAGGAGGTGGTAATCGTGATTCTAATAGCCACAGTGATCACAGAAAGTGATATAATTTGCTTAGAAAATATCATGCTCGAGGTATTTTGGACAATTGACCGAGCATCCGACGAACTGAATAAAGACATCGATGTACTAGACGATACGTTCAAGTTTCTCTTTTACATTAGCCTACTCAGCATAGTCATTTTGTGTTTTGGCGCCGCTTTCTTGGGACTACATCCAGAATGGCCAATTGTGGATCAGAATAATCTAATTCACTTTGCGACTTTTCTCACAGTGTTTATTGTTTTTGCTGTCCTGGCCTGTGTTGCTGTCTACATATATGCGTTCATGTTCTTTTCCTTTTCTGTTCATGGTCATGTGCAAATGAGATTGCTGATTGAATACTTAAGAAAAATATCCGAAGGTTTGCAAGAAAACGATGAGTACCAGCACGATAAGCTTGTAAGGAAACGTATTTTGTTCATAATAGGGCAACATTTCAAACTTACGAGGTTGGTATTAATCAGCAATATAAATGACGTGGTCTGCATATATTTTTTTCTAGGTTTACCACGACATTCATTAAAACATTTGAGGGAAGAAGGTTGACTATACCTCTGCTTTCGATGATGGTTTTTTATTCCATTATGTTGTATATGATATATAAAGTAGGTTGTACTTCATGTCATGCATAGTTGCCGATTTTAAGCATTTTTACAGAGGGCTTATGAAGTAATATATAAAGTTTATAACCCTCTTGACATAAAAAGGCAAAGTAAATAAACGAAATGATCTTTTAAATATTCAGATTTTTAATTGTAGTTTAATGTCAGCACAGTCCACGTCGTTTTTTGACCTGCGGCTCTCGCTCTAATGCATCCAAATGCCGGCAACTATTTGTAATTACTATATCTAGTCCTTGAGAAATATCAACCGATATTCTAGGAGCGGACCTACACAATGATCATCTTTATTGTCAGCTTCTTGCTTGTGCCGTCACTGTACTGTTTCACCGGAGAACTACTTTCTTCAAAGGTATTACATTAGTTAACAACCATTTGCAATAGCAGAAAGTTATTTACGGCATCATAAATATCAAGATGGTCGGCAAACTCATCGTTCACCAGATAGTCAGTCCTATGTAAAGTTTACGTTATCTTAAATATATAATAACTGACAAATATGCCTGTGCAGTGCTGCCTGCATCAGAGCAACCGTAGATTTCTGTTTCGGCTTATTTAAGTCTCGGCAGTACGGTTACAGTCCTGATGTACAAACACGGCACAGATTTGGCTTACCTCATATACGCCGAGGTGGGCGATGTTCGTGCTAGCAAGAGATAATGTGGGTGRCAATGTTAWCCMACCCGATTCTAGCGGGGACCGTTACCTATTGGTAACCTGCCTCGTAACGGGCATAAAACCGATGGAGGTCCCCAGCAACAGTTTCTGCGAATGCGCTTTGTTGAATGACAAATATGCCTGTACCGTGCTACCTGCATAATAACAACCGTGGGGAGCTGTTTCGTCTTATTAAGTCTAATCAGCACGGTTATAGTCCCATTGCAGACAACATGGCATAGATCTATACAGGGTCCGTCCCATAAATATCGAACATTTTGCAGGAAAAATACTTTCAATGAAATTTTTTGTACAAAGCATTAATATTCTTCAAAATAACATCCTCCGCAACGATGTACTTTTGGAGGCGGGTATTCCATGCCCAGAAGGCCCCCTGGAAGACGTCGACGGAAAGGTCCTTAAGCGCCGTCGTTGAAGCCTCTTGGATGTTCTTCACGAAGCTCCAATGCTTGCCTTTGGTGCAGGGAAACAAAAGGAAGCCTGACGGGGTGATATCAGGACTTAGGCAGGCTGAGGGACAACCGAGGCACCTGCTTTTGCCAAGTAGTCGCCAACMATGAATGCCGTGTGTTCTGGGGCMTTGTCGTGGTAAAACTGCCAAGTCTCTTTCATGTCTGACCGCAGGCGGTTGACCTCCTGCTGGAGCCTCTTGAGCACTTCCACATTGAGTTGAGGATCTGGGCTATCAACCGCACTCCCTGACGACAAACCTCGTCAAGTAGCTGACGCACACGGTCCATTTTCTTGTCGGTTCAGGACGTTGAAGGCCAACCAGAGTGGGCTTAGTCGGCGACGTCTTTCCTGCCCTCCCGGAACATCTTGTGCCACTTCCGAACAGATGATCCGAACAAGGCTTTGTTCTTGAAGGCCTGTTGAATCAGCTGGTTGGTTTCCACAGTGTTTTTACCGAGTTGAATACAAAATTTCACTGTGTACCTCTGCTCTAACGAATCCGCCATTGTGGCACTGCGACGCGGTACCGTGAAGAGCTCTACGCAAACGCACGTCCTGAAGCTCCAGGTGCTCGGAGCCCACCAAAACCGATTACGGTGTATTAGCTAAGATCCCTCACTACTTTTTTTTTTGCCAGGCGGAGCGCTTCCAACCGTTTGGTTAGCCTCCCAAAAAAGTGTTCAATATATATGGGACAGACTCTGTATATAGCAATTATTAGGTGGGTTAAGGAAGTTTATTGAATTACTGCTGAATTTTCAAAAAACAATCTGATAAGAACAAAAATAGTCCATATAAAAATTCAAGTTAGAGCTGTAGTTTAAATTCTTGCAAATATCTGTAGTAAAAATAGATTTAACCTATTGAGTGGAACTAACAACGTTAAAGTCTACTTTCGGTGTAACCGGAAGTGCAGGCTAACTAAAATATTGCAATGGTTTTACTTTAATATTAGGATTTGGAATTAGGTTTACTTAAATTTTAKCTAATTTCAATKTTTGTTAATAAATAGATACAAATTAGCGTGTGCTTGTGTGTTCTAGCGGTTCTACTCGGACACCACATTATTAATGACTTAAGCTAAAATAAGTATAGATAAGTGGGGAAGAATTGATATAAGCGGGTAAAACGGGTTCAGGTGGATAGTTTATATTCATGTCGTCGTGTTAAGCAAATCAGTGGAAGAATGAAGTTGTCTGTAAGTTTACAAAGTGTTTTATTTAAATTCTCCGCAAAGCAAGAGGATACTAGCCGGACATTATATGGCGACCGTGACGGCATACATTCTTCATCATGGCAGTATTTACTACGGCATAGATGATTAGACCGCAGTAGGATTTTATCGGGAAGTAAAAGATAAAACGGTCAGAGCTTTTGTTAAGTTGGGTGAAAATTATGCGGTCCTTTCTAAGCCAATGAAACAAATAGATGTAACAATTGTAGTGCCAGATTCGAAAACCGATTCAGAACAACAAAAAGTAATTAAACGCGGCGCATATACAGAAACTAATAGAGACAACATCTGCAACAGAATTTTTTAATCTAGTCGAGAAATTATTGCCCAAATCATTTAATGGAGAATGTACATTGGTATATAGTTTTCTTGATGCTTTGGAACTCTAAAAACTTAATTGTACAAAGCAGGAAGCAAATTCGGTTCGTTTCATTAACACGCGACTAACAGATAAAGTGCCATTTATAATACGCTATATTAGTGTGACGTAGATGTCGGCCATTTTGCTGCAATACGTCAAGATCCCGGATCCAAGCCAATCTACTTAATTGTCATGATGTGCGTAAGGGAGTTCAGCGTTTGGTGTATTTTTTTTAGTGTTAAAGAGTATTTTAAAATGTTACTGTGTTTGAGTAGCTTACACTACTTCGTTTTACTTAGAAAGTATTATAAACCGCAATTACATTTAGATACAATGTATTGTTGAAAAGCTGAACATACATTAAGTACGTGTGTGGAGCATTACAATTTACAAGTTTTATCAGAAAATGGTAATGGGTTGGGTTCCTGGATGTTCCCGTTATAATGAGAAAGAAACGTGTAATCTTTACAGCACTTCTTTTAGGTTGTTTTTAAACAATAGATTGCAACTAAATGTAATTTTGGTTTGTAATACTAAATTATGCGAAGGAACGTAAACCACTAAAAATACACAGTAACAGAGTAACACTCAATGTTCAGAGCAAAATTATAGTATAATTTAATTTTGAAGTGTTACTGTGTATGTTTGAGTGGTTTACATACGCTTGTATTGTTCATTAAGTATTACAAAACGAAATTACATTAAGCTGCAATTTATTGTTGAAAGACAATCTAAAATAAGTGCTTAAAGTTTATACGTTTTTCTCTCATTATAACAATAACATCCAGGAACCTAGCACGTTACCATCTTCTGGTACAACAAGTAAATTGTAATGCTCTACACACGCACTTATTGTAGGTTAAGCTTTTCAGCAATACCTACATCGTAACTAAATGTAATTTACGTTTATAATATTTGATAAATAAAGCGAAGGAGTGTCAGCTACTCAACCATACACAGGAACACTTTAAAATATTCCTTTAACACTAAAAAATGCACCAAACACTGAACTCCCTTATGCACGTTATGACAACTTGGTTTGTTTTGATCCAGGATCTAAACTAAATGTAATTTCGGTTTGTAATACTTGTGAAGCAAAACGAAGGCGTGTAAGCTACTTAAATAAGCAAGTAACACTTTTCAAGTCACAAAATTACACCTAACACTGAGGTCCGTTACGCACGTTATGACAACTCGGTTTGCCAGAATCCAGGACTTTAACGTACCGCAGAAAAATGGCCGTCATTACGTCAGCACTAATATAGCGCATATCGGATAACGTAGCATATCATACAAGCGAGACTAGCAAATCTGAAACAAAATAACAACGACGTGGCATCATTTGCAAAACAAATTGAAGAACTCATAGCCAGTTTATTATCGGCTTACATTTCAGAAGGTGTTCGTGTTGACACGACCGAAAATTTCGTGAAAACTAGAGTGTTTTCCAATGCTTCAAGATGCTACTTCCAAATTTTTAACTGTTGACAGCGAAGCTAGTGCCTCCAACGTCAAGTACGCTCGCGGCGAAAATGTTTGCCAAGACCGAATGGGGTCCAAACGCAAGGGAAATTTTGGTTATTGTTGAGGTTACCGCGACGGCAGAAATGATTTTAACTACAACCGGCATTATTATAACGGTAGTAATAATTACAGCAGAGATGAATGTATTATTGGTTATACCAATTGGACACGAAAATTGATATTAATAATTAATAATACAGTAGAGACTGTAAAGGTATTAAACGGATAGAAACTTCTATATTTTTCCAGCATGGTTGGAGGCAACAAGAGCAGTTCAGATAAGTAAATGAACCGGATCAAAATTACTTAATAAACAGTCAGCAAATTTCAAATGGTATTGCACACGTGTGTTTATACTTCTCTGTAAATTAAACTCAAATCTTGGGTAGTTACGAGAAATAAGACTCGCGTGCTAATTAAGTGTAAAACTAGTGCGAAGGAGTAAAGAAGTGATAAAGTGGGACGATAAATAATATAAAAATTAAGACAATTAGAAAAGTTGCAGTGATAACCTAGAAAATAAAAGTCATAGTCAGCTAATCCAGTCACCTGTCTACAACGACCGACGACGGAAAAAGGAAAAGGGATACAGAAGAGGAAGAAGCTGTAGAAACGCAGGCATTTTTTTAATAAGCAGAAAAACCAAAAGAACACCGACGAAAAGGGCAGATGGAGGACACACTATAAACATGGATGAAATTAAAGAAATGATGCAAGCCATGCTAAAAGAAATAAAAGAAATGCGTGCTGAAAATAGGGAATGTAAAGAAGAATTGAACAAGCTCAGAGAAGATAATAACATTATGAAGCAACAGATGCGTCAACTGCAAACAAGAGTGAAGGCACTGGAAGAAGCTGAAAATCGAGCACAGAAGATGGATTGAATAAATAGAAAAAACAATGTAATAATCTCAGGGATACAAATAGAAGCAACCAATCAGGAAGATCAAAGTAAACATATTGAAGATCTCATCAAACGCTATTTATAGATGGACCTAAAAATTAAAAACACCCACAAAATTAGAGACAAAATGTGTGTATCAAAAATTACTAATTTTGAAGACAAACAAAATCAAAGTATTACAGGCAAAAACACGCTCGAGAGCAATGGATATGCAGATTTTCATAAACAGTGATTTAACAAAAAATGAAATGGAAATACAGAAAATGATAAAAGAGAAAGGAGAAGAAGGAAAACGTTTAAATAAAACAATATAAGTTGGATACAAATCTCTTACCGTAAATGGTAAAAAAATGATATGGAATGATATTAGCAAGAGTCTAAAGGAGTAACAAATCAACCTCAGGAAAAATTCAAAAAACTAGCACAACATGGCAAGAAGGATGGACAAAAGAAGACGACCACGCAAGGACTAGGACATGATAATGGATCAAGAGATAATAAGACATGGAAACTGGCTACATGGAACGTAAGGGGACTAGCAGGAAAGGAAATGGAATTGGCTGATGAATTTGACAAGTCGCGTATAAGGATACTGGCATTGTGTGAAACAAAAGGGAAGGGACAAGGTACACGGGAAATTGAGAAAGGTCATTTACTAATATGGAATGGAGTAAAACAGGAACAGAGAGGGGCTGCGGGAGTGGCATGCTTAGTACACAGGAATATATCACAGAAAATACAAAGCTGGAAGGAATATCAGAACGACTATTAAAAATACAATTGGAATTGGAAAATATTGGCAGCGGTTACAAAAAGGCGGTAAAAAGAATTCAGAAATCAACGCCGCCTGCGTTGCATAAATCATTTATAAAAACCCTGTATAACATGCAGAGCTCTATACATCTACCGGCGATGCTATTAGTTATAGTACCAGTTGGTACCGCTAGATAGCACAGCCTGTCGGTAGTACCTTTTTGCTAATTAGTGAATGTGAATCAACGACGTCCGCAACAATCGTTGAACCCGCCAGTGGCGAMGTACCGACAGTGATTCCTTTTTTTGGATTCAAAAGGATCTTCAGCCGCTTAAATACACAAGAATTTTACAAACCAGCTGTAATGAATGAGGGGAAGGTAATAAAATATAGCCGCACTAACGTGCATGGCGATCGACTGATTCATCGACGATTGACAATTAGTGCTCTAGGTGATGAATTTTCTCTTGTTGAGCGCACCACCATATTCAAGACTGTTGCGGAAAAGCTTGTATATCACAAATTATAAGCAAGGTTGATAGCAAAATGCTTAGAAACCAGCATAAAGCCAAAAATTTAAAGTGGATGGGCGCTATGGATTATTATGGACAAGGCGGGGATAACTTATTTTCCTACATTGCTGCGGGCGACCAGACGTAGATATCCTACGACATTCCCAAAACCAGACAACATACAATGCATTGGCGCAATCCAACTTCACCTAAACCGAAAAAAAAAATATCAAGCAATCTTCTTGCATGACTCGAAAAATTATTATGGCAAGCTTTTTCTGGCATGATAAAGGCGTTTCTTTGGTTGAATTCATAAAACGTGGAAAAACAATTACAGCTGTTACTTACTGAGAAGCTCTCGCTAAACTGATACGGGTGCTCCAAAATCGTAGGTGCGGGAAACTGTAGATGGTAATTAAGACTATCCGCTCATGCCCACAGCGCCGCCATATCCAAGGAATAGATTCTCGATTATCGTCGGGAATCACCCACCTTACAATCCCGACCTAGCGACTATTTCCTCTTCTTGCACTTTAAACAGTGGCTTGTTGGATAAAATTTCGAGAACGACCAGGATATAAAAGCTGCCGCTATGATCTGGTTCAACTGGTACCTTTATGCAGACAGGCTGAAGAAGCTGGTGCGATGCTATGAAAAGTGCTTAGAAGTGAAGTGCGAATAATCTTATTTAGTGATACTTTCTTTTAATGACAACGGTCCGTTACAAATATGCCTCGTAATTATAATTCACCTTAAGGTTTTGCAGTCTTAAGCAGTTCTAAGAAGAGTGTTTTGAAGATTGCTAATGAAAATGGGATCCCAATTTTTTAACTGCTATTGTTGATGACCCTGTTCTAGGCACAGAATTTCTTCGTTATCATGTATACGTTATAGATCTAGTCTAGAAGCAAATATATTAAAAGTCAAGAATGAGATAAATTTTACAGTATCGGCTTTGTCAGGCTCTGTATTATATTAAAATTCTTGATTTCTATTCAAGATCCATTTATCTTTGAGCTGGAAAGTGCTAAATATTCCCAAGCCTACTACCTTGACTAGAGTTTTACTTCATTCTTCAAGATTATCAATGAGGTTTTAAAACGCTGCCAAGAAACCTGTTAGTATTACCACACTGAATCAGCCAACTTTGTGGATGCAGAATGGCAGATTCGGTATCCGAGGCATCGAAAAGTTTTCTCTCAGAAGAATAGCTACTCCATAATACAGTATTACCTATTATTATTTTTAGCTGTGTTTGCTTTAAAATACAAAAAATATGTCCACATTAAAAAACAAAAAGGTCCTTACATCATTTTAATAACCATTCTTTAACAATTTTCAACTTCGATAATGAAGTAAACTAAATGCAGCATATTAAGTAGTTTGATACATATAAATAGTTTTTAACCTCTTCTAGAACTCTCTCCTAGTAGCCTGAAGTGTAATGAATTCTAAAATGTTGTAGTTCGAGAATTTCGCACTGGAGCTTTACAACCGTGAATGGTACAACTGGGATAGAAAGAACAGACAAATTCTTTTGCTTTTTCTGCTTTTCAGCCAAAAAGAACATGCTATACACGTGTTTCCACCGGTGACTACCAGAATTCCAGCCATTCTGTGGGTATGTTTTACAAAAAAATTATCAATATAGTATAAGAATATAATTACTTCTTTTTCAGACTTTGCGAAATCTTTACAGCGCATTCACTTTGATACAGTCGGTATCGGAATGAAATAAGAAAATCACAAGTTACTTGTTTGAATGTATATTACTTAACTTTTATTAGCGCTAATATTTGTGAAGGCTCAGCCGTCAACCATGTTGATTAGTTCTTAATAAATATATGAAAGCAGATACTATCAATGCCGATCCTGCACTCTAAACTCCCGCCTTGAATGTAGAAATGAATAATAAATACAAAAAACCTTAAATGGAGTAATAATAATAATAACAATAACAGAAATAATAATAATAGCAAATCCCCTCAGGAGCCTAGGCTATGCTAGGTATGTACATACATACGGATTTAGCGCACCCGTGGTACCTGAGCTGCGGATGGGGGGACAACCGGAATCTCAAAGTGTAAATCAACTATGACGAGCGGAGAATTACTACATGAAAAGCCGTCAACGATGTCTTCCAAATATCAAGCGGTTGTAATTAGCCTTCTTGTAGTAAGAAAGCTCTGCTGCAAACGACTTTTCTCCTAGGTGCTCGTGGGAACGTGTCTCAATTAAATCAATCCGAAAGAGATGGACTGAAGGTCCACCAAAAACCTCTGAAAATAAAATCAGGGAAAATCGGTTTAGCTACGGTTCCTGATTATTGGGAAGAAAGAAGGAGTAATATAGCATTTAATTCATTAACTGTTTTATGATATTGTGGTTAGTCTAAAGTCTTTGAAAAATAGGTATAAAAAATAGGTGAAATGGTTATGTTAGTAATTCCTCATCGAACTCTAAATATTTCACGAGGCAAGGATTTGCTAAACTGCACACTTGAGCAAGTCAAAGGTGACTTACGGTCTCATTTGAGGATGAATCAAAAGATATAGGGCAAACCATATTATTACGTTTAATAAGCCAAAAAATTCCGCAAAGTATACGTGTTCATTTCTACCATAATATACAAGTTAGACGTTACGTAACTTCTCCGATGATTTGCTTCAAATATCAGAGATTTTGTCATATTTCGGCAAGGTGTAATAGGGAGCAAGTTTGTGTATGAGGGCCAACCATGTTAAAATTCTATTTTTATGTAAAGTGCCAAGGGAGTCACTCAGCACGCTCAAAAAGTTTTATTATCTATAAACAAGAAGCTTCCATTTAAGAACTAAAAGTGAAATAGAACTTAACTTTAACGGACGCAAAGCGTAAAGCGGTACCAAACACTCTGATACAAGGAGTATCATATGCAAGAACGGTTGATACGCCCCCAAAGGTGAATGTTCCCGCATTAGTAAAAGAATTTGTTTTGAAATTGTCTTTTAAAGTTACGCCATTGGCTAGTTTTTCATTTGTTACGTTATGAAGCGGAGCTATATAGGGACGTATCTTCAAATAGTCAGAACATGGAGGTTTCCAGAAGTACCAAAAAACGCGAGCAGCGAATACGCTTGCTATGGATAACCAAAGTCAGTTTAACTATAAATAGTGAGTAGTATTCTAATCTACTAATACTAATCCTAATACTACTACTAATCGCGGTCTATTTTGCTAAGCATTTTAGCTTTTCAATAATTAATCTAATAAAAGTCAAAATAAGAATAAACATAATAAGAAAAAAGTCTCAGCAAGACCGAAAATACCACATATACGTCGAAAATATCATCAACAGCAACACAAACACCTTGTAATAGAAATAAGAAGGAAAACTATAATATACATTATATATACGAAACATATGCAAGCTCAGAGAGACTTTGGAAGAAGCTGTTCAAGAACCACAACCAAAATACAAATCAGAGAAGGAGAAAAACACATACGACAACAAGAAAAAAGAGTTAGAAACCACCATGGCAACGTAATAATACTGTTGAGAAACTAAGAAGATATGGAAACAAACCAACTTACAATAAAATTTAAACGAACGTAATGAATCGTGGAAAAAACATAGTGCACCCAGACGACAAATGTCCCGTGGAACAATGTCACCTAATCTACAGCTCTAGGAAACGAAAGGATACACATACGAAAACACCGAGGGAGCGTCGGCATCATCATGAAAGATCAATGTAAAAAGGAAACATGAATCATAATTGCAGCTTAAAAAAAGATAAGAAAGTAATATATGAAGAGGTCTTATATCTCTACACAACTTGAGAGAGCATCTCACATGAAAAGGAAAACAATGAAGCCGCGCTAAGGCAACACCAAACACGGAAACATATAAGGAACGCATTAACTGACTGAATACAACCTGCAAACTTTCCCATATATTACAAAAAGCGTGGAAAATGAATAGCAACAAGCTCAAAGTAGGACGACCGTGCTACAGGTGGAGAACAGCGGTGGAGAGAATCATAACAAAATCAAACATAATGGGAAGATTTCACTTTTTTAGTTTTAGCATACATATAGTACGTCAGAAACAAAACCACGTGGTGCAAACGAAAAATTCAAAATAAAACCCTACGGCTAGTTATGTGCATTTGAAATTTGTCGATCGGAGAGAGGCTAGAAACGTTACCTCGTAGCGAGTCTAGCGGTCTGACGTCAGTAGCGCGCTTTAGCTCATGCACTGCGGTCGCCGCCACGGCTTGCATCGTGCTCCCGGGATGCTAAACATGCTTTCGCGAAAGTGGTGTTTTGTTCCAAAATGCAAAAGCACTACTTATTCGACTCCAAACAAAATATTCGTTACGGTGCCAAAGGAGAAAAAAAGAAGAAATTTTGGTTTGCTGCTGCGCGGCGTTTACTGTCCGAGGTTTCCGAAAAAACTGTGTTTTATTGTTGCGAGGACCATTTTAACGTAAGTCAAGAGATAAATACTGTAAAGGGGGTAGTAATATCTGGGTATATTGCAGCTTGAGGAAGACATGGAAAATTATTTGGAACATAAATTAAGCAGTGTGAGAGCACGGATGAATCCGAACGTAGTGCCACATATATTTGCATGTCAGACCGATAAGCAGTCGTCGAAATCTCTTCGTCCGTCAAGCGAGAAAAGGTCCCGAAAACGACAGGTGTCTTAAAAATTAAACATTCCAGAAATCCAAGAGGAATCACAACCTGAAGAAACAATACCACCACCGTCACCGCAGCCGTCAGTATCTTTCAATACTAGCAATAAAATAGAAGTGGGTTGTCAAACGAGGATGCGATATTATCGTAGTAAAGGGATTCAGGTGAACATGGAACTCAAATTCAAACAAACAGATGCATGCACTTCTCCCATTAAATTGACGCCATCAAGCGAAAGTGCAAAGGAACCTCCAAAAAACGTATGCGCCTGGAAGAACCATCGACAGCAGTCGAACCCCCGGAACCACAAGAACCATCCGATTCAGATATTTATGAACAAAGCCATAGCTCCAGCAGTACTAGCAGCGTTTTATCTCAAAGACATCTCAAGGAGAAAAAGCTGCAGTTTCGGAATGCTTTTATAGAAATCATGGAAAATAAATTACGCATGTATACAGGAATACCAAAAAATCACGGAGAAATAATAGATACATTTCAGAAATGGTCGGAACTGAGAAAACATGCAATTTATCTTACGCTGTATTAAATTAAAAGTAACGCATCATTTTTAAGAATTGGTGATTTGTTTGGACTGTCTGGATCTACTGCAAGTCGCACATTTTCACATGGAGTTGAAGTTTCTGGCCAAGTAGGAATTCGATCAGAAGAAATCTACCCATACAATTCAGGATGACATTTTCCCGCGTACAATCAATAGTCGACTGTTTGGAAATCGAAATTCAAAAACCAAGTTCAGCGCTTCACCAGTCATTGACGTGGTCCGATTATAAGAAATGTAATACAATTAAATACTTGGCTTCATCTACTCCCGATGGATTTATTAATTTCATTTCTTGTGGATACGGTAGCCGAACAAGTGACATTGCTATCCTAGAAGACTGTGGTTATTAGGAAGTCCTCCCGGAGAACTGTGAAGATAGAGGATAGAGGATTCAAACAGATTGAAACTTTGTTACGTAATAAAAAATGTACATTAGTGAGACCCCCCCAGTGTAGCTAGTGAGAAGAAAATGACCAAAGACGAAGTTGTTTTGACGAAATGTATAGCTAGTGTAAGAATCATACTGAACGGATTATTAAACGTATTCGGGATTTCATAACCCTAAGCCCCCATGCCACTGTTAATTCAGAACTGGTTCAAAAAATTGATGTGTTATCGTGATAACATGTGCTATAATTAATTTACAAATACCTATATTGAAGAAGTAGGTAGTCACGTAGTTACTTAATGTTATCATAGTAAATGTAGTTATACATTACATACCTCATATTGTCACAGTAAATGTATAGGTAGGTAGGTAGTAGTAAGTTTATTTATACTGTTTGTTTCGGTTACGATTACCGTAAATTATATTTTCTTTCTTTGGTTTCTAAAGTTGCTTGTTGTTGTGAACGAGTACTGATTACGTAATAATAAACAATGAAGATGAGAGTCTGTAAGAATATCTTGAGTAACAATAAGTGCTTAATATAAGGTAAGTTATTTTGCGAATACAATGAAAATAATTTAATTTACACATCCCGTTACATTTGCTGCTAGAAAAAAAATGTTGCGATAGGTGCCTCATTTATTCCGGTGTTACTATTCAGATCGAGTGGAGAGGTAGTCAGTTTCAAAATAAAAATATTTACATGTATCAGGGCCTGAAAGACTGGTTATTATTCAACTTACTAAGACATACAACTATCCAGCAATATGGGAAAAATATTTAGTTTCCAAAAATTTGTAGCATATTCAATGAGGTGTTCTATAAACTTACTATCGCACTGAACGTGAATCACGCTCAGTTTTCTTACCTCGCTAGTTTTGTTCCAGCAAAATTCTTATTTTAGGCCATGAAGTTAAACAGCATATTCACATCTAATAGCGGCTAATTGTAACAGCTTTCTGATAACCAGGCTCTATTCTGCCTATTATTTACACACGCGCAACAAGAAAATAGAACGGACACTTACGGCGTTTCGCATGCATGCTTGTGAGGGCGGAGTTTCGAGCGCGCTACCGACGTCAAGCCAATCCGTTTTCGTAACTTTGGAGGGTTTTAAACTTTAATGKGGTTGTAGCCCTCGGTCACAAATCGTTATTGCAACACATTTGTAGGTTTTCCTAGACCCAATGAAGTGAGATACTAGCGACAAAAAAATATTTCTGATGTTATATTGTATTATTTTCGCCCTCTAAAGTTTTCTGCCAAATCCAAATATTGCTAGCAACGTCACTTGACCCGGCTAGAGTGGGGAGTGTGGTGGGATCGCATTTCACCACGGTAAACCTACCGTGATTTCGCGTTTGACTCATAAAAGAGACATCTGTTCAGTGTTGCCAACTAAGCGGATAAAATTCTCGCCCAACGGAAAAATATACGTTTCAGCGGTTAGGGGATATTTTAATTGGAATGAGAAAGTTTTTAAGTAATATTAACTGTTTCACTTTAGCGTATAAATATGGGAAACTTAGATATGAAGTATCTACAATCGATTTATTTATGCTAGGTGACTCGATGATTACTGTATTCCTTGCCTGGGAAATATTATATTTCCTGCTTCTTTTACCTACCAATCCAAAATTTTACCAATGTCTCACACAGACTGTCAGATGATGCAGATATTATTATCTTAAACCAAGTAAAAAGCAACAAAACATATTTCTGGAAGGAACACGATAAGCACGACAACGTTATAGCATAATATGTAGGAAACTAATAACTATTTATGTAAAATAAATAATAAATCCCCTTGTATATCAACAGATTACCCCGTCTTAAAAATTTTAGCGGATTCGATGCGGCAATCTAGCGGTATTTCTATCCGCCCCAGTGGCAACACTGTTCAGATAGATCTGTTTACATTTGCGTTTGGCTTGGCTTTGCGGAGATTTAAATTTTATGTTTTTGTCTTTATTTTCTTTAACGCAAGCGACTTGCTGTTAGTGATGCACCTACTGCATCACACCACAATTTTCGTCTCGATTTTTCTTCGGGTACAATTAAAAGTTTCTTCTCTAGAGAAATAATTCTAGTATTTGCGCATATTAGCACAAAACATTTCTTTTCAGCAGCCATTTCGTCCGCGTTTTGAACAATATAATCGTGATCGATAAACAAAAGCAAAAAACACGAGGGTTACTGAGCAGTTATGAATGACGCTCTTCGTCCGTTCTTCGGCACGTCGGCAGTTGACAGCGAAAAACACGCATAGGCAACTGGAACGCTGAAAATTATTGTGCCCTGGCAACAACACACAGCTGCTGCCAATCACAAGCGGCAGGGTCAACCTACGTCACATATTCAAATATTTAAACTTTACCATTTTTTTACGTTTATCTAAGCGATTAGGAAAAAAATGAATCAACTGGGGTCTGTTATTTTTATGTAGATTCATATTCTGCAATAAAAAAATATGGTCTACAACCCTATTCGCGTTTTAAGCATGTGGGGCTATTTTTTTTTCAAAAATGTTTTCGCCATAGCATTCCATTCTTCCTAATTGACCAAACTAGTGCGTTTATTATGTCCGTTAGATATTTTGCATTCTCCCTATTGAAGAACAGTGGTCAGAAATCGCAAAAGTCAAGAAAGCAATAAATAAGGAAGTCTTAAAGTTGTATACAATTTCAGGAACCAGTCCGTCCGATGGAGAACAAGAACAATGCAGCCGAACTAAGCTATCATCCAACACGGAGGTAACATGGAAGTAAAAACTTTAAATCGATTACGCATCTTAATACGAGATACTATTACAGACAGGTTAGACTGAGTCCCACTCAATTTGCGAATAAATGACGAACTAAATTATAACGCCCCCTTTACGTAGTGGTAGTAGAGGAAACTTACGGGAGCAAAGTCCTTATTGCCATGGATTGACTTAATGACTTACAACATGCTAAGTCGCTTGAGGGGTTCTTCCTTCTCCAGGGTTGGATGTGAGGTGGCGGTAGATGAACATCGCTTATGTTTGCTGTTTCAAAACAATACCCAACATTCTTACTTATATTTCCCAATGACGTTTAATGAATTGTATATAACAGCCATTCGAATATTTTGAACAATTAGGCTATTTAGAACACAACTATCGAAGTGACTGTCAAGGGGCACCTGCATAGGCAAAGGCAAAATAAATAGATAAGCATCTCTCGTGGTGGGGTAGGTTCATACAAAACGCCTGCAGTGTCACTAGGCTAAACTACACACGAATATGCAACGTCGATAACATAGGAAACTGCTTTAAATGGTGGTCCATTGTTACCTTCGAAGTTACTTGTCAGATAATTTCAAACAGCGATGAAATAAACTACGTGCAAATTAAATAAGAGATTACGTAAGAATAATTTGCAATTAAATAACGATAAACAAAGAAAAAGCTGTTTGGTATTCACAAATAATTATAATGATCATAAATGTACAATTTATAAATATGGCAAACTACTTTGTTTAAGTCGTTCTTCAGGTAGTCGAAATAAGTCATCAAAATGCTTGTGACAAACCAGATCCAAATTACTTTGTCGTTTTTAATGCGCTTTAGTCATATTTGGTACATCTGAAACAAGTATGCACTTTTTAAACAGACCTTCATTGCAAATAAAAATATTACTAAAGGGCCTATTTTTATATGCATATACAGGGTGGCCCATTAGTGTATGGACGGAATATTACGCAATTGTGATTACAGATTTTTAAATTATGCGAGTGCAGCGTGGTAGGGAGTGCTTAAGACTACAAAATAAAAATATTTTTACTCCTCCCCCCACATATACGGGGATGGTCCAATACATGCTTATATTTTTTTTAAAATGCAACACCCTGTATATTATTACATTTTTTGATTTTTCTTTTAATTTTAATGGGACCTAATATAACATATATGGGGTCTAAAATACATTGTTGTAAAGTTATTTAATATTTTTTCCAAAATTTTGACGTTTCTTAAAATTATTATATTTTCAAATCTTTTATAGCTAGAGGTATGCAGTTTCCGYATGKATGTTACCTATAGATATAAAGGATTAATATAAGAATAGCTAGTAGTACTAATATTTACTTTTTTTTTGGGTGTTCTTGACGACCGGACGTATGTATAGCGAGCTGCGTAATATAACTCGAAAATCGGGCTATTACAAGTTCCAAAACAAACTAGAAAGCGAATTGTGATTGTGTATTTTGAGTACAAAGCAATTGAAATAGTGTACAATTAAAAACTACAAGTGATAAATTTGATACAGACCACAAAACTGACATTTCCTGCAGACCGAGTTAAAGAGAAATCGCGTTTGCCATCTTATCAGTAGCGTTTTTCGGATCGCCTTATTGTTGAGGTGGACGGCCTTACCGTTGTAGCGCTGGAGTTGGCGTTTGTCAAGGTCGTGCGCGCGAAATTTTTAAATATTAACTGTATAAAATAAGAAGCCAAATGAGCGCAGCGCGAAAAAATATGGATAGCGACGATTATTCCACTGACGAGGGGAGCAAGAAGAGGAATAGGGAGGAAGAAGAAAGCCCGTTTTATAAAAGTAGGAAGACGCAAAGGTCGCCAGCCAAAGCAACCAACATCTCAGAGGACAAACTGGATAAGGTCTTAAATATGATGTCAAACTTAAGCACGCAAGTCCAGAGTTTGACGGCAGAAGTACAAAAGATGGGAAAGGATCAAAATAAGCTCGCCGAGGAAATAAAAAGCTTAAGATTAGAGAACGAAACACTGATCAAAGAAAATAAGGAAATTAAAAAGGAATATATGCAAATGAAAGAAGAGGTCAGATCAATGAGTTGGAGAATTAACAAACTGGAAGAGGCTAAGAGAGAAAACAATATAGTTGTAACGGGCATGGAAATAATTACAGAAGAAAATGCTGTCATAAAGGAAACAGTAGAAAACCTTGTAAGAGATGTTATGGGACTAGAAATTAAAGCAAAAGCAGCTCACAAATTGGGACCAAAAATATGCTTAGTGGAGTTGAACACAAAGGAGGATAAATTGAAGGTGATGAAAAATAAGCAAAAGTTGAAGGCTTTAAAGGATAAAAAGATATTCATAAACAACGATTTGACTCCTGAGGAAAGAAATATAGATAGAAGTATTAGGAAAATAGCCCACGAAGAAAGAAGTAAAGGAAAAAATGTATGGTATGGTTATCACAAAATAACCGTGGATGGGAAGAAATATATATGGAATAGAGACAAGAGCGCACTGGAAGAGGTTCAATCAACAAAGGACATGCCAAAAAACTAAAGTGCAATAAAATAAAAGCCGAGGTTAAACAAAATTCGACCACAGCTATGGACAAGGATAATGAAACAGGTTTAAATTTATGGAAAATGAATGGCAATTGTGGAGTTAGAAACCAAAATGATACAAGAGAAAAGATAGCAATGCTGCAAAAGATAGGAGAGAATGCTTTAATAGCCACCTGGAATACAAGAGGATTATGTGAGGAAGGTGCACTTAAGCATCTCAACAATGAATGCAAAAAACTTAATTGTGATGTAGTAGCGATTCAGGAGACTAGACAAATTGGAGATGAAGTAATAGAGCTACAGGATTATATTTTCTTTAATAGTGGTGGACGAAGCAGGTTTTTGGGCACGGGGTTCATGGTAAATAGAAAACTGAAAGGAGCAATACTACAATTCAAGGCTATATCAGATAGAATGTGTTATATGAGATTTAAAGGAAAATACCAGAAACTTAGTTTGTTAAATATTCATGCACCATCGGAGGATAAAAATATTGATGTAATAGAAGAATTTTACAGTATACTGGATAGAGAATACGAAAACATACCAAAATATGACTTAAAGATAATTTTGGGKGATGCAAATGCAAAAAATTGGAAAAGAAGTTATATATAGACCTGTAATTGGAAAATACAGCAAACACAATGAGACTAACGAAAATGGGCGACTTTTAATTGATTTCGCGAAGGAAAAAGTCTAATTATTAAAAGTACAGACTTCCAAAGGAAAGACATCTATAAAGGTACATGGAGAGCTCCCGATGGCAGTTATGTAAACCAAATAGATCATGTACTCATTGAAATGGTAGATCAAAAGAACATCAAAAATATTAGAAGCTACAGAGGCCCCGATGCCGACTCAGACCATTATATCGTAGGAGTTAAGCTTTCACAAGAAATTCCGAGACAAAAGAATGAAAGAAGAAAGAAAATACAAGATAAAGTATGCAGAAGATTGAACAACATTAGTGATAGAAATACATATACACCTAAATTGTGCTTAGAATTGAAAAATTTACAAGGAAGCAAAGACGTGGACGAAAATTGGAATACGCTTAAGGAAGTAATGGAATTAGCATTGCAGGGGTGCAGCGGGATAAAGAATATGGGTAATAAAGGTAATGGATGGTTCGATGATGAGTGTAAAAAGGTTTTAAAAAGTAGACAGCAATCACGAATAGAAATGCTTCAAAGTGAGACAGAAAGTGCAAAGATGAAATACTCAAATGAAAGGTAAAAATGTAAAAGAGTGCTCAGAGAAAAGAAAAGAAAATATAATGAAGGAATAGTCCGATCTCTTGAGGAGAAGTTTAAGAATAAAGAAGTTAAAAAGCTGTACTTAGGTATAAGAAATGAGAAGCAAGGGTTTCATCCAAAAACTTTGTTTCTAAAAGATAAGGGAGGGCGGCTAATTGCAGACGAGAATGAAATGCTAGAAAGATGGGTTGAACACTTTAATGAATTATTAAACAGTGATGTACCAGTTGAAGGACAACAAATAAACAGTGGGCTGAACAACAGAGTGGAGGAAGAAGCACCGGACAAGGATGAAATAAAAGAGTTTTGGAAGACATGAAAAATAATAAGAGTCCAGGAGGCGATAATATTACAACTGAAATGTTTAAGTATGGCGGAGAATATTTACTGGAGCAGGTGCATAAACTCATTAAGGAAATCTGGATACAAGAAAAACTGCCTTGCGACTGGTCAGAGGCTGTTTTGTACCCAATATACAAGAAAGGAGACAAGCAGGAGTGCGAAAACTACAGAGGAATAGCATTACTTAATATTGGGTACAAAATATTGACAGCTTGCATTAAGGGCAGGCTCGGAGACAGAATGGGTGATATAGTAGGAGAGTATCAGTGCGGCTTTCGCGGCGGAAGAGGAATTGTAGACCAACTCTATACTTTAAGGGAAATACAAGCCGAAAGCTATCAACATCAAAAGCACACCGAAATAGTGTTTATAGATTTTAAACAAGCATACGATAAAGTGAAACGGCATAAACTGTATGAAGCTTTGGAAGAATTCGAAGTACCTAGCAAGATAATAAGATTGATAAAAATGACTTTGCAAAACACTGAAAATAGAGTAAAGTTTAATGGTAAGCTGTCACGAAAGTTTAGAGTTGGAGAAGGTTTAAGGCAAGGGGATCCGTTATCGCCCATTCTGTTTAATGTAATGTTAGAAAAAGTCATGAGAAAAGCCAACATAAGTCGCTCAGGTCTAGTGTACCACAAAAGGCACCAGTGTTTGGCTTTTGCGGATGACATCGCTATATTAACTCGCAGTTCCCCGGAATTGCGGACAGTGTTAGAGCGCTTATTAACAACTGCAACCGAAATGGGCTTGGAATTAAACGAAGCAAAAACTAAATACATGAAGTGGATTGATGACGAATACAATATGGGAAGGAAGCTAACAATAAGGCTTAGGAGTGGCAAGGTGTACAACTTCGAGGAGGTGGAGCGTTTTGTGTATTTGGGTACAGTGTTTACAAGAAAGCCAGACATAAGTGAAGAAATAAGAACAAGGCTGCTTGCGGGTAATAGATGTATTATGGCTTTGAGAAATGTAATGTACAATAAAGTAATATCTCGATCTTTAAAACCACAAATCTATAAGACTGTCATTAGACCAATAGTTACATTCGGAAGTGAGGTGTGGACGTTGAAAAAATGTGAACAGTCAATGTTGTGCGCGTGGGAAAGAAAAGTGTTAAGAAAAATCTTTAGAGGAAAACTGGTGGATGGAATGTGGCAGCGAAGGTCGAACTATGAACTGCAAGAACTTTATAAAGAACCAAATATAGTGGGTATCGTAAAGGCCCAGCGGTTGGGGTGGTTGGGACACATAGTGAGAATGCCGGAAGAACGAGTGCCAAAAAGGATACTGAAGAGTGAAATTGGAGGAAGGAAACGATGAGGAAGACCCAGGGAAAGATGGAGAGATGAAGTAGAGGAGGATGTAGGCTATGGAGAAAAAAATGATTACGCTTTTATCAGCTTTAAACTGTCAATGGTTGCTTAGTATTATTAGTAATTTATCTACGGATTTAGTGTACCTAGTTTTCAAAAATGACTCATTATTCTCAAAATGAACTGGTTGACATGGTGTTCATCCTGGGAGAATCTGATAAAAATCCCTTATTGGCAAGTAGGGTTTACGCTGCACGGTTTCCTGATAGGGAAAGAAAGCCGAGGGAAGAGACATTCAGAAAAGTTTTGAATAGGTTTTTGCCGACAGGATCTGTGGTGTATAATAAGCATGATAGGGCAAAAAATTCATTAACTGAAGAAAATGAATTTAACGTCATGACTGCGTCGTAGAAGACGTTTATATAAGTTATAGACAACTAAGCCGAAATTTGGGAATATGCCACACTTCAGTACAATGCATCTTGAAGAAAAATAGGCTCCATCCTTACCGGTTACAACTGCATCAAGAGTTGGTCGAAGGCGATTTTCAAAGCAGGACTAACTTCTGCGCCCTAATGTTAGAAAAACTGAGCGACGATGAGGATTTTTTAAGAAATGTGCTTTTTACGGACGAATCTACATTTCACAGAAATGGATTTGTTAATTGCCACAACTATCATTAGTACTCCGATGAAAACTCGCACCATTTACGAATGAAACATAACCAACACAGGTGGTCTATGAATGTATGGGCTAGAATTATCGGAAGCTACATAATAAGGACTTTTTTGAAGGTACCTTAAATTCCGTGCGATTTAGAGATTTTATAGAGAATGAACTGTTTGATTTGCTGGAAAATGTTCCTTTGGCTTACGTAAGGGATATGTATTTTCAATACGACGGAGCTCCTGCCCACAATGGCCAATAAGTGATAATGTGGATTAACAACAGATTCCCAGAAAAATGGATAGGAAGAGCAGGGCCAGTTAATTCCCCAGCAAGGTCACCTGACCTAACACCGATTGACTTTTTTTGGTGGGGCTATATTAAAAATATTGTCTACCATACTCCACCTACGACGGTGGAAGATATGAAAAATAGAGTAAGGGAAGCGTTCAGGGGTATTACACCCGAAATCTTAATTAAGGTGGCGGTCTCATTTCGTAGTAGAGTTGAAATGTATTTACACTACAGCGGTCGTCATTTTGAACATTTGTTGTAGGTTGCAGTGCCATTACATTTCCTTGTTTTCACATACTTTTGTTACTTGTTAGGTTCCTTGTACTTCTTTGCCTCCTTGTATTCGCATACCTACTATTGTTACTTGTGAGTTATTTAGTTGTGTTACGTTCCTAGCATTTTGTTGCTTTGTTGTTTTCAGATACATTTGCTACTTTTGTGTTGTTTTGTTGTGTTACGTTTCTTGTATTTTTTTTTGGTTCGTTTTCACCTATCACCTACTTTTGTTATTTCTTTTATGTTTTATGGGTTACGCTTGTTGCTCTTGCTTTTTAACGATGCTTTTGAWATTTCAATTAAACCATAATACTTATGTGTTGTCTATATTTTATTTGTTTTTTTTTTAATTCTAAATATTATATTAATGTTAATATGACTAAAGCAGTACAAACATAATTTTCTCAAAAATTAATGAAGGTAGACACATACATATGTAGTAGAACTACTGACATCAAGCTAACATTGACAGTTTGAAGCTAACAAAAGCACATTCATTGTTTTCCCCATAGCCTACTATAAAAAGGACTAAAATATAACTAAACCTAAAAATATGCAATTTTCTTAAAAACTATTAGAGATAAATACATACTTCTTTGTATCATATAAGTGGAAATTAATTTGCGCATTGAACTACGGTGAAAGTAAAATAGGGTGCTATTTAAAAAAATCGAGTTGCCTGGGATTGAATATGATCAACTTTCTAAAGTAAATTTTAGTACTACTATAGTTAGTACCTAAAACTCCCCAGGCTCGTATTTTCTTTATTTATTTAGGTACAACCTTATGTTATTATGTCAAATAGTAGGTTTTTTTAAACTCTTTAAAAATAGAATATTGGATGTCCAAATTTTTTTTTGCAGATTATCATATTTTGCAAATAAAGTTAATTTTTGTAAATATTTTTTAACCTCTCCCCGTGTAATAAATATTGCTTTATAGTTGGATGCCGGCTTTTATTTTCTTCAATTTGTATCTTTACCATGTGTGCGTAATTTTTACTCCTTCTTAGTGAAAAAACAAGAAAAACTAGTTGCCGCCATTTTTCAGAAACATGTTCAGAATTTTGTGTTGCTTTAGTAGCTTATTACGGTATAAATTATGCCTACATACCCATCGCTGCACACAAAACCCCAAAGTTTGGAGTAACTTTTTAATAAATAAAGTACAAAGTTCGTTCTACACACACAGAGAGAGAGAGAGAGAGAGAGAGAGAGAGAGAGGGGCTAGGAAACGAAACCCTGCGATGAGGCTAGTGCGTGATATAGAAAACCAAACTAGCCTCATCGCAGGGTTTCGTTTTCTAGCCTCTCTCTCTCGCTCTCTGTAGAACGAACTTTGTACTTTATTTATTAAAAAGTTACTCCAAATTTTGGGGTTTTGTGTACAGCGATGGGTATTTAGGCATAATTTGTACCGTAATAAGCTACTAAAATAACACTTAAAAAATTCTGAACAACCCTATTAACAAAAATGGCGGCGAATAGTTTTTCACTGAGAAGGAGTAAAAATTACGCATACATGGTAAAGATACAAATTGAAGAAAATAAAAGCCGGCATCCAACTATAAAGTAATATTTATTATACGGGGTAAGGTCAAAAAATATTTACAAAAATTAACTTTGCAAAATATGATAATTAAAAAAAATATTTGGACACCCAATATTCTATTTTTAAAGAGTTTAAAAAGACCTACAATTTCATATATAACTTAAGGTTGTACCTAAAAAAATACCGATAATACGAGCCTCGGGAGTTTTAAGTGGCGGACCCTGTAGACCTCATCTTAATGTATGTTGGCAAATATGGCAAACCGAGGGCTTTTAAACACATTGCTCCCAACTCTTTGCCACTGTATTAAAAAAAAACAGCGAAATGTTCAGAAATTTTTGGATATGTGCCGACTTCTAAGGAAAGCAGTGCTCTTAATTAACAATGCGCCGTGCATCCTAATGAAGTCGAACCTGTCAGTTATATTTATTCCTCCTAATGTAACTTCTCTACTTCAGCCGATGGACAAAGGAGTTTTAGAGAATTTAAAACGTAATTATTGGAATTCATTTTAGAGAAAGTGAAAGGGGGAAATGCAGTTTGATTGACGCTATAAAACAAATAAACCGCAAGGATGTGGTGTACTGCGCAGCAGATTTATGGAACAAAGTAAGAATGTCCGCATGATAAAAATCCTTGTCTAAAACAATAAACAGGAAGGCCCACCAGTACCAGACGATGAAAGTGCGGAAGATCATGAAACCATGTTTGACTTGCTCAAGAAATTACCAGATTGTGAGGACGTGACCGAGGAGAACTTTTGACTGAATCGGACATAGTTGCTTTAGCGGAATCATGCAGGCAATTTCATTGAAGTCGACATCGATAATGAAGAGCATACTGATATCGCACGGTAATGGGCAGCAAGCTTTGGAAAGGGCTTTGACGTATGTAAAACAACAACCAGACGCGACACCCAGTGATGTATTACTACTCAGAAGCTGGAGGGATTACGCAACAAAACACAGGAATAATAAACTTACACAGTCTGCACCTGATTTATTTCTTACATTGCAATAGATATGATATACATATGTATCTGTGTACATACTTGTCAATATGTTCAAAAATAAAGTTTTTTTTTTATTTTCAGGCTTATAGTCGTTATTTGAAAGCAAAGACACATATATATGCACATATCTACATATATACGTAATGTACATTACATATATAGTGCACAGTTTTAATTATGCGAAAAAATCGGTCAACAGCAATGGAGTCCGGTCCACAATATTCCGCATAATCAAGCTTCTAGTGCATTTTGCAAACCATGTGACCTAGGAGGATAATTTTCTGATTTCGCAACAGAGATATCTCAGAGTTCGCGGTAAAATTTGTAAAACTAGGTAATGTTCTTTACCACAAGAGAACTATTACGAGGAAGTACTATTCATTCGGCTAATAGTTTGTAATATTACCGGGAAGCCAAAGCTTTACTTACAATATTTGTCGCTTAGCTCTCGTAAATTTTAGTTTTAGTAGTGAAGTGAAAAGTTACTCCGGTAACGACTACAATTAAAATGCTTTATTTACAAGGCACTTATAAATGGGGCTGACCTGATAGATAATTAAAAAATGATGGGCTCTTCATTTTCGACATCTACAATTACGACAAAAAAATGATCGAAAACTCGATACTATAAGTTTAATTAATGAGGCGGCTTTAATCATTGCTTTTACGACTATTATTTATTTGTCTGACCTGGTTTCTAGAGATACTTTCTCAAATAAAATATACTGGGTCCCTACAAAGTATGGAACCTGGAGGATATTTCAGGTTCTATTCGACCGATTGTTCTGAAATTGTGCATGGGCTTATGGGTAATTAAAATGCATTTTCTGCAATTTTTTCAATTCCGTGTCAGCTCTCGTTCCCGAAATATGGGCGCAAGTTGCATTTTTTAAAGGGAAAGGGGGATCAAAAAGCACATTATTGAAAAATATATTTTTACTGATTTCTAAAATGTATCACATCGTTACAATTTATTGCTTCTCAGATGAGAAAATCGCAAATGCAAAAATTGAGCCTGGCAAAGAATGAAAACAATTTTCTTTATCGCTAAAATGGACAAAAAAGCCATTTTTTTTGGCTGATGATAATTTTTGTTTAGTTCGTTTAATTTATTGCGAATTGGGTACCCTAATAAATGTAAAAAAACAAGAACATGTTTCCGTGAAAAATGCAATATTCGCATTAAAAAAGATGCTCAAAATGTTCCCGATTTACTTCCTGGCAGTAATGTAGCCTTGAGTAAGTTTTCCAATGTTCTTTATAGCATATTTGGAGGTAAGTTCTGAATTTCTGGCCTGATTTGTCATTTTAAATCTTCTGCATTTTGTGGCCGATCAGCATAAATACGATATTTGGTATACCCCCCCCCCCACGGGCAAAAATCAAGCGGCGCCAGATCAGGGGAACGCGCTGGTCATTCTATCGCTCTGCGCCTACCAATCCACCTGTCTGGAAATATCGCATTCAAATACCCATTACCCGTGCACCATCTTGCTGAAACCATATTTGTTCAGAAAGACGCGCAGTATTGTCACGATTAGGGAACAGGCGACTAAGTTCTGGAATAATGTGTTCGCGCAAGAGCTGTAAATTCTTGACCGCATTCAAATTAAAAAAGGCCCAATAATGCACTTACAGATTATACCACACCAGACACTCACTTTCTGAGGGTGTTGTGTGTAGACTTGTTCCATCCAATGTGGATTTGTGTCCGACTAATTTCTGAAAATGTGTCACTTCAAATTACCATTGAGGCATATATCATCATCTTCATATATCATGTTCATAACAGTTTCGCAAAATTCTATCCTACGATGGAAATCATCTTCGCGCAGTTCTTGTAATAAGTGAATTTTGTATGGATGAAACTTCTCTTTTTTCAAAATTTTCTGAACAGATCTTAACTGAGGGATTGCGATTGCAAATAACAAAGTGAATGAAAATTATCAGCAGTCGCGAGGAAAATGGAGACACCTGGAGTTTTTGTCCTTACTTAGCGATAACGAATATGGTTCTTATCCCGAAGTTTTTTGCAAGACCCAAGTTTGTTATCACACTTTTATCAACTAAGAAGCAATATTTGAAATCAGGAAAAATTATACTTTTCAACGATGTGCCTTTTGACCCCCTTTAACATTCCAAAAATGCAACTTGCGCCCATATCTCGGAAACAAGAGCTGACACTGAGTTGAAAAAATTCCAGAAAATGCATTTGAATTACCCATAGGCCCATGCACAATTGCAGAAAAGTCGGTCGAACAGAACCTGAAATATCCTGCTGGTTCCATACTTTGCAGCGACCCCGTATACATTACTACAGGAAAAGTTTTGATATGTTCTAATGCATTAGTTGCTTATTTGATTTAAAACACTGCGAGGCGCCTGCACTATTAATAAATATTGAACATCAAAGCTTTAAAAAAACTGACTAAAACAGTAAAGCTTTTTTTTTTAMTTTTATAATATAATGATTGTAAGAMGCACTTAATTGGMTTTACAGCCCAATATATTTCTGAAAAGCTATTGGGAGCTTTGACAGGGAAATTGAATAGAACTTTGGCGGTGCAGTGGCAGCACATTTAATCGGCATGTTTTCGGGTTCGATTAACAGTCAAAGCTGGCAATACTTTTTCAGTAAAATATTGGCCTATAAACCCATTAACTACGAGGGAGAATGCTTTCAGCGTATTAAATACTTCTTATAATCATTATTAAAACATTCATTCGTGATAAATATCTATATCTCTACCTTTGTATTATAATGATGCATAAATATAAATATATTGCAAATCAAATCAGAAAAGTTTATCTGTAATTCTGTATTCTTTTTTGGGGGAAAGCGACAAGAATTCGGAGCATTTCAAGCTGCGAAGAAATATTTGTTTCCTTATCTTTATGCACTTCAGCAGTGTTATTACTAGTAATAAAACAATGACGTTTGCGTTATTTTGTAAGTAAAAAGTTCTATGATTATTTTGGCACAGAATAATGAATACAGACTAAATATTAGCTTTAATTAAACAAATCAGACAAGCGATCCTTGAAGGACTTTCTATTTGCCTACATTACAAAAAGCATWATTAAATAATATTTTTTTAGGTGATTGCAACTGCATAGTTAGTTTATACTGCTTATAAATGAATAAAACAATTACTTATATAAACAGTGGACACGTGCAATTTTAATAACAATCATAGTTATATTATTATTTTAGTTATTCTGATCTGTGGTATGTTTATACTAACCTGTGCAAAAAAAATTCCAACAGATTTATTATATTAATATTGGTCTTGCTATGGCACAAGATACCATAATTTCATTGTGCGAAAGTAACACACGACAAATATTCAAATTATCTTATAAGTCACAAAATTACTTTAAGACATTACTTTCTCCGACAAGATACCATAATTTCATTGTGCGAAAGTAACACACGACAAATATTCAAATTATCTTATAAGGTCACAAAATTACTTTAAGACATTACTTTCTCCGACAACTGTCAAATGTGGCGGATTAGTAATAACAATACGGTGGATGTAAGGACAAGTTATGCGATTTAAGCTCCTTCCTTTCTACCCTCTCGGTCGTCATATTCTGGAACACATTTGAAGTTTTGTTATTAATTTTTACTGCTTATGCAAAAATATCAAACGTTTTAAATGGTACCAGGTGCTAGTATGCCAACATTGCTCAAAACCTTAAAAGTCGGCGCATATCCTAGTATCTATTGATTTTATTTAAGGTTAAGAAAGCATTTCGAGAATTCCAGACCAGACCGTATTAAATATGACAAAAAATAATACAAACTGCCTCAGTATCGAAACTCGCAGCAGTTAGTCAAATCGCATTATATTTTCGTGATTAATTGTATATGTGCGGGGAAAGGCGTAGGGGCCGGACATTTCTACATTATCTATGAGATTGTACTCATTTGCGAAAGCATTGTAAATAGAACACTTTAATAATGATCGTTGCAAGAACCACAGGTTTGGAGATCTTTTTACAAAAAGACAAGATCCATAAAGGTAAGCAACGATTGTTGTAAACAAACGTATAAATAATATGTAATGTATGTATAGTAGTGTGTATTTGTGTATTTCGAGTTCTTTTTTAAATTATCATGCAAATTTGTGTAGAATCACCTGTACCTATCTCCAAGTGAAAAATAAAATATATTATAGAAGATTGAGTTATGTATTGGATGCTCATGTAACCTACTAAATTTTGATTCTTTTATTGCGCAATTGTACTCGTAATTTCACAGTTCTCTAATCTTGGTTTAATTTCTCTTCTCTAAAATAGGGGTGACATTAACTTGCATTTGACCATTTTTCGCAGAAATCGCAATTAACAGGATATAAGTTTTGTGTGATACTTAATCTTTTACTTTTTAAAAAATTACTGAATTTCGCAAATCTTTTGAAAGGGCTGTTTCACGAGTCATAATGCTATAATAATAGTCTAAAATATTATAGTAAAGACACAAAAACACATGTTGCATCTTAACACTGTCAACTCTTATTAACAAACTGTCACCTCTTAATTTGTTTTCCATGGCTACTTGATTTTCCGATAAGGGTCATTTTTGGTCCAACTTATATGCGACAGGAAAATTAAACACGTTTATAAATGTTTGCCTGTTTATAAACTGTACAATCAACAAGCATTTGTTACTATGTCAAATCAGTACCTATGTTATTTCACATACGAAAAAGTGAATCTTAGTTTCTTAGTATAAACTGTGGTATAAACCCTGCAAATACTGTGTCTTTGTATTTCGCTGTAAGTGGTCCAATACATATGCGACTGGGCTCGTATTATATACGTATACTATAACGTATTTTGCTGTGGGATTGCCAAGTCATTAAATATAGAAATAACGATGTCTAATATTGATACGGTCATTATAAATTTATAACTAACTAATTAGTAACCGATTTATAACACAGTTGTTGAATGGGTGCTTCCACAGATACTAACTAAAATAAATGACTTGGTTTTATGAGATCTCAGAACCTTTTACGGTGAAACAACTGCGTTACGAGACCTGCATTTTTGTACAATTTTGTTTTTGATGGGATTTAGGTATTGTTTACGCTGATTAATAACACTTCATTTTGTTAAAGCAAAATTGTGTCCATATGGTATATTCCTCTGTATATTTTATTGAAAGCATTTTTTTGGGTGTAGGTATGCAACATTACAAGTACATATGCATAACCGAAAGTAAAACTTAAAAAATCTCAAAATAACACCTATTATAAACAACTAGCTCACGTAGTCCAGGTGTGAGGTTAAACTAAGACATCGTTTAAAAAATATTCAAAGATGACCATTTACTAAATGACATCGACATCTTTAGCAAGTACAAAGTTGCAAGAACAATGAAGTCAGCAGATACTGGAGAATTGTGAATTTAAAATGGTACAACAGGAGAATTGAAACTATAAACTATAACGAAAATTAATAAACATCAGTTCTGGTCAATCTATTCGGTCCCCACGACTAGTTTCGCCTTTGTTGAGGCTTCCTAGGTAGGGATACCGAGTTCATTGACCACTGACCAAAGCAGACTACCATCTTATATATAGATGTGAATACAATCCTGCAAACCTGAAATTTTTCAAAAATCGTCATTTTTTTAAAACAATTGAAGGTAAGTGCATGTAGGAATCCAAAAATGCACAACAATAAAGAATGGGCCAAATGAACTCATTTCTTCCATAATTTCAATACTATTGAAAGTAGGAAAACAAAAAACACAAAAATCATTAGATCTTTAAGTACTTTAACTTAAGATTATTTTCAAAGATGACGGTCTTCCTGTATTTCTGCACACTATATTTTTATGAAACAATCTTTATTACAATTTTCATCTCAAAATATTTACCACAGACTAAGGTGATGCATTTTATATTCAACTCTTCCTGTAGCTCGTAGTTTCTGACCAGTAATAAATTAGGAAATAGCTTCTATTAATTAAATTAAGTAAAGTTTGGTTTATTGAAATACTTGAATCTATAACTGTCTAGGCATATTTGACAATTTATTCTACGTATGTGTTAAACTTTCATGCTGTTGCTGTTTCTGTTGGAGAACTGGATATCTTTTTTATGCTTCACCAAATACCATGCTACCAGTACTAATCCTTACACTTATTTTCCCAGTAAGACTAATTCCGTTTTTCTTTGTTTCAGTCGAGTATTTTCCGTTCTTCAGAAAAATAATGTTATTATATTACAACAACGTATGGGTTAGACTACTGTGCAAATTCTATTTGCCCTTGTTCTTTGTAACGCATGTTACCATGATGTTCCTTAAGGAATGGAATGCAATAACTTTGTTTGATGCAGCAGTTGTGGTCGTGGCTTTTCACGTAAGTTATTACACAAACCATATGATATTCAATTAACCCTAATATAGCGCATGGTTGACGGGACTAGCACTAGCCGTTTATCTGCAGTATTTAATATACAATTGGGCATTTTCCACTAATCGCAGTAATCTGCGATATGGTTAAAAATGAGCTCCCTTAACGCGTGCGTGCGTGCGTGCGTTCGTGCGTGCATGCGTGCGTGTGTGCGGTATATGCGGTAACAGACGGTCCGGTATAATGCCTTCAGCGGTACAGATTTCCTCCAACGTTCGAGAAATGTTACGAGGTCTCCTCTACCATCAAAACAAAATATTGTTAGTACCTTACTAAACGCATATAATAATTTACTTTTATAGTGCCCTTGTGTTTGTTCGCTTACATATACATTATAAGCTGCACTAAACAGAAGATTATATATAATTAAACTTTGGTTACAAGATCATGAACTTTTTTTAGTCGCTTAGTTCGTAAAGTGAAGAAAATATCCTTCTTGTATTTAGTACAATAGTGGATCACGTAGCATTTGATTTTCAACCGACTGGCAGCTCATGGTCAGTCTCCTTCTTGTACGACCCGGGTGTTTAAGGTATTAAAAAAAGTTCTTTAAGTAATTTTTTTTATAAAGTATATTAAGTAATAATTGAACTGTTCCTAAGTATAAAGTGTAACCAAAGAAAGGTTATTTTGAAGGTGAAGAAAAACTTGCTTACTGTCGCTGTAAAATAGAACTTTTTATTGAGCTGTAACACTACGTTCATAGAATAATTTTCTGGCGCCACTAGCAGTAAATTATTATAATTAATATAGTCTGTTTGTTGTGTTAGATTACTCCTCGTATGTAAAGTTGCCAGCTTTAGTGATTGATTGATTGATTGATTGATTGATTGAACCAGCGTACGGTAGGCATTTCTGCCGCTCCCGGATATACCGCCGGGCCGGCTACGTCTACGCTGGGTTGTAGGGGTTACACGCTTGTTGCTAGCGGGCTCCCACGTAGCGCATGCTACAGGAATTTGGGGACTGGAATGGGGAGGTTTTTAGGGCATCCAACCAGCCGATACTTTTTTATCCTCGGACGAGCTGCTGCCTGAGTTTGTTTACAACTTTAGGACTTCCTTATTTACTGTTTTCTTGTCTTTTGCGATTTCTAACCATTGTTTTTTCTTCAGTTACGTTTGATTTTGCCATGATTCTCTCCACCGTTGTTGGCTTTTTACTCTTTTCTGTTGTTGTCGATATGATTTCTTCTCCTTCTCTGATTTGTATTTTGGTTGTGGTCCTTGAATAGTTTCTTCCAAGGTTCCTCTGGCTATTTGCCATCCGACACCGTAAGAGGCAAAATTTTGTAGGATGCTGCTACATTTATTCTAAAGGAAAATAACATATCTGATACTGAATTTGGGAAGTTGTTATTGTTTATGAGACAATTATGTGCCTGTTATATACAATAATTGTATAATTATTATACTAAGACTTAGCTGCCTATCAAAACACCGGCTAATGTTGGCATGATCGGCGCTGAATCCCTCTCCTTTCTAGGTGGCCAGCCCAACAAACGACGGCACATACGTACACCTAATCACCGTTCACTTTTAATTAATGTGTGCCGATTGTAGTCCTTTTTAATCACAAATTAAAACAAACACACAGATCTTAGGTAGTCACTTCATAGCGCTCAAAAGCACGTCCTCTCGGGTCGAATGCCATCACTCGAGTCATGTAAAGTTGCCAGCTTTATTGTTATTAAATTAAATAATACCTTTTATTTCACAAGAAGAGATTAAATACATTTTAATAAAGAAACCAATGATTTCCAATTAGAATGAAATGAATTTGTAATGAACTTCACCGAAAAGTAATGAGTTTGTCTTATTCTAGGAAGTGGTAATCGTGATTCTAATAGCTACATTGGAAGGTGATATTATCTGTTTGGAAAATATCATGCGCAAAGTGTTTTGGCCAACTGACCGAGCATCTGATGAACTCAATAAAGACATCGATGTACTAAACGACATGTTCAAGTTCCTCTTTTACATTAGCATACTCAGCATAGCCATTCTGGGTTTTAGCGCAGCTTTCTTGGGGATACATCCAGAATGGCCAATTGTGGATAAGAACAATCTAATTCACTATGCGACCTTTCTAACAGTGTTTATTGTTTATGCTGTTCTAGCCTGTATTGCTGTCTATGTCTATGCGTTTATGTTTTTTTACTTTTGTGTTCATGGCCATGTGCAAATGAGATTACTGATTGAATACTTAAGAGAAATATCTGAAGGCTTACAAGAGAACGATGAGTACCAGCACGATAAACTTGTAAGGAAACGTATTTTGTTCATAATAAGGCAACATTTCAATCTTACGAGGTTGGTATTTCCCAGCACCATAAATGACTTGATCTGCATACATTTTTTCTAGGTTTACCAAGACATTCATTGAAACATTTGGGGGAAGAAGATTGACTATACCTTTGTTTTCGGTGATGGTGTTTTATTCCATTATGTTGTATATGATATATAAGGTAGGTTGTAATTCAGGTCACGTATAGGTGCCGATTTTTAGCATTATTTCAGAGGGTTCACAAAGTAGAATATCATAGTTTTTAACACCCTTAATAAAAGGGCAAAATCAATAGACGAAAGAAAACTGGAAAGAATATCGAAACCGCTTACTGTGGGCTTTTTATTGATATTTTTAATTGTTGTATAATCTCAACTCAGTCCACCTCCAGCTTTTAATCAGGGCCTCTAGCTCTGAAGCACTTAAAAGGTCGGCACCTGTTCGTTATTATTATATCTAGGACTAGAGCAATATCAACCGATATTCTAGGACCGGACCTACACAATGATCATCTTTATCATCAGCTTCTTTCTCGTGCCGTCACTGTACTGTTTCACTGGAGAACTACTTTCTTCGGAGGTATTACATTTGTTACAACTATTAGTTATGGCATGACCGTTAAGATCTATTACAAATATCAAGAGGGGTAGCAAATCCATTGTTAACCAGATAACCTTGTGCAAAATTCGCACTATCTTCAATATATGGGAACTGACAAATATGCATGTGCCGTACTGTCTGCACAAGAACTTCAGAACAACCGTGGCCAGCTGTTTAGGTTTATTAGGCCTCATCAGCATGGTTATCAGCGTTACCAACACCGCAATATGGTCTACAAGGCCTCTAAAATTTCAGAATGTTCTGCAAAATTCCTCAAAACAATAGTACTGCTCAATACGAAGGATTTTTAATAGTTACCCACGAGATTTGTAAAATTTTATTAAGATGTAATAATAATGTATCGATAATCGTGTTAACATTTCGTAAAAAAATTATTATACTATATCAGACAACTGCTATGTATTTTACTTACTACCGTAATATGCATAATGCGTTCTTGTAGAGAATTAATACTTTGCTAAAATTATTTATTTAATATTGTTTTTTTTTAGTTTTTGAACATTAAATATGGAATTAAGGGGGAACACCTAGGTCGATAATTTGTTCAATTTAGTTGTCCGAGAGAAAACTTCTAATGGTTGTAAAAAATTAGGGAGCGCTTTGAAGCTTTTATAAATCGGTAACTAGTGCACGTATGCATATATCCTGTTTTTAATATGTTTAATTTTTATCGCCAAAACAGAAAAGAAAACGTCTAAAGTGTGTTATTTTGAAGTAATGCAATTGGATTCATTCATGATATACACATTTTACAGGACATGAATTACTAAAAATTATACCGTACCTGTCTCTTACATAAAGTAACTATCTAGCATCGTTGTCAAATAAAACTGCTTGTGCGTTGCTGCCTGAATCAAAATAACCGTGGGCAGCTGTTTCAGCTTACTAAGCTTCATCAGTACAACTATAGCCCCAATGGTACATACCTATCTTCCCCAGGTGGGCGATGTTTGTGGTAGCAGTTTGTGGGTGGCACAATGCCATCTATAGGCATTGGCACCCAACCCGATTCTAGTGGAGACCGTTACCTATCCGTAGCCCGCCTTGCGGAAGGCATATAAACCGATATATAAATATTTTGCTGGTAAATTGCTGCCTGTATAAGAACAACAGGTGGACAGCTATTTCGGCTCATTAAGCCTCATCAGCACGGTTACTGCCCTGGCACAATCATGTTAATGGTAATGGTAATGTTAAGATGGTAAGAACCAAAACTAAGGACTTGTATTGAGTGTTTACAATGATGTTAGTGTTAATATTAACGTAATATATTGATGGTAAGGAGGTAAGGGTCAGAAATTTTCTGGAATTCTTAACATCGTCGTTAACATTTACCAATCAGAAACCGATTCTGCCGTATTACTGAACCTGCGCAGTGTGTTGCTAGAACAGGTGACCAAGATCTCTGATCTATCAGTAGTCAGCAGTGATGTCAAAATTTTGGATAAATTTTCTAACATACTTTTTGTGAGAAATTTTATTTCCCACCTGATGGCATTTTCATTTTTTGAATATATTAAATATATTCGGAAATATTTAAGAAAAACCGTTTTCTTTAAGTGACGCTTTTTTGCTAATATAAACAGTTTGCTCTACCGAAAATTTATAAGAGCTAATAATACTCGCAGTTATACTACTAATGACATACTAAAACGAAAAAAATATAAAAAATAAAAATTTGCAAAAAGGGTAGTTACCCCCCAATTTCGCCCCCTTCCCGATACCCTACTTACCCCACAAACAATAGGTCGCTTTGGGTAGTTGAGATTTGTACGTTTGCCAAAATTCAAGTTCATATATTAAGTCTTTCGAAAGTTATCGTGTCCACAAGCAATACCACCGACACACAGACACAGACAAGAAATTTGTTTTTGCTCAAATTTTGTTCTTTTGCGTTATCGACCATTTTAAAGCGATTGAGCAAATAAAAATTTTTGCAAATTTTTTTCGCGATACAATACTTTCCATCCGTTGGATATTGAAGTAAAAAATTGATTCGAACAGTGAGGAAATGAGAAACAAAATGTAATCGAAAATGGGAGATATTGAAAAGCAACGAGAAGCCTGAGAAGTGCAGTGAGGAAATGGATAAAAAAAAGTGCTATACAAGAAAATCTGCGAAAACAAATTAAAAATATAGCGAACGAGAGGATGCAGGAATTAAGGGTAGCGTTGTCTGAGGAGAGCGGATGTAGCAGAGTGACTGTTCCATTCAATGGCTGTAATAAATAAATAGGGATATTATTTTGTGTTCCGTTTTCCAATATGCAGCCTAGTCCTTTTCCTGGTAAATATTTTTGGGCGCAATATTTTATCCAATTTGCAATTGTTGAAATGTTTAGGAGAAAGCGAGCATGTTAGCTCCTATGTACGCTAACCTGCTGTAACTGAACATAATCTTTCAGATGTTGGTCGTTTAGATTATGAAAATTTAACACCCACTTTAAAACTTAGATTTGAAATCAGCAACTTACTGAATGGTTATATGGTCAATTACATAACAGACGKTAGCTCCCTATAGAAGATATAACTATTTTCCAATATGAAATTGTGGATGGTCATACATCTTCGATACATCCGTAATTTTAATATGGACAGGTCTAATGCGTTATGGTTTGAGAAAAAACTGTACCGGTGTAGTAAATTAGCCTGAATGCTTGCAGGTTATTGTTTCGATACTCAGTTAAGTTGGTTTACATCACCCTGGTCGTATCAGCGTAGGTCTGTCGTTAATCGCAAATATTATTAGGGATACAATAACAAAATGCAACAAATAATCTGTTAACTTACTTTATTTGAATTTTAAAATAGTATATTACATAACAAGAGTTGTAAAAAGCATACTACGAAGAAATGGAAAGTTTGTGTACGAGCCGCGTAACGGCGAGTAACTCAATTCCACGAGTGCGTAATTGCCTTACAACTTAAGTGATGTACTATACTTTTTCTGCGACTATATTTTTATAATTTTATATTGACTTTTAGTTTTTTAAGCGTATAAATTCTCCATTGACATTATTGCGTTGTAGATCTAGAAAAAAACCATTTTAAAAGTCAGGAATGAAGAGATTTTACTTTCAGTGCAAAAGTCCTTATTCCAAGAAATTTTCAGTACCGGCATGGTCGGAATTTCCATCTTGTATTGACATTATTGATTTTGATTTAAGATGATTCACCTTCGGGCCGGAAAAAGCGCTAAATATTAATAATATAAAGTAAGGTTTTAAAATGTTCCGACAAACCTGTTAGTGTTACTACGTTGCGATCCATTAATCAATTTACCAACTTTATGGATGCAGAATGACGACGACATCTTTGACGTCCGAGCCATCGAAAATTTGTGTCGCAGAAGAATAGCTACTACATAACACAATGTTACCTATTATTAATTTTAGTTGTTTATTTGCCCTTATGACCAGTAGCCATCATTTCACAAATCCCAAGTTCGCACATGTAGTAAATTAATTGTATAGTATTCCAACCGAAATAGGGTTATATTGCTCTGCTATTGTTTAAAATGTTAAATACTTCTACAATGGGCAGTTATTGGGGGGTCATAAATTTCAGCACGAGCTCCCATCTGTTCGAGCATCTGTTGGTCTATGTTAAATAGGGCATTATTTACAGCCAAGGGTTTATTGTAAGTAAATGAGCAAATATTGGGTGGTCGTAAGTTTAAAAGCGCAATATAACCTTAATTCATTTGGAGAGGTATAACATCTTAAGTAGTTTGGTAAATATGAAAAGTCTTTGGCTTCTTCTAGAACTCTCTAGTCGCTTGGAGTGTAATTATACAATGTTGTAGTTCGAGAATTTCACATGGGAACTTTACAATCGTGAATGGTACAACTGGGACAGAAATAACAGACAAATGCTTTTGTTGCTCCTGTTTTTCAGCCAAAAGGAACGTGCTGTAAACGTGTTTCCACCGCACACTGCCAGAATTCCAGCAATACTGTGGGTATGTTGTAGGAAAGAATTTATCGCTGAAGTGCCTGTATGCGATCATTTCTTTTTCAGACTTTGCGAAACCTTTACAGCGTATTTGCTTTGATACAATCGGTATCTGAATGAAATGAAGCAACCGGAACTTATTCGACTGATCGAATATTGGTTAACCATTGTCTTTTGTCCATTTGCCAATTACGATGATTAGTTTTTAATAAATATGTAAAATCAGATACTATTAATGCCGCTCCTGACCCTTCGCCCTTACCTCTGAATGTATAAAGCTAATACGAACAATCTAAGTCCTGAATGAGTTATGGGTTACGCTACAAAAAAAGTACCAGAACGAAAACTATTTATTTGAGGTTAAATTGAGTCAAGTTCCAGAAGCAGTTATGCATTAAACTAATTAAAAATGGGGTCTATCTGGATGTCAATATTTTTTATAATACTAATACAAAATATTCGTTATACTTTAATACCCGTACCTGAGCACGCTACAATTCATGTAAAAAGCTATTATAACATTGATTTCTTGGACATAATGCGTGGCTCTAATATTAAACCTAATCGTTGATTGACGTATATTGACTTTATTAACTCTGTTTTACATATAATTAAAACAGAAAAGGGATCTCATAACAGCACTTACTTAAGTTGAATCGCAACTTATTCACAAAGAACATTTGTACAGAACTTTAAATAACCTGCTCATATCTTCATTTTGAAGATATACAGAAACTACTTAGTTAGGTAACCTCAAAACGAGTTGTTTTTGCTTGTGAATTGATTCACGATTGATGCGAAATATTCTTCTCGCACGCTCTGAGAGTGCTGGTTKAGGATGTAATTGTATAGCGGCCATTTTTTAAGTCTGAACAAWATTTTGTATTATTTGTTTTGCTTCTACTTTTGCTGTTGTATATTTCAAGTCCATTAATTTCTGTACTCAGTTTTACGATGTTATTTAGCATTTAAATAATGCTCTAATTAATTTGCTGAGTATGACATAAAACTACACGCCGTTGCATAAGTTCTGAATCAGATTGTACCTACATCAATGCTTCTACCGTTGTCTGAATATTTTACACACTTAAAGTTAAAACTAACAAGTTTTTATAAGGATTAGGGATAATATAACGCTCTTTAATAATTGTTACTTTAATTAAGCTAAAACTATTGGCATGCCGAGCATTTTGTTTTACCAGTAATTTTTACATGGTGTCTGTTTCGATATCGTTGGTTTTTATTATTTATATTATTTATGAAACATATGACCGTTTAGAAAAAGCATCGGATCAAAATCGCACCCAATTCAAAACTATCAGACATACCTTTTTCATTCGGTGATTGTATTAATCGACTACAGGGGACTGTAAGTTGCAATTAGAAAGCTCTTAGGTAAGCGCTTCTACTTCTACAGGTACATAGTGTTGCCGTATTGGCACCGCCACATATTGCTGTCAATTACTAGTAAAGCACAGATTGTACCTAAAAACGAAAGGTAAAATCCACGGCAAAATTTTGTTTTAACAAAATCAGTCTCAATCTCAAAAGATGGCGAATGCCTAAATTCTTATTGCTAATTGACAATTATTGGAAGCTGAGTATCACAAAAAATGTATACACTATAAGATGGGAAGTTATATTAAGATTGTTGGAAAACATTGTACAGAATATTGATGTTGATTTTGTGGAGTCCTTTCGTATTAATTATTCTTAGTGTATTTATTTGTAGGTTCTGCTTCCTGTTTTTATATGACATACTAGTTTGTCAATCTATAAAATAAAAATATTCGATAAAGACCTAAATTATAGGTCGAAACGTCATATTAATTAATAAAAGTGTCTTTAATTTAATAAAAACAGGAGCCAGAGCCTACAAATAAATACACTAAGAATAATTGTACAGAAGGTTTAGCATGGGGATTTTGGAAACTAGCAGGTAAAATGGGAAGAGATTTTCAGTTTTGTGAACCTAATTTAAAGTGTCGTTTGGATTTTTGGAAAAGTCAATGGTTCACTAGATAAGATAATATTTTGTCGGATAGATCGCTGTCTGTTGAAAACACTGACAAAAATTTAATAGTCTGACGTTTCGATTACACTTGTAATCTTTGTCAAAGACGAAGAACCTCAAAATTTGCCTGACACAAGTTCAAACAAAATTTTGAAAGTAAATAATAACAAATCACTAGCTATTTTGAAAAAGAAGATTTTTTGTGATATATGTATACCTATTCCGTTAACGTCGCCATTTCTAATTTTAAATAAAACAAGTAAGTACAAATGTAGAAAATAATGCCCCAATTTTGCAAATAAGTAAATAAAGTAATATGATTATAAAAAATTCGAGAGTTATAGCAATTTTTCTGTTTTATTCTGATTTTAATTTAGTTAATCACCAAAAAATGTACTATATATTTAATCACGACCTTCTTGTACCCTTTTTGCACGAATGTTTTCCACATCTTCCGGTCTTGTACCAGTGTTTTTGCCACTGCACACCTCCTTCGCGAAGCAGATCTTCTGTGTTCTTGTCCCAGGTTTTCATCGGTCTTCCTTTCACTCTAAGTCCTTGCATTTTAGCTTCCCATATATTCCTAGTAGGCCTATCTTCCTTCATGCGTAGCAAGTGACCATACCATCGTAACTGTGCCTTCTCTATCGCTGACAGCACCGATTCTACTCCCAGTTCTTCTCTTACCGTTATGTTTCGGACTCTGTCTATTCTAGTTATTCCTAATATTGTTCTCAGGAATTTCATGGCAATACTCTGCACTTTGCTTTTGAGCTTTTTAGATAATACCCAAGACTCGGATCCGAAAGTGAGTATAGGAACAAATATGCTTTTATACACACTAATTTTTGTGTGCCTGGAGACTTCTCTTTTTGTTAGGAAGTTGCTTCTTATAGCATGGTACATGCGAGCTGCACCTTCCATTCTAGCCACTATTTCCGCTTCCTGGTTACCTTTGTTATTTACTGGAACTCCTAGGTATTTAAACGTTTCGATCTTTTCTACAACTTTTCCGTTAAGTGTAATATTCCTGTTTGTGTTGCAGGCATTTATTATCATTATTTTGCTTTCATTTATATTTAAGTTCCTCTTGGATAAAGCATCTTTCCATGTGGCTAGGTTATGTTCTAAATCTTTTTCTTTTTCAGCAAATATCACCACATCATCCGCAAATGCACATTCTCTTATAAAGACTGGATATAGATTTTTGTGTCCAACATACATTTTTTTGGCCTTGTCCTTACAGTCCTTTATGATGCTGCCCATAACGATATTAAACAGAATAGGACTTAATACACCGCCTTGTCTTAGGCCTCCTCCTACTTTGAATTCTGTCGATTGCATGTTGTCTGTCCTCACGTAGCTTTTGTTGGAGTTATACAGGCTCATTATTGCTCTCGTTAACGTTGCGTTTGTGCTGTAGTGTAACAAGCAATCGCGTACTGCATTCTTAGACACCTTATCGAATGCTTTTTCCAGGTCTATAAAAGCCATGCATAGTTGTCTTCCTGTAGCTTTTGATTTTTCGATTATTTGTTTGATTGTAAAAATATGATCTTGAATGCCTCTTCCCTTTCTGAATCCACTCTGTGTCTGTTTTAGTTTTGGGTCAATTCCATTCATTAACCTATGTTCGAGAACACTTTCGTACACCTTTGAAACTATGCTCAGCAAAGTTATGCCCCTATAATTGCTGCAGATGGTCCTGTCGCCGATTTTATATATAGGAATAATAATCCCTATTTCCCAGTCTCTGGGTACCCGGCTTTTACACCACGCCTTGTTGCATATTTCATGTAGCAGCTGCAGCCCTTTTGGTCCCATACAGTAGAGCATTTCAGCTGTGATTTGGTCATGTCCAGCTGCTTTCCCTTTCTTTAATTTCTTTATGGCATCAACTATTTCGTGTTTTAGAATTTCACCAGAATTTACGAGATGTGAGTTAGATGTTCGGTGTGCCTGATTGTCGTTGTTGTCTGCAGTGCCAAGTAGTTTTTCAAAGTGGCATTTCCAATTTTCTACGATTTGTTCTGGTTCGGTAGTTATTGCTCCAGACATGTCTTTCTTATGCCTCAATTTGTGTTTCTGTTCCGGACATCTTAGCTTCTTGAGGGTGTTGCAGAAAAGTTTTTGGTTTGCGCGGTATTCGTCTTCTATTTTCTGTCCAAAAGCTGCCCACTGCTTTGTCTTCGCCTCTTTTACTAGCTCTTTGACTTTGTTTCTTTGTTCTTTGTATTTTTGGTATTTCTCGTTAGATCTATTCCCCAAGTATCTCTTCCACTTTTCTTTTTTTAATTTGACTTCTATTTTGATTTCGTCGTTCCACCAATGCGTTTCTTTCTTGTTTCTTTGGACTGTTTTAACTCCACATGCCTGCTTTACCGCCTCAATCACTGAAGATTTCAATACATCCCGCATTGCCTCCAATTCTTTGTCCGTGCTGATGCTCCCTTCCAAGATATCTTCCAAAGTATTTCTGAACTGCAATGCTGTATCGTCATTTCTCAGTTTGAACGACTTTATTGTTACATTTGTGGGCAATTTAGGTTGTCTCTGGGCTACCATTGTTCTTACATGGTCGCCTATATAAGTTTGAGCTCCGGACCTCTTCTTACTCTTACATCTTTTTGTTAAGCTCCCTTCCAACTATTACGTAATCTATGATCGATTTTTTTTCTGCTGTCGACTGTTCTTGTGAATTTATGGATATCTTTGTGTGAAAAGAATGTATTGCATACAAGAAGATTATTCTGTATACAAAAGTCAATTATCCGTTTACCGTTGCTGTTTCGGACTTCCTCACCATGTATACCAATTACTCTTCCTGAATAGTGATCTCGCCTTCCTACTCTTCCGTTTAAGTCCCCCAATACTATTAATCTTTCCTGGCCATTTCCAACTGCGGTGTTAACAGTTTTCCAGAAGCCATCTTTTGCTGACACTCTGTCATTTTCGTCCGGTCCGTACAGTATTATTACGAGCAGTTTATCTCCTTTCTTGATCTCAAATTCTAGTTTCAGAATGCGCTCAGAGATACAATCGTAATTATTTAGGTACTTTTTTATATTATTGTTTACAATACATCCCACCCCAGCTTGCGCTCTTTCTTCAGTTTTTACTCCGCTCAATATCAACAAATGACTTTTCTCTAGTTCAACTGTTTTTTGACCCTTCTTTTTTGTTTCCGTTAAAGCCAGTAAATTTAGACCTTGATCTTCAAATTCTTGCAATAACTCTTCTTCCTTTCCATTTAGCCCTCTCACATTCCATTCGCCAATAGTCCATCCCCTTAATTTCTTTTTCTGTTTTGTTTTATTACTGGTTGTCTGCATTTTTTTACTTTGTGTTATCGGACTGTCCTTGTCCATTGCTTTAGTCATCATATATTTGGCCATTGTACTTGTAGCTGCTAGTTTTTTGAATTTGAGTTTACCAGTCTGTTTGTCTTCCTGTCCCATCTCCAGATATCTCCATCCACCCTAAGTGTGCTGTATCCAACTTTGACCTCTTTACCTTTGTTTTTCTCTTCTTGTGCTCTTAGTCTGATATATTTCTGTTTTTCTCTTTCATATTTAGTTAAGTCTTCATATATATATACCTTTGAATCTGGTATCTGTTTGAGCTTTGCTTTGTTCTGCATGATTTCAAGCTTATCTTTTGCATTTTTTAGTTCTACTATGTAAATTTTATTTCCTATGTTTGTGACATTTTTGGGTTGAACATTAATTTTTAAGTTGTCTTTTATAAACTTGGTTATTGTTTCCACGGCGATGACAGGTTCTTCGGTGTTGATACTTAGTCCATTCATGACTATGTTATTTTTCTTGCTGTTTTTTCCAATCAGCTGTAGTTGCGATCATATATCCTGTAATTCTTTTCTAATCAGTTCATTTTCTCTTTTAATTTGTTCATTTTCCTTCTTTATATTCTCATTTTCCTGTTTTAATTTAAGGAGTTCGGTATTAAATCTTTTCTGTTCTTGCCCATTTTGTTTTATTTCTTTTCTCATCTCAGATTGCTCACTTTTGATATCTTGCATCATATGTATCAATAGATCTAGTTTATCTTCATCTTCTCCCTTGTTTTTTTGCGGGGTCCTGTACGTCTTTTTACTCCTGTTAAACTGTTCTGCCCCTGCTGCTGCTTTTCTCTTGTTTGAGGAATCATCGGTTGAATAATCATCTTCCGCCTCCATAGTAGTTGAATCAAGAGTTTGATATTAGTTATTTGGTTTTTCCTGTTTCCGTTTTATATTTAGGAGTTGTAATTAGTTATCGTCTGTATTTATTTGCAGTTTTACAATTTTAACTGTTTAAAAGCGGCGAGTTTCTTATACGGTTGTATTTATAGTTCTTATTGCGCTACGTTTTTGTACGGACCGGCCGCCGGTTTACTACACTCTCGTATCGCCGATATCTGCCGCGTATTTGTCACTTTCGTTAGATTTGATTTAGAGTCTTTTTGATGTTTTTGGGCGTTATTACGCGCACTAGCTTTCCAGTTGTTTTTTGTTTAGGACATTCCTAATTTGTATACAGTCTTAATAATTTAGCGCTCGCAAAACTCCGTAGACGGTTGGTTTTTGCGGAGCAGTTTTATCCGTGTTTGCACTGTCACATTCGCACACAGCCTATTTTGGTCTTAAATTTAGCAAATTTTTATATGTGTAACAAAAAAATACTATTAAATATACATATATACATCGTTAACAACTAAAACCGAGTACATTATAATTTACTACAAATAAATTTAAAATAGACCACCTTTATTATTAATACACGCATTGAACCGTTTCAAAACTGAAAGTGAAGATTTCACAATTTCATAACTTCGGGAACAAACAAATCGTAATCGTGGATCTAGTCCGGTTGTTTGATTCCAATAGTTGCCAAAAAGTTTATTTAAATAATTTCGGACTTCTCTCATGTTACGATTGTATCCTCCGTCTTGTTGATACCATTGAAGCATTGCGCGCGCCTATGTATCCAGTTCTTCCAACATATTATCTTGTAATTCGTTCTGGACGAAACTGAGACAATATGCACCAGTTAAAAACCTGTCAAAAATATGTTGACCAAGAACTGTTGACACTGTGATGCAACATCAGAAAATATTAAAACTGAATTTCCATTAGGACTTGCATCCAGAGATGTTCGTTATGCCTATTGAAGATAGCGCAGTATGTGAATTGAGCGATCCTGCTAATTACGTTTTTGTGGGAAGGGTAGTCGTAATAACCGCATGAATGCAATGGTATAGTTGCAAGCAACAATCTATGAGCCGCATTATACGAACAGCTGATTACCGCTCACTATGGTTTACAAGTATTACCTGAAGCTGTCGTAAATAACAGACGGATTCGGCACGTTCCACTGTTTTGCAGCGGAATGGACCAGATCAAAAAATTGTGTTTAGACTCTTTTAGAATTTTTTTCCGTAATAATAATAATAATAATAATAATAATGTATTTAGCGTTAAACATTACATCGCCACGTCAGGTAAGTATATAATACAGAAATGAGTATAATATAACACAGTCATACTACGAGTATACAATAGAACAATACAGCAACAAACAATGTACACATCAAAATACGACTTTCAGAAATTCGTCGACATTATGGACACACAAGTTGCGCAGAATGACTAGCACTTCATGTTTAAACCTTCTGCGATCTAAAACTTTTATTGCAGCGGGTGCTGTGTTGTGCAGTTTTATATTCTGTGAAACGGTATACAAATTTGATTTCTACATCGCGTTCCGTAAGGATGAAAATCACCATTCTTGTCAAGACTTTTAATATTATCATAGGCATATAGTACACAGTTTAGTATATAGACTGAATAGATAGTTAGTATTTTACATTCTTTAAACAGCTGCCTACAAGAGTGTTGCTGACATACTCCATTCATAATTCTAACAGCTTTCTTTTGCTTTATAAATAGTTCGCTAACTCGTGGATGCATACCCCAAACTATTATTCCGTAGCATAGTACACTATGAAAGTAAGAATAGTACGCTGTGAGTGATGCTGTTGTTCCAATATTATCATTTATGTGTTTTATTGTGTAAATAGCTTTAGACAGCTTTGTGTTTAAGACGTTCACATGCTCTGTCCATTGAAAGTTAGATTCAAACCAGATACCCAAAAATTTGATTGGTTTTTGTTCTGTCAGTTTTTTCGTTGTGAAAACCATTTTCTTTGTTTTTTCGTTATTTAAAATTAGATTATTTGACACGAACCATATTTTAGCGTCCTGAAGGCTGACTTTTCCTTTTTGGGTCGCAGAAGTCACATCCGGGGCGGTGTTGAAAAATGAAGTGTCATCAGCAAATAGACACATATCATTTGCCCTAATATTTGCAGGTAGGTCGTTTACATAAACTAGGAAAAGCAGTGGGCCAAGTATCGAACCCTGCGGAACTCCGACTCCAACATACTTCCACGTGGATCGCCGTCCGTTGAATACCACACACTTCTATTACTTAAGTAAGATTCTAACAATTTGAGAGGAGTTCCTCTAACGCCATAATATTCAAGCTTATTGTTAAGTATTTGATGAGATACACGATCAAAGGCCTTACTTAAGTCGCAATATGTAGCTTCAGTGATTAATTTTTCATCTAGTGCACGTGTTATGTTATCGACTACCTGAACTATGGCTGTAACGGTAGATTTATTGCGTTTATGTCCATGTTGCTGGTCGCACAATACATTTTTCCTTTCGAAATACCGAATCAGCTGGTTCTTTACCCAGAGCTCAAAAATTTTTGAAAAAGTTGGTAATACTGCTATGGGTCTGTAATTATTGGCTGTTTTTCTACACCCACCTTTAAATAACGGTTTTATTTCAGCATGTTTAAGACAATCTGGGAAAATACCTGCCTCAATACACATATTGATTAACTTAGTAACTGGTTTAACTATTGCACAAAAAACAGATTTCATAAATCGTGCGCTTATTCCGTAACAATCTTGTGTAGATTTTGACTTAATGCTGATCATTAACTTCTTCACGTCCTCCTCAGTTACCTCATTAAGATAAAAGGAACGTAAATTGTTTACATGGATATTTTTCATCATATTCATAACGCTATCTGATTGGCAGGTTTGATCTATCTGCGTGACGCTGCGAATGAAATTTTCATTTAGTGCCTGAGCATCAATCGATTCGCTGAGTTCTACACGAAGAGGCTTTTGTCTTAACCGGTTCCTGTAATGAGATCGATATTCCAAATAAGATTTCCGGGATTCTTCAGTTTTCATAACCAAACTTATGGTATACATAGCATCCAACATTACTTTTTCATCTTTTAGTTCTTTAGTATACCATTTTACTATAGATTTTGGTTTTCGAATTCTAGTTTTTGTTTCAGGAAAGTACCTATTAAAGGATTCTACAAAGAAATCGTGAAAACTCTGAAAACTTAAATGTGGATCTTCCCGTTGTATTATTGGTCCCCAGTTAACAAGGCTCAGATACTGTACAAAACTGCTTATAGTCTTATCATCAATCCTCCTTATTGTCCTTGTATCTACCGATTTTGGTAATTTGCTTACTTGTAGCCCCTGGAAGTGAACCTCCTGAGCCAAATGATCTGAGAGATGTGGATTCACTGTACTACTGTGTGTAATATATGAATGGATATTGGTTAGAATATTATCTATACAAGTACCAGTCCTAGTACCCATTCTAGAAACATCGTTAAATACTGGTTTTATGTTATACTGAGTAATAGTATTTATTAAGTCTTCTCTATACTTGGAATATTTGCTGAAGTCTAAGTTAAAATCGCCAGCAACCACAATAAACGTTTTTGAATATTTTAGTTGTATCTTTTCGATAACAGCATCCAATAATGTTGCTAAGTTATTGATATTAGCTGAGGGAGGACGATACACTGCCAGAATAACAGTGTTGATTTGGTCAACACGAACAGCGCAGATTTACAACTCTCCCTCTATCGACATTTCATTTATATCAATAATCTCCGTTGATGCATATATATCTTTAACAAGAATACAACTTCCTCCATGTATGAGAACTTGTCTACAAAATGAACTACCGACATAATAGTTGGTGACATTAAAATGGCACATTTAAGATTTTACCAACCAATGCTCTGCAAGACAGACCATATCTGGATTACTGTTATTTATATATGCTTCTAGTTCAGCAATTTTGTTTCGCACAGACTGTATATTCAAGTTTATGATTTTCATACTGTTTCCGTTTATGTCGGTGTGGTCGTTATTTGGCGCTGATGGAAAAAAAACGAGAAATATATATGCCATACGGCCAAACGTCTGGTTTCATAGCACTTTTTAAGTTTTGCAAGTTAACAGTAATTTTAAACGATGAGTAGTGCTCAGGGTATTTTGAATCTAGGGGCTCGCACGTGGCCTCCGGGAAGTTGTCTTTGAGTAGCCCAAGTATCTGCTCTATCTTCGTGCTTCGTACACATAAATCAATGAGCATTATTTGGTATTATTATTTGAACTACAAATATTTCTCATGTAATAGCTTTTAATATATGACTAAATCGTATTCTTTCCTAATTTAATGAATAGTATCTATTTTTATAACAATKAATGGTAAACATTTCAATTTCAATGCGGCAGCCCATAATTGGGTATTTGCCATGAATTTATATTTTATTAAATTGCATATTAATAGGTAGCATCTAACCCACAAAACAGCTATGGCAGGTTATAAATTCGAAAAAATGGATCGTAAGGTGTATTTTTAATATTAAAAATTTGAATATTTAAAGGGACCGCCAAAACGCGAACATATTGGCCGTGACGTCAGGTATCTTGTAAATGGCCGCTTGTTTACATCTGGGGTCAGCGCGTCACGCGTCTGCCTCGGCCCATCAATTTATCAGTTTGTTGTTTGCGTTTATTTTGTGACAAGCGAATTAAAATACGCCAAGAAAAAATGAAATACTTATGAGTTATGACTTTTGAAGGCATTTGCATTGTTATGGAATTTGTGTACAGCGACGAGCGGTTCAACGCAGCGGACATGAGGAACGTAAAAGCAACAGCATAAGTGAACTTTTTTTTATCAAATTAACGTAGCATTGATAATTTGATCACAGTAGGTTGTTGGAAACATACTATTTGTAAACATAAAGATGTAAAATCAAAAATGTACCCTAAACTTACTAAACGTACTAAAATATATATTGCCATTTATTTTCGGGGCTCGTGCGGCTCGTTTCCGGTCTGGCTAACAGTCGAATATATGGGAAACAATGTCCTTTTTTATTATAACATTTCCCCCTATTAACATAAAACGCATATAATTTTTCATATCCTCTTCAAGCTATAACAAAATGGAAACTGAATGGTAAACACTTATAAAAGAATAATAAAACTTACAGTAAGAATTAAGATGATCTTCATAATAGAAAAACAAACTTTGCGATTTCGGCATATCATGTCTAGGGGCCTGAAACGACTTTTTCATAGGTTGATAATCTCAAGGAACGGTAACAGAAATTTTGTTAGCTGTACTGACTGAAGTACTTTTATAACCATGTATAAAACAACACTTGTTTTGTTTTCCATACATAATAGATGCTTGTAAAACTACAAAAATCACTCTTACATCGTCCTTTCAATAAACACCATACAATAGCTTTTCCAATACAAGACTGATACTACACCATTAAACAGCACGCTCCTAGGTAATGTTTACATGACACTTGAGGTCACGAGTTGAATAACCTTGGATAGAAGCATTTTGGTGGTGACTCCTAAAATTCGATTTCAGACCTAAAATTCTCTACCTACAAATATTTTTATTGTTTTTTTTATCATGGCGTACGATATATATGCACTTCAAGATTCATTTTACGTAATTTAAAAAAAAGTGATAATACCCAATTCTAATTTTTGATCGCAGTGTGCAATCCTCATCTGTCCTATTTCTTGACAGGTTAAAATTTTCTTTTAATCCTGAGGGTCATACACGTAGTTCTACCTGTATATATTTTTTTGGAAATAAGAAATTGGAACTATTGTACTCCTACTATTAACGGTATTGAAAGCATGTGTTTACTTATATTTTAAAGTTTTACAGCATATAAGCGTATTAAGTGCAACATTTTTTACTTATTCGGTCATACCTACATATGTATATGCTTACATTTAGCCACTTATGAAGAGGCGTTTGTGACAAGTACATTTCGTAGCGTAGCTGGTCAACCAGATTATTGCTGATTTTAAACCGATTATCATTCTGATATGAATGTGGAAGTGTTTGAAAATTGATTCAAAAACGTTATTGCCCAAATTTCCACCAAACAGCGCCATAATAATGGACAACGCTAGTTACCATTCGAAATAACTGAATAAAATTCCAAATACAACAACTAATAAGGTAACCATTCAAGAGTTTTTGATAAAAGAAGGTTTATATTTCGAAGAGGAATACAMAAAAAAAAACAATTGTTGGAAGTGCTTGGCATAACAAATTTTTCGAAGAAATTTAAAATTGACGTTCTCGCTTCTGAATGTGCAGACACCATTCTACGATTACCCACATACATTGCATTTTCAACTCCATTGAAATGATATGGGGGCAGTTGAAATAAAGAATTCGACGAATGAAGACCGGTGGAAAATTTAGCAATGAAATGCTGCTAAAAATTAGACATGAATCTGAAATAACAACTGTCGATGCATGGAGAAATTCAGTGCGGCATATACTGGACATTGAAAATTGGTACAGAGCGAATCTTGTACAAGAATTAATAATAGAAGTTAATCGTGATTTTAGAAGTAAAAGTGATAGTGAGTATTTTTTTAGTTTGTGACTCTTGTAATGTGCTTATTAACAAGCTGTAATGAACATAATCGATACCGTGTATAAATTTTATTGTGCATTATTGTGAATTTTTTCTAACAAATATAAATAATTTTCTACTTACTAATTTGTATGTTTTTATATTAAATTTGTATAAATTCGTCATGACACGCAAGGGCTTTTATTTTATACATCGGAAAATTTAAACCCAATAAAGTATCACGTAAAAATATATCGCAGGTCGCGCCAGTTAGCATCAGGTCTGCAGGTAACCTAAGGTTAATGGATTAGTCTTTGATATGTGTTAATTCTGAATCAGAAATCGTGCTCCTAATAGTAGAACTTTTAAGTTGAAATTTATGTTCCTTTGGTACTTCGTATGATATTATTATGCATTATGTGGATTACGCATGAACTCATTTTTTGTTAAACGCGAGAGCGATGCAACTGAATGCGCCTCACCTAACTGAGTTCATCAATAAGGGAATTAGTATTAAAGGGGCTTGATATGATCAATGTACATAGAAAACATATAAATAAATTGGGTCTTTATTTCACATAAAAATACGTTTTAGGTCACTTTGCAGAAAATTATTCATTGAATAAATACTTCATTAATTACTTAAATACCTATATCTCATAAACATTTATTATTTCTATTTATGTTGAATTATACTCGACAGGATGCTTTGCCCCCCTCCTAGACCAAAAGCTGGATACGCCCATGGATTGAATTGTTCATAGAATTCGTACCTCCAACCAGGTGTTATATCGTCATTGCATTTATTTATGTAGCAGAATTTACGTATATTTTTTTTCTTCAGCTCATTTGCCCATTTAATTCTTTGAGTGTGTTTTACTTTATCATAATATTAACAATAATTATCATTATCACTATTACTATTGTCATTATTAATACCGCATTGATCGTTACTTCACTTATTTATTTGTTAGTTTCAATATTGTAAAGTTACAGTAATTTTCGTTTACATCGAGCGTAATATAACGATAACCTGGATACGACGACTTTTATTTTTTTTCTACTTATCCTTCTTCTGCTTCTTCTGCATCTGTGTATATTTCAATATCGAAATTCAATCTCTTGCTGCGCTGGGAGGTCAATGTAATCTCAACGAAATACTGATTTAAACCTCCTCCAGAGATTACGACGTAACCGCCGTTCCCATCATTATCACGATCTTGCACCTATAAAAKAAACAGACTGTCAGTGTATCACGGTAAATTGAGTAGTATGCATCAGTAACAATTATTTGGTTTTTGATATACGAGCAAGTCCAATGAAAACCTATTAAATTCCCCCATCGGTTTTATTCGTTCGCATACTAACAAATTTCCACACTGTTTGTGCTGTTTCTACTATGCTATTCACTATAAAGCTCTAATATACCTTTCTCAGAAATAGAAATGATTTTGAATTATTGATTTTTTTTGTAGATTACAAAGATTCGTACAAATTGGAGAATGTTGAGTTAATAATTATATAAACAAAGTGAACACTTATAAAGGGAGAAATCACTTACATTTATGCAGGTAATCTTCTTGCTACTTATTCCAGATGTAGGATACTTAACAACTTTTTCCTTTACTTGCAATAGTGATGCTGATTCGTACACTTGCTGGTTACTGAGAAGTTCCTTACTAAAATTAATTGTTAGTTAAATGCTAGGTATGCTTTCGTGGTTACAAGCTACTTACTCGCTTTCGTAATCCGTGCAGGCGTAGTAATTGTGTTCATTACTGCGGGTGTCTGGTACTTCAACTTCTACTGGTGTAGAAGAAGCAAGAAAAGCTGCTAGAGAAAGCAGGGTAAACACTTTGAGAAATGCCATTTTTACGACTGATCCAATTAACAGTGGACATTGTTTATATACAGGTAGTGTTTCTTAATATCAAATATTCTCAAGTACCTACATGATAGATACTGACATCAAAAGATTTTTTCGCTGCCTTTGTTGACATTAATTAAAAACGTCAATTAGTATTAAAAAACGTTTTTTTTTCATTTAGTGTTTCAAGTGGCCCACGTCATGCGAGTGTTACACACTGCGTAGTGGTAAAGAAGTTAAGGTCGATAAATTTCAATGTTATTAATTTATATCTGCTAATAGACGCATTTTTCTGTAGGGTTTCGGAACACTCAAACCTAAAACGATAAAATCAATTCCATGGCCATGATTATATCTAAGTACCTACACCATCGTGACATTAAAAAAAGATAGTTATCAAGAAATATTTGACACAAATAACGAATGCTTAACTATTGCATCAATAAAACCTATTAATACCATATTATTTCAGCATAAAACGAACACAATTATTTGTTTCCATATAGCAAWTTTTGAATTTTAATCGGACGATCATTKTCTCTGCTTTTCTAMAAGGAGTGGTCTCTTTAGGTTCTTGACTGTAGCTTTTCTCTTATTCTAGTCAATTTTTTGCAGACTATCTAAATGTTGCCTCTGTTTTGTTTTTCTAAAATACCGTCAACCGAGGTGAAGTGAATCAGTCGTGGTGAAGTGGATCAAACCGGTTTTTCATCAATAATGTGTGCGCATCTCCCAAACCAACTTCTTAACAGGTGTTTTCAACGTATGATTCCGATTCAGAACGAGTGGCTGCGTGTAAAGGGTGCCATTGTGTGGTTGTTTACAAAGTAAGTACTTAGACATAAAATGAAATATAATAACTCCACAAATGCGCTTTTGTCAAATACGTATATTCATTTGCGTACACAGACCTAAGCTTTAAAGCAATCAGTTTTCCGGCTGTCTAGATCGATGTTAAGATGTTTTAAGAATAGGCTGCACGTAAAAACATTCAACATTTGCCCATTTGTTTTTTATTAAATAAAATTTTACTTATCGAAGACAAATTTTGGGGTGAAATGGATCAATCATTTTATAGGTTGATTCGCACATATATCGCGGTTATATGGTATGTTAGGTTATGTTCACTATTTCTTTCAGATGCCTCGCACATACACTAAGAAATTAGGAACTTATGGGAAGAAAAACTACAACCCCATTTATATGGAGAGGGCTGCAGCAGCTGTGAAGGCGAATAATATGTCTATGAGACAAGCGTCAGAATAATTTGAAGTTCCCTACACAACTTTGAACCACCGCGTAAATAATAAATTTTCCGGAACCTACGGAGGTCAGCCAGCATTGGCAATTGAAGTAAAAAGAGTGCTTGTTGATGGTCTTCAGTTCTGTGCAGAGTGGGGTTTCCCGCTAAAACCAACAGATGTTCGTCATGTGGTTCAGCAATATTTGAACAAGCGCGGATTGAACGAGAAGCGGTTCCATAATAACTTGCCCGGCCATGAATGGTTCCTGGGTTTCATGAAACGACACCAAGAACTTACAACAAAATTTGCGGAGAACACGAAAAGGGTCAGAGTTGCAGTGAGCTATGAATCGGTTGCTGAATATTTCAATCATTTACGAGTAGCCCTAGGCAACATTCCACCGTCTAATATTATTAATTACGACGAAACCAATTTTGTGGACGATCCTGGTGCAGCCAAAGTAGTGTTAAAGCGGGACACTAAGCGTGTATTCAGGGCACTTGACGCTAGCAAAACAAGTACTACGGTAATGTTTGCCATTGCTGCTGATGGAAGTCGTCTTCCACCCTATGTAGTGTACAGAGCCAAACACATTTATGAAGGGTGGAAGGAAGGTGGAATAGAAGGAGCCGTATATAACCGATCGCAGAGAGGGTGGTTTGATTCTACTCTTTTCGAAGACTGGTTCTACTCAGTTGTATTGCCTTATTTCCGACAGCTGGAAGGTGATAAAGTTGTGATCGGCGATAATCTCGCAAGTCATATAACGTTAAGTGTGATTCAACAGTGTGAAAACAATAATATTCGTTTTGTCCTGCTTCCACCAAACTCCACGCACATGCTGCAGCCCCTGGATGTCGCTTATTTCCGCCCTTTGAAAGCATTGTGGAGAAAAAATCTAGAAACATGGAAACTGCGGAATAGGGGTGTTCTTCCCAAACCTTATTTCCTCGAATGTTGCAAAAACCATAGAGGATCTTGGAGATAGATCTACAGTTAACGCGCTGGATTTCGGGCGTGTGGTATAGTGCCCTTCAATCCGAACGCGGTTTTGGACAAAATAAAACAAAGAACTGAAGACACGGGGCAGATGGAAACATCATGGAGCGATGTGTTGGTAGAAAGACTTGACGAACTTAAAAGCGGGCCCAGTCAAGCACCGAAACGGGGGAAGAAAGTTAATATCGTGGCGGGAAAAAGCATTACCACAAATGACGTCACATCGACTCCAATTATGTCATCTGACAAGCCAAAAAGTAAGAGTCGTCGTGAAGTTGGTGATGCCGAGGATTCAGATCCAGACTCCTTGAGATCAGAGGAAGAAGAGATTTTGGAGGAAGTCGGCGAATGCAGCACAAGCGTTCCAGATCACTCCAGTGATGCTCTGGACGTGGGCGACTTTGTTATTGTGACATTTAAAACAAACAAGCGCGACCGTCTCTATGTGGGCAAGATCGAGGAAACATACAAAATATTAGAGACTTACGTGAAGAAACTGCGTGGTAGGATTTTGTTACACCTCAAGTTTCTCGTATGTGTTGTATGAATTTAAACTAAATAACACATCTCGGAGACAAGCAAAAAATCAGAGGCGTACTCGATAAAATTGCGTTTAAGAATATGAAAATTCACTGCAGTCTGTAACGGTTTTGTTACACCTTAATTTTTTCAAATGCGTTGTAGGTTTTTAATGTAAATAACATATTCGGCAGACTCGCAAAGAATTAGGTGATCAGTACAACATGAAATTGCGTTTCCACGTGTATGAAAATTTGCTGTGGTCCACTTTCAGTTCTTCATACGTATGATGCGATTTTAATATAAATAATATAACTCAAAGATTTGCAAAAGTGAGAAGCGTATGTGATGAAATTGCGTCTCGAAATCTGTACAAATTTGGTGTGGCCTTTAAAGTTTTAGTACTTTTGGCTGTTCAAGAAAACCTTAATATTCTCACAAGGCAGCGTGAAATTAGACAACCTTAAGGATAAGCTTCTACGAATTAACTGAAAATAATCCTAATAGAAGACACCACCTTTGCAAAGGTCTTCTGGACCATCTGAGCACAAATGATGAATCAACGTGTATGTTAAATGGTAAGGTAAATCGACAAGGTTGTTGTTATTAAGTTAAGTGGACCTAACATTAAAAGAAGTCATTGTGTAGTAAGGTAGTGCTGGTGATCGAGTATTAAGAGCGCTGGCGCATTTGGCTTTTGTGAGACCACAGGCCCAATTCAATATGTATGGAACACCATATATATTTTAGCATAATTAGAAACCAGATTAAAGTTTACGTAAGTGCAACAAAATCTAAATTTGGTAGCTATCAAGAAAATAAATTATTCAAAATTTGGTGTGCCACACGACTACCAAAATTTTGTTACTAATATTTAAAAAATTACAAAAAAAAACAAATTAGCAGACGTGGTCGTAATTACTTAGAAAAACATGATTCCTTCTATAAAAATAATTTACTTTTGGTGCCAAACAAAATTCTGAGATTAAAACTGTTCGATGAAAATTTACATAGTCTTGTGAGCCATTATGTTTGAATAGAAACTAATTTAAAGCAAAAAAAATAAACTATGTTTAGGTTCACACTTATATCTTTTCTAAATAATAGCGCGGGCATTAGTTTATCATTTTACATTAATATTCTGGAATGTTTGGAGTAAGAGTTTGATGATCAATATATAAATTGTACTAAAGTACGTTTTTGCGCATTTAGACCTTCCGTGAAGTCACAGAATTTTGTTTTTGGCCTCAACAAGCAGCAATTATTTACATACATATTTTTATTAATCATGATTTTTAATGTTTCAAAGCTCTCAAACACTATCAATATTTAAGAACATTTTTTTAATTGTTACAAATATGTTTTGTCGTAATTAATCGCATAAATTTTATGCGAGTAACGCCCAACTGTGGTTGGAATGAACTATTTTATTAACGTTCTGTTTTGTCATTAAGCTATTTTGTCGAGGGTAATTATGTAGGGGGCTCTTTTGCCGGAGGCTACTTTGTCGATAGGGTATTTTATCGCGGCTATTTTGTTGGGGCTATTTTGACCCGGGCCATTTTGTCGGGTCCCGCGGAGGTTGATATCTTTTCTTGATTTCAAGTTTTTAACAAAACATTTTCACGCCACACGTAACCGAGCAATTGATTTCCTAATACGTTCAGTAGTGGTTTAGTTTAAGTTGCATTTCTAATCGCTCACAATAGTTAATTACTTCCACATCCAACGGATGGGAAGTATTTTTATTTGCTCATTCGCTTTAAAATGGTCGAAAACGCAAAAAAACAAAATTTGAGCAAAAAAAATTTCTTGTCTGTGTGTCTGTGGTATTGTTTGTATACACGATAACTTTCGAAAGACTTAATATATGAACTTGAAATTTGGCAAACGTATAAATCTCAAACTACCCAAAACGACATATTGTTTGTGGGGTAAGTAGGATATTGGGAAGGGGGCGAAATTGGGGGGTAACTACCCTTTTTGCAAATTTTTATTTTTTTATATTTTTTTCGTTTAAGTATGTGATTAGTAGTATAACTGTGAGTATTATTCGCTCTTATAAATTTTCGGTGCAGTAAACTGTTTAGAAGATATTAGCTAGAAAGCGTCACTTAAAGAAAACGGTTTTTCCTAAATATCTCCAAATATATTTAATATATTCAAAAAATGAAAATGCCATCAGATAGGAAATAAAATTTCTCACAAAAAGAGTCTTAGAAAATTTATTCAAAATTTTGACATTTTCGGAATATTTCCAAAAAAAACCTATTTTGGTCCTTGCTCGTACGATTTTTTAAAATTTTGGTATTATACAGAAAATCAAATTACTGATCAGAAAGCACTCTTGTGTTTTTTTTGTTAAATTAATAATTTTCGAGTTATTTGAAAAAAACCGATTTTAAAATTTATATATTTTTGCTAATATCACGAGGACTTTGTCTTAGAAAAACTGAGAGACAAAATGCTCAAAATCTGATTACTAATCGTACAGTATAAGAAATAAAAACGTAAATGTCATTTTGACAATTGGATGTGGAAGTATTGTTTCAATTTGCAGCGGTTTTTTCTTATAACATTAATAATTTTCTCAAAAGCAATGACAAAATCGTGAAAATAAGAGTAGTAAGACTTTTTAATCACTAAACGTACATTTTAACCATGGATAAAAAATAATATCATGTGCATAAAATTAAAGAAATATTAATAATTATACTAGTCATTGAACTGTTACCGGATGAATTGTTCCTTTATGTGTATGTGTACTATTTTAGTAATAACTTCAAAACGAAAAAAAATACCAACTTCAGGTTTTAACGCGATTTTTCTTAAATAATAGACGAAAAAAGTATGTGGTCTTGTAAAGTTTTTTATTTGAGAATTCAAAGAGAAAGTTCATTTTGTTATTTTGTATTTTCTTTGTACTTTTCTAGAAATAACTTCAAAACTCAAAAGCTATCAACCTTGGGCATTTGTCATGGTTTTTCTTAAAAGGTAGCCTACAAATAAAAGTGAAAAATATTTGTTTTATTTTCAGTTTCTCTTCAGAATTCTATTACAAAATTCCTTTTTTTTTGGTTTGCGTCTTGTATGTAGTATATTGGAAATAACTTTAAAACGAAAAATCACACTCGCCTCAGGTTTTCAGAAATCTCTTTTCTTACATAGTATCTAGCCTACAAAACGAAGAGAAAAAGTGGTACCGTCTTATTTAATTTTTTAGAGAAATATAGGAAAGTGTGGCACTCTTTTGTAAATTGTGTAAAATGAATCTTAATTTATCAAATCTGTTTGAGGCATTTAGAAGTTACGAGGTTATTTTGCTTTGTAGTGGCGTTACCAAGGCAACCAGAGAAAAAATATTGTAACGAATCTTTTATAGGTAATTAGACAGACATTCTGAAAATTCTAACATTTTATCCGGAAATTTTGAATTTATTTAGGTTTATTTGTAACGTCCCCTGTCGGGATTCTTAAAAAGGTAAGAACATTTTTAGGGAAAATCTCTACCGTTTCGTACTCTTAGTAAATCACCCTGTACTATTAGCATGTCTATTAAATGTTAAAATATATTCCAATGTAAAATAACGTCATAAGCTTTTTGTTAAATGATTGTATTGCTTAAATGCAAACAGTTTTTAAGTAAGTATGGTTTTTATTTTTTTAAGTTTTTAGAATCTGCACTCTAAAGCAAGCAACCCTACGCACCGTAAATTTAATATTTACAAAAGGCTTTCTTGTCACATATCTTTTAAGACCTGAAATTAAGGAGTTCCCTTCATTCAAGAGCACCAGGTACGCACTTCATGCCCCTGTGCATAAATCCGCTACTGATTAAGCGTGTTAAGATCGATATCCTTTAAAGACCTCATAGGAGCGAAATACTTCTGTTTCCATGTCCTGTAGAAAGTGATCTCCAGATTAGAAAAATCTGTCTGTAAATACCTGGATGCAATATTTCTAGATACATGGGTTGATAGAAGAGGTCCCTTTGAATGCTACCCGGATCTCAAAATCTCTCTTTTTTTGGACTACATATCAAAGATTTTAAGACGAAACCTTCTAATGTTTTGTAGTTAAAAAGACAAATAGCGCTACGTTACAATACAACCAACGATCTCCACGAAAATAGTAAAAGTGAATGAATAAATAAGTAATATTCAGCATTTCATCATCTAAAAGCTGTTTATCCACTTTCTTTGTCAAGTAACACATCACCTGTCGCGCAAGACCTGAACAGCAAAGTAATACGTCTCGGTTTCTAGTTTCAGTTGTTATTCAACTCCTTATCCTGCAAGGTAAGTAGCCCTTAGTGTCGGGCAAAGATTGAAAGTATCTATATCCAATAACATATACTCATAAGGTCTAGATATCATACATTCAGTTGTTTATTCAATAATTGCAAGTGCGTATAAAGTTGTGGGCATCAATCCATTAATTCATATACCTAGTACTTTTATGTTGCAATTAATTTTTTTTATTATTTCAGTATACTTCTGAACCTCTACCATCAATAATGTTATGATATATAGATCTGCGAATGTACAAATGATAAAAGCAGATACAGCTGTATATGGCAGCATAAAATTTGTAAGCTCTACGGCATTATTTAATTAATAGAGTTAAGTATATTTATGTATACAGGGTGAGTCAGTTTTTTGTAGACAAACTTTAACAGAAGATAGAACACATGTTTTTAAAAAGAAAAGTTCTTATAAACATATGTCGTAGAAGGCTTCGTTTCTGAGATACAGGGTGTTGAAAATAATTTCTTTTTCTCGAATTTTCATTATAACTTATAAACGAATGCTAAGATTTTTTTCATGTTTGGGGGATAATGCTTATTAATTAAGGCGCATAAAACAAGCGATAATAATGTTCAAAAATTAGCACAGTGGCGGAGTGGAGGGGGTGCTCAACCCCTTTCTTAAACAGAACTTCTACGCCAATGACTATTTGTAAGAAAAACTGTTATTTTCATTATCTACATACATTTTAACAAAAGTAATGTCCCTTCTTCTGTTTCGAAAATCCCATGCATTTCCGAGTTATTTTGATGTGTTAGAGTTTGATGTATTAAATTAAGTAATTTATTTATTATCAATTATCGGCTAAATATTTAATAATAAGGTGGATAGGTCGTGGAGGTCCAGTGGCGTGGCCTCCCAGATACCCGATTTAACGCCACTTGACTTTTTTTGTGTGGGGATTTATTAAGGAAAAAGTGTATACCACTCCGGTAATACACTTGATGAACTTCACAATCGCATCAGAGATGCTTGCAATGAAATTAGGGTGCATCATTTAGTTAACTTAAGACGTTCTATTGTACGTCGCTGTGAAATGTGTATTGAAAAGAACGGTTTACATTTTGAACAAAGTGTCTAATTTTAGTATACTAGTATTATTGTTATTAGTTGTTGTAATTGTTATTTATAAATCATTATTGTACAATTGTAAATTAAATATGTATTATTATAAATTCAAAAATTTTCTTCATAAAGATTAACATCAATATTCGTTCAATTTTTTTTATTTTACTGCGATACATTAGTATTTACACAGAACAAAATAAATAAGGAATGTTAAAATTAGTGTACACGTTTAGACTTATAAAACTCCTGTATTTGAGTAGCGCTTGATATAACTAACATTTATTTTGATTCCATTGGAAAGAGATAAAGAATAAGAGATTTCGGCTTTTTGAACCCTTAACATACCATATTTGGGTAGGTTTCGTCGAAAAAATTAAATATTTAGCCGATAATTGATAATAAATAAATTACTTAATTTAATACATCAAACTCTAACACATCAAAATAACTCGGAAATGCATAGGATTTTCGAAACAGAAGAAGGGACATTACTTTTGTTAAAATGTATGTAGATAATGAAAATAACAGTTTTTCTTACAAATAGTCATTGGCGTAGAAGTTCTGTTTAAGAAAGGGGTTGAGCACCCCCTCCACTCCGCCACTGTGCTAATTTTTGAACATTATTATCGCTTGTTTTATGCGCCTTAATTAATAAGCATTATACCCCAAACATGAAAAAAATCTTAGCATTCGTTTATAAGTTATAATGAAAATTCGAGAAAAAGAAATTATTTTCAACACCCTGTATCTCAGAAACGAAGCCTTCTACGACATATGTTTATAGGAACTTTTCTTTTTAAAAACATGTGTTCTATCTTCTGTTAAAGTTTGTCTACAAAAAACTGACTCACCCTGTATAAAGAGTAGGTACTGTTCCAGCCTGATAAACCATATAGAAGGCTTTAGGACAACTAAACAATTCGATAAAGTAACGACTGTGTTTTAATATTGAAGGATGAAACTTCAGATAACAAAATGATGTTGTATAGCCCTGCAAATGTGAATGAATTCTTTTCGTTCTTTTACCGTGCAATAAAATGTAAATTTCATTCTTGTGAGAAATTATTTTAGTCGGTTGTAAGGTACCTCCTCGCTCGTGATTTCCATACTAGATAACGCTATCAACACTTAAGTAGATGTAATCGTTGTGCTGTAAGTAATTTCTTATGTTCATCCTTGAAGAACTGATCATTATCTTTCCACGTAAAGAAGTCAAATATCAAAACAATTTTGTTTGATCTTATTAAATAGAGATATGTAAGTAATCCAAATAAAATAGCCAAACAATAACAGCTAATCACTTTAGGTTGTATTAATGAAAATTTGCGACACAAATACATATATATTGTAAGAATACATAGTCATATCTTCAGCAGCTATTATTGATAAATTGAAACAAGGGCTTGTATGATTAAAATAAATTGTTTAAAACTTATTTGCTACTAACTAAAAAGTGCCTTTCCAGTTTGTAAAAAAATAAAAACGAATTTATATACGTGTTTGGTTCAGTTTTTTTTACGCAAGTTGAAGAATAAACCAAACATTCTTTAATATATGTAAAAAATATTGTAAAGTATCCAATACATACAAATAATTACAAAAGAGCATGCACACATCAGAATATATATATTTATATATAGAACCATATATTTATATAGTACTTAATCTTTAACGAAAGTAGCATCACTATCTGAGGTATGCCTCAAATTGTAAAAAGTGCTAAAACTAACAAATAACAATTGTCATAGTTCAGAAAGTTATTAGAGATCGCAGATAATAGACTGCTTTTATTGATTTTTTTACGTTGTTAAAGTCGAAAATATTCGTTCGGCGCAGGCAGTGTTATAAGCTATATTATGTCAAGCTCGTTATACAAATACAAACGGGGATATCTTGCCAAAATAAACCCATTGCATGCAGGCATTTCTGTAATCATATGTTTATAAGAAAATTCTACGATTCATTGTCATGCAGCCGATTTCTAAACTGACAACTAAACTCCTTGTAATGCTCTAAACGTCTAAACTCAGTGTAAGTTTGCGCTTTTCTGGTACTATAATTAGGACAGTTGATTATTAACTTACTGATATTTATCAATAAATATATAAAATCTAGCTTTTTGTATATTCTGACACTTCGTTAATTTTTAAAACGTGCACATACTCAAGGTAATTTTAATTAAGAAAGTTATTCCATTCTTGCACAAACTCTGCAACGCTACGGTTTTTAGATTTGATTTTGATAATGAATGGCAAGATATAATATATTGTATGGGGTATCCTATTTTCGTTGTAAGTGTAGAGTATCTCAGTAACTATTAATACTAGGGAATTGCTGCTTGAACGTTGGTACCTTACCCTTTTTGCCAACTTTTCAATAATTTAACATTTCTTCAGTTCTCAATATCTCACATTGGTACGTAGATACAGAAAAACTTTGGCGATATTTTTACATATATGTTTACTTTGAATTCAGTGACGTACTAAGAATTTAATTTAGTTACATTTATGGGATATAACACAAACTTGCATTTTATTACATGGAAACTATAATTGGCTTTGCTAGGGTTGAAAAGACCTATTTTTTCTGATTAAGAAAATATATCCACTGTTAGGTTTATTTTTACTAATTGTGATATTAATCTAATTTTTGTAGTAAAATGAGATTGCACGTTTTTTTTTCAAAATTACTTATCACCAAATTCATTAGTTTATTAGTTGATTACCGACAAAAGAACTGCCTGAGTGGTGCCTTAAGCAGTAGTACGTATGTATTCAAACAGGCATAGGTATACTCTTTTTAATGAAATGAAATGTTTACCTAATAATAAAAATTATATTGTGTTTTCTTGTTCCATAGTCTTCTGAATGTAAACATCGCAATTATTGTGATGTGAATATGTTGATAGGAGACATAAATATTAATATAAATTCTGTAAAAGATTTTGCACAGAACTATCTGAATATACTAGGTGAATATGGATTTGTCCCTTATATAAATAAACCAACTCGCGAGGAGGGAAGCAGGGGTTTTTGCATTGATCATATTTTTAATAAAAGACATGAAAATCAACACCTTTTTACTTCATTAATATTTGACACCAAGATAACTGACCATTTCCCAATTATCTTAAATATAAATATTAGTTAAAAAACATATCGTAATCAAAAAGTTTAAAAATATGTGGACTATAAAAAGCAAGCAACATACTTCAAAACGAAAATTGGGATAAATATTATAGAGAAAAAAAACGTAAATGTAGTGACAAACATTCTGGTAGATAAAATTAAAAATGTAATAAATAAAAGCACTAACATAGTAAAACTGAATAACAAGAAACATGGAAAAGAGTCTGGGTCACGAAAGGATTGCTTACGGCTGTTGCGAATAAAAATAAACTTTACCATAATATGAAGAAAAATTTAGTAGGAATGTCAGAATTATACATTTCACTGATTTCGAACTAGAGTTCTTTGTGGGTCGTTATATCAGTTATTTGAAGCTCGGCATTTTAATAAAGAAAGTTACCTTTTTATGTCCACAGCAAATCAGCACAAACATTTAAAGTGGGATTATTCAACAGCTTTTATAAATAATATTGGGACAGCAGTGAAGGTTTGTAAATTTATAATTGATATAACTTATATAACAGACAAAGAATATATAGTGTATGGCCTTTTGGTTGTCCTGAACGAAAAATTAATAAGCAGATATTTTGGACTAGATGATAATCAAATTAATTTGTTACAGCTCTTCCAACTAAAGTACGTCAACGAAGACTAATGACTTTACGGATAAATATACGTTAAATATGGTTTACGACGCTTTGTAAAATATTACCTTTGCTTTGATTTATTTTTTTTTATATTTTGCCATTCCCGACTGCATTGCACTTGCTTTTTAAGATACCTACCTAAAATTTTATAAAGTTGTATGCACCATAAGATGTCTATTGCCTCATTATAAAAATTTTGAAAAGGCTTTATTTCTTACTTCAGAAACACTAATTATATTGTGTGATACTTTATACTTTCTTTGATTACATATTAGAGCGGCGCTGTTTGCTCAAATATTTAGGTATAATTTAAAATACGTCGTTGACACAAACAGTAACTTTACCTATTGCAAGGAATTATTTTAAATATATTTAATTCTGCTTTTAAAAATTGTTGTTAATTCTGCGATACATTATAAATCTAATAGCAAGGAAGCCAATCCTTATTAACTTGTAGTAGGTAGTTCTAGGTTACTACGAATACACGAACTACACAACAATGACAGTTTCCCTAGCGAAATGCTACAACACCAAAATAATGGGGTATAAGACACTTTTCTGGAAAAATATGTTTTGTGAAGCTAAAGGTATGCTAATGCTAATTCCAAAATATTTCTTTCGTCTGTGGAGTTTTAATGCCCTAAAAAATTATTGTAAATTGGCGGGAGACAACGCCCCTTTTTAAATGCGGCTAGTACATACGTCATCATGACGTATGTACTGGTCGAACGTTTGACAACAGAGAAAGGCAATCAGCTGACGGACATGCCCGTAACCAATGACAAATGACAGCATGACAGTGAAAGACGAAAGTGCACGTGTTTGTGTTTGGTTATGTATAGTACTAGCAGATTTTGCGATTTGTTATTTGATGTTGTGATCAATACGCGATAAGCTGCTCGAATCAGTCTTTATGCTTCCTGATGATATTTTGACTACAAACTGAGAAATGGTATTAATACACCCAGTTTTCGACAACTCTAAAGTACCCATTAGTTTAGGTTATGTTTACATAAACATATGATCATGTAAATAAACTTGGCAAGGACATACAATGATGCCAAGTGTGCAACAGACTGAATACGATTGGCTGGAAAGAAGCGCGAATTCGGCAAGTCATTGAAACCAGGATGAACGGACCCTTCAGATTTGTAATTGTTAGAAACTATTCGTATGTAATTTTTTTAAATAACTGATGGTTGTATTAGGATAGTAGAGCAAAATAGAAACATTGTAAGTGATTGTCTTGTTCAGTTTCAATAGTTGTCTTATACCCCATTGAATACTTGTCTAGTTCGACGAGAATTTTAGCGATAGAATTATTGCGTTTACAAATTGCGTTCATATATATAAAATTATAAGCAACATAAGTTAAAGTATTTAAAATATACCGCCAGATTTGTACAACAATAATTTTAATTTGGATATTTAAAAAAAAACATTATTTATATTTTGTATTTAACAGGATACTTTATTTTTGTCAAACGTTACTTTTTCTTCTAATAAAGAGTACAACAGCGTTCCATAGTATAATGCAACAACGAAAACGTTAGTATGGAAATGGTACAACAGCATAAGGAAGGATGGAAAGCAGTAGACGACAGTGGCATGGAAAAAAAGATCAGATGAGGATTATGAATGGTGCACGAAGAAGTACTGCAAAGATAGGACATAGAGATTAGCTAATTAAACACAGGTTTGAATACTAACGGAAACAAACTTGGGTAATAATGTACGACAGCAAAATGGATGTACTAGTAATATGCTAAACAAAAAAAAGGAAAGGAAAAAACTGACCCACGCCTGGAGGCACATTAAAATCACCTTTAGAACGTATAATAAGAATAAGAWCCTTGCTTMCTCGCACAAAGCCTGTAAACACTCATTCCGCCGGCCCTTGATGGCTTCTTTATCTTCTGTTTTCATTTATACTACACGAGGTTGAGTGCGTGCTAGATGAACTTCGCCTTTTGCGTGATTCAATTGTGTTTGTTGTCTTGGGTATATATTTATGGGTCAGAATTTACTTAGTGTCACTGAATAAAAAAGTTATTAATTTCTTTAAATCCGATGTTTACTCAAGCTACTGCAACTACGGTGGCGATTTTTAAAGGTTGGCTACTTGCCGATTTTCAGTTACCTATGTGTACAATTTTAGGGAGGATTATATCACATATAAACACAGTGTAGTATTTTGGAAACATTTATTTCTAGTTCATTAGATCAGCACATTATCAGGTAATAAATATTGTACTCCATTTATTGGACCAAGATAGCTGCGAAACTGTAGCCTACACCAAGATACGAGTTGCATAATACATATAGTGACTGAGCGAGCTGAATTCCTCAATTAAAGTAACATTTGCAATAGAAATCGCTGGACATGCTATAATATATAATAATAATAATATATTTAGTTAACGTATAATTAAGAAAGCAGGTTGTGGCTGCACACTGTTTTTTATTCCCGAATGAGCCTAATTAAAGAAATCCAAGTACTATACAGAAAACATGTTTTGTACTGCAATAATAGATATTATTGATTATAATTCAAACATTCGCACTTACACGACGAGTTCAACGAATCAGAGAATGAAACTGCTTGGGATGGTACATGAAATTACAAAAACTATTGAGAAGAGCTGAATTTTCCCCAAGTCACAATCATGTATACACAATTTATTTTTTAGTTAGTTAGTATAGCAAATTAATTGCAATTCTTGGTGAAGAGTTATACAGATATGCAAGTTAAAGCAAGTACACATATTAGCCTATTACTAACCTACTTGGCAAGATTATGGAGCACCAAATAAAAAGGTATCCTGGTATTTTACTGGGCGTAAGTTTTATTGCAGTTCTGCTTTGGCGGCCAAAACCGTAGTCCTCATTAATAAATGGAAATTCCCATCGTACCTAAACTTAGATTTATTTAGGAGCTATGCCCGTTTTCTGTTTTCTGAACAATACTATATTAATTATAGTCAAGTCTAAATGTCTGCATATTTCAGAATCAGTTCTTAACTCCAAATCTTATTCTTATCTTATAGAACTGCAGGTGCGATTCTTTTAATTTCCAGATAGTGCACAATTTATGAATCAACTGTAAATGTGAAAACACAGACCCTTTTTAATGGAAAACTTACAGAACCTGCTTGATAGGAAGAAGCTCTTATGCTTAGGCACTAAAATCGTTATTACTGAAGACAAGTCTTGGATTATTCGAAATGGCTTATGAAAAATTGGAAATTGGATCAGAGACGGAATTGTATAGGTATGCAGTAGAAACTAGAAAATGTTCTGTAGTGGATGACGTTGACCTGACACGAATGGTGGATGGCTGAACTGCGCGGGACAATGTGCAGCTTGGCAGCGCAAGCCCGTTCAACCCAATTTTCTGACTTAGTCTAAAATATTATATACTTTTCCTTTATTCTTCGTTGGTAAACTGTAATAGTAAAATATTGTAGTATAATTATATAACAATTGCGCAAAGTCTTATTTAAAATTCTTCATAACAACGCACTGTCTATTTTCTCATCTTTCGATAAATTTAAGTGTTATGACAGGCAATAGATGAAGCCAAAGCATAAATGCGGTGTTGTGGTGACAGGTGTTTTACATAGATCACCTAAATATTGATTGTGTTGGTTTGTTCGTTATTTTAATATTGACTTATGAAATAGTGAATAATCTCTTACTAATCAGTCTATTTCACTTCTAAAAGCTTTTTATTAAAACAAATTTTTAATGAACCCACTCTTATTTAAAGAGGGTATATTATTGTGATTTATTTGATAATTATAATTAAGTGCAATGCCAGATCTTTTTGGCTCACAATTTTGTTAGCAATCTTAAAATTGTGAATTTTTAATCTGTCAAAGTCCGTTCAGATTCGTTTTCGTTTTTTGATACCGTAACACAAAAACTAAATCGAAAACTTTTGTCATTTTTTTCCACAATCAAAGCAGAACGCGGTCCCACGCACTATGCAGCTGACTGAATGACATCAAAAATTCTTTGATTTCGACCATTTTTTTGAAATTACTATATCCGATATTGAAATCTACCATAGTTTAAGGCAAGCGCATAGCTTTAGGCGTTGCAATTGTACTAAAAATATTTTTTCGTTTTAAAACTTCTAGGACGCTGATATTGCACTGTACCACCGATATAATTTTTCGCTGTTTTCTTGTTATATACGTTGTATTTTTCACCTATATTAAATAAACGGAATACAATGAATGGCGCACCATTAGAAAAAATTAAGGCCAATTGTATAGTGGTTGACCCGAAAATATGAATGGGTCGTAGTGGCGCAGGGACATAATAATTCTGCGATAGCGGAATACAACGTATCACGACGTATATTTTGGTATTTGTTTGGTAAACAAAAGTTACTCTTCTTCATCGCTATATTTTACGATTATAGTTGGTAGACAAGATGTTGGGGCGTATAATTGGTTATTTGCCAGGTATTTATATTTTATTAAATTGCATATTAATAGGTAGCATTTAACCTACAAAACAGCTGTGACAGCTGACACGCTAACAAAAAGTGAAATACTTATGAGTTACGACTTCTGAAGACATGTTCATTGTTATCGAATTTGTGTACAGCGACGAGCGGTTCAACGCTGCGGAGATGAGGAACGTATAAGCAACAAAGCAACAGCATAAGTGAACTTGTTATCAAATTAACGTAGGATTGATAATTTGATCACAGTGGTTTATTGGAAACATATTATTTGTAAACATAAAAATGTAAGAATTAAAATGTACCTTAATCTTGACATTCATTTTAGAGGTCAGAATAAATATAAATTGCCATTTATTTTCGGGGCTCTTGCGGCTCGTTTCCGGTCTGGCTAACAGTTGAACATATGGGGAACAATGTCGTTCCTTATTATAGCATTTCCCTCTATCAACTTAAAACGCATATAATTTTTCATATCCTCTTCAAGCTATAACAAAATGGAAACTGAATGTTAAACTCTTATAACCCTAAAAATAATAATAAAACCTACAGTAATAATTAAGATTATCTTCACAACAGAAAAACAAACTTTGCTACTTCGGCATATCACGTCTAGGGGCCTTAAACAACTCTTTTATACTTTGATAATCTCGACGAACGGTTACAAAAAATTTGCTAGCTGTACTGACTGAAAACAACACTTTTTTTGTGTTCCATACATAATAGAAGCTTGTAAAACTACACAAATCATTACACCGTCATTTCAATAATGATACTACAACCATTAAACAGCACGCTCCGCGGTAATGTTTACATGACACTTGACGTCACGAGTTGAATAACCTTGGATAGAAGTGTTTTGGCGGTGACTCACTCCTAAGATTCGAATTTCAGACCTAAAATTCTCTACCTACAATTTTTTTTGTTTTTTTTTAACATGGTGTACTATGTATATGCACTTCAAGATTCATTTTACGTAATTTAAAAAAAAGTGATAATACCCAATTATCAAAGTTGAGTAGACTGTATGCGAATTTATCAAACAAGTGCTGGCTTGCGCGTTCTGCACTAAATTGAAGGAAGCTAAACTGACCTGGATTGTAAGGAACTACGTTCTGCGGAGCTTTTGTGAAAAGATTCAGCACATCCACGGAATTGTGGCACTCGCGAGCGCGTTGTGTAGCTTCCTATTGTTTACACAGTTAACACAAAAAAAGTTGATGTTTCTAGCTAGTAAGCAACGCTGGCGACACTACACCTTGTGGCTTGTGGCGATCATCTATTCTTCTCTATCACTATCAAGTGGTAGTAAGCAAAAAAGGCAGGAATCAGGAGGGGATGGTTGCCTGGATTTCAGTGCAGAACTTTTCAAGCCAGCACAATATATAATATACATATACAATTTCTATAAATACCTCGACAATAATAAAACACAAGACATAGGTACTTCTACACAATATTAAAGGCGTTTTTATTTTCACCTGCGAATCACAAAATAATTATTAATTAAATATAAGACGTGGTCCTTAAATATACGAGTAATAAAGACTAAGAGAAGCGATGGTTGAGCGGATACAGCGCTATAACAACATGGAGGGTAATTTTTGTATGTAAGTACTTAAGGAAAATTGTCCGTGCACATTGTAACACCCTACAGTCTATACTACTACAACACCATACAATGATTGTGTTTGTGAAAAATTATATTAAAAAAGCAGTCGCATTATTCGTTTTAACCTTGATCCCTTAAGACGTAACCATTCTGACTTAGTTGCTGGCAATCGAGAATCTTTAGATCTTTGCCTTAAAATTGTTAATTGTTTTTAATTATTAATTAGTATTAAAATCTTACCTTTTAAGGCTCTCGCGTAAATGCCGATTTCTATGTCCTAACCAGGAAGAAGCATTTGAACAATGGTTAGTCACATCTACAGACGAAGCCTATGACATTTTTGTGACAGATATTGTTTCTAAAAATGTTTCAGTCAACATATTCATACTTATAAAATTTATGTTACTATAACATAACAATGTTTACATACAACACGTAAGGTACATGAATGGTACACGCAACGTAACAGCTATAATACTATTATAATGTAACAAATACATTACACACAAGGTACACCCAGGGCACATACACTATTAGATGTCGGCTCATACATATACACTGTTACATAGCGGTTACAGAAATACCTAAATCTTCTTTCTCCACATTCTTATATGACCCGAATTAGTGTGGATGCAGCTCTTTTACCTTATTGTAGAACATTGAAGGCTAACACTATGCCTGAGTTAAGCTTTCAACGGTCCAATATAACTTTTTTTAAATCGTATAGGTATCTCACTGCCACCATCAGACTAATCCAATAAATTCGGAATAGAAGAGACTGAACTCATTGAACCCAAAAAGAGTCCAAAAAAATTAATTATCAAAATGAGAGAAATATTCGTCACACTTAGTAGATTTGACGGATGGGTTGTTATAAAATTCATCAATACTTTGTTAATTCAAAAGCTGGTGCAGTTTTATATCTAAAATAGATTTGTAGATTATACACGTATGGTTCTACGTGGTAGAATACGTACTCAGACTGTTAATTTTCATACCTAAAAATCACACCTTTATTTTTTTTCTTCTCTGTGCTTACAGCTTACTTGAATCCAAAGTTTCTGCAACTGGTAGGTTTATTTTACTATAAAATAATACATTATTTTATTATCATGAGTAACTCACATTACTACTTTGTGACCATTGTCTCAATTAGTTATATGTTCGTATATATTCTGTGTTATTTCCCCTTTCCTTTTTACCTTTCCGATACACATAGATGCGACCTGTGTGCTATACAAAAATTGATCTGGCAAATAATATAATTTAAACATGTAGGGCGTTACATTTATGTAATATCATATATTCTAGACATAATAAAGTAAACATATATGTTACATACTTCTTAAAACAATTTTTATAGCTCTGGTACATAATACTGTTATGTAGCTTTTGTAACACTGCTGTTCCTTTATATTTATGTATCATACATGTATGTGTTGGCTGGGCTGGATCGGAGAGCGAGTATGAAGCCAGCTTAGAAAACCCCGACGATGGACCTATTATTGAAGTTAGTCTTAAGTTTACCTTAGGTTATTTTTGTTGCTAACAGCTATATAAAACGTAGCACTACAAAATATTGTGTTATATAACGCCCCTCTTGTAACAGGCGTTCATAAAAAAATTCGTTAAACAAGCCTCGGTTTTTTCTCTCTTCAATGAACGTAGTACCTGCGATGCAAATTAGTTGGCATAAGTTAATATAAAATCGGTTGCAAAATCCACGCAGCGTCTGTTTTTGAACATGGAGCTAAATAGTATATTACATAACGAGAGCACTAAGAAGTATATTACGCAAATGGAAAGTTTGCTTATATGAGCCGCTTAGCGGCGAGTAATGTAATTCCACGAGCGTGTAATTGCCTTAAACTCGAGTACTTTCATGGCCACCTCTAATAAAGCCGCGGCCGTAGTAAATGGCAACATCGCATTTGTTGTAGCACAAGGCCGACTGGCCGGGATCCGAAAGTCGCGCACTTAAAATATATAACGTCAAACATACTTTATTAATGGGCTTTTGAGGTATTGGTATTTTTTTTCACAGCATTCCTCAGATTTCGTAAAAGCTGACATCCGGTTTGAAAATGCAAATCAATTGCCATATTCGCTTGAAACGGAGCGAAATAAAATTGAGGTACGTAGTGTTATTTCGAAGTATCCAGACATTGTACATTTTAGAAAACCAGAAAAACTTTCAACGGCAAAGTAATACAGGAAAGGTGGAATTTTATATTATTGAAGGAATTGTCGCAATAACTTGAATAGGGACAAATTTTTGAGTCAAAGGCAAGCACTTCGTGTATTAGGAAACCCAGGTAAATGTCATGGCGTGCAAACTCTGCCAAAATCGCAGTATTAATTTAACTGTGAATGTTGAATTTTACTTACTTATTTCATTGAGGTCTGCTTTATTTTGTATAAATCAACTGAAATACTTAGCCAAAGGATTTATTTTATGAGCATTACAACGGCCACATACGTTACAAAAGAAATTTTGGGTACAGTATTTCTAGTGAAACAATTTATTTGGTATATATAAATATAAAATACATCATCTCTGAAGTAACAATAAATAAACCTGATATGCCAAACAATTTGGTAAGATTTCGTGAGATGTTAAGACACGTACGCAACAAGAGAGAAGCTATAAATATATCTAGATAGGTATTTCAAAAATAAATAAAGTATTTAGCATTTCTTATATTTAAATCTGAAGCTACAGTTTATCTGAACGTACCTTGATATTATTTATCAAAGCATTATTAGCCATTGAATCGACACAAATATAGCAATATAGTTGATTCTCAAAAAAGAAAGTGCGATTCGTTCACTTAAAATAACCTTGTTTTATAGGTACTTGTCGACATAAACAATATCAAAATTTTCAGATATTCACATCTGCATCGCGCACAAGTTCAACAACAATTTTATATGGCACTCCACCGTTTATTAAATTGTAATAGGGACCTGGTAAATGATCATTACCTTTCATTAATTTAAATTTAATGCATTCATTAAAGCGTTAAAACCAATTAAATTTTCGCCCAGGTTTGAATGCTACAGAATCGCTAATATAAAATATATTTGATTCGTCAAACGTCTAGGTAGCTGTAGTTAAATGTCACAAAAATGGCAGCTGATGCAGTATCTTCTGAATTTGACAAAATAATGATTGGCCTTTTGGTAGTGCTTCACAGACTTTCGCAAAGCACGAAGTGGAAACTTGCAAATTCAGCACTGAGTAGATTGTAATGCAAATATATATTATTATTATTATTATTATTATTATTATTATTAATCGGCAGTTTTGGTCCTGACTCGGAAATTTCATTAGCGATTATATCAAAATTTCTGCCGACCATTTGCCAGTAACAGCCTAATCTAGAATCCAAATTATTGGTCTGAACACTGCACTAGTGCAAGGAGCACGTCGTGTATCAATCCACTCTTTTAAACAGAATCGGCCTTGTGAGCGCTGTTGCCAAATTGATGTAGCCGCGTCCTTCTTAAAGGTGGCCATGGTAATGTACCTAATAACAGAATATTGACATCTCAGATCGACTTCGAGATTAGGATTCATCGGATATAGTGGTTTTCAGTAATTGGAACCTTTTAGTTCTAGTTTATTGTTGTTTAGATATAATGTAAATGCCATTCGAAAGCGGAAACATCAATCATAAGTCTACAATTTAAGGAAAACTTATCGTTTCATAAATTCTGCAACCGACTGTACATTTTGATATTTAACCTGTTTGACGTATCCCTCTTTTTTGTACTGATGAAAATAAGGCGCCATTACTGCTCTGTATTACTGATTTCTGTGACTATAAGGACACCGTCGATTCTGAAGTAAAGTTTACAAATTGCGGAATACTCTATGGATTATGGATATTACTGCAACATCATTGTTTAGATTGGCAATAGACACAAGTGACAGTTCAGTTTGTTGTTTGTTGCACAAGTGCGACGTATGTTCGCTACTAAAAAGCAACCACTGGCTTACTTGACCCGTTATTCTTTCCATTAACACTCATTATAACGTAGGCAAGAAGTAATGTATAAAACCAACTGTACTACAATAACTGTAACTTTTAGGCAGTMACTCTGCCAGAMGACAAACCGAACAGAACCCSTTTAACTTCTTTTGCTAGTTTTAATAATGGTTGAACCTTACATCAGAGTCCGTTTCGGATACAAAATAATTCCTTGGAGCACACTGATCGGTCATATGTGAATATTATAGTTCAGCTTCACTACGGCAGAAGTTAAACACCACTTGTTAGTCAAAATGTGAACCGAATTAGTTACATAACCACTCACATGAAGTACCGATGTAGTGCTGTTTGGTGAGTTACGCAATTCATGAGTCTTTTTTATTTCCAACTAAACGAATTTTTTCACGAATGTCTTCTAGAATCTTACTAGAATGAAAGTAATATAGTCGCAGTAACAGCTGCTTTAGAGGTTTTCGTAATTTGGTGTTCGATAAGTAAAAAAAAACCTCCAGAAAAAAGCCGTAATAATGTATGTGTTACTTGTGTGATGGAGGTACGATGCAAGACATGTTCCGGTAAATATCGTTCTGAAAGGGTATGTCACTAGGTACACTTTAAACGTTTTGTGGTTGACTGGCAATCTGATTATACGCTGGCAAACCAGGAGTGTATGCGACAACACCAGGATGCTGGGGAATGTCATCAGGCTGGAAKCCGGGGTAAAGAGCAACTTGTGGTTTAAGTTCCGGAATATCCAACGTGTTGTAGAAAGACCATATTGCATGCCAGCAGTAAAAAGATGGCATCGATACTGCAACCAAGTATGTTTGATTAAACATCAACACTTGCGAATAACAAACCTACCTATGAGAAGTAGAAGCGTGTATAGCGGAGATACGAAGAGTACAATTATTGCAGTTACAACAATGAGACCTGCTATTATTCCTTGTATTATTAACCATGGCAAGATAAACCGTTTATTTTGCTGAAATAAAACAACATTTAATTTTTTTATTAAATACTACAAGCGAATTATACAAAAGTTACCAAGACAGAATTGACGATATATATAACTCACTTATATATAATGGTCATTTTCGCAGTTACTTGTTAGGGGTTTGGTTTCGAGATAAGCGTTCAAGTTCTTTAGAAACCATAGCACGTCGAAACCTATTCCTTATTACACCTTAGTTCTTGTTCAGCTTTCAACTTGTAAATATGTCTCATCCAGAGAATTTATACAAGCATTTGAAAACTATAGGGCGCAATTTAGTGTTATCGATGCATGATTTTTTGCAAGAGTAGCAGGAGGTTGGTTGCAACTTACAAACTTTCGTTGTGGCAATGAAAAGCAATAACTTCGAAATCTTTTGAAAGGATATGTTTTTATTAAATACACTGATTTTCTATTAAATTTCACCTATAGTTTCTTTATCATTTATTTAAATATAATATATATAACTATATATTTCTCTCGAAAAACTTTTTTCAGATCTCTACAAATAAATTTTCTGTTAATGACTTTATAAGTACCTGGGCCATGAATTTGAAATTTTAAATCATCCTGTAGGTAATTAAAGTTTAACTACAATTTTTGTATAAGCTTTTTGGTCATAAAGCATATTAAACGACATGTTTTTATTCTTATAAGCTCCCTCATAAAATTAATATAGTTTAAGCAAAATTCATGCATTATGAGAAAAAAATTAGGAGTACTAACCAGCAGTGCAACCAAACTTATTTCTTCCCAGAAGCATGAAAATATATATTACGTAAATATTTGTTATATATGTACATCAGTTGCAATCAAAATATCGATAGTTTCTCATCCTACATAAATTCGTTGTAAAGGTTAGACAATGATTACTAAATTATTCCCAATAAGACACTAAACTAAGACAAATTTGCTTCTGACAGTATTTTCTGAGCMCTCCGAGTAGCCTTTAGAGCGCTGGTATAAATCCTTTGAATCAAACATTTTTGGTATCTGTTATGCAAACAGATGAACAAGGACTGAGGTGCAACCAGGTTTAGAGCCGCTGGTTTCAAAGGAATCCGAAAGCTTAACTCAAAACAGTAACTGCAAAAATGATCCTTGTTTATGGTGCATTAAGGGTCATTGGCACAATATTGCATATTATATTACGGCAGATCTTTCTTGGAGAGCGGCTATTATAGTTTCGTAGAATATTACTTTCTTGCACTTCACCAAGCGCTTTCGTGCTGGTACTTTGAGGATTAATTAATTTTGCAGTCACTTCCTGCGGGATCATTCCAGTGGTTTTTTATATCTTTATGGAAGGCTTCTATTGTGTGTGTGTGTGTATATAGTTCAAATATTTTTTTTGGTTTTTCATATAAAGGAGTGGGGGCATAGTTGAAATAGGAAGTTGCTAATATCTCTGCCCTAACATACAGTGTTAAATGCTAGCAGGTAGTTTATGCACTGACGGAAAGGTGGCGTGGTCTTAATGTACTATCTAAATACCGATTTTTCTAAGACTTATACGTAAGGAAAATGAAATGCAGGTTGAACTGGCAAAAACCGCGTTTTCATGTTTTTCGTGTTCGAAAATATTAAAAGTTGAATAGAATAAAGTTGTTATAAATTAAAGTAGGGTAGGTAAATCAATTGTTTAATTTCCTATTATTAAAGATAATAAAATAGTGTATTTTTTCTGAATGTTCTACCCATATAGGTATCAATAGTTTAGAAAATTTTCTTCACGTAATTAAAAGGAAATTGACTTCAGACTGAACTCGTGAATGTTTTTGTGTTCGAAAATTCAAAAGCAATGATGAGCGTTTACGGGTAAATTATAATTTTATATGTTACACACGTAGAAAATTTAGATAAAGCCCTTTAGCGTAAATTATGAGTTGAAAATGTAGGTACGAGCATATTATGGCCCGAGTGTATTAAGTACACGGCGCTAAAACTAAATGAAAATTATTTTGTTCCCTGTCTTGTTGGCTTCTTGTGTCTAATTCCTTAAAATATTTATTTAATACAGTTTTTTAATATATATATTTTTAATATGAGTTCGGTTTGAGCAGTTGTGGGATAGGACGTGCACCCGAACGGCTCTTTGAGTTTTACTCCTTTTTGTGTAATTAATAAATAACTAAACTACATTTAGTGAGTGTTGCACGATCATAAAGTGGGGGACAAGTGCTTAGCGTGGTAAAAGTGTTGGCACACCTGAGAACCCAGGTAAATGCCTGTTACCTGAGCGTAGCTGGACCAAGTGAGAGAACACCCTACCAGGCACACCGAATGCAACAGGAAAATAAGATAAGACAGTAGAAAAATAATTGACTAACGTAATATTACTAAGTATGTTGCATGTGCATAAATAACAACAGTACATATTATTTCTATCTCTTGGTATAACCAAGTGCGGGATTTTGTGCGATATAGCGCTACACCGAGCGTATTTTAGGACTGAAACGGTCAAACGCAGATAGAAACGAACCACCCCAGATTGTCAGACCCTGAAGATAGACAAAGACCAGGCCCTGAAACTGTAAAAAAAACGGAGTAAAACCAATACATCTAAAAATAGACCAAACGTAGATACCCCGATCTGCCTTACGCGTGATAATAGAATATCAGTACTATCTTAAAAAGAAATAATAGTGATAATAAACTTAAACGCCGTAATATTAACAAGTAGAATAAACAATTAACCCACAAAACAAGAATAAAGGCTTTCGTCCCTTTAGACATTCTTACAGTAAAAACAAATCAACAATAGGGAAGGTAGTAAAACGTAGAGAAACTGGCATATCCAAAATTAGATCAAATGAACTATATCGACTTGTTAAAAAAATACATACCGCAGTAGAAACAAGTATAGAACGAACAACTAACCAGCAAAATAATAAAAACTACTTTCGTCTTTTCAGACGTTCTTTCAGAAAAACAAACATAAAAAATCTCTTACGGTAACAACGAATCAACGAACGAAAACAACAAGATAGATGTATAAGGAAAAGAGGATATGCTGCCAATGTATATAGGCCCAAATATTAATGCAGCTTGTGGTTAGCTCAGGATGGGCGACATAGCGAACGATTGCTATCAACTCTTAGTGTGTTCTAGAGTTAGGTTCTTGTGTTGTCGTTATGGTTGGTGTCACAACAGTGAAGTAGTTCCGTGCGTCTAAAAAAATGTATACAAGAAATCACACACAATTGTGGTACAGAAAATATCGGGAGACGGCAACCGCTTTCGAAGCGCATTGAGTTACCAAATGTACGGTGAAACATTACCCAATAAGAACACAAAAACCGCCCAAGAAAAATAAGAAGAAAAGCTGGAAGAAGAAATCGTAATGACAAGAACAGAAAGAAGCAATAAGTAATAAGGCGCTATGACAGTGCGAAATAATTGTACAGAAACAAGGAAAACATTTAAACAAATCCAGTCAGAAAAAATGAGATAGTCCTAAAGAAGCTCCATTGTATAGAAAAAAAATACTAATACACAAGACGAGTGGAGTAATATCACCCCATCTAGAGATCCAAGAAGCGAATGGATAAGCACATACGAAATCACTCAAATCGGCGATACCATCAAGCAACAGCAACACAAACAGAAATCAAACAAAAATTGTGAAGTATAACATTTAAGTTCTTAATGTGTTCTAGTGCTACTTTCTTGCGTTTACATTGTTATTGTGATTGTCGTTACAGTAAAGTAGTTCGTGTATCTCGACAAGTGCATAAAAGAAATCACGGAATCGTGGTAAAAAAAAATCAGCAATACCAAAACTATCAAATATACGTCGAACACATCACCAACAGCAACACAAACACCTTGTAAGAGAAATAAGAAAAATCACGTTAGTCCAAACTCTCTAGGAAACCAGCGGATACACACATAATATGAAAACACCGAAAGAAGCATCGACATCATCACGAAAGAGCGATCAAAAAAGGAAACATTAATTATGAATGCCGCTTAAAAAAGACAAGAAATTAACAATTGAAGAAGTCTTAAATCTCTACGCAACTTCAGACATCACCTCACATGAGGAGGAGATCAATGAAGCCGCGCTAAGCCAACATCAAACACGGAAACATCTAAGAAAAGCATTCACTGACCGAGTGCACCCTGCGAAGCTTTCCATATACTATAAAAGGCGCGGAACGCAGCAACAAGCTCAAAGTAGGATGACCGTGCTAAAAGTGGAGAACGGTGGAGAGAATCATAGCATAGCTTCTTTTATTAGACGTTTGTGATAATATTTTTCTCTATGTAAAATTTTTGTTTTATCAAAATGAATCATGTGTTTAGTCAAATATGAGTGTTCAGCTACGGAAGATTTATCTATCTGTTGCAACCTAGTAGCACGTATGTGTTCTTTCAAACGCGTACCTACTTTTCTTTTAGTTTGACCTATGTAACACTTTCCGCAAGAGCAAGTAATTTTGTAAACACCTTCACTTTCTAAATGTATTTATCTTTAGTGGAACTTAAAATTTTATCTAAATTATTGTATGTACTATCAACAACTAAAATATCGTGTTTTCTAAGCATCCTCTTTAATTTTTCCGAAAGGCCTTGTACATAAGGCAAACTCAACTTCAATTTGCTTTGTATAACTATTTCTCACTAGCGCTGATTTAAGATGATATATTACTTTTTGTACAGAACTTTCATCTGATATCCTTTGTGCTCTAACAAATAACGTTCTAATAAGACCATTCTTTTGAGAAGGAGGGTGGTGAGATGTGGCATGTATCTGTGTGTGTTGGTTTTCTGTAAACCTTGTGTCCTAACTGTCCAGTGTTTGTTCTGTAAATTTGGACATCCAAGAAAGGTAAACTACCATTGCTTTCTAATTCCATAGTAAATTTTATGTCGGGATTTTGACTGTTCAAATGATTTAGAAACCTACCCAGCTCTTCTATACCGTGGGGCCAAATAATAAAAGTGTCATCTACATACCTATACCAACATTTTGGTTTAAGCTGAAAACTGTTTATCGCTACATGTTCAAAATTTTCCATAAACAAATTGGCTACTACAGGACTTAGAGGTGAGCCCATTGCACAACCTGATTTTTGTTCATAAAAATTATCGTTCCATAAAAAATAAGTAGATTTTAAACAATGTTCGGATAATCTGGCTATCGTGTCACCTAAGGGATCGCTATTAAGCTTGGATTTGCTGATATCTATCGTTTCAGGAATGGGTACTTTCGTAAATAAMGAAACCACGTCAAAACTAACCAAAATATCACCTTCTGAAATACTTAAACCTTTTATAATATCGATAAAGTGTGAAGAATTTTTGATGAAACTACTGGTATTTCCTACATAAGGTTTTAAATAGTTGGCACAAAATTTTGCCAATCTGTAACAAGGACTGCCAATCGTATTGACTATGGGTCTTAACGGGACATTGGTTTTGTGGATTTTGGGCAAACCATACAATTTAGGTACCTTGCAATCGGAAACAGTTAAAAGAGACTTCTCCTCATTCGAAAGATTTGAACTTTTGATAAGATCATTGGTAATTTTGGAAATATTTGAGGTAGGATCTCGGGATAATTTTTGATATGTTTCCTCATCTAACAACTCTCTAACTTTGTTCTCGTAATCTGTTCTATCTAAAATTACTGTGGCTGAACCTTTATCTGCTCTAGTAACTATAATAGACTTATCTGTATTCAAATCCTTAAGAGCATTCATTTCCTCAGATGTCACATTAGGTTTGGGCGTACGTGCATTTCTAATAGCGTGGCATACATCCATCCTAATCTTATCCGCTTGGTCTTTCGGAAGCAGTCTTATACAAGATTCCACAGATGACATTATCTCCACTTTTGAAATGGTCCGTGCCGTTACAGCAAAGTTCATCCCCTTCGCTAGAATATTTACAGCAGCATCTGAGACACTCTTTTTTGACAGGTTTATCACAGTGTTGTTGATGTTGGTTTTAACTATGTAAGATGATTTGAACTTATTGTGTTTAATGGTATTGAATTTCTCAAATTTAAGTATGTTTTGTTCCTTGACCTTGTTAAAGTGTTGTTTGTATACTTTTTGTGTAAACTTTATTATGTCTTCAAAATCTTGATAAAAAAGGTTGTGGGATAGAATTTGCAATGTTGTGTTTATGTCTTCATCTAAGAAACCAAATTGTCTACGTGTGTCGTGTATGCGTTCTCTAATTAAAGCAAATTTTGTTTGTAGCATAATTTTATTTGACTTGTATGTGTTTATGTGTGTTTTAATATTAAGAAAATTTGGTACGACCTTTTTATCTCTGCAGCGTTTCAAAAATACTAATCTTATCAAAAGTTCAAATCTTTCGAATGAGGAGAAGTCTCTTTTAACTGTTTCCGATTGCAAGGTACCTAAATTGTATGGTTTGCCCAAAATCCACAAAACCAATGTCCCGTTAAGACCCATAGTCAATACGATTGGCAGTCCTTGTTACAGATTGGCAAAATTTTGTGCCAACTATTTAAAACCTTATGTGGGAAATACCAGTAGTTTCATCAAACATTCTTCAGACTTTATTGATATTATAAAAGGTTTAAGTATTTCAGGAGGTGATATTTTGGTTAGTTTTGACGTGGTTTCTTTATTTACGAAAGTACCCATTCCTGAAACGATAGATATCATCAAATCCAAGCTTAATAGCGATCCCTTAGGTGACACGATAGCCAGATTATCCGAACATTGTTTAAAATCTACTTATTTCTTATGGAACGATAATTTTTATGAACAAAAATCAGGTTGTGCAATGGGTTCACCTCTAAGTCCTGTAGTAGCCAATTTGTTTATGGAAAATTTTGAACATGTAGCGATAAAACAGTTTTCAGCTTAAACCAAAATGCTGGTATAGGTATGTAGATGACACTTTTATTATTTAGCCCCACGGTATAGAAGAGCTGGGTAGGTTTCTAAATCATTTGAACAGTCAAAATCCCGACATAAAATTTACTATGGAATTAGAAAGCAATGGTAGTTTACCTTTCTTGGATGTCCAAATTTACAGAACAAACACTGGACAGTTAGGACACAAGGTTTACAGAAAACCAACACACACAGATACATACCACATCTCACCACCCTCCTTCTCAAAAGAATAGTCTTATTAGGACGTTATTTGTTAGAGCACAAAGGATATCAGATGAAAGTTCTATACAAAAAGAAATATATCATCTTAAATCAGCGCTAGTGAGAAATGGTTATATTAGTAAGAATATTTGGTCAGTTTTTAATAAAAGTGCTCATCCAAATCAAGTAAATTCTCAGCCACTACAAAGCAAATTGAAGTTGAGTTTGCCTTATGTACAAGGCCTTTTGGAAAAATTAAAGAGGATGCTTAGAAAACACGATATTTTAGTTGTTGATAGTACATATAATAATTTAGATAAAATTTTAAGTTCCACTAAAGATAAAGTACATTTAGAAAGTGAAGGTGTTTACAAAATTACTTGCTCTTGCGGAAAGTGTTACATAGGTCAAACTAAAAGAAAAGTAGGTACGCGTTTGAAAGAACACATACGTGCTACTAGGTTGCAACAGATAGATAAATCTTCCGTAGCTGAACACTCATATTTGACTAAACACATGCTTGATTTTGTGGATTGTGGAAATTATGAGTTAGGTGACATTTGGAAGGCTACTTTGTAGTTATCTTTTATCAAGTAGTTCGTAGGTAGTTCCTTTTTCATCGTTAGGTTCCTTTTTTATCAGGTTGGCACGTTGTTTCTATGACGTCTCGCATCCTTGGTGATTTGTTTATTTACTTTCAAAATTTTGTTGGAACTTGTGCCAGGCAAATTTTGAGGTTCTTCGTCTTTGACAAAGATTACAGGTGTAATCGAAACGTCAGACTATTAGCTTTTTGTCAGTGTTTTCAAGAGACAGCGACCTATCCGACAAAATATTATCTTATAGCCCCTAAATTTATTTAATAATAATAAGTTTTCGTTGTATTAATATACAGGTTGTCCCAACTAAAACTTGCACCCCCTAAAATCTCCGTTTTAGTCCATAATTATCATAACTTTCAATCCGGAACACTCTCGTTCAAACTGTAAACAAGTTTCATCGCAACTGCTAGGGCCATCACTAAAAACACATGGAACAGCAAGTTAGTGTTTTGGAAACTAAAAATATATCAAAATGCAGTTTTCATCGGTCTTATTTGCATTTAATTTTCTTATTAATTACGTAAAATGCATCATATTATTATTTGCCAATTTAAACAGGTTAAGCCATAGATATCAGCAATTTCCTATTTCAACATACACTCGCCCACACTCCTTTATTTGAAATTTTAAAAAATGTTTGTCACAAAAATGATATAGTTTAGAGTACTATTTACTGCGTAGGTATTTATTACAGAAACAGTGGCCGCCCAAATATGATTTTCATGACTTGAAGATACTGTAGCGCCCTCTAAGCGTGATTCTACCAACTTGAAAATAGTTTTCAGTAACTTCTATTGACCACTTCAGGTCGGTAATTTTTTGCTTAGAGCCCTAGGACTACTGGTATATGAGATAAGACCGGTCACCTCTTTTAATTGCTCATTGTCAGTTAGTTTACATACCTATTCTTGAAAATAATTATTTACTCTCCCTACTTCTGAAACGCAGAAATAAAAAGTTTTGTTCTATCTTATAGGCTATATGCTACGCCTTCTTTATGTTTCAGTAAGCCTGTTCCTGACCCACGTTTATTGAAATACCCCATAGTACTTAATGATTGTGTTATGTATTTCTAGATTCGTTTCCTTACGTAAAATTACATTTACAGCATATATTGTATTTATTATATTTATAAATAACCATTAAAGCAAAGCCCACCGTGAACAGCATTTAGTATAACCTCTTGCCTGCCCTTACTAATAAAGATGCACATAATGTAGCAATAACGTATCATGTATCTGCTTCATAAAGCACGATTATGATGCTTCATTTGTAGTACTGGTAATTGATCTAATAGTGTAAAGTGACAACCATCTAACATCTACACGTACCTTCAGTACTCCCTGCAGTAGAAGAACATATATTACCGTTATCATAAGGGACCCAATCAATGCAAAGGCGGCTTCTAGTCCACTGTATTCATTTTTATCTTTATCAACGTCTTTGTTGGGGTCTTTCTCGAGTTTGGTTTCAGGTGAAGTTTTGTAGCCACCAGTGCACAAAGTTACAACAGCACTGACCGCCGATAAAGCTGCTCCAACCTGAAAGCGGGATCAAGTAGTTAACCTAATACTTGAAACGACGCACAAAAACTGTTGTAGGCGTGAGATGCCGCCCCGAGATCCCAAGTAATTATCAGTAACTACTAGTTAGCCACTGCTCATATAACTTAAAATGAAAATTAAACCTAAAAAAAAAAGAAATTGTGTCTCATTGCGCTTAAATTATTTTGAAATCATACACTTAACACGGTGCGCCACCTATCGGCAATCCGGTAAAGATTGTATTAGCCGGCAATACAGGGACGCTTCCGAATCGTTTGTTCGGCATCCTTAATGGAGGTATTAGTAGTTGCGACTTATATGATTTCTGATGGTTTCTTATAGTTCCATCTCCTTAGTCCCGTCCAGGGAATGGGTATATTGTGTATGTACCTACTTTTCTTAAAAATATATAAAAGGTACACGAAGTACTCAGTTGCCTTCAAAATCACTTCGTAGTTTCGCAGCCTTCTTCACGTGACGTCCGCCGGGCTTTACATTAATTCAATTAAATGAAAATTGTTGCTAATTTTATGTTTACTGTCTCATTCAGTGTGGAGTACCTAATTGAAAAGTTAAAATTAAAAAGATTTTTTAGTTTTAATTTAAAGCATGAAAGAAGGTCTAAGGGACTCGCGTTGGTGACCCTGGCGGTGGCATGTAGTCGGTAAGCGTCCGTTTTTCATATTTCGGTACGAGGTATGCAGCCTTGAATTGATAATTTATTGCAATAATCGAAACTGAGAGAGATGTGTGTCACCTGCACTTTGCAACTACAGTTTAATAAAAGTATTGCAGTTACTTGTGAACTATTTGAAACAAAAATTTGTTTAATCTGTAAGTTTCATGACTGCTCAAAATATATGACTCTAAGAGTAGGTATAAACACGTGAAAGTCACGAAAACGGTAAAGGTAAATAAAAAATGATATGATAAAGTGTTTAAAAACAATGTCACATTTTGTTATTTAAATAAAGATTAAATAAGATTTTTTTTATTATAGAGAAGTTTTATTATAAAGCTTTGCCGCTTTGTCATATCCACCGGAGCATCCCGTGCTAATAGACTAGTTGTATTGAAGAAGTACAAAAGCATGCTGGTTCTATCGTTGCACACAAGCAAGACGTAAAGGAAAGGTTAATCAATTCGAATGATTATTCTATTATCAAAACTTCTCGATAGGCAACCTTTCAATTATTGAAATCATTCAATTGTTTTCATCTCTAGTCTGTTATTGTGGCAGGTAGCATTGTCTGACCATATAGATTTATTGAAAATCTTATAAAGTTTCAACATACCTACCAATTATGCATTCATGGTCTAAATGTAGTAGTAAAAGTAAACTTGTCCCGAATATCGGTACTTTCCCCACAGTTCCCAATGAGAGATTTACAAACAGGAAGTAGATACCTACGTGACGGCAACAATATCTGAACTTAATTACTTACGAGATGAAGTACTGCAATCGCGAAGGCCTCGGTTTTTAAATCACAGTAACAGTATTTTCGTCTGGTCATCTTGAACTGCAGGTATTTAATTTTTTCCCTTACTAACTGCTAAAGGCTTTGTCGATGAAAGATGTTCTAACTGTAGTATACAATGTAGTACGCATCTGGAAGCCAGTCACATTGGCGCCTAAAATGTGAAAAAGAGGCTGCGCTCTCGCGCTTCCTAATCAATAAACCCTATCCGTAAACAAGAAGTAATATTATTATTATATACAACTAAATTGACCTGCCTGCCTGCTTATTTTATCTAAATAAAACATTCAAATTCTACGTTACATATTTTTAAGGACGCTTTTGTACATTAAAATTAAACTAATTCAACAATTTTGAACTAATGATCATTGTTTAAGAACTCACCAATGTATTTGTGTTTATTAAACCTAATTAGGTATAATTTTTTCAACGACAATTTAGTAGATTTAATTATGCTAAACAACAGACCTAATCTAATTATGATATATGCATTAAAATGAAACGTTTATCACACACATTAGGTATCGACATAACAATAGTCTTTTGAAAGCAAACTATCTCTAAAATCTAGAATTAGAATCTATTAATGAACGGCACTAGGTTTAGTAGGAACTTAGGTTAGTGTTGAATCGTTATTTGGAAATTTCAGTGACAAATTGAATAAATTCTTAAACCATTCATTGCATTGTAGTGCTTAGACCGAATAATATAACACTTATCAATTAGAACTTCAGCATGTTTTTTTATAAAATAGATTATGAAAAATGAAATTAAAGAACTTAATTAATGAAATAATTGTGAGTGAATGGTTAATACATAAAAACTGTTATCCGATTGACCAAGTTTATTATTATTTATGATTTTGCAGTGTGCACTGACAAATTCAGGTAGAAAACTGAAAAAAATGTTATAACAAAAATGGCGAACTCATTCGCTCGTAAAAAGCACAATGATGGTGTTATGCCTCGGTCGTGAGTAAATACGTTGCGAGATACTTGTGTTTTCGTTGCTGTTGGGCCGAACCTGGGGTGCTTTCTGCCCGTGTGCAAATGTAATCGTAGTTGGCTATTTCATAATAAATTAAAATTAAATTTTTGTATACATATTGTAATATATAAGATCTATTAAAAAGAGTACGCTGTAAAATAATATTTTCTGGGTCAGTTATGGAACTTTTGTTAAACAGTGTTCTGTTTACCGATAAAAAAAATGTGAAAGTATCACTATCAGTTTCAAATGCCCCGATATTCCGCCACGGAGATGACGTAAAAGGTTCTCAAGGTGACGAAAGGGAGAAACACCAATAGTAGCCAGTTTTCTATCGGCATTGCAAGGAATATTTGTTTACATTTTTTTAGCTGCGTCGCGTTACCAATGTGGGCAAATTTTCGCGATACCGTGAGGAAAGTACTGGTAAACTGGCATTGTAACATTGTTACCTAGGTCRACTTAAGGCGTATTTGTGTAAATCACTTATATTATTATGAGGAATTAAACGACGCTTGATAATGTTTAAAGTTTGTATACTTACGTATGAGAACGATATGATAAATTTTGGAACTTTCAGGACTGTCTCTGGTCGTCGTTAGGAAGAAAACGGTAAAGGACTACCGACAACATCGCACGTTCGCACGTGCTGCATGTGTCCCATGTGCAACGTAATAACCCTAACCTAACTCTAGCAACGCGTTTTTGTTTACATAGTTTGGTCAAACATTCGAGTTTCGTATTTGTCAGATTAAGTAGCGGAGCAAAATGTTGTCGAAGTATTTGGGTAATCTGTTGGTTTGTTTAAATGTAAGAATGGTTTACGTTAAGAAGTGTTTTGATAAACAGTTACAGGTTATTCCTATGTTTATATTATAATATTGACGTTTGACGGTTATACCCTTATACCTTCGCCCCTCTCTTTCACTCCCATTGCATTATTGTATTTTTCTGGCTATTTATAAAACTGACAACGGGAGCACTTTATTACCTAGGGAGCTGTAACAGTGCACATGACGGAAATTAGGAACCTTTTGCGTAGTTGTTGGCGGATTTAAGAAAATGTATTTTTTCTACCGCCGTTTGTTTCGAGTTGAATTGACCTAAAAGCAAAATAGATGCGTAGCACTAGTATTCATGACGTAAGCAATAAAAGGCATAGGTTAAAAACTATCAAATTTTGATGTGCGGGACGACCCTATTGTGCACATCTACGTTCAAAATCCAGACTGGAGTCAGATTAAAGTAGCAACTGTCAAGACATTTAATTGTACCCAGATGCACGACCGAAAAAGTTTTGAGAAGTTACAAGAAAAGATTCACTGTTGAAATAAATAAGGTTCTGTACGCAACAAAAGCTTTGAAGGTTAAAAAAGCTGACAATAAGGATAAAATCTACCTAAAGAAACAATCTCAACTCATCCGAACGAGTTGTAGCCCATAAGTTAAGTATTATAAAATCTACAGTTCATAGAGTTTAGATTAATGCTGGATTAAAAACATACAAAATTCAAAAAATAGAATAAAAATAGAAATAATAGCGAGAGCGCAGGCCCGTAAGCTACCGATGAACTTTTTTTTACAAAATTTCACTACTGCCTCATACATGATGAAACTTATTGCATTGCTTACTTTAATCAAATTCCTAGACACGAGTTTTATGCAGTGGCATTGCAATGGTGAGGCTCAATAGGTTCCTTGCAGTGGTCAATTCTTAGGGGAATCGACCTTGGGCATAAAATTGAGTGTATTCAATTTTCAACTGTCAAGCTTTACAATTAATTCGGCAGGAATGCTACACCGTGGGCTACACAGAGGCGAGCCAAATAAGGATGTTTAAACAATGTAAACTGGTCAATTTTTCTCTAAGTGGATATATGTAGTAATTTTTATATAATTTTAAATAAAAAGGCAAAGCGCTCTCAGCTATAATTAGCCATCATCAGTGCCTGATAATGTAAAAACAGGACTACAAAAGAATTTATAAAACTGACAATGTAAAATCGAAATATGTAATCTTGACTTCAAACAAAAAGGTAGCCTGCATGCCAAAAGCACAAACATGAAATCAATGATCAAATAAAGAATTTAGAAMACGACAACTAAAATTACAAAAATCATTTGAAATGTAAAATTACCGTTTTCTATAATTTTGTATATTTCAAGAATTTCTAGAAAATTTAATTTTGAGGATTTATCACAAACATGTAAAGAATTTAAATTATTTAAAGAGGCAGTGTGTTTAAATAACAATAAATGATTTGCTAACGAAGAATTTGTATTAACTACATCAGTATTTTTATATTTTTCATATTGTTTTAAGTGTTCATTGCCTCTAATTGAAAAAGATCTTCCCGTTTGACCAATATAAACAGAATTAAATCATTACAAGAAAAACTATAAGCTCCCGAATGATTCAAAACTGAAATTTAGTCTTTATTGCGAACAAAACGGGAAAACACACTGTCTACCGTAGAAAAACCAACACTTATTCTATGAGAGGAAAACAATTTAGATAAACTAAGTGAGACTGGACCAACAAACCTAAGAGGATACCAAATGTTGGCTTCTTCAACATGAATGGTGTTAAAAGAAAGCTTAAATTTTGTTAAATATTTAAGGTATAATTTTTGTAATACATGATTTGGAAAGTTATTATAAGCAAATTGAAGAATTACACCTAGTTCTTTTTCAAAAGCGTTTCAAGAAAGAGGTAATTTAAAAAGTCTGTTAAAAAGAGAATGAAATAAAAATGGAATTTGATTATTAATTTCTATTTCATAACTAAAATTTATAGAATCACGAAAAGAATTAATAAATGTAATAAAATTATTTGTCATTGTAATTTCCTGTAAAAAGGCACAAAACATCATCTAAATAACGATACCAAAATTTAATATGGGAAGAAAAGAAAACGTTTTTGAAAATATCTTGTTCTAAATTATTCATAAAAAGTTCTGCTAAAAGTGGGCTAAGGGACGAACCCATTGCTAAACTTGAATTTTGTATGAAATATTTATTATCGAAACAGAAAAAATTTTGATTTAAGACAAATTCTGTTAAAAAAAACAAATTGTTTTTGTGAAACACAGGTAAGTTACAATTTAACAGCAGATTATTTAATATTTTAAGACAGTCTTTTGGAGGTATCGAAGGAAATAAATTATTGACATCAAAAGAAACAAGGAAAGAGTTCAGAGGAATTTCAAAATTCTTAAGTTTATTGGTCAAGTCAACTGAATTTTTAATAGCAGAAGAATTTTCGAAATGTAAAACTTCACGAAGGGTCAAATTTAGCCATTTAGCTAATTTACAACACGGAGAATTTATGTAACAAACAACAGGTCTGATAGGACAGTTCTTTGTGTATTTTATAAAGGCCATAAAGCCTTGGTGTTAATGGATTCATAGACAACAATTTTGACTTAGTGCAGTTAAATAATTTTAATGTTGGTTCAATGTTTGTCCAAAAGTTCTTTTAATTTGTTGTTAAATTTAATAGTATTATCAGTATCAACAGTTCTAAAATTTTTACTGTCCAAGAAGTTAAAAACTTTATTTAAATACTCATTCTTATTTAAAATAACTAACCAATTACCTTTGCCTGCTTTAAAAATCACTAAATTTTCATTTATTCTCTTAGAATCTATACTTTTAAGTAAATTAATTGAGTCAAAAGGCAAATAATCTTTTATGGTTTCTGAGGAAATCTTTTTAATAGATTTTTGCAATAACGAAATTATATTTGGAATCAAAGGTCTTTTAATTTTGAAGTTTAAATTATCTAAAATTGCTTCACAGTCTACTGCCTGTAAATGAATGTCTTTAATATCAATTTTGCTAATTTCGATTTTGACATTGTCAGTTTTATAAATTCTTTTGTATTCCTGTTTTTACATTATGAGGCACTGACGATGGCTAATTATAGCTGAAAGCGCTTTGCCTATTTATTAAATATAGTGAATTGATAGACTTCGGGGAGATTTATTGTAGAAGTAAAAATTAGGGATATTTAAGCTTCCAAGTATGGTAGGTAGTAATAATTTTGATTATTAAAAAACAAACTACTTTAATGGGCAATAGGTTTACGATGTTAGCTCCTGAAAGACAATTAAATTGCAACCACATTGAGAAAGCACTGATATTTCCTTAGTAATAACACTGGCAACCCTGTATAAACGTAAATTAACGGAAAAATTGTGGCAAAATGTATTTAAATAWTATAGTTAAATACTAAGGAAATGTAGTTAATTGAAAATTAATCACTCAGACCAGGATAAAATTAAGATGAATATTTAAATACATGAAAGGTAATCGAAATACATTTTCAACTACTTGATGTTAAATGTTTAACAACACCGAATTTTGTGATTTATGTGTGATGTATAGAACCATTGGTAAGGTGAGGTATGAAAATCTTTTACCACCGGCAACACTGACTAGTTTAAGGTGTTGAAAGTATCAAACGACATTATAAACAGCGCGCATTCGAATATTAAAGATGTTGATCCGTCTACTTTTACACGATAGCCTGCTTTTATACGTTGCAACCGGTTAACGACCGGAGTTGATATTGAAAGAATTTGTTTCATAGGGTTTTATTTTATTAGGGAAATAAAGGAAGGCAATACACTGGAGTACTTACATTAAAACATGCTTACACACCTAGTAGTAAAAGGCCAAAGTTTCAATCAGGGCTCAACCTTGAAGCTATAGTCTTTTAACTAACTTTCTTGAGGTCATTTATTAACAATGCATGGTATAGAATTAAGCATGCAGTTACAATAATATTCGAAACAGCAAGATCCAAGAATGGTGTTGGAGGGTTAAGGAATAATTAATAATTGATAATTAGAACTATACGTACATTAAATACAACTTTGTTTTTTAGAGTTATTGGAATGCCGTGGGTTCTTCCTTATTGAACCTAACGCTTCGCAGGCGTCTGTGGTTTGTATCTTCAGAGGTACAGTTTTCAGCCGACCACTGAACCGCGAAGCATTAACGCTGAGGAACGTTAAGTTCAATAAGAACAAATCGACAACGGTCTAATAAAACAAGGTTTTATTCAGATAACGACAGCGAAAGCCTTAGATGTTTTATATACATTTTTTACTGATTATTTTTTGACGTTTCTAAAAATCAATCGAGAAATTCAATTTCAGTCAATTATGACATTTTGGACGAATCAAAACACAATAATTATAGTGGGAATTTTCACCAGAGCAAATTCTCGCTAAAATAACCTAAGGTAGGTTTTCCAAGCAACAAAAATTGTTGGCTTGATGTATGTCATCAAACTAAAAAAGATTTAATACGTCTTCATTCGATGAAATCGATAAGATCAATGAAAATATAAGCAAAAACACTAAGGTGAGCAGAATGATAATACTGAAACAGTATTCTGCTTGTTACGTCAAAAAATAATCCTTCGAATACCACTCGAGGGTTCGATAAATTCGAAAATAATTCTCCAAAGCGTTGCCCTTCAGCATCAGGCACTCGAGCCCTACGAGCTCTCATATCAGTTTCCAGAGCAATGTATTATCGAATTTCTGTCAAACTATTTTCAATTTATTCTCACCCTCTTGTGATATTGCCGATAATAGACAACAACTTTAAAGCACAGAGCAGTATATTATACAGTAACCCAGGAGGTTCCAGGAAAACTTCATTCTATGATTCTACCCATGCGTACTATCTGTTGTTAAATGATGTCAGCACAGTTTGAGATTTGTATTAATTTAAAGTCCTCCTTAAATTAACTGGTTGAAATAGGACGATATTCGTTGACTTAGGAACTAGCATAAAGACACACGAAAACAGATAATAATATCCTAAGCATATACAAAACTCACCATCTGTTTCATTATAAAAATATATTACGTACAATAATAAGCTATAATAATTAACGTCTACTCTGTCACAGATTGTAGGTTTTATTCGATATATCAATAGCCAGCTATATTAAAACGTTTCAATTTATCGGCTGCATATTTTAAAAACACGTTCTCTAATTTTGGACTACATCGTACTTACATCAATTCCATTTATTTAAATAAAAGCATTGCATTTTAAACCACATCTATAAATGCGTTTATGTAACACGTCTTGACGTAGCTTTCATTTGAACACAATCCAAGCACATTCAAAAAATATAAGAAATACAACTAAACCACTAAAAAAATTTTCTTGTATCGTCTACTTGGTCCACAATGAATTATTTCTAAAATTTATTTCGATATTTAAAAGTAATAATCTCCCAGCCCTAACAGATAAGCTGCCTCAGACGCGGGTCAATATTACGCAATATATTAACTCATAAATTCGTGACCGAGTAAAAAAGGAGTGAAATTTTTATACTATGTGGTCATTTTCCAGCAGGATGCTGTTACAGTGTACAAAGCCACTTCTCTTAAAGGTAGCGCTCCAGATTCAGTTTGAGGTGAATGTACATCCATCGTATTCTCCTAACCAGGGTCGTGATTATTATTTATTGCAAAAGTTAAGGTCTCTGAGGAAAAAATACTTTGATACAGGCATCGGGGTTGCGACAGTTATTCATGGCCTTCTTGTTGATTAAGATATAGGGTTTCTGTTTAAGAATAGACTCCCAGACTATAAAATAAATGGAGCAAAGGAATTGGTTTATTTTATATACTTGTACGTTAAGGACAACAATTACTATAAAACGTACTGTATTAAGTGTAGGTCATCAACTGCTGTTGAAAAAAATGTTAGTTAAACTTTAAATTGATTTCCATCAGATACTAGGTTATCCTCACACTTTCATAAAGAAAGGGACAATCAAAATACATCCACCTTTATCAAGAAATATCTGCCATAAGAGATTAGGGTACATTTGAGATTGAAATATATCAATATTACTACAAACAATTATTATGTGTAACTGTGAAATGCAGTTACCATGCACATTTGATAGGTAGACTTGTAGTTCGCGCAGGCTATTTTATTTTTATTTTTTCTGCAAAGAATTTACCATTAAATGTATGGAAAAAAGAAATAACACGTATACGTTAAGAAATGTGTCGCACCTTGGAGAAACCTGCAGAAGCATTTGCAGTTTGTAGAAAAACTATAGTATACTAGAGAAAAGCTATATAGGTAAATACCGCTGCAAATTGAATCAATACTTCCACATCCAATTGTCAAAATGACCTTACGTTTTTATTTCTTAGGTATACTATACGATTAGTAATCAGGTTTTGAGCATTTTTTCTCTCTACACATTTTTTCTAAGACAAACAGTCCTCGTGATATTAGCAAAAATATATTAATTTTAAAATCGGTTTTTTCCAAATAACTCAAAAATTATTAACTTAACAACAACATTACAAGAGTGCTTTCTGATCAGAAATTTGATTATCTATATAATACCAAAATTTTAAAAAAATCGTATGAGCAGGGTCTAAAATAGGTTTTTTAGAAATATTTATATTTATTTTAGGGTTTATTCGACCTTAGCTTAGTTTAAAGAATACTCTTTTTTCCAACGTCAAGCTTTCAACTATATTCAAGTCTTCGTCAGGACTCCTACAAGCAGTTTACAATTTTTATATACAAAATATTCTTAAATTACTAATTAACAATTATGTACTTACAGAAAATTTGAGATTATGCAATTTCTATGATATTATTTTCTATGTTTATATAATCCTGGTATTTAACGAAAAAATGAACGAAATATGTAACATATTTTTAAAATTCAAATTCTGTCAAATTCAAATTTAAAACAGTTTCAAGTCTACAAAACAATATTACCAATACATCAATATGACCAACTAATACATCATATAAATAACTATTTTTTATTATATTTTTTAATTTATAATTTAATGATCTATTCTTTAATTTATATATATCAGAAACAACAGACTGCAATTTTGAATATACTAAATATGTTAAGTTAGTGATAGCAAATATGTATATATATTACTAAGTTGTTGTGTGTCTGATTTTTTATTCAAAATCAAAATTTTGAATAAATTTTCTAAGACACTTTTTGTGGGAAATTTTATTTCCTATCTGATGGTATTTTCATTTTTTGAATATATTAAATATATTCGGAGATATTTAGGAAAAACCGTTTTTTATAAGTGACGCTTTTTTGCTAATATCTTCTAAACAGTTTGCTGTACCGAAAATTTATAAGAACGAATAATACTCGCAGTTATACTACTAATCACATACTAAAATGAAAAGTAAAATAAAAAAATGAAAATTGCAAAAATGGTAGTTACTCCCCAATTTCGTCCCCTTTCCGATACCCTACTTACACCACAAACAATAGGTCGCTTTGGGTAGTTGATACTTATACGCTTGCCAAATTTCAAGTTCATATATTAAGTCTTTCGGAAGTTATCGTGTTAACAAACAAAACCACAGACACACAGACACATAGACAAGAAATTTTTTTGCTCAAATTTTGTTTTTTTACGTTTTCGACCATTTTAAAGCGAATGACCAAATAAAAATTTTAGAAAATTTTTTTCGCGTTACAATACTTCCCATCCGTTAGATGTGGAAGTAATTGACCTGCGAATAAAAAGGTTGCGGTAAAAGAATGGAAGCTTATCAAATTGCGTATACTTTCATTTATAGAGAAGAAATACAATAAAATCACAGTCTTCAGTCACTGAGGAGTCCATTTGACCAATCGAGGGCTTCAAAAAGCTTTTGACAGCACACTTGTTCTGCTTAGTCAGGTCTTCTGGCCCTAATTAATGTATACTCAAATAAATTATTGTTGTTTAGAGATTTGTCTAATAAACTTAATTGCAAGACGTATTTCGTTTAGTTAACAAGGAATAAAGTAATAATAAAATACTAAATAATACTGACATTTGAGGCGTTTTGAGCAGTACTAATGATGAAGACCATTAAAAACTAAACATTTCTGTTTATCTACACACTGCTATTTTCTACAGTAGGCTTTCAAAGTAGAACATGATATAGTATATGCGTATAGATAATAGCGTAATCTACATGGCGTAATTTATGAGCCCATTACTGTTGATTAAACGTTAAATTTGAAAATAACTGGATTAGAAGAAATGGTCCAGTATTGCGCTCTGCTGGTAGCTCCGATTTAACAATTTTGAATTTTATTTTGTAGGGAGGCGGCCCTTTATAGCAAATTATGCACAGATATATATAATATGGCTAATAATTCAGAAGAATTAAAAGAGACGACGTGGCATTATTGTATATCGAAGAAACTCAAAGAAGTTTCAACGAGCTTCATTGGGGAAGTAGAATTGTGTACAGATGTGGGTAGGGGTAATTGAATAATGATTATTGTTAAAAATTACTTTGTATTTTTTACCTTAAAGCTGCTTCTTGCAGTTACCATTTATTAAAATTATGTTCTCGGACAAAAATTTTTGTTTTTAACTTATTTAACTCGTTGGAAGTTAAACAGCACCTAAAAAATATTACTAAAGTCCAAAATCAATACAAAAATTAATTTTATTTCTGTTGAACCAGAATAATGAAGCCTTAATTACAGATTTGCTTGTTTCAAGCTAAACAAAAAATGTTTCTCCGTTACTGTTTTGCCGCAATGGCAAAGATATTTTTTATGTAAACTCATCTGTATAACGTGCGAAAATCCATAAAAAGTAAACATCAAACGTGCAGCCTATAAATTCAAACAATTTTAATATCTCGTACCCTAGAAGGAGCTGAAACGAAATCTCTCACCACTGTTCTTCGGTAAATTATTGAAAATTTTAATGATATGCCCAATGGTAAATATAAACAGATTTTAATATACTTTTAAATGCAATTGGATTTATCATTAATGGTTACTTCATGAGATACTAATCTGTAGAGGTACATTATGAATACAATTCTTATTGTTCATCACTACTAGCGTTAAACGCTGATTTAGTTACCCTAAATTTCCCACAATTTTTTTGTTATGAACTAACATTACCGCTTGCATTTGTAGATAAGTAAATCACATTATTAGATCAGTATGTTTAATGAGACAAATTTACTGTCAACTTGTACGGAGACACTCAACAATGAAAATCTATATAGCAGTATAAAACAGTACATTTTGCCTGGTCAATGGATACATAGATCACATATAAGTACATATTTAGTACACACTTTCTACAGGGCTTCTATAMATGATTCAACCAACGCGGGCGGCGTTGATTTCTCAATTCTTTGCGCCGCCTTTTTGTAATTACTGCTAGGCTGCAATAGGCACAATATACTGTACTGAAGGTTGCAGATCAAGTTATAGCCTTAAATTTAATGGATTTATAAAGATTTTCCAGTAATTTACGGTTTTATTTTCTTTTCAAAGCTAAGCAATAGCAATAATTAACTTGTACGGATTATGAAACTATACAACATTACTTTAATATACATAACTATGTCCGTCATAATCACCTTCTGTTGCTTTTACAAGCTTTCGAACATTGCTTTATACATTTAATTATTTTACGCAAATTTGAAGGCCTTCCGTAGGCCTTCAAATATATCAATCTAAGTCTTTTTCACTATTTTAATTTTGGCTATCCTTTTGTGACTAGCATTGCACCACTACAGTTTACAATTTCTAATTTATGACACTTTTCCGTAGCGTAGAATACTGCAGTAGTGTAGTTAATGTCACACAACCTAGTATAAATCCTAACTGTGAATTTTATCATTATGACAGGCTTAGTCCAAGCTTTCTCCAAGTTAATTATCCTACAAAACACCATCGCATATATTGAAAATACACACTCCCACGCATTTTATCATATTAAAATATACCAAATAATTCTAAAATTGACGGATGACAAGTATTGTCAAAGCAATAATTGTGTTCACTTTCGAGAGAGGCGGCAAATTGATTTAATCGATAATTTCCACAAGCGCCTGGATGCATGAATCATTTATAGAAACCTTGAATTTGTGATATAGATAAATGACAAGTTAGAATAACTTAGGCACAGTTTGAACGACGAAATGCTAAAAAAGTACTTATTTTATTTTATCCAAAGATACAGTAGTTCCTTTGCTTTCTGTTTTACACACCTCTAGATGAATAGTGATTGTTAAAGAGTTACGTACAAGTACGAAAGCATTACTCATCTGCTCCAGCCAGTATATTTTTGTGTTGGCGTACGACTCTAAGAACACTAATACTTGTCTCTTTCAAGTTCACTGCCCAGACGACACCTGCACAGTATTAATTTTTCCATCACAAATGTAAAATCTTTTCAGTTCGTAACCTTGCTAAGCTATGCTCACTACTCTCACTACATGCATCTAGAGTTCAGTCGAATTCGTCCCCTTAGTGAACGTCCTAAAAAAGTTTACACAGCAGTGTTAACAACTTGTCTCCTGCAAGCTACATTATTTTTAGCGTACTTTCGTTTTGATTTACTAGAAAAAGGCATGTCTCATACGTACGTCATGTGGGTGTCAGAATTTGATGCAGCCGCCAACCTTGCCAAAACTTTGTGTTTGAACAGCTGTTTGAAAGTCGACCGAAACATCCTACTCATGCAGCAATAGAGGATGAAGTTAATTGATCCATTGACAAGTGCAAGCATATCTATGACTGCGCCGAAGGTTTGGTAACAACCTAGAAAGAAGCACTTGCCACGAATTCCTATCTTCAGGGCAAATATTCCTTGGGGGAATTCGGTAATAAGGAATAGTAGAAGAACTGCTACGAGCATTCTGGTAGTCCTATCGGCTCTTCGCTCTGCCTTATTCGGTTTCTTCTTACCGTCCTTCTCGTTTAGAATTGTTGGGCATACGTCGTAACTGTTGAGTATATCTTTCCTCTTCTTTGCACGGAAGAGGGTCCTGATCAGCCAGTAGCTAATACAAGCAAGGATAGCGCAGGGAAGCAGCTTGATGAAAACGGCGTAAATCCAAAATATTGTAGACAGGTACGCTTCACTTTTACCTATCTCACTCAAATATAAGTAATAAGGGGTGAAGTTCTGTGTGACGTTCCGTACATTTTCGACTATGATCGTGGATTTAATTGTAAACATGACAAAAATCGGACTACATAACACAAAAGGGAGTAAGAAGCTTAACCAAATGGCCAATGTGCAGCGGCGATCTGTACAAAGGATGTGGCTTCTTTCCGGATACCTGAAACAAAACGAATTGTTACTTGTGTTGTATTCTTGACAAATATTAAATGACACAAGTCGACCGAATAAACTAAAGATCAACTGAACAAGTTTAAACATGAACTTAGCATACATTTATGAGGCCTGCTGGAAGACATACATACATATGTACTATGTGCACTATCAAAGACTTACTTTTCCGAGTCTTCGTTAACGCATGACATTCCAGAAATTCTCAACAAGCAATAATTCAGACATCACATCATCAAGGACAATATTTTTCAGGTTACTGTTACGCAAAGGTCTAATTAATGCTGAAGAACTGCTACATGACCTAATTGTTCCAAATGATAATCACTTATTGTATTAGATTCCTCATTCGCAGTGCTCCTGCAATATCATCTACAAGGTTTAACAATTGATCAGCATGACGATAATGATTTTGATTGTCTCAGTACGCATTTCAAAATTCTTAGGTCCTCGCACGCAGGAAGGCTTCATAGGATTTTTATAATCGCGCCCAAGAACTTTATTATCTACACCAAATTTAGCTTTGCGCTTACTATTAATCATTTTAACGCATTTATGCTGATAATTTGTCATTTTTGCACAGTTTTCTGTATTTAGGTTAAGTGATTTATTCGGATAAGAAAATAAAGTTTCATTCGAACTGTTGTCCTGATTCAGGTCTAAAGGACGTCGTCGGTTGGAATTGCTTCCTAACGTTTCGCTAGCACGAGTGGCAAGCTTCTTCAGAGGTCCTTCCATCTGTAGTACATCAAATATTCATTTAAAGCATCCAAAATTAATATTAAAGTTTGTTTATAATGCTCAGAACAAGTGAATTTTCGTTGTACGCACACAAACTTGGACTAATCTGTTTGTCTGAGGGTGATATAGTGGCAAACCTTCCAAATATAACTTAGATAAACGTTCCTCCATTATCGCTCATAATTATCATTTTATCATTGGTATTCCGCATCGATCGAATTAGTACAGAAATTTTGGAGTGATCTCATCACTAATTATGCTGCACATATACATAACTTCTTAACTTCTAACTATCTTGACGACTATCTCAACATATACATAGGTTAAAAAAATCTATATGTACTCTGTCCCACGGTCCTTCTGGTATAGACCATAGACGTAATAGGATTTTAAATTTCATACACATAGAAAATGCTGACAATATTTTTTATTGTCTTTGTCACATATAGGCCACCAAACGAATGATTTTACCAGAGATTTCCTCCACTATCTGCTTCCGGCAAAATGACGAAACAATCAAACGGTAACCGTACGTCAACAGATCATTTTCATTCGTTGTTTGACCCTTTGACGTATAAATTAAACTTTTTTATCTGGTATTATTAGGTACTGCTCATCACAAAACAGGCTACTTATGTCAAAGTTAAATATCGGGGTAGGTTTTCACCATTCAAACCATCCATGATATCTAAAAACAAACATTATGCATTGTTTACGAGGAAAAATACGCATTCACATTACTATTTAGTTGGTTAGGTCAGGTCAAGACTCGGTAAGATGGTTAAAAAATTTATGTCTTGCGAATATACGAGAACACGAAGCCTACTGGAGACTGTTCATACGTCAGTCTGGTTTCCTAATCTGCTAGCGCTGGATTTCCCTCATCATTACAGTATCGTTTAAGAATATGCATTGCACAGTTTCGACCGGCTTCACGTAGGAAAGATAAACCCCATTGAATCGCTAGATGTTCACTATGAGCAATAGTACAAATTACCGATTTTCATATTATAATACACCACCAAACATTTTAGACAGAGTTAAAAAATCCATTGCTTAATTTAGTATAAACACCCTTGCATACTAATTGTTGGCTGAAAAATATAATCGCACAACCATGAATTGCACAGCATAAATTCAGACCAAGCTCCATTCAAGAAGCTACTATACATACAGGGTGACAAAAAAGTTCTGATAATTTTTCAGATATTYCAATAGTATAGAAATACCGTATACAAAAATTAATTTAATCAACTTCATGAGCAATAACGTTTGTTATATCAATAACTTTAACACCTAAGATATGTATTTACAATAAATGTTCGAAATCGCCATCTTTGGCTTCAATACATTTACGCAGTCCCTTGCGAATGTTTCCGATGATGCTCGCCCCCCACCACATTGTTCCACCGTAATTTCGCCCCAAGCGCGCATCAGAGGCGTTTTGAGCGCTTCGACGGTAGCGTAGCGGGTAGCCGATATTTTTTTTCCAGGTTGGACCACACCGAGTAGTCCACGGGGTTGAGGTTCAGCGAGTACGGCGGCAGACGTCCTTGCCCCAAAAGCTTCTCGCAGGCAGCGATTGTCGATTTGGCGGAATGCGCCAGTGCCCAGTCTTGTTGGAGAGTAAATTCAGCTGTACCGAAGTGCTGCGTTGCCCACAGATGCAGTACGTCGTGGAGGACTTGCTGCTGGTAGCTGGCGACGTTGATCTTGAGGTTCCCCTCAATAAAGACCAGCCGCGTCTTTCCGGTGGCGCAGATTTCGGCCCAAACCATAATCGAGGCCTGAAAATGACTTCGACCTATGGTTCTCGCCGCAGCGATCTTCCGCTGGCCTTTCTTCAGCAGCTGCCGGCGATTCTGGCGGTTGTGGAGCGSCTGGACCGTGAAAATCTTCTCGTCAGTTGTAGCATCAAGCGAGATTTCTCGAGCCGATTCGCCTTCATCATCTCATTCAGGAAACGGACGCGAGCGATCTTGTAGCTGCGCAGTCTCAGCTTCTTTATGGCGATGTTTCTGACACTCTTTCGGTTAATACCAAGGTTCTTCGCCATTTTGTGCAGCTACACCTCCGGATTTTGTTGAATTCGGCACGGAACTTTCTGGATGTTTTCCGGAATGGTCGCGGTGGTTGGACGGCCGCTTCGAGGACGGTCTGTGGTCCCGCCGGTCTCTTCGAAACGTTCCACMGCTCTATMGACGCTGGCCGCTTTGAACCCAGTCGTTCGAACAATGTCTGCCCTTTTCATTCCTGCCCTGTGCAACTCGACGACGGTGACACGGTCACTTTCACGAGACATTACCAAAACAGAATTGAAATTTACCACATTATTACAACACTTTCTAGATCAAAATTGCTTGAGGAATTCAATAAAATCAATAGAAATAACAAAATACCGTTATATGAACATTAAAAACAGCAAAGTACAAAATTATCAGAACTTTTTTGTCATCCGTTATATTATTACACTATCCACACAAATTAAGCACTAATTCTTTGTTTATTCGGGGCTTGAAAGTGTCGTTGATCATTATTAATGTTACGCAAAATACAGTTGAACATACATTACAATTATGTAGCGGTGGATGGCTGTAAAAAGATCTATTAATACGCAATCTCACAAATAAATAATATTTTATAGCTATAAGGTAATCAGTTTACCTATATCAGAAACAAATGCTAGTATAGCATGTTTGCCCTTGTCTTAACTATGTCCCAGATTAGCATTGTTTCACTTCTTGATTGTTCAGTGATGCTTATATAATTTTTTCTGATTAGGCCTCAGTGTTATACCAGCAGCAGTCTAATTTTATAGTAGTTAATAATGAAGAACAAGACCTTTCCGGCACTCAACTATAACAAAAAAAACAACCAAAACACAGAGACAAAATGAAGTTAGATTCGTAAACAAAATTTGGTTATTATCTAAGGAACTTAATTTTCACTACAAAATGAAAAATACCAAGAGGTACTTATTTAGTATGTGTTTATATTTAATTCCGTAAAATGTGAATGCGATGAAATCCAGCAACTAACACGAACAAAAATGCTTTTATTTGCGACATAAAAGTGCGGATGTCAACCTGAATATATTTTTTTGTTCGCTTATTAACAGCATAACCGTGATGCCTTGTATTTGGACGCCAGGAAATGATTAATAAGTAGCAAAAAGTGTATGAATAAATAAAAATAGGAATACAGCTTTTATTATCCAAATACACCGTATATACAACCCTCAACTGGTACAATAACCGATAAATACACTTTTACGAATATATTCTGTTTTATAATGTTTGTATTCAAATAATGAGCAAATAAAAGTTATTGTTTATCATAAGCCATTTTGGTTTACTTAAGGTTGTAGCTTTTATCCAAAGCATTGTCTATTACGTTGTTCTCGATAAAAGTAAACATTACAACTTTCGGCGTTTTCAAATCCATTTTGGTCGTAAAACTAAATTTTTCGAACAAGCAAATAATGGAGAATTCATATATTGAATCGACTATAAGCGACGCCCACACTGAATCCAACAAACAGCTTCGCACCCATTAGGCGAGTCCTGAATGTCTACTTAAAAACAATTGGTCCCCTTTATTGCTGTCGTTCAAGGGCTGGATGCTGTAGTTTTGACATCGCTTGGGTAGAATCTCTGGGTAGACCCCACATAAAACCATAGTGCTGTAATTGGCTCGTGTGGGTGAAGAGAACTATCGTTACAGTGTAGCGACCCCAAAGCAAATTAGGCTATAGATTTGGGATTATCTCCTGGAATTGTCTACGTTACCTATTCATTCCACAGCAAAAAAATAATATATTTAAGACACGCATAAGTTATTCAAAGCAACTAACATTAATGTTATATATAATTTTAACTACAGTTCCTGATTACTTGGGGTCTTCCCACTATTACAGCAAGAATGGTACTTTATGTATAAAACAGAGTACATAAGCGTTTCTTTTGTTTCATTTGCGGCTTCCATTGTCGCGCCGCTTCCTTGATTTGCATTAATATGGACTTATGTCTTTATCTGTCCATAAATAGCAGTCGTGACCCGTGGTTCACCACAAAATTGAAGCTCAATGATGTTAGTGCAGCGCTTAACAGTACGTATATAACTTCGCCGCTAGGGAGCGCGTTTTATATACCTTCAACGAAAACCGAAAGCTTCTCTGAAAAGTTGTAACAATATTGATCTAAAAGTGTGCTCATTAGGATCTTTTTGTTCAAACGTTTCTTTTCTGGCTGCCATGACAACGATAAGAGAGGTATCTACGTACGCTTTAAGCGATTTCAACGACTGAAGATTTATTCAAGTGCCGTTTATGGTTTTGAATTTAGTCATATATAATGTAACGTTTATTGTAATTGTGCGACAGTATTTGTTCAAATTTCTAAAAAAAATAAATGCAACCCAAAGGGTTCTTAATTGACGAAAATAGATCTAGAAACCGAAAGCCGATATCTTTTTTGCTATACTTGGGTTCACACGTTTATTCATAAATAACTATTTTCATCTTTTACTAAACTGTTGGTGTTGCTCAATCAACCGCAGGGCAAAGCAAAAATCCTTGGTTGCCATTAAAAAAAAACACACACACACACACAAAAGTTATGCTGACAAGAAACTGCATTGACATCAGGTACAAAAACAAAAGGTAGGCTGAGAAATGTAAAATCATTGGCAAGAATACTTTTGTTGACACTTTGCTCCAAATTTCATATTTGAAGAAACAATCCGTTTATTATGGACATACTTCTTGCTAAGCCTCAGTGTTAAAGCAGGGAATAATAATAATAATAATAATAATAATAATAATAATAATAATAATAATAATATAGGACCTAGTTGGCGCAGTTGCTAACCGAAGCAAGTGGCCCTTGAGAATCAGTAAATCAAAAAATTATTATAAAGCATTATCCAGTTGCAGCCATATCCATATAACTGATGCAAATTAATTAATTTGTCGTTTCCACTAAACGATGCTTATCAGTGGCATTCATACAAACGTATTATGTGTATAACATGTTCGGTGTTGTATATTATCTTTTATTTAAATTTTACTGTTGGTTAATTAGACATCAATGTCATTTTCCATAAGCCATAATTTAAGTTATTTTTTTTTAATTTTCCAATCCTTTCCTCCCCACGAATATAGGATGGCAACGCATTGTAAATTTTTGATGAGCTAACGTGGATAGTTCTATGTTCATATTTGTTTCTGTAGCAATTAATGATTAGTTTTCCGCACCTCGAGTGCTGTAACTATGTTCAACTTCTGGAAGATTCTTGAATATTTCTGGTTTATTTGTAACAGTTCTATATAGGAACAGTTTTTTAACGGAGAATACTTTACTTTCTTTAAAGACATCAACTTCATTGTTTGTCGTACACAACACATTCTTAAGCGCCCTGTACTGTATACGAAATACTCTTTGAATGAGGTAAGAAGAGGCGTTACCCCATATGGTTACACTATAGGACAGCACCAATTCAAATAAAGGAGTGTAAATCGTTTCTAGAGTTGTTTTTGGAACAAACAAACGTAGATTGTACAGTTTACACCTCACCTATATGCACATCCCATAGAAAGTGTTTATCGATTATCAAACCAAGATATTTCTGTTCATTAACGCAGTCTAACTGATCAGAGCAATTGCAACCGTCTCCACCAACATTCCGATGAAGGCAATCTGCGCAGTGGAAAATAATGTTTGGTCTAAATGTAGATTTTTTTGTGAGGGGATCTTATATGCATAACCTTAGTTTTCTTTAAATTGATCTGTAATTGTTTATCGTAAGCCCATAACTGGAATCTCTAAAACTCGTTTTGTAAGTTCTTATTAGCAACTCGGAAATCAGTATGTATTGACAGAATTATAGTATCATCGGCATATAAGATGTATTAATTTACAGTTTTGAAAACAGTTACGAATATCATTTACATTTACACAGTTAAATAAAGTAGAGGTCCCAGTATGCTGCCCTGCGGAACTCCACGTGTAATAATAATAATAATAATATTAATAATAATAATAATAATAATAATTATTATTATTATAATTATATAATATTATATATATTATATATTAGAGATAAGTCTTTGAAATAAATGGGAAGGGCATTATACTGAGTGCACGAATTGTACGTAAAGCTACGTTGAAACAGGGAAGTAGAGTGGAGAGGCACGCACACAAAACATGCCCGTGTCTAGTTGAACGATCCAAACTGGAGCGATGCAAGGAGCAAAGCTCACCAAAAATATATTTAGGTTGCTTCTCTACCATGACCATTACAAGAATTCTGTATTCTTTTGATCTGAAAGCATCAACAGATAAAAGCGCCGAACCGTAAATTATATCAGCGTATGACAATTTGCATCAGCTCAGCACTCATGCTGTGGCGATTAGGATAGAGCTGCTTTAAAATCAAATAAAACGACTTACACAAATTATTCACATGTGGAACAAATCTCTAGTCCTTGTCTATGTACAATCCTAAATTCTTACAAACCTCGCTAAACTTAATCGTTTCACCGTTTATATTAACGTCCACTATGCGCTTGATTGCTACACGAGCTATCTTACGACCAAATGTAGTTTCAGAAAATATTTCCAAATTATATTTATATCAAGGAATTCATTCTTTTTCAACTGTAGGTAGCTGAGGATACCAGTTAGTCCACAACAAAGATAAAATTCTACCCTTAAACCTTTCTAGTGTTTACAGATTTACTTGCAATGATTGTAATGTAATTTATGTGGGACTCACTGGGAGATCTTTGATGGTTAGAACTAAGGAAAACCTCAAACAATTTCAAAAACATAACACTGATGTAGTTACAATAAATTCCTCCTTTGCCAACCATTTATTGCTTAATAAGCACCCTACCAGTTTGGATAATGTAAAGATTTCAGTTTTGCAACAAATCACCAAAATTAAAAATTTTAGAAATTGTAGAGACTTAACAAATTCTAAATGACCAAAGTGTTACAGTTTTAAATTAAATTCAAAATTTTAACTCACCCATTTTAAAAAAACTTGTTCAATCTTCAATCATAATGTTGGTGACTTTCTGCAACCTACACTGATAACTTTAAAGTCTAGATAGTTGTTTTCATTTTTTGACTTCTATCAAAATTAATTTCTGTGCAAAAGGCGCTGACGATGGCTATTTAAGACCGAAAGCGCTCTGCCAATTAGTATTTAATAAAGTGGATTTTTCAATAATTTCTATTAAATCAAAACTCCACGTTGATGGATCAGCTCACTGTTTTATCATGTATACTAGTTCAGTACCTGCTCTTATACGATACTATGTTACTTTTTACATGCAAATTAAGATTGTTCTTTTTCTGAATTGCGTTCTTCAGTAGGTCATTCTTTTGTTTACTTCCACCACCTCTATAAGCATTACCTTTCCTCCTACAAATTGATTTTTGCTGTACTAAGCCTATATAATTACCGATACCAACCACCCACCCCTAACTAATCATTACGAAACAGGGGCTGGTTTATTCTACGACATAATTACTACACACAAGGATAAAACACCGTTCACCTACATGTCAACAGCTAAGTATAGCCACGCACATTTACGAGGGTAAAACCATGTGTTTTGAATAAGGTGCTTGCATGATGAACTGTTTGTGTTGTCATACGTCACCAGTACCTGAAAGCGCTTTACGTTCCACATGTTTAGGGTTTGGTGATGGTGATGGCACACCTTTGCTAACGCTAATTTAATAATATTAAGGTACCACAATTTTGGCTGAGCATTAAAAGTAGACATAGGTTTAACATTTCAGCTATATATCCACATAGAAAACCGAAATTATAAGAGAGTGGCAGATTGTTTAATGAACATCGGTACCGTACCTCTTGTGTCACGGGACGAACCAAACTTCTGGCACAAATGACGACAAATTATAATTTGAGCAATTAACCACTAAAAATATGTCAAAGTGACAGTGTAATGAAAGCGATTTCCATTTGTAGCGGTTCGCCTTTTGGTTCAACCGCTGGCGCTGGAGTAACCGCTCATTTTCCATTTATTGCTGGTTCAAACCATGACGTCATCGGACTAACCCGGTTCCTTAAATTCTGTAACCGGCCTCGGAGATCGGTTTCAACCAGCGGTTAACGTATCTATCCTTTTTTTATTTCTCTATCGCATTTCTTGATCATTCTACTCCAATATGATAAATAATTTGAAAAATCTGACACTGACAGCTTCGAGCGCACTTACGATTTTGGGCGGAGTGTGTCTGCTTGTTTCCCTATGCTGCTMMTGGTCAGGTAGTKTTTGATTACAAAACACGCAAACTAAATTACTACTGACTAGTAGGTATTTAACACATCTCTATTCTGTATAACATATAAGTGGATTCCAAGCTGCACTGTGTCACGAATGCGGAGCACGGTGTATTAGAACGAGAAAGCGATCTCCTATTTCAACTGTCTTGTAAAATATTCTTGCAAGCCATATACTTATTAACTAAATATAACGCTCACATTCACTTCTTTCAATGTGCAAGCTTGGAAGCCCGCATCTCAAGTGAGATGAAGATATAGCTTTTGTCTTTATTGATATTCGCCTGCATTAAAGCGCATGAATTCTGTGCTCTAAAACTCCTCCCTCATCAAAAGTACAAACGAAGAAGTGAGAACCCACCTATATTTTCGTCTGTGCATTCGCATTGATACCAAGAATATACACGAAAAGAGCTTATGTTGACTTCACTTTCACTACGATCTGAGCGKTATGTTCAGCTAATAAGTATATGTTGCAAACAAATACAGCGTCTTTCGGTAGAAATGCGAGAGAACACGACTCCGGAACAGAATATACACATTAGAATGAGAAAGCAATTTCTTCCCATTTCATCTGTCTTGTGCGCAAGAACGTATCATGACTAATAAGTGTACCGTGATAAATGTAATATACATGGACATGCATTTTAAAGCGATGAGCAAATAAAAATTTTTGAAAATTGTTTTCGCTATACAATACTTCCCATCCGTTGGATATGTAAGCAATAACCTCTCTTTTGCTTTACTTTTTATGTAACCGGTGCTTTCCATTTGTAAATCAAATGACGTCACGGTTTAAAGGGAGACGAGTAACCGCTGTCAGAAATTTATCAACCGTTATCAGAAATTTGTAACCGATGGTTATAACCTAGTACAAATGGAAATCGCCATTTTGGTGCTCCCTAATTAAATAAACTAGCAACGTTGGATCGCCAGACTGTCTTCTTAGATCTCCTGGTAAAAAACGCCATGAATACGCAAACACAACAAGCAAATACTAGAATTGCCAAATCAATATTGAAGGTATTAGTAAAGCGAATATTTGGGAAAGCTTATAGCACAAAAGAACATTGACTTTACCTTTAAGAAACACATGTAGCTGATGACTTTAGATACATAAACGAGGGTGTATTCCAGGTTTTAACCTTGTAGGTGTAGTGAACCATCCGCAACAGGGTGTTGCTACTTATGCTAAATGCGGCATAATGAATATTTCAATATCCCACTCCTCTTGCTCGCAAAGTATCTTTATTATGGCAATTAAAATATACAACCTCACTATCGTCAAAATATACAAACCTCCCCTCCAACACGGATTGGCCCAACAATGTAATTCCTGCTTTAAGTCGACCTGTGCTATTTTCTGGAGACTTCAATTCTCATTATGAATTATGGGAATATAATAGCTGTAATGAAGCAGGTATACAATTTGCAGACACTGGACTGAAACAAACAAACAAAATTTTCTTTTTGATGCAAAGCAGAAGGTTACGTTTCATTCTGCTAGGTGGAACAGGACTTATAACCCGGCCCCGACTTTCGGTTCTGAAATTGATGTCAAGTAATTAATGATTTCCCAAGATCCCAACATAGGCCTATACTATCCAAAGTTGGTACAACTATCCCAGTCATCAACTGCTTACCGTTACTGAGATAGAATTTCCGCAAAGCGAAGTGGCGAAACTTTGAAAGACAGCTGGATGATGATATTAGGTGGATAGAACCGCAGGTGAAGAATTATCAATGGTTTGTTGCACTAGTAATTAGTAATTAGCACTGCTAAGAAACATATTAGAAAATTATACATTCCATGTTGCATGTTGGAACGAGGAATGTCAACAATTATATAATTCATACAAACAGAGTAGAGAGCCAGATGTAGGTGAACAACTCTTCAAATAGCTAAATACTGCTCGAACATCAAGACGAAGAGATACCCTTGAAAGCCTTAAGAGTCCTCAGTCCAAAACCGTGGCGCGAGATTTGCGGGATCGGTGTACAGCGGGGTAGCGGTAGGCGTACACGACAGACTTCGTGTGTCTCAGTCACACAATCCGTCTCTGTTTTATAAACTAATAGTTGCGAACACCAGTTATAGTGACCAGCACGGATTGGGCGTGGCAGTGAATTTGTTTGGCCACCTAGAAGTCCAGATTTCAACCCTCTAGACTTCCCAATATGGTCACAAATGAAGGACATGGTTTGCAAAGAAACAATTAATTCCATCGAAGAATTATGATAGAAAATTTAAGAAGCTGCTAATATTTTTAAAAATAATCGGCAAATGTTGAAGTGGAATGACCGCCTTCCACTTCAATTTTGAGCATTTACTTTGAAGTTTTCTTTTATTAATAATACTAATCGCCGATTTTAGATACTGATTGTTGCCTTTACTGTTGTTACCCGCATTGTAGTAATTTAAAAGAATAAATTCATTTTACAACAAACAAAATTCATTAAATGTATAAAACGCAAATAACTCAAAAACTGATAGAGCTACATGAAATAAACAAAAGTGCCTTTTTATTGAAAATGGAACTGCCTTTTAGATTTTCTAGTCATTTTAGTCATAACTCCTTAGGCAAAAAATATATGTTGTAATTTACTTAAGTAACAGGATGTAACTAGCATTAGTTGCCAATTTTTCAGACGATACTGCTTAAAATCACAAAATTATTGAGAAATTTGTAATCATTACCTGCCCATACACCAAAGTGCAAATATTAGGTCTAACTACATTTAATTTACCCTGCACTTAAAGTTATTTAATACGCGTTATAACTATTATTCGGATTTATGATTTTACCAGACTGCAAAACGTTAACATCGTTATAACTTGTAGACGAAAAATATATAAAGAACGAGTTTTGTAACAAGCTGCAGCAGCAAAAGAACCAATATGTTCTTTTTAAGTACCTACTTTTTTGTTTAATTCATCGCTCTTAATCGAATGCGCTATAGAAAATCGGATCGTTCCATTTAACATTTTTTCTCAAAAGCTCAGAAAACATCCCCGTTTAAATTACCAATTTACGACTTTAAATAAGAAACATAACAACTATTGCAGACTGTTTCATGAATTACAATTATTCAGCATCAGATACAGTACTTTTTTGTTTAATTTGTCGCTCTCAATCGAATGCGCTATAAAAAATATGATCGTTCCATTAAAAATAACAAACATTTCGTGGATATCTCGGTCAGTTGATGTTCAATTGTTTTTTGTAGACACCAAAACATTTTCTCTCAAAGCTCAGAAAACATCCCCATTTAAATTACCAGTTTACGACTTCAAATAAGAAACATAACAACTATTGCAGACTGTTTTATGAACAACAATTATTCAGCATCAGATATCTAAAAAAATGGCTGTATGGCAGTGGTAAGTACTTCTTTGTTTAATTAGTCGCTCTCAATCGAATGCGCTATAAAAAATAACAAACTTTTCGTGGATATCTCGGTCAGTTGATGTTCAATTGCTTTTTGTAGACAGCAAAACATTTTTTCTCAAAAGCTCAGAAAACATCCCCATTTTAAAGAACACCTGGCAATTTAAACTCCGCGCGACGACGTACTTATTTGCGAAATACAAGCATATGTTTTATGTACATGTGCCATGTGCCGCGCGTATTTAATACGAGCCGTGCTATCCACGACAATGGGAGGAGCATCTGACGAAGTTCATGTAGCAACCGGTTGGTGGCACCACGAGCCATGCGCATTTATTACATTTGCAGATCCTTCGCTGTGCCATTATTTAACAATAACTGAGTAAGAAAAACTCATTCTCTTTTTTTAGCTGCGTTTGATAATGGTCAAGTGCCATTTAACTCGGGCCAAATTTTTATATCCTKTTCCGTTTACTAATAAAAATTTTTTGAAAGTTTACTATTTTTTAACACTTTACAAGGCTGTATTTTTGTCGTATTTATCAATAAAGAAAAACTGCCCGAGTAGAATTCAGTTTAGACCTTTTTTATTCTGGCTGTGTTTAGAAATCTAATCTGCGAACACTGTATTGCGAGTTATAATGGCACCGGGAAACCTCTACATACGTTATAAATTTTAACGGTCTGAGGACTCTTAATTTTACTCATAGCAGCCGCACAGCCTGGAATTTACTACGAAAGATAGAATCTGGATACAAGCCTTTCATAGACCGTGCTAAAAGTCCTTCACCACGAAACCTAGCTAAAAAAATGAAAAGGATATCAAAGCCATCAGTCAATACTGTAGTATAAGCATGTAACGTAGATTAAGAGTAGGGATAAGTATGTTAGTAGTGAGTTATAAATGCGGGTACTTAGCGCAAAATAATAAAACATAATAAACATAATGAGTGTGCAACAATATAAGCCGAGGAAAATTGTGCCATCATCACAGTATAACAACTAAAATATAAATAAAGTTGCATTTAAAAAGAATTCGTAGATGCAATCAAAAGGCTTGTCCTATCATGAGTCCAAAAACGGACGAAGAGCTACTCGTATTTACAGCTGTGAAACTCGACTCACTGTCGGAAATCAGCGGGAGTAGACAGTATATATCCTGAATTCGTCAAACATTTTGGCCCAAAAGTTCAAAAAGGCTAGTAGACTTTTACAAGGACATAATTGATACTTTAAGATTACATAAGCTTTTTAAGAAGAGTAAAATCCTTGCAATTGCAAAGATGGAAATTGGAAAGATGCATTATTATGTAAATTGTATCAGCTTATCCCAAACAAATTGTTCCTGCGGACTCATTAATGAAATGTTGAGCAACAGAATTTTGCAAGTATACCTGAATGGAAAAACAAGCTTATCTTACAGTTTACAAAATGGTATTCCGCAGTGATCTATACTTTCTCCTTTAGTGTTTAATATTTATATAACAGATATACCGAATACGACATCTCAAAAATTTATGTGCGCAGACGATTTAGCCATTGCAAGGCAGGGCACCTATTTAAGTAATACCGAAAATATCATCAGTTAGGTCTTCGCATATTAAACAAATATTTTAGAAAATGTGGTCTACAACCAAATCCTGCTTTCCCTTTGAAAAACCGTGAACCACATTGTTTTAGATGGTATATCTGTGAATAATGTCTGCTATCCAAAATACCTGGGTGTTACTCTTTATCGGTCTCTTACATTTTACATTCAGACGTCCCTTGGAAGAGCTATTAACAAAATTGAACACAAGAGTAAACCTCATGAAGAAGCTGAAATTGGTAACCAGTGCCATTGCTCTGGTATACTCAACGGCTGAGTATATTGTTCACCAGTCTGGTTAAATAGTTATACAAAGATTATAGACGTGTGACTGAACCAGGCCATGCGTATAACAAGGGTAATAAAAACAGCTCCTCTTCAGTGGTTACCAGTAATATAGAACCCCCTCAAACAACACGATTAATGTCTTTAAAACCTCAATACCAGAAATGCCATCTCATCGACAATGTTCATGTATACGTCACATCACTTATAAACACGCCACTGAGGTTAAAATCTAGACACCCTCCTGTCAGGACCGCCAATCATCTTAATAACTTTAGTTTGCTAGAACATTGGAATATGCTGTGGAGTGAACAAGAACTAAGGAATGGTAATATATAGTCCGCGACGTAACAGCGAAAGTCGCTGTTGCCTACTAAAAAGGTTGTGGTGCCACTTGAACAGAATACGCAATGGACATGGACGCTGTAATTAAACACTTAAACAATGGGGGATGTCAATAATTTTCAGTGCAACCTATGCAATGTCGAAGAACAAACACTTGGTCATTTGGTTTTTGAATATACCCCGAGACACGCTTTCAAGGTACGATCTGTGATATTCATAATCTTACCCCTGAAGCTATAGAATGGCTGCACCATTCCAATCTGCTTTTATAAAAAGTATTATTATTGCGTAATCCAAATCCATACGAATATATAAATAAAACCACCTGTGATAAATTAAAGGAAGTAGCGGTCGTAGTTATCAATATTTATATTTATTTTAGGGTTTATTCGACTTTAGCTTAGTTTAAAGAATACTCTTTTTTCCAACGTCAAGCTTTCGACTATATTCAAGTCTTCGTCAGGACTCCTACAAGCAGTTTACAATTTTTATATACAAAATATTCTTAAATTACTAATCAACAATTATGTACTTACAGGAAATTTGAGATTATGCAATTTCTATGATATGTTCTATGTTTATATAATCCTGGTATTCAACGAAAAAAGGAACGAAAAATTTAACATATTTTTGAAATTCAAATTCTGTCAAATTCAAATTTAAAACAATTTCAAGACTACAAAACAATATTACCAATACATCAATATGACCAACTAATACATCATATAAATAACTATTTTTTATTATATTTTTTTTATTTTTTATATTTATAATTTAATGATCTATTCTTTAATTTATATATATCAGAAACAAACAGACTGCAATTTTGAATATACTAAATATGTTAAGTTAGTGATAGCAAATATGTATATATATTACTAAGTCGTTGCGTGTCTGATTTTTTATTTATAGAATTTTTAGTCTTTTGTATTTGAAACATTTCCAAAATAAACCTTTTGTTATAATTACTTTCAATTTCTAAAATTTTTACGTCTTCCCAACAGATAGAATGATTGTTATTGACAACATGTGTTGTAAGAGCGCATCTGTCTCTTTTTTTATTAACATCACTTTTATGTAAGGAAATTCTACTTTTTAGCCATTGAGAAGTTTGTCCTACATAGAACATAATATCATAGAAAATGGAAATGGTATCTGTCAGGACAAATTGAGTGAATGGCATTTTGAAAATTTTCTTGTAGTTTTTTTTATCGAATAATTTGTTTACATCCTTATAGTAGGTCTTTAAGTGACTACGTAAAATTTTTGTCAGGTTGGCAGGCTGTTTTTCCAACGTCTATCTTCGTTGCTGATTTGTTTATTTACTCTTTAAGAGTAATGTGCTTGTACGGTAAACCACAGTTTGTCGTGACAAGTACAGCCAAAAATAACAAGTGCAAACGGAGTGCTATTGATTTTTTGTCAGTTATTTAAGAAGACAGCGTATTTCCGAAAAAATAAACTTGGATATGAATGCTGGAAGTAAGCATAGTCATGGATTACTGTATAGATTTACACTAGCATCTTAAAGTTATGATAACTCTGTTTTTTTTTTCATTTTATGGCAGATTTCCAAAAGATGATCATTGTAGCGTTTGAGTGAGAAACATGTGCCGTACAAACTGGATGTTACATTTACTTATAACCATATTATATTTAACCATCTAACCTAAAATTTGAACGCGCCGTTAAATTAGGCTTTTTAAGATTACGTCATCCAACATGGCGTCCAGGGGGCACCCAGCGGGTGCATGACCAAGTTGTTCAAATTGAATGATTCATGCCATGATTCGTTTGATTCGGCTCACAGCTAATGAATCAGCGTCCTTCGTGCGTCGGTCGTGGTTGACGGTTGGCTGGCTGGCTACTGTTACGGGACACATGTTGCAGCTGTCAGCTGCCCCCTGGCAGTCACTTCGAAAGTCGCGTGTTCTTAAAAGCCTAATTGATAGTACGAGTACCAGCGGCATGGTGGCGCACGAGTTTCTACTTGTCACAGTTTTGAATGACTTATACGACATCCAGTTATTTAGAGTTCAGTGAGTCTACCCCCTTAAATACAAAGTGATAGACAAGAAAACGCTGTTCCTATAAAGAAATAAAAAAATAAACCTGTTTTCAGAACTACATCTATTGTTTTTTTATAACAGTGAAGAAAACAAAAAATAATTTTCATCATATACTTACCCAATGGCTAAGTATCTCCATATTGCTAGTGCGAGTGTTAAACAAATCGATGTAGTATGTAGCACTTGACTGTAGTGATTGTGAAAGAGCATATACAGAGTCCAGCCATAAGGAAAGTCCCTGCCATCCTGCAGCAAAAAGTGATAGTAGTATGCGAACGGTGCATACTCGATCATTAGCAGCATATCCGCCACAGCGAGTCCAGTTAATATCCGATTGATTGGTGCGACTGCCATTTCTTTTCTTGTAAGCACGGTGATATTCAGCATGTTTGCCAACGTTCCGAAAAAACACACGATGATCGATAGGTAACCATGATACTGTTTAGTATATATATCCAGCAACTCTGTATTACACGTACAATCTGCCTGTGCTGTAGTCGTTATCATCTCCGTGAAGGCTGTTGTGAATTCTGTTGTGTTAGTCATGTTAAACTGTTTCATTATGGTACTTGGGAAGCTTGTATTCTGAATGATTTCTAGCAGTTTTTCTAGTGCACTCCGGTCCACCATTTTTTTTATTACATCACATCTGTACGGAGTTGCTAATAACTGTTATTTCGTGTTAGGCGGAACCTGTAATAAAATAAATGTATTAATATTATTCCTTAGTAATGCATATGTGGAGCGTGCACGTCACTGATCTCTAAATAAATAAATTAGAGATCAGTGGTGCACGTTGACTACTAGCGCCACCGGGGGTGAAATAACGCAAAATTGAGGTATACGCAGCATGACAACCACGAATTTCGTTGGTTTACTTTTGCTTTAATATTGTGAGGGAAGTGTGTAATACGTTGAAAAGTGCCTAAATCTCAAAGAAATTGTTGTGGACTGTAATAATAATGAGAACTCGTGTGGCAGCAAAAACATACGCTTTTATTGATTTAGTGGAAAGGTTTGGGAAGCTGAACGAAAACAACATTTTGTTATGTGTTCTGCAGTATATAGGTATACCTAGTACAAAACGACTTGAGCACTTGACCCGCGAGAGATAGTTGTCCAGAAGAACAAATTGTAGCGTTGGGCGTTCGTCTGCTGGCTACAGCTTAAACGAAAAACATTGTCACTTTTGCTTACCGTATTTAAGTTCTCCCTGTCTCCGCCCGTTTCTTATCATCGTTGACAAATCCTATTTCATACAATGGCTTTACCTTCTTGGAATTTTGTAATAGATTCCAACCCTGCGCCTAATACTAATACCCAAGCATATGTAGCATGAATAACAGTAGGTATGTTTTCAGGATGGTTTAGCGCTCGTTCGATACTAMCCTATAGTTGATGATCTTCGAACCTTCGAAGCGAGGTCCGCCTTCGCATTTTGCATCATTTTATACCAGCTTATAGATACCCATTCACTATAAAGGTAAGATTTCTTGGAGGAATTCGACCTGGTGGTAAAAATTAAGGAATAATCTTTATTTTTGCCGAGCTTTCGACTGCTTTATTGCAGTCTTCGTCAGGGCTTTCTACAACAACAGTCCAATAATTACATTAAAATTACAAAAATGAAACAGCATGTTACTTACAAAATTGAGGTTTAACTATGCAGCTCTATTATATAGGAAATCAATCTTTGGAAATTTAAATTTAACAAGTATATGCTAGATGTATTTCGCATATATCACAATGCTAAATTTTTTACAATACAATGACTAGAAGAAATATATAAGGTGACATATACGTCGTAATCAAGTTCACAAACCACTTATATTTTGCTTTTGAATTTTGATTCATATGATTTTAAAAGGGATCGCCAATTTTTTTTATTAATAATGTTATTAGTTTTATTAATTTGGTACATCTCCAAAATGAGTCTTTTATTAGTTTTTTGTTCTTTTTATAAAATTTTGACACTATCCCAATTTATGTTATGGCTATTGTTTATTGCATGTTCTGCTAGAGTACATCTTGTACGTTTTGTGTTTATATCACTTTTATGCAGTGCCAATCTACTAGATAGCCATTGTGAAGTTTAGCCAATATACTTGTCTTCACATGTATCGCATTTTATACAATAAACAACACCCGATTGATATTTTAATGGAATTTTGGATTTTCATTTTGTAAACAAACTTGAACCTGTTTTAAATTATTTTATAGCTATTATTATGTTTGCATTATAGAAAGTTCTTATTAATTTCTTTGTTAATCCTGTAATGTTGGGTAATGATCCAAACTTAACAATTTCAGAGGCCTGGACCTCATTTTCATTATGATTAATTTCTAAAATTTCATTTTGAGCAGTTGAATAAAGCAATTTATATTTTAGTCCAGGTGGATATCCGTTTTGAATAAGTAAGGTTTTTAACTTTGATAAATTTTTATAAAGAAATTTAGGATTTGATATTTTGGTTATTCTATTTTTCATTTGTTTAATAAAACTGATTTTTATTTTCGTAGAATGATCTGACTGAAAATTTATGTACCTACCCGAGGCTGTAGGTTTCTGATACCAATCTAAAATAATTTTAGTATTACAACGTATAACTTTTGTATCAAGAAATGAAACACACCCATCTAACTCTCTCTTGATACAAAAGTTATACGTTGTAAATAATAAAATTATTTAGATTAGTACCAGAAACCTACAGCCTCGGGTAGGTACATAAATTTTCAGTCAGATCATTCTACGAAAATAAAAATCAATTTTATTAAACAAATGAAAAATAGAATAACCAAAATATCCTAAATTTCTTTATAAAAATTTATCAAACATAAAAACCTTACTTATTCAAAACGGATATCCACCTGGACTAATCAATAAATTGCTTTACTCAACTGCTCAAAATGAAATTTTAGAAATTAACCATAATGAAAATGAAGTCTAGGGTTCTGAAATTGTTAAGTTTGGATCTTTTCTCAACATTACAGCATTAACAAAGAAATTAATAAGAACTTTCTATAATGCAAACATAAAAATTGCTATAAAAAATTTTAAAACAGGTTCAAGTTTGTTTACAAAATTAAAATCCAAAATTCCATTAAAATATCAATCGGGTGTTGTTTATTGTATAGAATGCGATACATGTGAAGACAAGTATATTGGCGAAACTTCACAATGGCTATCTAGTAGATTGGCACTGCATAAGAGTGGTTTAAACACAAAACGTACAAGATGTGCTCTAGCAGAACATGCAATAAATAATACCCATAACATAAATTGGGATAGTGTCAAAATTTTAGAAAAAGAACAGAAAACTAATAAAAGACTCATTTTGGAGATGTACCAAATTAATAAAACTAGTAGCATTATTAATAAAAATCGTATACACAAAATTTAAGTAATATATACACCCATTTTTGTTACCGACAGAAATTTTACAGAAATAATAAAGCCTAAATTCAAGTAGTTATTGGCGATCCCTTTTAAAATCATATGAATCAAAATTCAAAAGCAAAATATAAGTGGTTTGTGAATTTGATTACGACGTATATGTCACCTTATATATTTTATTCTATTCATTGTATTGTACAAAAAATTTTGCATTGTGATATATGCGAAATACATCTAGCATATGCGTGTTAAACTTAAATTTCCAAAGATTGATAACCTATATAATAGAGCTGCCTAGTTAAACCTCAATTTTGTAAGTAATATGTTGTTCCATTTTTGTAATCTTAATGTAATTATTGGATTGTTGTTGTAGAAAGCCCTGACCAAAACTGCAATAAAGCAGTCGAAAGCTGGGCAAAAATAAAGATTATTCCTTGATTTTTACCACCAGGTCGAATTCCCCCAAGAAACCTTACCTTTGTAGTGACAGACGACCGCAAAGTATTTTATTCGATACCCATTCATATTTGCAGTTGCTTAACGAACAATGAATGCCATAAAATGAAGATGGAAGACTAAATTTGTAATAGTTATTAGTAGTCACTATATTGAATAGCTTGTAAACAAGCTGGTTTTTGTTTGTGCTTTGTTTCACACTATTTATCGAATAATAATTCGACGATTAAGAAAGGTTTCTTGAAAATGATAAATAGTGTGAAACAAATTACAAACAAAAACCAGTTTGTTTGCAAGCTATTCAATGTCATAATTTCGACATATTTCACAAACAGTGCGCCTTAAACTACAGTTTAATTATAAATAGTTAGTTAATAGTTTAATTATAAATAGTTATTTTAATACCTTCAAAACCATATTTGATTATTATTTCGTTCATTTCGCATAAACACCCGCTTTTGCCGTGTCACTTTACACGATTTAATTTGTATTTATACCCCACATTTGTCTGTTCAATCCACCAGAGGTCTCTGAACGCGGGCGCGTGCACGGTCCCTATAAATTTATTATTATTTGTCTTGCTTGTGTTTGTCGTTATTTTTTCTTTTGACTTAGTTTATATCATGAATTACACATTTTCAGAACTTGCAGACATGCATCTCATATTGGGTAAAGCCAACGCCACCTATATTCCTAAAGCCAAGCAATTGTGCTTTGCATAATACTCGTTTCCTTCAAATATATTATAAGAGTTAAAATGGTTGTATACGTGTAAAACTATGTATTAAAACGTCTTTAATGAAATTGCGGCCAGTGGTAGTGAGACAAATTCGGGGAAAGTCGTGAAAAATGGTAAACAAGTGTTGTGTTCCTCGGTGTATGGGTAACTACTACTTAAGTCCGTTTCTTCATCCAAACTCAAACAATAAACTTTGGTAGTCTATCAGTACTTGCAACTATTTCTATTTAGATAATCAATTGTAATGTGTTGTGAATTTAAAGCTAATAAGATGCTAAAGAACCTAGTACCAAACTAATAAGGTTAAAGCATGCTCTTGTTTATTGCAGATTTGCCAAAAACATTTTTGTGAATCGGATATTTTAACTACATCCAGTGCCGTTGATTGGAAGATTGGCAATACGATCAGTGTTACCCTTGGCGTGTCAAAATTGAGGCCAGGAGCAGTACCATGTTTACTACCAAATTGTCCAACGTATTTAAGCAATTCTAAACCTGCTCGTATACGGGAAGCACTTTCAGATAGAAAAGGTAGGATCGAAGTTGAAACTGCAGAAGGCAATACTTGAAAGCAGTATCACAGCTACGGAACAAAAGGAGAAATTCAGGTTTTCAGATTTGGCTGAGCTTAAATTGAAATTAGATTATGTCACTTTACGAAATGACTGGCATGTTATTACAAAGTCAGATTGTGTCGTTTTCTGTTATTTAAATTTTAATGTGCCACATGACATTTGTATGTAACCGTAAATAAATGTCAATGTTTTTCGTAATGGCATAGATATAAAAATCAAGGGTTTTTTCAGCCTGTAACGAATGTTGTCCAGTTAGACGAAATCATTACTTTATCTGAAACTGTCTTGAAAGATGATAAACATAATCAACGTAATAATACAGTTGTAGTTAGGACTATTAACAATCTGTTAGATTCATTGCAAATCGACGAAAATAAATTAACATTATTCAGTTTATAAAAACACAAATCCAGTTATGTATCCAATCAAAGGGATATCATATATTTGACGCTGAAGTTATGGTTATTTCTTCAATGCTTTTGTTTATTTCCCCACACGCTTATAAATTTTTAAGAAGCTGCAGCATTATTGGTTTTACCACACACTAAGACACTTAAATATCTGTGCTCTAGTGTTCATCAGTGGCGGCTCCTCGGAGTAGGCAGGGTAGGCACCGCCTACCTTGCAATTTCAATCATCGATGTCATAAAAAATAAATACTAATTAGCTAGAAATTTATAATTTTTTTAATGCAATTTGTTTTTATTCCAGTGTTCATTTCATATTTCATCCCAAGTTTACCCATACCGCTCAAAAATTACGAATCGCGTTAATGTTTAAATTGGGAATAGGCGACACAACTTAATCAACTGAAATTCATTTGTATTTGTGTTCACGTCCTTCAGAATCTGCAACTGCGGTTAACGTGGTAAAATCTCGCATAAAGATGCGTCTCAGGCGGAATGATGGGTCGCCTACGACAAACTTTGAATGGGCTCGGACTATTCGCACTGCGAAAGAGAGCGATAGAGGTTTTTAACGACACCGGTAGATGGCAGCAACTTGCAAGTGTTACATTTTTAAATTTTTTTATCGTCAAAATGAAACATCATAATAATCATGCAGTAGGAAGACGTGACATTGGAATATGTTATATAAACTTTCAATATGCTCTAAATAGTTACAACACGGATAGCATTAGGTGCTCTATTATTTAAATGAAGTATTGTTTTACAAGTTTCGTTTCCTTTTTTAGCGTTTTTGAGCTTATTATAGTTTGAGCTTTGCTAAATTCTTTGTTTAATATTTGATTTGGAGAAATATAAGGTCGCTTAGAGCAGAAAACGAATAAATGTGCGGCGGTATACGAATAAAAATAAATTATTGGCGTGACTATTAAAATACACATATTCCAAGATCGAAGACAATAATTATATTTGCTTATACTATTACACGAGTATAAGGTGTCGCCTACCCTACTTGGAAGGTCACGAGCCGCTACTGGTGTTAATGTTGATCCAAATTGTTCATCTTTTCTAACCTATGTCAAGGAAAAAAGAAACTTTCTGGAGTGCCATGAATCGTATGTCACTTTAACGCTAGATGAAGTACACATCAAGCCTTATTTGGATTATAAAGGAGGAAATTTAGTAGGCTCAGCTTATAACAGCCAAAACTTGGCCTCAACAGCCCACGTTTTTATGGTACAGAGTCTGTTATCACAGTTTAAAGATGTAGCTCATATTGTGCCTGTCAGTAAAATGAATGCTGGCAAACATTTGAAATTTTAAAAACGGTAGTACTGGGCTTGCAAAATAGTCGCTTTCAAGTAGTTGCTATTGTTACTGATAATAACAAAATTAATAGCAAAACAGTTGCACACGTTGCCAACTTTCCTGATAGCACAAAAAAGAAACAACAATTAGTAAAATTTCCCAAAAATTGTATATTGTTTATCCAAATCCTGCTTACAGAAGTAAGCCTCTTTTTTATTTGAATGATTCCGTCGACATGTTCAAATGCATCCGCAACAATTGGCTTAATTTAAAAATTATCATAAACTTTCTGTTTTCCGGATTTTAACGACAATAAAACAATCCGTTATGCATCTTTCCAGGCAATTAGGGATGTTTATAAAGTTGAAAATGAAAAGTTGCTGAAGTTTGGCTTTGGACTCAGTATTAAAGCTTTATGGCCTTCAGTATTTGAACGTCAAAATGTCAAATTATGTAAATATTATAGAACTGGACAATTGAAATTACAATAATCATTCAAACTAGTCAAATTTTGTTGACTAATTATTTTATAACATATTCCTAAAATTTTCAAATACTTTAATTTTGATGATTTATTGCATAATGTAACGAATTTAAATTGCCCAGTGTGGATGTGTGACTATTTAACAATAAAATGGTTAGCTAACGAAGTTGTTAGAATATCTGTATTTTTATACTTTTTGATATACTTTGCATTAATGGTTCAACATCTAAATTATGCAAATTCACCAACATTCAATTCAACAAAATTATTTGAATGTACATCCAAATATACCGTAAGTAGTTTAGTAGTTTTCACGAACAAGGTAGTAGAGTAATCAATACTAAATAACTGTTTTCTTGTGTCCTTTAGCATGCATTGCATCATTTGTCCCGTAAACGAGTCTGTGGTAGTTCTCAAAAATAAAATAAATAATTTCACTTTTAATGACATATTTTATAAGCAAGACTGTCAGTGTTTTTTTATTTGAAGAAAAATTTTTTTTAGAACAGAAAACGAAATAATAAAGAAAGAAAGAAAAGAAGAATAATAAATTGACATGGCCAAATGTACGAAAACAATTTGTAACCAAATTGTGTTATTAATTAAGGAAAAGTCCTTTATTTTATGGAATCTTAAAGATATGCTTAACCAAATAATGGGTAAATAACAATTGCTTTGTATATATGTTCAGTTTCGTTTATTAAATATTTTTATTTACTTGGTTCAACGAACCAGTAACATCTTATCGTTACTTGTGACTTGAAGTTGAAAGCGACCGCTATCGAATTGTCGTTTATTAAATAGTAAAATGCCAAATTCTCTACAATAATTGTATTTCCCATCTCCATGATATAATCTACAAATGCCACGGGTAACAGTGCATTAATGCCGAATTATTGTTATCTTAACTTCTTCTGTCCATCACGCTGTTTTTTAGAGCCATCATTCTCTTGTAATTGCAGTCTTAATGAAGCTTGCTTTATATTTTACCCGTATTTCCTTTAATGCATCAGCGTTGATACTAACAATGATATTCCAAGGAGAATGAATGTTCATGGCTTCTTAAATGTTCTGAAAGAAGAGCTGCTAACAGAAGATCCAGCAGCATATAAAAATTTTCTACAAATGAGCAATGTTTCATTTGAAAAATTGTTTGAACTTGTCCATAACAAAATAGGGAAACAACGTACACAATTCCATGAAAGCATTCCTTCCGTTTCATTTACAAAAGCATGACAACACATCACGGTCCCGGGGTTTTCAAAAGATTACTCACACCAATATACATATTTTAGGAGGCCTAAAACTGCATTTTATGTTGATGTATTAATTAGCTGGTAGTAGGTAGTCAGCCCAAAATAACAGATAGCGCCTATTCAAAAGTTTATTTCACCGATATCAGTACAAAAGCTACCTAATCTCACAACCCTGCTTATTGCGTAGGTTCCAAAAGTAGGTTCTATGAATGTTTTGTTTATAAACGGTAAAACAGGTTAGTGCGCATCGATCTGCGCAGTTTTAATACGAAGTATGGAAATTCAGTACAAGAAAATAGAACGTGAGCTAATTTCTTGTACTGAAGCGGCGCGCGCATCCAGTTTCCGTATAATAATTTTAAAAACTTATTTCAATACTTAAATAAGTATAGTGGCAAAAAAACAGTTTAGCCCAACTACATATTACATTTTTAATCTCTAGCCTGTGTTCTTTCAGTTCTGTTAACGAGGCTTACAAAACCTACGCAGTACACACAAATATTGCTCTCTTAAACATATGATTTTTTTTAATAAATGCAATGCAATGCACTGTTAAATTTAACTTGGATCAATCCATATCTGCCTGGACGTTGGATGTTGTATAGTCAAACTTAGTTTTGTGTAGTTTCTGCCAACACTCGGTATGCTATAATTGGGCATTTGCCATGTATATATATTTTATTAAATTGCATATTAATAGGTAGCATCTAATCCACAAAACAGCTGTGACAGCTTATAAATTCGAATAATTGGATCGTAAGGCGTATTTTTAATACTAAAGATGTGAATATTTGAAGAGACCGCCAAAACGCGAACATATTGACCGTGACGACACGTGTCTTGTAAATGGCCGCTTGTTTACATCTGGGGTCAGCGCGTCATGCGTCAGCCTCAGCCTATCAATTTATCAGTTTGTTGCTTGCGTTCATTTTGTGACAAGCGAATTAAAATATGCCAAGAAAAAGTGAAATACTTATGAGGTATGACTTCTGAAGGCATGTTCATTGTTATGGAATTTGTGTACAGCGACGAGCGGCTCAATGCGACGGAGATGAGGAACGTAAAAGCAACAGCATAGGTGACTTTTTATCAAATTAACGTAGCATTGATAATTTGATCAGAGTGGGTTGTTGGAAACATACTATTTGTAAACATAAAAATGTAAGAATCAAAAATGTACCCTAAACTTGACTTTTGTTTTAGAGGTCAGAATAAATATAAATTGCCATTTATTTTCAGGGCTCTTGTGGCTCGTTTTCGGTCTGGCTAACAGTCGAATATATGGGGAACAACGTCGTTTTTTATTATAACATTTCCCTCTATCAACTTAAAATGCATATAATTTTTCATATCCTCTTCAAGCTATAACAAAATGGAAACTGAATGGTAAGCACTTATAACCACAAAAAGAATAATAAAACTTACAATAAGAATTAAGATGATCTTCACAGCAGAAAAACAAACCTTGCGATTTCGGCATATCACATCTAGGGGCCTTAAACAACTTTGTAATACGTTGATAATCTCGAGGAACGGTTACAAAAATTTTGTTAGCTGTACTGACTGAAGTACTTTTATAACCATAATACATACTTGTAAAACTACACAAATCACTTTTTGGTGCGACCTCTTACACCGTCCTTTCAATGAACACCACACAAAAGCTTTTCCAATACAAGAATGATACTACACCATTAAACAGCACGCTCCTCGGTAATATTTACATGACACTTGACGCCACGAGTTGAATAACCTTGAATAGAAGCGTTTTGGTGGTGACTCCTAAGATTCGAATTTCAGACCTGAAATTGTCTACCTACAAATATTTTTTTAACATGGAATACGATATATATGCACTTCAAGATTCTTTTTATGTAATTTTCAAAAAAAAGTGATAATATCCAATTGATGAACGCGAAATCGCGAAAGATCTAACTATCCCTAGAGGTAACAACTTTTATGCGTAGTTCAAAGATTGCTTGTGAATAACTACAAGGGGACACTCACTGGATAATGAGTAAGTTTTTACACATAATAAACACATCTTTCTGCAACGCAATATATCTGTCAGTTCTCTTAAACATCAGCTTGATTACATGCGTTCAATTGCAATATGTGTGCTCCAGTTGCGTTAAATGGTTTCTGAACTTTAGTAAATCTTTGAAGGGGCGGATTAGGCGGTGTTATCTACGACCAAAGCCCTCACGAAGAGCGCTAGTTCGACGTAATCGCCTAATTTACCGAATAGTCGCCAATTTACAGAGACACGATCTACCGTTATTACATTTTCCCGCATTCTGGCCAGGAGCAAACGGAGGCAAGCTTAATTCGCAAATTTAGAGTACAAGAATATATCGAATATATTGTTGCTCAGTGTCACCGACAACTACCTATGCAATTTGTGTTACGCTAAATTTTCAATTATAAAAAGTGGTATCTTAGAATGTTCGACTGTAATTAATTTTGTTATACCAAGAATAGTCAAATCTAAATTCATCCGTAAATGGTTATAATTTACTTATTTCTGCTTATTGTTACTTTCGCAATTACCTAGTCAATTAAAAATGTTGCTATTTGTCAGTGTTGTAGAGTGATACAGAGTTACATAAAAGATCAAAGAATAATAGATAATCAATAGTTATTGCATATTTTTTTCTGCCTTTAGTCCTTTTTATGGCTTTCACTTCCATCTTCTTGTAAAACTAGCTGTATGGCTGTATATTTTGTTAACTGAGTTGATTCTGTCATATATTTGTGTGCAGTTTACACTTGTCCTTGGTGTAGATTGTTTGCCTTTGTTCAATAACTATGTCAATCCCTGATGCAGCTGTCGTATTGATTATAGTAATTGTTCCGGTGTTATGTCCTAAAAAAATTAAAATGCATATCTATGCTATACTGTCTGCATCGCAACCAACTGCAGATAGAAAATTTAGAAATTTCTAAATTTCCATTTCTATAGGGCGACAACTTCCGATATTAGATTTTAATGGACGGCGCTTAACCTCTTAAGAAGAGAAGGCATTCCTTCATAAATTTTTTATGGAACAACCTATCTTATGGTACATCATTTGAAAGCTTGATTTCACAAAGAGTCTCACCATATACTCGTAATGAATTTTACTATTTCTCACCTATTTGCAAGGTAACAGATCGAAATACAATGAAGCAGGTTGCTTATTATACTTCAAAAGCTAGACTTTTTTCGGAATGCGATTTTCTTAGCCAGAATAAAAATTTGTTCTTACAAGAGTCTAAAAATAAATAAAATATGTACTTATATAAAATGTCGTAACTAACAAGATGCTCAAATTACTTTTCCATTGAGTCGGTTAGTTGTTTGTTTTGCGTTTTCAGTTTTTTTTTACTTTTTAGGCCACTTGTTTATCATAACTATCTTTAGTCCACACACCTTTCAGCAGTCTCGTGAAATTTTGAAATAAGGAAGTCTGGTCATGCACAGTCACATTGAAAATGGTTTGTTCAACTGCTGAAAGGAAAATGCTGCAGCAAGGAAGTTTAACGAACGGCACCTTAATAAAAATGTGGTCGCTAAGCACATCCTTGACCTCGTGTGGCAATTCAAAGAGAACAAATAAAAATTATGGGTCGGTTGTTTCTTCATATACCAGTGATTTTAACTGGAACACGTCTGATGCATTGTAGAAGAGCTTTTTTTATTTAAAAAATAGTTTTGTGTAATATAAGTTTAGCATATACATCACAAGCTGCTTTTATCCAATGTTCACGAGCTTTTTTGACTGCTGAAAAATAGTATAAATAGTTTCCTATAATTATGCACTTTATTTGTGCATTTCTCAAATGTGCTTCTAAACATCCGAAATAAGTATTTACTTTCGTACTTCAGGCCCTGTGTACGCAGCTAAATGCTGTTGCCATAATTCGAGTGTCGTTTGATCTTGGACTAATACGGCATCGGCTACGGAAGAACAGCGTGAAGAGGCGTAATAAGGCACGAGCTAAAAATAAAAAAAATCAATGCAAGTGGGCTAATTGTTGAGGTATAATAACGAATGTGACCCTACCCACGGATCGTATTCGGAATTAACCAATCTGTAATTTGAGCATCTAACTTAAAATGAGTTGAACCTATCCCGTATACGATTAGCCCACAGCGACCAAAGAGTTGAGTCTTTAATGTTTTATGCAGTAATGTAGTAGTACAGGGTTTCTATAAATGTTTCATGCATCCAGGCGCTTATGGAAATTATCGATTAAATCAATTTGCCGGCTCTTATGAAAGTGAGCACAACTATTGCTTTGACAGATACTTGTCATCTGTCGATTGTCCAATTATTTGATATATTTTAATATGAGAAATTGCGTGGAAGTGTGTATTTTCAACATATTTTGTGGGATAATTAACTTTAAGATTGAAGAAAACTTAGGTTTTAGAGCTGTGGAGTGGCACGGTTTTGTATAACTTTTAAATTACGTTATTGTGAGGTTGTAAATACAACATTAAGCCTGCCAAATGGTACTGAGATGAAATGTTTTTAGCCTGCCGCAATTGTAAAATTCGCAGTTAAGTGGCAGTGACGTTAGTTAATGTGCAGCAAATAATTGTTATTACTTGAAAGGAATATAATAAACATAAATTGCTGGGAAATCTTTATAAAACCAACAATTTTGTGGCTGTAACTTTATGCGCAAACTTCAGTATATTATAGGACAGTTAACAGTATATTGTGCTTATTATAGCTTGGCAGCAGTTACAAAGAGGCGGCACAGAGAATTAAGAAAGCCACGCCGCCCCTGTTGCATGAATACAAAAATATTTGTACAGGGCTTCTATAAATGATTCATGCCGCCTTTTTGTAACTGCTGCCAAGCTACAATATGTACGGCGATAGCACTGAAGGTTGCAGATCAACGTCACACCACAGCTACAAAATGTGAGCTTTCTGCAAGCTTAAAGTTAATTATCCCACAAAACACTACACAATATGTTGATAATACACAATCCCAGGCGTTTTCTCATATTAAAATATATCAAATAATTCAAAAATCGACAGATGACAAGACTTTCCTAAGATAATTGATAATTACCATAAGCGCCCTGGATGCATGAATCATTTATAGAAACCCTGTATTACGGTAATGTACTGATATGTATAAGTGTACCTCCAAATGGCTAACTAAGCGCTAACGAACCGGAAGGTGATTGCATGGCTTTAGTGCACTGCTACTGCTACCCAGGGGCGGAGCTAGGCAAGTGCAAAAATGAAAAAAAAATACCTCCGGTACAAAACTATACAAAGCAAGAATTTTAAATAAGTATCGAAAACGAATGTGACGCATAAAGTGGCAAAACGACTCATTTAATAGTCATCGAACTTTATTTCAGATCTTTTTTAGGATCGTACTGTGTCCTCTGCATTTATTTTACAATGTGCATGGTGTCCATTGAATTTAAAACTATTACATTAATCCTGTAAACGCCATTGTTGAAGGAGATGGACACATACGAATAATTAATGACGTCAGACGACTACGCAAACGCAAGAGGCTGTTTTGTTTATTTTTTATTATTTTTGAAAATTTTAACGTGACACATAATTTAGACTTTTGGTTAGAAAACAAGAAACACGTGTTCTGTAGTTTTTTAAAATCCACCTTTATGGGGGTGTAATGGGAGATGAAACTATGTATTGCAGTTGTGCCATTTTTAAGGTAATTGACTTTAAAAACATGAAGCTTTATTCGTTTTTCGATTAGAATAGAATAATAACGCATTTCAGTGTATTTAAAAATTCAGTCTGCGAGGGAGTGAAATTTGATATTATTTACAAAGTAATTAACATGCATTACGTATTTAGGCTACTCATTGGACTCATTTAACTATTTTGGAAATTCCACCCCTAATGGTATTCGATTTCCGTTACATTCGAAGAAATATTAAGAAATTTGGGATTTTAGTTAAAATATGAAATATGCACAACACTTAATAATTAGCATTTGCTTAAAAATATTTGTATTTCGGTATTTGATAATTGGTGTATATGATCTCCTACGCGAGCAAGGCCGCGGGCAATGTCTAGTATCTATTGTATAGATATAAACTATATAATAAACTATATATACTAGCAGCATTGATTCAAGCAAAATTTTTCACAAAATAAGGCGTCGCAGGCTTCGCAATCAAAATTTGTTTTCGTTACATACTGCCGACAGAACTCTACACTTTGTCGAATGCTTCGTGGTTAGAATTATATATCTTTTTAAGTTGATATTTTTGAACTATCCTTGTTACAGTTTAAAGCAAAATGGAAGATGTGGTTGCTCGTGTAAATTCAGTGTAAAATATTCATAAATTGTGATGTGAACTTGTTTCTTTTAATATTACTGAAGTTCTGTATATTTTGGGCAAGATTTAATTCTAAAATAAAAGAATTGAAGGCCAAGATCCAAAAAAATTATTAATAGTGCTATGGGTTTCGGGCTTTTCACTAATACCCCATCATGAGGCACATAAACTCATATTCCAAACAAGATGTCCCAGACATTAAATAAATTTTTGTGATTAATTATTAATATTAATTAATAATATTAACACGATACAGCAATGAAACAAACAACACGTTAAAATAGGAACATGTAAGATAAATTTGCTTTTAGACTACTATTATTGGTTGCACTTTAATTTAATCGAACTAGAACTGTTTATTGCATCTTGTTACGTTTGTGGTAAGACTTTTTGTACGAGGCATGTTTTTTAAGTAAGTACCGTTTTGCGATTCCGCCGCCGCAGCGCTACGATCGGCGTTCCGCACATGCGCGCTGGTTACCTACATCTCTTGTCTACGCACTGACGCCATTACAGTTTGATTCTTCATTGTATACGTTGTTTACTGAATGTTTAAGATGCCTCCGACAATCGTGAGTCCCGCCGATTGTGAAGTACGGACTGTTATACGATTTCTTAGTGCTAAAGGTGTAAAACCGATCGATATTCATCGTGAGATCTGTGAAGTTTACGGACAAAACATTATGAGTGATGGAATTGTAAGGAAATGGGTGAGAGCATTTAAAGATGGCCGCACAAATGTGCATGATGAAGAACGGAGTGGGCGTCCTTCGGTCGTTAATGAAGATTTGGTGCAGAAAGTGAACGAAAAGGTGAGAGAAAACAGACGCTTTAAAATTTCATCATTGTGCGACTGCTTTCCTCAATATTCTCGTAGTGTTTTGTATCGCATTGTGACCGAGAACTTGAATTACCGGAAATTGTGTTCACGTTGGGTTCCGAAAATGTTGACGGATTTGCACAAAACCCAACGTTTAGGCAGTGCATTGACTTTCCTTGAGCGGTACCACAATGAAGGTGAAGATTTTTTAGACCAAATTGTTACTGGTGACGAAACATGGGTGGCCTACGTCACACCAGAATCGAAACAACAATCCATGGAATGGCGAAAATTCATCATCACCCAAAAAAGTGAAGTTTAAGCAAACAATTTCTGCCCGGAAAATCATGTGCACAGTTTTTGGGACAGAAAAGGAGTATTGCTAGTGGAGTTTCTGCCTCGTAATGAGACAATCAATGCAGCGTTTTATTGTAAGACATTGAACAATCTGCGCCGTGCAATCCAGAACAAAAGACGTGGCAAGTTGAGTAAGGGTATCGTTTTGCTGCATGACAATGCCCGTCCACATGTGGCTAATCGGACCAAAGATCTCATCAAATCTTTTAAATGGGAAACTCTAGATCATCCACCATACAGCCCTGATCTGGCGCCCAGCGACTACCATTTGTTCCTGCACTTGAAGAAACACCTGGGTGGTCAGCGTCTTCAAGACGATAACGAAGTCGAAATATTTGTGATACAATGGTTAACAAGTCAGGCGGCAGAATTTTATGAGGAGGGTATTCAAAACCTGGTGCCACGTTATGACAAGTGCCTCAATATTCACGGAAATTATGTAGAAAAGTAGATTAAGGTACAGGCTTTCATGTAAGATAAAATTATTGCGATATCTTTGCACGTCTTTTTTTAATTCCAAAACGGTACTTACTTAAAAAACATGCCTCGTATATTTCGCTTCACTTATAGTAATTTATAGCATTTTCAGTATGATGATACTTTTTATTATAATCTTTTATGTTATTTTACGTAAGCGTATTAAACTTATTAATTCTGAAAAATGTCAATTTATTATTGCTTTTGTATTGTTAAATAAATAGGTAAACTTTCTTGCTTCCTATAACGTCGGGAAGCACTAATGTACCAAACGGATCATAAAATCTTTTAGTATTTATAGCAGTTTAAATCGACCCACTTTCCCCTTTCAACCTGTGAACGCATGGAAACCTGGTAGAGCTTTGCAGAAGTCCTGAAACGGTTCATATTCAGTTCCAAGAATATTATATTGACATAGATTCGTGTCTAGGGGCTCAAAGTAATGGCGCAAATAACCCTTTCCGCTGATACTAAGGGTCATGGGCTTTTGGTCTAGGGGAGGGTAAAGCAGGAATGTCCTGTAGTGTATAATTCAACATAAATATAAACACGCTTTTATCAAATGTAGCTAGTTAATGAAGTATTTATTCCATGAATAACCTTCATGGATTTTCTGCAAGGCAACTTAAAACATCTTTTGTGAAATAAAGAGCCAAATTGTTTATATGTTCTCTATGTACACTGATCATACAAAACCCCTTTATTAATAATTCAGATATTGATGGTCTCAGTTAGGTAATATCTAGCGCATTCAATCGCATTGTTCTTACGTTTAACAAAAGATGAGTTGATACATTTTATTTGGAAGAATAAAGATCCGTGATCCACATAATGTATAATGATATTATACGAAGTACCAAATGAATATAAATTTCACGTTAAAAGCTTCTACGAATAGAGCGACGATTTCTGATTCAGAATTCACACATATCAAAAATTAATGCATTAACCGATGCGCTTTTAGTACACTTTCAAGTTTCAACTTTTCACACCAGAAGCTTTAAAAATTTAAGCTAGAAATGAATATGTATAGGTGGTAAAGATACAATTGTAGTAATTTTTACTCCCCAGGAAAAGAGACTCGATGGATAACTAAAATTATCAAAACTCAGAATGAGGAATGCCTCAGCATTATGCGTCAAGCCAATCTTCTTAGGTCACCAATGCACTGCTGTCAAAAATTAAACCAATTACTTAATATTTTGACCAAATTAAACTTCATTTAAATAAACTGAATTATATTTAATTGGATTTTTAACAACACACCGGGTTTTAATTCGTGCTGATTATGCTTTTACTGGATTCCTAAAACTTATATTAAATAAACTGACTTTCATAAATGTTAGTTCGGATAGATTTTTAGGTTTTTGTTTTTCTGTATTAATTGTTAAAATGTAATGCGAATTTAGAAATTTGATACAAAAGTTGGAGTCATCACCGAATATATGAGAGATTCTGATGTGTATTCCATATAACAGTAGTTGAACAATCTTTATAGGAAGAGGAGAAGAGCTGAACTAAGCAGAAATCGTATTATGACTCATCCTGACCAAGATAGTCTTTTAAAGCTATCCGCCCTAAGACAACGAGTTCTGGATGAAAATTGTGAAATACACTTGCCTATAAATTTTACTGCATTTACAATTTCGCAAATAAGGCAGCTGGCCCCCTTCCCCCCTTCGGTACGCCCATGCTAAGGGTAAATATTACACCGTCACGTAACTTTTTTTTAGTTCTCCGATCTTGTAAAAAGTGGCATTAATATAATTTTTCAGTAATTAATTGCGGTACGTAAGTTCAAGATTTGAATTTTCGTTTCAATTAAAGAACATAACATTTGCAATAACTTAGCAAATTCGTCCACATCTCTTAGGTATCCTTCTTTCGCTGTCTTACATCTGCAATAATCAGTAACGTACAAGATCGCAATAACTGTTGCATCAATTTTCAAAATTAACATTTCTTGGTTTCAACCCAGTAATCATTCAAAAATTCAGGTCTTTATGAATGCATAGATGAACACACTGCTGTTCGCAGTACTTCCTGCCATTTATGCGTTATACGATATATGAGATACGCGCAAGTTCTACTTCGTCAATTACAAATCAATCTAATGCTAGACTCGAAAATCCATTGCAGGACCCAACCATCTATCAGTAGTATAACTTTTGCTTTACTCAATATGTACTTAATGTACCTGTTTTGTTACAGATTTTCAGATTTATGTATTTATTGTTAATAAAATATTACTTGGAAAGATTTAATTCGTATCAGGGATGGTACTTCTACCCTTATCCCCGATTCCGTTTCAGGTTTTTACTGTGGTCACTAGCACAACGCGCATAACCTCAAACAAGGTACAACTTTCAGAAAAAATCAAAACTCTAAAATTGTTAGGTTTTTTATAATTTTTACTACACACTACCGTGCGGCAGAAAACACTAAGATAGTATTTTTTGTCAGGTAATAATAATATCTGACGATAACTTTGAAATGTTGGCTATTCCCAGTATATGTTCGAACTACAACTAAAACAATAACAGTCAGGCAAATGCCATTCGTTATACTTTAAGGTATCTCTATACACGGAACTAAAAGTTACAGAACTGCGCTTTGTTCCTTGATGCAATTGACCTAGTCAAACCATCGCGTTAAGCTTTGATACATATGTTGATTTCCAGGAAAGAGCAATTGCGGTAGATTCAATTCAACTAGCTGTGGTCGACATAAGCAGGGCAATTTTGTTTAAAGTGTTCTTACAAATTGTATGTGTCACGGAAGATAAGGATCCCTTGCTGAATCAGACTTTCTTTCCTGCATTGCGGTTGTGCTGCATTTTACTGTATTAGCTTTATTTTGCGGAGCCGGCACTTTCCAACTGTGGTTCGTAAACTGGGGAAATGATGTACTATCGCAGTTCTAAAGTATTAAGTGAGTCGGTATTATACATTTTCCATGCATCAACCCGGACCGTATACTAAGGAATAAAAGTTTACAGCAGACATCATTTGAATTTATTAATAATTCATCAAGCATTGCAATTCATGCACTTATTCTACAAGTCGTTATAGTAGCAAAGTAACGTTGATTTTTATTCACTTAAGTGAAATACTACTTTTTTGTTGCAATGCAATAAAGTGAAATTTCCTATCGAAGCTTCTGCTAATTTAATTACAGTTTATGCTAATGCGTATTGAACGTGTATTATACGGTGTGCATAGTTATGTTATTAGTAAGTATATAGTATATGGAAAAATCAAATATTTGCTTTATAGTCAGGAGCAACGCTAGCTCATTTTGAGCCACGTGTGAATAAGAAACTAGGGTACATAACCAGCACGAGGATGTAAGTACAATATAGAACAAATAAAACTCTTCATGTCCAAAATATAACAAAATTTTATTTTACAAGAAACAAACAACAACGAAAAATAAATAAGAAGCATCTGTCTTCAATTATGGGATGCATTTTTTTGCTAATAACTGATGTATTTACGATTATAGAAATATTTTTTAAATATTCGCACTTTTGACATTTTTTATACTTTGTTTATTTAAAGAGTAAGTACAAATTAACTGAAATTTATTGAAGTTGAAGAAATACTTTTTATTCACTATGGAATTAACCAAAAACTGTACTACGTGAATAAATTGCAGTATTTTACATATGACTCACTTTGCTGGACTGGTACCAATATGTCACTCTCCGTATCGTAAAGGCGTTTTAGCTTTTAACTTAATATCGAAATAATTATTACTAGGAACCTTTATAATACATAATTATATTAAGAATGAAAAAAGGTTTAAATTCGAAATAGTTTCTGACAAGGAGTTATTACATTCAGCAAAGGATTTCTATATTGGCTATTGTGTGTAGGAAAGCTTTGTTTTTTCTTTCTATTCTGCATATTAAAGCTAAAAAGACATTTTTTGTAGATCATTTGGGAAATTTTTAATAACTGTATATGTAAAAATTTATCAGAAATGCATGCACGCAAAGTCCAAAGCAACTACTCAAAAAGATGAATGCAAATAAATCCAAGCAATATTCGCCTCAGTAATACGTCCTCTATATGAAAATTAGAGTAAGAAAAACTAATATGTATTTTGGCTTTTACAATATCGATCAGGCACGACATGTATTTAATGATATTAAATAAACGTCCAGGATGTAATTAGTACCACCTTCATATTTTTATTTAATATTGAAGGAGTACCTTAATAATTGAGACTGACTTTTAATCAGTTATTAGACCACTTTAAGATGCTATAATGATAAAATAATTCATTTTTAGAACTTATTTAAATAAACACAAGAAAAACGGATTGGGTGCCAATGCCAAGAGATGACATTGTGTCACTATCATTATCCGTTACTTGCACTTATTTAAACTGTAAAATCTTGTGTTGCATTAAGGCTTAGCAATTGCAACAATATTTTATTAAATATTAATTCTGCTAGCAACGCAAACATTAATTAATTTTAATTTGTCGGTTACTAAGTGAGTAACGCCCTATTCACACTAGAGTTTATTAAACCTTTGAGTACAATTAAACGAGGCATGTTTTCGAAGTCTTGGCGTTAATAATTGTTAAGCTATATAGGTAACCTGGGTTGCGTACGTGACATTTTGAAATTATTTCTGTCTGCCCTTTTCAAGTACAGCTCCAAAGCATCTGCATCTGGACAAAACACTCATTCTGTGGCTGACAGTGAAAGACAAAGCACGCTCTAGTACGATGGATGCAAACACAAAAATTATCAAAATTCCTGTCTAAAATTAAGTAATCCACTATACTCGTATTTTGAATCCAACCAATTTGAAAAATACCTTCAATAAGTAAAGTTACTTTTTGTGACAATTAGTGCTTCTGACGAGACCGAGATCAAGGTACCCGAGACCCATACGAGACCGAGACTGAACTTACGAGACTTCGAGAGTCTCGTTTTTTTACACAAATATATGTATAAAAAGGTGGGATTAAATTGTTTACACTAGTGACGATGATTTCAAACTTGACACGTTTAAATGTAAATAACACAATTATCATATTCATACCCATTATTTTAGTTCACTAAATTAGCACAATATAATTTAATTATTTATCTAATTCTATTACTTACATAATTTTAGTAGTGTTTTAGTTCAAGTAGTAATAAAATAGTAAGCTGTAAAGCTCTGCAGATTATATAGTGAGTTTTTATCCGATAGATTTTACACGTTTACAGGAACAGTAAACTACTAGTGAAGTACGAGTACTAGGGCTATGGAAAAAACAAATTTTCAGAAAGGGCTTAAAAGCATATTATAATATATTACCTGCATATCTATGCAATATCCTCAAAAACAGCAAAAATATTTACCGTATAACTACATGTTGTGCTAAAATTCRCGCAACACTAAAAGCCTTTGCAAGGATAAGAATCAGGTGGAAGTTTGTCTTTTGTCACATCACTTATTTCTCTTAACGTTTCTCATTTTATAATTCATGAATTCTAATTTTACAATACCCGGACTTGCAAATGCAGGTTGCAACATATACTTTGAGGTTATTAGATTCCGTTTCAAGTTTCAAGGTTGTCATATTTACATTCTGTTAGTTTATCTATTGGCCACCGACTTCAGCGACGAATTAAAGTTATCAACAATTTATATCAACAAAATTTTTTTGAACAAATGTAATAATTTACAGGAAAGTTGATGCTTCAGTTTAAAAATCTTTCATTTATACGTCTGATGAATAAAAATGTTACTCGAATAAAAATGATAAAAGTAATTATTAATATGTTTGTTTCGAAATGTAAGCACAACTCTTTTATCAAACTAACAAAATAATTCATTAAACATTTTTATTCGGTTTAGTTTGCAGAACGAACAGAAAAAACCGCTGCAAATTGAGTCAATACTTCCACATCCAATTGTCAAAAAGACAATTACGCTTTTATTTTTTAACACTATACGATCAGTAATCACCCCTATAACTTTAGCTAAACTATAGGTTTGCAAATCGTACTAAAAGTTATATGCGAAGACGTGATAAAATAATCATGTTTATGTAGGTATATGTATATGTATATCAGAATAGTGCTAGACAACATTTTTTTAAAACATATTTTTCTACGATTCTTATAAAACATTGGTTTTTTTATTCGGCGACGTAAGAAAGTATTTTACAAGAAATAAACCAGACAAGACGTAAAATGTAAGAATTAATATCAGTTTCTTCTAAATAATTATAATTGTATGATGGAAGTAGGTAACTAAATTTTGATTTCAGCTACAACGCACTTGGTTTTAATTGCCAAAAAGCATTGTTAGATTCAACTTGACCTGACCTGCCAAATAATTAATAAAATACAATAAATAATACAGTCAAATCAATTACTATAATTACTATGAAATCAACAAGCCATCTTGCTTGGGTACATATATACTATAAAGGCTATAGCGCAATACATTAATTGGTATGCATTTTGTTGACAATTATGACCAATACGTATGATGGAGTGGATAGCAAAATTTAGGTACTTGCATGATCAACTTGACACCATTATTTATAAAAAAAATCTCTCAAATTAATTAATATATACAAAAGTATATACTTTTTAAATCACTGTACGTAAAAAGATTGTAAGAATCTGATAAATTTTGGTCATTTTGACATATTTATGCCAACACAATTATATTTATCGCATATAATTTTAGTACGGCTATAAATGTATTTGGTGTGCTGCACTGTTATTTTTTTTAACCACCACCGTGTAACTGTAGATGATATATCTCAAGATATTTACGATGCACTTTAGTTGTAAATATTTCTAATATCGCCTTCGATGACATTCTTGTAAAAGAAACATATCGGGATTTTTTAAATATTAGGATTACCACCACTTATCAGAAACCCGAGACTCTCGTCACGAGACCGAAACTAAGTAGTCCGAGACCAAAGAAACCATGCATTTTCGAGACCGAGACCACGCAAGTCTCGGTTTCGTAGCACCGAGACCGAAGCACTAGTGACAATTATTAACATTTACTTATTCAAACGATTCATTAGTCTTTACGTTGAAGCCCAGACCGCACTTTAATTTTGATCACCTTGAAAAAACAGGTAGAACACCATTTAAATCCATAAATGTTCCAATAAGCATACGTTTTGCTGCCAACTGCACGTTGATTATCCCGATGACATAAACTTCTGCAGGCAACTAGAATATTATATAAATTTTAGCTTTAAAAGCTTCCACGAAAAAATCAAGCGAACAATGCGTGCACCATCTTGCGGGAACCAGGTGTACTACAAGAGCCTCCCTCACTGGAATTTTGGACAACAATTTTATATGACCTCTACTTAATAAAATCACTTGAGAAAGCACATTTTTATCATAAACAGCGCCATTGTCCGCACWTTGCCTGCCTGCATGATGTCTGATGTCTGTCACACACATAGCTCAAGAACGGCTCAATGAACCGGACTCGTTGATGACTCGTTGAATAGGTCTTGGCCTACCGATGATCAACATGTATTTTTTTACATTTATCCATAACAAATGTGCCTTCTTTACCTAAAATGAAATCAAATACATATCGACGATACAAGCAAAATCCCCCAAGGCCTCTTTCACCGAAAAGCCTTTTTTAATCTTGATCAATATTTCAGATTTCTTTCACAATACCCTATATGTATTGGTTTAAATAAGGTAATATAAATAAAATCAGGTAAGTGACTAAATTAAATGATGAAAGAAGAGTATGAACCTACCTTGTACTCAGTTTCACAAGACAGCACTTAAAACGTTTTTAGCTTATTCCTATCTCGTAACAAGTAACCAACACATTGTCAATAAAATTTCTAGAATGGTAAATAGGAAGCGTATTCGATGAACGCAACTCAGTAGGCGTTTACTCAAGCAATTTCCATTTATAATGAAGCTCCACCTCTGTGAAATACGGTACATATTTCCTTCCTATACAGTAGACAGACGCTTGTTTTTACCAGCGAAGTTTGAGCTAGGAATTAATGTCAATTCAAATAAACAACAAAGCCATTCTGCCGTGTATATTTACTTGGGTTAACGTTGCCGTCGAAATTAAACAGTTCACTTATTACTGACAGGTACTGTTACCAACACGCATCGCTGAAATGATATTTACACAAGAGATTGTGTAGGTACTGCTACTAAAATAACACTAGTAAATATCAAAATGAAATTAGTGCTGTCATGAAAAACGAGCAATGTATGTTAAGTAAAAAAAACTAGCAGTACTAAACTGACATTATGTCAATACATAGTTAGCACAACTTGTTTTTTGCTACAATTTTTGAAATCAACAGGTCGAAACGGAACAGTCCAAATATATTGATAAAGCGGGTCCATTTGGCTGTCTTGAGGGGCAGTAAAAGGGACAGAGCTTGTAAAATGTATAAAACACACAATAGGTGAGCGGAGAAGTGCCGTTTGGAGAAATGTGCTTTTAAATAAATATTTTAGAAAAGCCGCTTTTATTGAACGATGTAGCATACCATGACGCTTAAATGAGGTTCTTTCTTGTCATCGGTTATTAGGGGTTCGAGTTGAACATTCGCGCCCGCTTGGTTTGTACTCCTAATTTTGTTTCATTTTTCATGCCATTCGTTTGTCCAAGTATCATCTCCCACAAACAAGAAAAGATCAAATTTGGGGTGCCGTCGCAAAAACTTTTTTGTTACCATTTTTTATGAAGTTTGAACAAATTAAACTAACAGTTAGACATTAGATAATACACTAAATAATAACAATATTTGGACAGTTTTATAATTTAGAATTATGAGCTTGTCTTTCGAAGTACAGCGGATCCAACTAAAAATATAGTGACAATAGATACCCTAATACTATTACCTTATTATAATATTTTTATTGTGAAATTAAGAAAGCACAATTTTATAATAGAAAACAATGTAAACAACCAGTTATATTTTAATATTTTCTCTACTTTAGAAAATGTAGCAAATTTAGAACATAATCATCCCCACCAACTAGGGGATTTATAGTCGCAGAATTGTTCATTTTAGTTTAGCTATATTCCTGAAAATGAGTTCATAATCCGAAAGGGGCATCAAGTCGAAAATAAATTAATTGTAAAATAGTGCAAGTGCTGTGTTATTATTACAATATTATTTGTCTGAATTATCAAGCCAATGCGACGTAATAGATTCCGCTGAGATTACGATTAAGCTGTTATGAAATTAATGAAGTCTCCACTAATAAATTGCTGAAAGCACCACGGGAATTCCCTGATGAATATACAATTTTCATTACGCATACAATAAATCCATTAAGCGATCATATATTCCTAATTGAGAGCAATAAAATTTAAGAAAAGCGTCATTCGCTTACGAATTATTAAAAAAGATAAATATAAGAAATTTTAGCTGTTTAGTGTTTTAAAGCTTTTTCGTGCAAAAAAATCGTACTGAAACATACATTCCCTCTCTAAGTGCCCCTCTTGCCCATCCCACTTTTGAATTAAACTAAGCTTAAGTTCTGATAAAGTCCTGGTAAAGTTGTTTAGAAAGATACTTCCTTCAAAAGCTAATATGTTTTTTCACCAAGATGGCGCCATAGATACTACCAGCTGGAATTTAAAATTTAAATATATGGGAGGTCATGGCTACCATTGAGGTCATGGCTACCATTTTTATTACTCCTATTATATTAGTAGATGTGACTTTGACGCGTGCGTATTGCGTACTTGGTAAATAAAGTAATGCATGCCTGATCTGTCCAATCACAAATACAATTGACCGTACCGGTTATTTCGACCTTTCTGTTGCATTATGATGCTTTTTTGATACTTTTGTTTGATACCTTACATCGTTATCCCTGCCTGTGATGGTTCAATCTTCATTCAAAATTGTTCAAGTGCTAGAAGAGAAAATTAATGAAGAAAGAGCATTTGACGAAATTATCTAAAAGAACTAAATCACCAAATTTTAAATGACCGGTTTCCTACAGGATGCAAAATGAATACGCAGACTATCTCTAACGAAAAAAAGCAAGCAAACATCAATGCAGAAACAGTGATTAGTCCAATCCAGTTCACGTTCTGGTACTGCATGGCAACCAGTGCAGAGAATCCATAAGAAATTAATTAATATGACCGGTCTATGTTTTAATATGTGGATAATATCCCCAATCTTGCAATAATTCAGGCAGCAGAGAACAACCATGAAAAATTAGTAGATCCAAATGTCAATATTAAAAAGATCTGTTAACAATTATCATCTGTGGGTATTTAATTTAAACAAATTTGTATTCATAATTTAATACCTATATTGAAGGTTTTCTAAAGTTACTGTTTTMCTCTATATAATTTTTCAACAGGATGTTGCCATTGGCATTATTTTAGAGTTTAGACAAGTTAGGACCAATTACGAGTACAACTTACWAGACTTTAAACACACTGCATACCCAAAATATTGTCTTGTATTCAAAATTATAAAGGACTGGGATTGTCTCATTTAAAATTAATTCTTAATTGTTCTTTGGTTAGAAATAGTGTCACTACTAGATTATTATACGACTAATATGGAATTATTCATTTTTTATTTTTTCTTTCAACTTTGGAGATGGATAATTACTGAGGATGATAAGAACGTTACTCAAAGTTCTTGTTTACATTTAATTCAGAGGTACCGGTTTCGGGTTACCCCTTTATCAGCCTGCTCCTATAATTTTATTTATTACATTTATTTCTTAACATTTTACCTTTTTACCTACATCTGTTTAATTGTTTTAACATGTAAAACATACATGTGCAAAAAAAACCGCTGCAAATTGAATCAATACTTCCACATCCAATTGTCAAAATGACATTTACGTTTTTATTCCTTATACTATGCGATTTTTTCTCTCTACACATTTTTTCTAAGACAAACAGTCCTCTTGATATTAGCAAAAATATATAAATTTTAAAATCGTTTTTTTCTAAATAACTCGAAATTTATTAACTTAACAAAAAATTACAAGAGTGCTTCCTGTACAGAAATTTGATTTTCTACATAATACCAAAATTTTAAAAAATCGAACGAGCAGGGTCCAATATAGGTTTTTTGAAAATATTTCGAAAATATCAAAATTTTGAATAAATGTTATAAGACACTTTTTATGAGAAATTTAATTTCCTATTTGATGGCATTTTCATTTTTTGAATATATTAAATACATTTGGAGATATTTAGGAAAAACCGTTTTCTTTAAGTGACTCTTGCTAATATCTTCTAAATAGTTTGCTGCACCGCAAATTTATAAGAGCGAATAATACTCGCAGTTATACTACTAATCACATACTAAAACAGAAAAAAATAAAAAAATAAAAATATGCAATTTCGCCCCCTTCCCGATACCCTACTTAACCCACAAACAATAGGTCACTTTGGGTAGTTGAGATTTATACGTTTGTAAAATTTCAAGTTCATATATTAAGTCTTTCGAAAAACAAAACCACAGACACACAGACACACAGATTCACAGACACACAGACAAGAAATTTTTTTGCTCAAATTTTGTTTTTTGCGTTTTCATACATTTTAAGCGAATGAAAAAATAAAAAATTTTGAAATTTTTTTTCGCGATACAATACTTCCCATCCGTTGGATGTGGAAGTAATTAACAAATTGAAGTTTTATTACACAAATAAACTTTTCAATGACCACTTGATATATTTATCAAATCAGCTGTTCAATGTCAATGTCAATGTCCCATTATCGAGCATCGGTTTTACTTCAGCAATGTACAAAAGGATATAATAATAATAGAACAATGCTCGAAGCAATGGAGATTTTCAAAAATAGGGAAGAAGGGAGGGCCTAATATTTCGAACAATAATTAGAAAACCAACAAAACACCTAGAAAAAAAGGAGACGGAAGCATCGGATGGGACATTCATTCACATTAAACAGCTGATTTAAAAAATACATAAAGTGTTCATTCAAAAGTTTATTTGTGTAATACAATCTCAAATTTTGTTAATTCTTGCATGTGTATATCTTACATGTTAGGACAATTAAACAGACGTAGGTAAAATGTTAATAATTAAATATAATAAAAAAAATAAATAAATAAGAACTTTAAGTAACGTTCTTATCATCCCCAATAATGAATATAGAATTAGTCACCCGGGTATTATTCAAACAAACACAAATCAATACTCTATTAATGTATATGTGTATTGTATACGATACAGTAACTAACAACAGCCAATCGTCAGTATGAGAACCAATAAATATAAAAGGGAACCTTTACAAGTATTTTGACTTTGTCAAAAATATGGAAACAAGCAAGCTTGACCTCAAACCGAAATGTAATCTACATTCCAGCAACACAAACATAACATTATATAAAAATCATTCAAAATAGTAAAATTTTGTTTTCTAAAATATATAAATAATGTAATTTTTAATGATTATGGCACAAATGTAATAAATTTAAATTGTCTAACGTGGCAGTGTGTTTATTTAACTATAAATGGTTGGCTAACAAAGAATTTGTTGTTACAGTAAGTATCTGTATTCTTATACTTCAGATAGTTTTATTTGCTCCTTACCCCTAATTACAAAAAATCTACCCGTTTGATAAACGCTGAATTGCAATTTGCATGAAAAATTATAAACGCCTATACTATTTAAAACTAAAATTTTGTCTTTATTACGGACAAAACGGAAAAACACTGCCTACGGTAGAAAAAGCAATATTTAATCCAAGAGAAGAAAATAATTTAGATAGATTGATACTTGACCAGAGGAAAGAAAGGAAAGGAGGATTTAGAAGAAGTGCAGAGTCTTATTGACAAATTCTCAAATGTATTTTCCAATAAACCAGGTCTTACTAATGCTTATAAGCATAAAATAAAACTGAATGACAACAAGCCATTGCACAGAAAAAGTTACCCTATACCATTTAAGTATCGGGAAGCAGTGAATAACAAGATAGAGGAGATGGTAGAAGAGGGAATAATTGAAAGATCAGATACACAATACATAAGTCCAATAGTTCCAGTAATAAAAAAAGATGGCACCGTCAGAATTTGTTTGGATGCCAGAGAATTGAATAAGAAGATAGTAATGGATTATAATTGTTCACCACCACCTGAGCATATTCTCTATAGATATCAATCTTGTTGTTGTATTTCTACAATAGATTTAACGAGTAGTTTTTGGCAAATACCAGTTGAGGAAGCACATCAAAAGTATTTGGGTTTTATGGTTGGTAGTAAAGTATTTGTTTTCAAAAGGGTACCATTCGGAATAAAAACATCAGTAGCGGCTTTAACATGTTGTTTAGACAAGGTATTTGGGGAAAATAAGGAGTTTATAACACCATACATTGATGACATACTAATTACGTCACAAAATTCAAAAGAACATTTAGAACATCTTGAATACGTGTTTCAGTAATTGAAGAATGCTAACATGACTGCAAATTTATCCAAGTGTATTTTTTTCAGAATAGAGGTAAAGTTTCTTGGTATGATTTTGTCAACACAGGGTATTAGAGTAGATCCAGACAAAATAACGGCAATCATAAAATATCCAAGACCAAAGAATGTCAAACAATTAAGAGCATTTCTAGGAATTTGTAATTATAACAGAAAATTTTGTGAACAGTATGCAAACATTTTACTTCCATTATTTCATTTGTTGCAAAAAGACGTTAAGTGGTGTTGGAATAAACAAAGTGATCAAGCTTTTATCAAAATTAAAGAGGTATTGACATCAGCTCCTATGTTACATCATCCAGATTTAAATAAATGTTTCTTTGTACAGACTGATGCGTCAAACATAGGTATAGGTGGTAGATTATTTCAATATGGGATAGACGGTACAGAAAATAACATTGCTTTTGCAAGTAGAAAACTTAACGCAGCAGAAATTAATTACACAACAAGTGAAAGAGAAATGTTGAGCATTGTTTGGTGTTTAAAAAAGTGGGAAACTATTATTTTAGGATGTAAGGTAAAGGTTATTAACGACCATAAAGCATTATCATTCATGCTCAGTTGTAAATTATTAAACAGTAGGATTGCTAGGTGGATACTCACAATTCAGCAATTTGTTGTTGATATTCAACACTGTTTAGGTAAAAACAATATCATTGCCGATTCACTGTACAGAAATCCTGCAGAAGATGGTTTTGAAGCGGGTGATTCCAGAAATGTGTTTATAACAGTAGTAAACATAAAACTTGGCCCTGATAATCTTAAGAAGTTAAAAGACATTGCAAAATTTCAAGATTTAGATCCGGCCATACGAAAGATTAAATGTTTATTTACATCAGATATATCACAACGTATAGGATATATGGAATACGTGACATTTAATAACATTTTGTTTGCAAGAATACGTGAAAACGATACTTGGAGAATATTCATACCAACTAATATGCAAGAAGAATTAATTAAAGATTATCATGAAATTTATGGTCATTATGGAACTTGGAAGTGTTATGGTGTACTGACTCAAAACTTTATTTGGAATAATATTAGGAGATCAATTGCCAAAGTTATAGCTAGATGTACCTTATGCCAGCAAGCCAAAGTTCCGAACCAAATATTACAAGCACACATGAAATCTATAATACCTCAAGATATAGATGATCTATTAGCAATAGATATTTTTGGTCCTTTGCCTTCTTCTATAAGGGGTGTAAAATATATTTTGGTTGTTTTGAATGTATTTTCAAAGTATGTCAAATTATATACGTTGCGGAAAGCAAATACTAAATCAATTGTAAACAAACTAAATATTTATTTTAACTCTGTTACTAAACCAAAAAAGATCTTGTCTGATAATGCCACGTATTTCACTGGAAAATTGTGGAAAGAATTTTTGCAGTCAAACGGTATCACGGAACTGCACTCATCAAAATATTATCCTCAAGGTAACCTCAGTGAAAGGGTGATGAGAGAAATAGGGCGTTTACTCCGAACATACTGCCATGGTAAGCATTCATCATGGGGAACATATGTAGAGAAAATTGAGATGTGGATCAACTGTTGTGTACACGAAAGCACTGGAGTAGCACCACAGGAAGGTATTCACCCGGAAGAAAAATAATCGAGTTTCCAGAAAATGGTAACTCGCAACCTAAAATAACAATACAGCTAGTAAAAGATAGACTACTAGGAAAAGCGGAGAAAAGACAAGCAAAACACAACAAGAGATCAAAATTTTCTAAATTTGAAGTCGAAGATATAGTGTGGGTTAAAACAAATCATCTTTCTTCATCCGAAGATAAAGAAATAAAGAAACTGTTTCTGATCTACGAGGGTCCATTTAAAATTTCAGCTAAGAAAGGGGACAATGCCTATGAATTGCAGGATACAAAAACAGGAGAAACAAAAGGAATATTTAATATAACAAAATTAAAGCCATATATTGTTTAGTTATAAATTAGCTGTTCTTTAATATTTGAGTAGTCTGTAGTTAAGTAATGATAAGATAATATTAATGTTGTTGCAATTTAATAATTTTCGGGTATTGGCAGGACTATGGGAGTTGATCGAATAAATAATCGTTTACTTATTATTCAATCAACTGGCAGGACTATGCAGCGGTGCATGCGTGATTTGTCGATAGGGTTAGTGTCATTGAAGGTATAGATAAATGTTTTTTGACCGAATGGCGCAGCACATTGGCTCGCTAGGTTGTGCTTATTAGAGCTCCTTGTGATTTAAAACACATTGTATGTATGCAGTGCAGTGAGGGGTGAGTTAAGAAGTGCTTTTGTCCCCACAATTTAGTACTTCGTTTTAGGCTCTAAATCTAGATCTATACCTATATCTACTAGTAGTCAATCATTAAGGGACTAAACATACAACCGCACGTAAACGTCTATGGGAAAGCTCATTACAAGGGAAATTGTCAACAATTGATGCAGTTATTAATAACGATTCAGGAACAACCAGAATCGAGGTTCCGTACATCCCGAGGGTGCGAGAGAGAACAACTGCCATTGATGCGATAGCTTGCTGACAAAAACGAGTATAAAGAACAAGATAAGTAGCGCTGGAGGTGTCGTTCGTTCATATTGCAATATTTAAGTGTTTTACAATTATTTGTGTTATATCTCGAGATAGATTAAATGTTAAACGGGGGTACTTGATCAAGTAACTTACGTATATTGCGGTATATTGTGTTTATTGAATGTTCTATATTATATTTACCTATCTGTTCTTTAATTGGGTTTGCAATTTCATGAACAAACGATTTAGTAAAACCACCACTGTTTGCATATATATTTAATTATCATTTAATAGTCCAATGTCACATATTATTACATTAAATTGAAACAGAAGTTATTTATACAGCATTTAGATTTTATTATTTWTACATATTCTTTCAAATTTATATTACCTTGAATTATACTTACCAGTATTTATTGTTGATATCGATTTGTATGCCGCTGCATGTGTTACCTGTTACGTTTTTGTTATTATATTCTTATTTATGTAACGTGTGTATTTAATACTCACCCGGTCCGTTACACCCTGCAGCTTAAAAGTTCACATTACCTTATTTCCGTGTTTTAAATTTCCAACGTTGGCATATTTCTTCCAATTATGCCATCGGAAAGTCGTTCTTCTAATAATTTTGCCTTCCCTTTTACCCATTTTAAAGAGCACCTGGAAATTTAAACTCCGCGCGACAACGTAGATGTACTTATTTATGAAATACACACATATGTTGTATGTACATGTGCCATGTGCCGCGCGTATTTAATACGAGCTGTACTACCACGACAATGGGAGGAGCATCTGGCGAAGTTCATGTAGCAACCGGTTGGTGGTACCACGAGCCACGCGCATTTATTACAATTGCAGAACCTTCGCTGTGCCATTATTTAACAATAACTGAGTAAGAAAAACCCATTCTCTTTTTTTAGCTGCGTTTGAAAATGGTCAAATGCCATTTAGCTCGGGCCAAATTTTTATATCTATTTCCGTTTACTAGTAAAAAAATTTGAAAGTTTACTAATTTTTTAACACTTTACAAGGCTGTATTTTTGTCGTATTTATCAATAAAGAAAAACTGCCCGAGTAGAATTCAGTTTAGACCTTGCTTATTCTGGCTGTGTTTAGAAATCTAATCTGCGAACACTGTATCGCGAGTTATAATGGCACCGGGAAACCTCTACATGCATTATGAATTTTAAGGGTCTGAGGACTCTTAAGAGGATACCAAATTAGTGGTACCGAAAAAATGATTTAAATATTTAAAGCACAGTTTTTCTATTAAATAATTTGGAAAACAAATAAATTTGGAGAATTAGACTCAGTTCTTTTTCAAATGAATTTAATGACAGCGGCATTTTAAAAAGTCGGTTAAAAGCGATTGGAAAACAGCGATTTTATGTGAATAAGGGTGTAAAAAAATAAGCAATAATATTATCTGTACATGTGCATTTTCTAGAAATTTGAAAAGAAAGGTTAGAAGATTGGTTATGTAAAATTAATAAATCTAAATAGGACATCTGAATATTAATTTCTGTTTCATATCTGAAATTTATAAAAGCAAGAAAGAAATTATAAAGTATGAAACTTATTTAATTCAAAATATGACTTTCCTGCAAACAGATATTTGTATCTAATGATGATAAATTACGATCTTGATTTAGTTGGTTACTTAAAATGTTTAAACAGTCTTTTGAAGAGATGGAAGGAAATAAATTGTTCCTCAAAAATACAATTGTCTTGGGCGTGTGACACCCTTCTTTTGTATATGTGTATCATAGTTACCTGCATCAAACCATTTCCAAGCATACCTTTAAAAGCAGTACTGCACATATGTCAGATATATTGTGACTTACAAATGTCAAAGACTACAGCTAAACATAAACCTATCGATGTTGCTTCTCACACTGATTGCCTAACCACACGATTAGCGGTAAATTGCTCCAGAGGGGTAAAGCCGGGGATTTTCGACCTGCGGCTAAGCTACGGGTTTATCAACTCGTCGATCGCTACGGAAGGCTTCTTCTAACGATACTACACCGAACTCGTTATCTTTCAGTAATTGAAGAACTTACTTGGATTTGCTTTGTTAATGCCTCTTAGTTTTCTGGTTTACGTTGACCCTGCGTTAGCCTAACTTGCTATTTTGATTTTTGATTGTTTTTCTACGCTTAGCCACTACACAAAATAATGTGAAGCTGACATATTTTAAAAATAGAAATTTTAGTTGAGTACACTAATACAGATATAATCGAGTACCAAAAAGTTTTACATCTTACGTTTTCTACCGCTACCATGTTTAACTCCTCCATAATAATTGCAGTAAGCATTTTTGTCAGTGAACGAAGTATTAATTTGTAACTGCAAAAGAACTGTAGGATCTGCGTAAATTATTTTCACAAAATGACAAGTAAAGCCAAATAAAAAGTTTTGGAGCAATATAATAAAAACGCACGTGCACGTGTTTAGCATAATGTAATTTACAGTCTGTAAACAAAAACCTGTGTATGATATGTCATCTATAAAATGAAGTACACAAACACGGTAACGCGAATTGTACAAACAAACTAAATCGTATCGTTCAAAAATAGGGACCGAGATACATAACAAACCTACGAAACATGTTTAGTAATCAAACCTGTTGACATCCTTCGAAAATCCAAACAAAAAAACTCCGTTTTTGGACTTCGAAGGACCGTTTTCACAATACAAATGCTGCCTGGCATGATTATCCATTTATTGTGCAAATAGAATAGTAATTAAGAGTTTATAACAATTTAATGTATGCAAATAATAATTATTACTTTACAACTGTGTAAAATTATAAAATTAATAATAAGAAGTAAAGAAGAAGTAAAATTGCCCATGCTAGAAATACTGAGGAATCCGCTGTTTGCGGTAAACAAAACGTTATGCTAGTGCTGTGGCCTATCGGAACACAGTTAACTTCTAAGCTTCAAACTACTTGTGGACATGCGAGCCCCGTMGAGATCWAAGGTGCCGACAAAGAGTGCACTTATTGGTTCCCTTATATAATATGTGGTTTTGGTTGGCAAGCCGGACCCAGGAGTTTCGCTGTTTTTTCAGCTCATCAGACGGAGGATATCGACTTGCCAACAAATACAGACAAGCCACTCTAAGCAGGTAAACGAACGAACAAAGTAATAAACAATGCACATAGGTGCACAGTGTCATCTGTTTGCCATTATTTGTCATTTTGTTTTTATATTGGAAGGTTTGTTTCTTAATATAGATCCCTGCAACTGCAACTAGTTTGTGGCCCTAATTTGCAGTGGATCAGATCATTTTGTTTCGTATATTTGTAGCACTGTATTTCAAGGATACATGTAGAAAGACATTAACTTTTCTTTCTTCCACTATCTAATATTCATAAACATTCTTGCTGTATTTTTCAAATTTTCCTGTATTTATTCAATAATTCAATACCTAATAAGCGTGTTAAAATAAAATAAATTTCAGAATCTTAATTCACTAATGTTTAACTTGTGTAATAGTTCCTGCCCATTAGTAAATAATGTAATTTAAAGATTTTTKTAGGCCATAAAAATAATTATTGTTATGATGGTATATTTGTTTATTTAATGTTCCATTTTTTTAAGTTTATCAATATAGATAGCAAGGCGTGGAACTGGTTTTGGCTAATGGTGAATATAATGCCACGGCATTATAAGGTACCGTCAATTCTAGTTTTAGGTTAGAACCGACAACACAGAAAACACAATGATACTTTTTCCTATGGTGCAAGCGATAGATGGAGTAGCAAGTATTGCCACATTTTAAATACGCCATCGCTGTCAAAAACTGCCAGAAACTATAATATGAAACTATCGTATGAGTAGCATGGTAGCAACCGTTGCTGCCATCCATTAAGATTCAAGTACATATTGACAAAGCTACCTACCCCGAGCGTCAGCGTCAGGTGACATGCGTTTTGCAGTCACGTGTTCCTCAAATCCGATGCCAGTTGCCCAATAAAGTAATGCACACAATACGTACGAGTATGAAGGCTTTTATATCTCAGATAGGGAAATAGATTAGTTATACGCTTTTTTACTCTGTCCGATACACCGTTATTACACTTAACTAATGTAATGAAAAAGGACGTAGGGAAATAAAGATTTATTTATCAATATACATATGTATGTATTATGATTCTTACCTAACCTTATTCCAACGCTTGTGCAAGTACACTTCAAGTAGTTATACGTTCTAAAACATTAAGAATGATAACTGCTACAATACATATAAGTAGTGGTCAGAATACACCTGTTATATTATTTAACATAGGACACATGTTTGTGTAATTTTTGAAACGGTTTCTACTATTGTAAATAAAATACTTTCTGCGCAACAAATCGGTAATAAAATTTTTTAGACACGAATAACCTTAATATAAAAACATATTGAAGCAGATATAAGCTGATGCTGTACCTACATGTATTAAGTAATTTTACTAAGTTATCTCTAATAAGCAAGGCCAAGCTCAACCTTTACGTCTTTACATATCTGTCTAGGTATTTTAACAATGGTCCAATAAAAACCGCTGCAAATTGAATCAATACTTCCACAATCAGTTGTCAAAATGACATTTCTGTTTTTTATTTCTTATACTATATGATTAGTAATCAGGTTTTGAACATTTTTTCTCCCTACACATTTTTTCTAAGACAAACGGTACTCGTGATATTAGCAAAAATACATAAATTTTTAAAATCTTTTTTTTAAATAACTCGAAAAGTATTAACCTAACAAAAAAAATTACAAGAGTGCTTTCAGATCAGAAATTTGATTTTCTATATAATACCAAAATCGTACGATCAGGGTCCAAAATACGTTTTGGGGAAATATTTCGAAAATGTCAAAATTTTGGATAAATTTTATAAGAGACTTTTTGATAGAAATTTTATTTCCCATCTGATGTTTGTTCATTTTTTGAATATATCAAATATAATCGGRGATATTTAGGAAAAACCGTTTTCTTTAAGTGACGCTATTTTGCTAACATCTTCTAAACAATTTGCTGTACCGACAATTTATAAGAGCGAATAATACTCGCAGTTGTACTACTAATCCCATACTAAAACAAACAAAAATATAAAAAGAATTAAAAATTTGCAAAAAGGGTAGTTACCCCCCAAATTCGCCCCCTTCCCGATACCATACTTAACCCAAAAACAATAGGTCGCTTTCGGTAGTTGAAATTTATACGTTTGCCAAATTTCAAGTTTATATATTAAGTCTTTGGAAAGTTATCGTGTCCACAGACACACAGAGAAGAACTTTTTTTGCTCAAATTTTGTTTTTTTTTACGTTTTCGGCCATTTTAAAGCAAAAGAGTAAATAAAAATTTTTGGATTTTTTTTTTAGCGATACAATACCATCAGTTGGATGTGGAAGTAAAATAACAAATAACGACTCCTTGAGGGAGTTTACAAATTCTGACTGGGTAGCTATTTCAAAGCGGGGCGAGATCGTGGATTCAGTGTTCAATAGAAAGAAGATTGGCCCATACAAACTTATCTTTACAGTAAATTACGAGTCAGACTGGTGATGCCTTAAGGGCACCGCCAATTTGTTTTTATTAAAGTAGGTAATAAGGCAACCGTTAGGGAAACCAACTGATAGCACTAAATAAATGGCTTCTTGGAAAGTTACAGGTTTTTTTAATAAGCGACAAATAAGATTTATACGATGATATTCGTAAATGCAGGCGGTTGTAAACAAAATTGACGAATTTGTGTAATAAATATATGTGCGTCAAAAAACAGATTAAATTGGTTACTCTTCACAGAGCTGTGCTCAGATTTACAATCTTATAGGTATCGATCTAAAGCTAATCTTATACAGGGTTTCTATAAATGATTCAAGCAACGCGGGCAGCGTTGATTTCTGAATTCTTTGTGTCGCCTTTTTGTGACTGCTGCCAAGCTACAATATGCACGGCGATAGTACTGAAGGTTGCAGATCAATTTCACTCCGTAGCTCTGAAATGTGAGCTTTCTGCAACCTTACAGTTAAATATCCCACAAAACACAACAGAATATGTTGAAAATACACACTCACAGGCGTTTTCTCATATTAAAATTATATCAATAATTCACTAATCGACAGATGACAAATAAGCAATAATTGTGTTCACCTTCCTGAGAGGCGGCAAATTGATTTAATCGATAATTTCCATAAGAGCCCTGGATGCATGAATCATTTATAGAAACCCTGTATAAACTCCCTACCACTAGTGTGGTGTATAATATCGTACGGTGGTATTCACTTATCTGTAAATGCGGGGTGGAGTTGGTGACAGGTGGCTAGACAAATCGACGATTTCAGGTAAGTAACCAAGCTTCCTTTCTTTTATATAGCTCGTTACAGCTACAGAGAGACAGACAGAGGCCCTCGGGGTAAGTGTGCTGCACAAAAATAAATGATAAAATTTACATCACTTCCCGGAGGGTCGACTTATAGGTATAAGTATATCTGTATATCCGACGTTAGAGAGAAGGCAAAAAATAGGCACTCCAAAGTGGAAGAATACAATAATTTACCAGGAACCCTGAAGAACCAAACGATCCCAATTAATAAGGGTACATTACCTCAAACAAAATTGTAGGTACACCATAAATACCGGGTAGTTAACAAAATATCAGGCTTGACTTTCAGTAATAGATTGTGAGGCCAGTGAAGTCTCTCGGGCCAATTTCCACAAAAATAGAGGCCGAAAAAACTTTTTGATCTTGTCTGTATTTTTTAATATCATATGTACGATAATTTCAACATTACTTTGTTACCTTTACAGTAGTTTTTCTTTTCATCAGCGTTGTTATCCATAGGACAGGGAACGAACATGGTAACAAATAAACACCCAAAGTTTATTTCGCGCTCGAAAACAATGCTGAGAAATATATCACTGACCAGCTGTGCGTAGACGTAAATAGGGAATAAACAGATCGTCAGGCGGCAGCATTTACGCAAATGCAGACGTTCTGCTGACTTCCTACAAGGTTATTACTGTACCAACTTGAATGAATTTTTTTAATGGGCTAAATAAAGCGTAAACGGAGCTATTTTAATTTTCAGAAATTGCATTTTAGGCTGCGAACTAAAACTAGAGAGAGACAAAGATGGACAAAAATTTTGAATGTTTAAGCTTTTTTTTGTTTTGAAAATTACAATACAAAAACTAAAAACAGGAAAAATACGTACGTTCTGAAAGAAAGATATCCCCCATGGCGATTTGTGCAACACTTGCAAAAAGAATGCACATGTTCTAAGTAACGAAGACAAAATAAACTCCTTTCATTATCTGTGCAATTAAGCAGCTTATTATATATTGTTAATTAATACTTGTGTATTCACACGATAAACTGTATTTATTAAGACAAGCACAATACCCATACTCTAGGCAGGACTCGAACCTCCAACCTCAAGTACCACAGGAAATTTTTCTTTTGTACTATGGAGTGAGATTCTAGTTCTGGGTATACACTGTAGAAATATATGGTTTAATTTATCATAAAAACTGTTTAACGTACTATTAGAGTTATTGAAAGAATTCAGGAAAGACCTATCGACGCTGGATGAGAATCTACACAACTTATCAAAATCGCAAAACTATAATATAGTTGTACTTAAGTAGAAGGACACCGAGGGCATATTACCTTTAAGACAGTGCAGGTCTGTTTATGCCGTTTCTTGTAATTATTGTTGAGTATTAGTTGTGTTCCTAAGTTAGATACGTTTAAATGTTTGTTCGGGTAGCGGTCACTTTATTTTTTCACGAATAGTTTTGTAGGATAGTAGCGGATATTTCGGGTCGTAATCTTCAGTTTTTCTTTTTTTATACTTATATTCTATTTGTGGATACTAAATAGCGATGGAAAGCAATTTTGAAAAAGCCGAATCGCAGAATCTATCCTTTGTTGATATGGTCATGATTTCTGACTACATAAAGCAATCGCTATTTAACCAGCCAGAATCAAGTGGTTTAAAAGCAAACAGCATGCTAACATTTTAGACAAAAAACTATATCCACGATCTAAACTAAAATCAAAACGATAACAACGAAAGGATACAACGAAACAAAGCAAAAACGCGTTCAATATGAGGCTGGGATGCTGCGAGAACAAAGAAATTTCAAACTTTGAAGTCGGTCGGTGTTTTACAGGTTCTAAAGTAAGGCATAGTTGCCAGATTCGGCTTATTCGTGCCGTCAAAATGTCGTTAATTGTTATTGACACGAGATCGCTTCTTTTGTTTCTATAGAGGTATCGATATATAGCTATTTAATCCCTAAAATTTCCTTAACGTTTGTCTTTTATTTAAAATTCACATGAGCCGCTTGAATCATATATTGCATGGTAAGAACGGGATTATACTGAAAACTATTCTTTGATATAGGGCAAAGCCGAATCTAGTTTACTATTTACTGTTTATCCCTTACTAATTTAGTAAGTTTCAGTCGGCTCTGAATATGGATATCGATGTAAAAACTTTTGATCTGACTAGGAGCCAATATCTTTTACATTCAAAACCTCATGATTTCGTTGCTATACAGAATTACAACTCAAAAGTCAAAATTGATGACCAATATATGTCCTACAGAATTCCTTCGCATGTCATCAGTGCAAAATTTTTGTGATAAATTGTTTCCAAGTCACCCAATTTGTGATAAATCGCCCAATGTGGCAGCGCAGCTAAGTTGACATCGCCGGCTAGTTTTAAAACTACATTATGGCAAGTGCGTATCTAGATTCGATTTATTTTAAAAATACGTAAATGTGACCCAACAGTTTGCGTCAATAATTTGCTTGCACATTTAGGCTTTGCCAGCCTAATAGATTTTGACATTAAGTTATTGCAGTAACAAATTATCTTGATATAAAGTGCCTAAAACAGGTATGCCATTTAGATTATACAAAGGCGTGGTCAACTAAAGTGCATGTGACGTATTACTAGCCTCCACATAGGGAGAGTGTTGTTGGGCTTCTATAAATATTTTTTTTAATTCATAGTTTAAAAACTGAAATTTGGTTTTCAAGGTGTTTACTAGCAACATTAATACTACTTAATTCTTCGTAAATTGAAAATTAGTGAACAGGCCCATTGTATAAATTCGCTTTCAACATATCGTCTGTAAATGGCACATTATGGTTAACCAACGATTGTTTCACCTCGTCCCTGTTGAAACTCATGTTTGGGCACTTGCCTTTCTGAACATTATGGTATGATGCTTCGTCTATTACCAAAACACTTTTTGGCTCAAGGTTAAGAAAAAGCTTTTTTTCGATCTGTTTCGTGTATTTTGCAAAATCCATCTAATGGTGATAATTGTCAGTGGTCAAATTTGATTTGAAACACAAGTAAGAGTTTGACATTTCTAGTGTCTAAAATTATGAGTCGCTTTCTTTTGGAAAACGATCGAAGCAAACCAACGTTACTACCGTCACTCCAGGCTCTTTGAAGCATATGAGAAGAATGAATATATTTAGATCTCATCCATATAGGCAAAGGGTCCACCATCTGCTCGGAACCGTTTGATTTGACGAAGATATCAGGCTTCTCCATTAAGAGTTTGCTGTTCGTCTTCGTTTTAACCCAAGGGTATCCCGTTATTTAGTCACTCTTCTTAAGCTTCCTTTTCCCCAGTATATCTGTCCTCATGAGTGAATTTTTTAAGAATACGTTTTACTATCTGAACTTTCTCAATAATGTAAAAATTTTCTATGTGTTCTCTGACCAAGTGAAGCAAACTGATTTTGGTGAAAGTTTCATCTTCCTCTTGGTTAGTGATTAAAACTTTTTCTCGCCACCTTCGATTGCTTGCGTTTCCTTTGCGATGTTTGGAATTGTTCGCAGACTTACTCCAGTTGCAGTTACAGCWCACTTATGCACTTCTGGAATTCCTTAATCTCCTTAAACTTAGAAGCCAGGCCTTTCAAATAGTGCAACACGTTGACAACATCTTCGAATGTTCTGTCCAGTAACACTCAAACTACACTCACACCGAATGCTCTTATGCAACTGAAATTAATGCTTAATATCATTGAATTATAATCTGCTATTTCAGCGGGACCGACTTCAAAAGTTTGCGGGGCTAAAATGTACATTCATATCTAATATACAAATTTTGCTTTTTTTGGTACGTACCAAAATATTACGTATATATTTTTATGAGATACGTATTTCTTTCACACGTCCAAGAAAACTTCATTTTAAGTTAATCAGTAAATTACATAATTTTCACAGTAACCAACGCCATTGTAAATCTCCAGCTAATTATAATAATAATTCGTTACCTCAAAATGTTATTAAACCTATAATACACGCAGATTTCGCGAAACATATAAACAGACCTTCATATAGGGTTCATCCTGCTTCATATCAGATATTTGATATATTCAACCTTTCAGTTTTTAGTTTTAAATTTGTCAAACTCTAGTTATTCAGAATAATATGAATTATTAAATGATGGACTGAAATTTATTTAGAGTAAAACATTAACATTAATGATATCCACTTTATTTAAGAGTAAATACTTTTCCAAAATCCTGTTTAGCTTTAATTCATGAAAATAACTTGATTTTATTAACTGAATTTGCCTTAAACCAACATTTCTTCAGCAATCATAATTTAATACGAATTTTAGGATTAGCTATGGGTTCTTCGCTTATCCCTCATTTGGCTGAACTATTTACGAATAAACTAAAAGGTTTATCTCGGCGTACCTGTTTTCAATCTAATGATTATTTTTAGTTTAGTTATGTAAAGGATATTTCTGCATTTTTAAAAGTAAACAAGTTGATATAATTAATTCTCTTTTGCTTAACAGTTCACTGCATTACAGATATAAATTTCAGCAATGGAAAGAGATTAACAACAAAATTTTTTTCCTATAGATTTGTTAATTAAACGTAATGAATCATACGCACGTCGGTGATATGACACTGCACATAAAAATAAATGTTCATTCTATGCAGATGACGCAAAGCTTTATGCGAACCGATTTACGAGTAGCAGTATACTCCAGGGAGATTTGAGAAGTGTTATATGGAATGGTGTTTCGATTGGATGCTGACCCTCAATATTGGAAAAATGTGCCGTTCTTCACATGGGAAAGAATAACCGGCATCATGTGTATTCTATTCATGATGTGGCTCTTAATGCAAGAGAATCTCATAATGATTCGGGACTCACAGTGACATCCAATCTGTCTTGCAGCGAACACATAGCCTCCATCTCCAGGCGCAGCAATTCAAGAATATTATTGCTTAAAAAATCTTTCGCGTGCGTTTCTTTTACAAACTCAATAAACTTGTACAAATCCTACGTTAGGCCGCTGCTTGAATACGCAAGTCCTGTGTGATGGGTTCAGGATTGAAACATACTGGAAAGTGTGCAACGACGCGCTACTGCACGCTTTTGTGGTCGTGTGCGTCCCTCTATATGAAACGCTAACATACCATCTATAAAAAATCGTAAGTTAGAAAATTTTGGAACGGATTGCCGGATGCAGTGGTTGACGTAACAATAATTAATTTGCGGGGGTGAATGTTTAAAATCAACCTATTTCTTATGGAAAGATAATTTTTATGAACAAAAAGTCCTGTAGTGGCCAATTTGTTTATTGAAAATTTTGAAGAGTTAGCGATCAACAGTTTTCAGTTTAAGCCAAAATGTTGGTATAGGTATGTAGCTGACACTTTTGTTATTTGGCCCCAGGGTATAGAAGAGTTATGTAGGTTTCTAAATCATTTGAACAGTCAAAATCCTGACATGAAATTTACTATGGAATTAGAAAGCAATGGTAGTTTACTTATCTTGGATGTCCAGATTTACAGAATAAATACTGGATAGTTAGGACACTAGGTTTACAGAAAATTAACAACGCAGACAGATATTTACATGCCACATTTCATCACCCTCCCTCTTAAAAGAATGAGGACGTTATTTGTTAGAGCACAAAGGATCTCTGACGAAATATATCATCTTAAATCAGCTTTAAGTGAGAAATGGTTATAGCAATAAAAATATTTGATCAGTTTTTAATAAAAGTGCTCGTCCAAATCAAGTAAATTTTCAGCCAGGACAAAGTAAATTGAATGAATTCTTCTTTAATATAATAATTCTTGAAGTGTAATCCACTTAGTTTTCTATTTGTAAAGCGCTTCGGCTAACAGGTAGTCATCGTCAGTACAATATAGGTCAAAACACAGAAAAAAAGAACTTTTATAATACGATTGACAAAGTCAAAAAATTTAGAAACAAGCAAACTTGATTACAAACCAAAAGTAACCTGTATGCCAGCAACACAAACGTAATATTAATTTAGATCAAATAAATAGTTTAAAACAGGACAACCGAAATTACAAGAATCATTTAAAATAGTAAAATTTTGTTCGCTAACCATTTTATACATTTCTAAAATTTCCAAAAAAAAATTTTTGAGGATTTACTGTGTGTTTATTCAACAATAAGTGGTTAGCTAACGAAGAATTTGTTGTTACAATATCTGTATTCTTATGTTTATCGAATTGTTTTAGATGTTCTTTACCTCTAATTAAAAACGATCTTCCCGTTTGTCCAACATAAACTGTATCGCAATCATTGCATGAAAAATTATAAACGCCTGAATTATTTAAGTCTGGAATTTGGTCTTTATTGCGGACAAGACGGGAAAACACACTGCCAAACACGGTAGAAAATATTTATATAATAATATTTATTCCATGAGAAGAAAATAATTTAGACAGGGTAACTGAGACTTGACCAGCAAACTTAAGAGGAAACCAAACCTTAACTTTTTCATCAAAATAAGTTGTCATTAAATGCTTTCGAAAAAGAATTGGGTGTAATTCTCCAAATTGCTTTCAATAACAATTTCCCAAATTATTTAATAGAAAAACTCTATTTCAAGTATTTGACAAAATTTAAATAATGTTTCTGTACAACTGTTTAGTTTAGTTGCAGTAGTACGTATAATATTTAGATAAAATTTTAAGTTCTACTGAAGATAAAGTACATTTAGAGAGTGAAGGTGTATACAAAATTACTTGTTTTTGCGGCAAGCGTTACGTAGGTCAAACTAAAAGAAAAGTAGGTATGCGTTTGAAATAATACATACGTGCTACTAGGCTGCAACAGATAGATAATTCCTCCGTAGCTGAACACTCACATTTGACTAAACACATGACTGACCTTGATAAAATAAAAATTTTACATAAAGGAAAATATTATCACAAACGTCTAATAAAAGAAGCTATAGAAATTTGTAGGAATACTAATAATTTTAATAGGGATTTTGGAAATTATTGAGTTAGGTGACATTTGGAAGGCTATATTGTAGTTATCTTTTATCAAGTAGTTCGTGTATATCTAGTAGGTAGGTAGCTCCTTTTTCGTCGTTAGATTCATTTTTACCAGGTTGGCACGTTGTTTCTATGACGTTCGCTTGCTTGATGATTCGTTTGAACTTGTGTCCGACGAATTTTGAAGTTCTTCGTCGTTGACAGGTGTAATCGAAACATCAGGCTAATAACTTTTTGTCAGTGTTTTAAAGCGACAGCAATCTTTCCGGGAAAATATTATCTTATGTTAATTAATTTATTTAAAAACAGATATATGTATGTTAAATTTAATCTAAACATACATATTATACCACTTTACAAGCTACACAAGTTACCTATTAATAATAATAATAATAATAATAATAATAGTAATAATATAAATAATAATATCCTTACTTAAGCATCCATTTCTTACTATCGCATCCAGTGCGCAACTATGGGCGAGCCAAACTCAGTCTTAATTTCTCATGAGTTGAGCTGTACATTTTACTGGACTAAACACTGCCAAGCTACAATATGCACGGCGATAGTACTGAAAGTTGCAGATCAATGTCAACCCACCAGTGGCGGCTGGTTGCATTTATATGGCGGGGGGGGCGCTGACCGCATAATACAAAAAGTATTCCTATTTTAAATATTTTTCCTTTTATTTCTTACAAATGTCCAGTTATCATCGCCACCAACCAATAAACAAACAAAACAAAAAAACGCATTTATCTCTTCCCATCCGCGCAACCATGAAGTCTTTTCATAAATATTTGCATCAAACTTCAGGTAAATTCTTTTCGATTTTTGGTAACTGGGTTGTACTAGATTTAAATTTAATGCAGGCACAGGGCATTTCGTTTTCATTAATGTTTACTTTGTCCGCCAAACTCAGAGAACTGAAGTTTAATTTAATTAAATCACACACCCTCATTTTTTGCCTTGAACACAATTTTCCACAAAAAAAGTTACCTGTACGTACGCTTAATAACCGCTCACATTCGGGCGCATTATTTGCAGGAATGCGCGCTCGTGTCTCGGGCTAAACGAACTAAGCCCGAAATTCCACTTAGAATCGCCTGTCGACACGTGGCATTTCCATCACATTGGCCACAGAACATTGCATTGGTATCGCTGAATACAAACCTACATAATACCTATGGGTAATAACTAATAATTGGTATATTAGATCATTAGATGAATGAAATGATTTAATTTAATTGAATTTGATGTACTTAGTTATTTGCGTAGGGAGGGCGGCGCCCCGCAGCCCTCCCTCACCAGCCGCCACTGCACCCCACAGCTCCGAAATGTGAGCTTTCTGCAACCTTAATTATCTCACATAACACTACAGAATATGTTGAAAATACACACTCCCAGGCGTTTTCTCATATTAAAATATATCGAATAATTCAAAAATCGACAGGTGAGAAGTATGTGTCACTTTCCTAAGAGGTGACAAACTGATTTACTCGATAATTTCCATAAGTGTGAATCAATTATAGAAACCCTGTATAATAAGCTAATATTTTGTGCCTTACGACAGAGTAAAAACCACCATGGCAACTGACAAATAAAATCACGTCTACCACAAAAATTTGTCATCATGCGCACGAGTAGGCTCGCCAGCCAGAGTAGACCATCTCTCCCTAGAGTCTTGTGACTTATGACACTGTCGTCCCTGGCGAGTTGTCACTGCTTGACTAACAAGAATAGAGGGCAAGTATATAATTGGTTCTACATAGGCTTTCAGAAATACTCGTTAAATAAGAGAAACTTCTGCATAATCGATATTAATATGACGTAAAACATGGAACAATTGCATGAGGTGGTAAAAGCGCATGGAMACATTCCACACKTGATTGCTGCGAAAGTTTTATATTAGGCGGATTTAAGTATAATGTCTGTACATCAAACTTGGTACATTGCGCGAAAAAAACGGTTGCCGAAATTCACGGTGCGTTACAAGCAGCTTGCCAGGAGTCGTGTGTGGATAGTTAAACAGTCGATGGAGTAAGCATTTCAGAACGTTAGACTAGTGTTAAAGACGACCACAGAAGTTGGAGACCTCGTACTGCTACCTACAACACTTCTTCTATTTGGGCTACAATAATGAAAGAAAACCGCATGAAGAAAAGACTAGACAAATACGTACCAATAGACAAATGTATTGGTTTTCTTTGTTGGAAATTTAAATGTTCAGTCCAAAAATGTAGACGAGATTTTAAAGAAAACGGCGTAATGCTCTTGAACAACAACGCTTGTTCGGAAAAAGCAGTGTCAGTCGAAGGAGTTTTTTAGAAAAGCTGCAGCCCTGACATGGGTCCTCCAGATTTCGTTCTGTTCCTCCAGTGAAAGAATTTCGTGAAGTACGATTTACTGACTCGGAAAGATCTTGACAAAGATGACGTTTTTCACGACATTTCGTTATTGCCGAAGCGTTGGTAACGTGTTCAGGATATGCAAGGGGATTACATCAAAAGACTTATTGCAATTTTTTAAAATATATGTTTCGTTTGTGAACTCCATGTTTGTTTGCAGGAATATTGACATGACCCTCGTATATTATTCAATAATGAATAAGTTCGAAAATGTATTTATTATACTAATTAGGAACGCTATGAGCCCGCGTCCATAAACATAATTAGCAAAATTAAACGTGAATACGGTATACCTAGTGTTGATGTTGCTAATGATAATTGTAAGCACGAATTGTCATCAAACGAACATCACTATTAGGTATTTGCTTCTATTCTGGAACATAGAGAACAGAAGGCAGCAGTTGTGAGCCAAACCGAACATACATAGTCCATTGCTGTGTGTATACACGAGTACGTGTGCAACTAAGTCGGTGCCATAAAATTGWCAAACAGAATATTTTCCAAATTTATTTATATTTAGGTCAACTATAATTCTAAATTCATTTCATTATTAACGTCAGTATCAGCATTTTGATGTCCCGTGAACGGCGGATTATGCGCTAGTTCAGCAGTTTACGTGCCGTATGATCTATGTGACGTATGCGCTTATTCTAGTATAAATAGTGCAAATAATCAATCATAAAGCAGTCTAATACTTAGACTCGAAGACCCCCAGACAGGAGCTGACCCTCAAGCAACAATGTAAGTTCTAACAATCTTTGCTCAAACACTTTTGTTTTTATTAACGTTTTATTACTTACTTTACGTGTCCGTGTTTGTTTACAGATTTATTTTTGTGTTGTGAATAAATTATTATGTTAAAGCGACCTAAGTCGTATCACTCCAGCCCTTGTCCCAAGTTCTGTTTTAGGTAGTAATCTTCGGCATCGCAAACAGCGCGCACCCTAAACCCCAGGGTGCGACAAAATTACCCAAAATTAAATAGTCAGATATCAGCTTTTTGCAGTGGGAATTTATTATAACATCGACAATCATTACGAAAAATTGCTCCTAATTGAAAGCTACGGGCAGATGTTCAATATGAAGAAAAAAAATAGATTTTATTTTTGCAAATCCTTTGTAGTTTGCATTGATAATTTATGTTTACAGATCGACATCCAATGTAGGATGTCCTGACAAATTCTGTGTAGTAGTACTTTGTTTACTACAAGCATCAAACGCAAGTTAGAACTTATAATATACAAGAAATGGCAGCTCCATTAACATCTTACAAGAAATTTGAAATAATTTAGATTGTGGGAGATCATTATAAAATTATCGAAAAGTGTCAGTATTTTTAACAACAGACATCCGAATAAGAAATATTCAACATTCAGCGTTACGAGAATTGTAAATAAATTTAAAACTTCTGGAAGTATTCAAAATAATTTTAATAAAAACCGTTGGAAGCAACCTACAGATGATAACATGGAAATGCAAGTGATGCAATCTGTCGTACAACACCCAAAATGTCATTGCGACAAAAATTGTCTTTGATACAAAATAATGTAAGTACAGGTACAATGGAAAATAGTTTAAAAAGAAATAAATGCCATGCATACAAACCGCAGTTTGTGCGTACATTGAAATGAACTCATTATGATAGACGCTGTTATCTTTGCTCTTTAATAGAAAGAGAGCTAAAAGACGATCTGCTTTTATTAAGACATATTTTTTCTGATGAGGCCACATACTCTTCAAATGGAACTGTCAGTTCACAAAATGAGGTGTGACGGTAATCCTCATTTTACAATCAAGACTCGTGACCAATTTTTATTCCAGACAAACGTGTAGTGTGCCATCTATAAGAATAAGATAACAGGACTATTTTTTTCGACAGACTGTATGTGCCAAACGCTAACTATATTTCTTACAAAATGAATTGAACGATTTTATGGAAGAACCCTCCTTAAAAGACCGTCAATGTATGTATATTGTTTCAACAAGCCAGTGCTACTTGCCATCGTACAGTAGCTGTTAAAGATTACATTGACACTATCTTCAAAGACAAATTAATACATAGATATTCCGATATTTTTTGACGGCCTAGATCTCCGGACTTAACCCCTCTGGATTATTTCTTGCGGAGTTACTTAAAACACAGGGTTTACTAGCAAGAACCTTTTCAAGTTATCGATCATTTAGAGAGGATAATTTCAGAAGTATACCAAGAAATTACTCCAAATATGATGAACGATGTATTAGAGGAAATTAATAAACGAACCATTAAATGTTTAAAAACAGATGGTTTTAGTGAATTAAAGCAAAATACAAATTATTTCATTTCCAATAATGTTATGAATGTTGTAAACTTGTAATCTTCAAATTAAGAATTTAGGATGGCAATGCCATCTGTCAGCATTACACTGACATGATGACAAAGCCACCTAGCTGCCTTATTATTATTATTATTATTATTGTTGTTGTTATTATTATTATTATTATTATTATTATTATTGTAATCTTCTGTTTACTTTTCATTTGTAAAATAAATTATTAGTGATATGCATGCCTTAATTATTCAAATGCAATAGCAAATGGTTACATAGCTTATCAATGAACCGAGAGGTTATCATGTTCTTCAATACAAGAAACGTTTGTTCCCAAAAATTATTAAATGTAGCTTTTTTATCATGGTAGATTGATATTATTGGATATCTGACCATAGATTTGAATTAGAGTAATTTTCTCTTAATAGCGATTGTCGATATTGTAATAAATAAAGATACTTTACTCCCGAGCAGAATTAACATTTTACGACAAACCTTACAAACGACTGCAAAAAATAATATTTGATTATTTCATTTTGCGTTTTAGAATAATCTTTTATTTGTAAAACCGATATTAAAAAAGTTTTCCATGCGGTGCCGACTTAGACACAGGTATATAAAGGTTGTTAATTTCAGTCATCAAGCCGCTTATAACTTGAGATTACAGTTCATCATAACTATGTCTCAGTACAAAAATATTACTGCATGCAATAAGTGCCCGTTAGAAATGCTTATTTAACATTCGCGTATGATCGAACCCAGTCGCTGCTGATTAGAAATGATCAAACTAAGCGAATGCTCGCCACTCAGTTTTGTGTAAAAAAGCCATATGAAAATACGGGCTGAATCCAATACAGGACAGCAAAAAGTTTCTCGCAATTTTATCCACTTTGCAGTGGCGGCTCCTTGGGGTAGGCAAGGTAGGCACCGCCTACCTTGGAATTTCAATCAACAATGCCATAAAAAATAAATAATAATTATCTAGAAATTTATAATTTTTTTAATGCAATTTGTCTTTATAGCAGTATTTATTTAATATTTCATCTCAAATTTACCCATACCGCTCAAAATTACGAACCGCGTTATTACGGCGAGCGTTTAAATTGGGAATAGGCGACACAACTTGACCAACTGAAATTCATTTGTATTTGTGTTCACGTCCTTCAGAATCTGCATCACATACTTATAAATATCTATACTGCGCAAGAGAGACGTCCGACACGGGAAATACTGGGTGCTGCCATTTTGATGGCAACAGCATACGAAATGTAAACAAACATTGCAAGAGCAGACGAAATGTAAACAAAACAGGAATCATAACCTTATTGTTTCACAGTAAACACAAACAAACAGAAATAAACATAACCCTAATATTTTATTATTGCTTCATATTACAATGTAATAAATTAATGTAGTGATCAAATAAAAATCAGTAAAAACACAAAAACATTTTTTGCTATGAAATCGTCTCTAATGTTATGTTAAACCACAGAAAACACTTATTAACAACAATAATATTATTGATGAGAGGTTATGAATGTCGATTAAACACGTGGTATGATGCAACACAAAAACAGCAGATCAAACACAACAACAGTCAAAACACAACGCGTAAACAAACAATGGCTCTTGCCATCAAAATGGCGTCGGTTTCTATCTTCTTTTATTTCCTGCGCCGTTAGAATGCGCACACATCCTTAAGCGGTATATGATTATAAGTATGTGATCTGCATCGTTAAGGACCGCAACTGACTGTTAACGTAGTAAAATCTTCGCCCATATAGGTGCGTCTCAGGCGGAATGATCGGTCGATCGCCTACGATGAACTTTGTATGGACTCGGGCTATTCGCATTGCGAAAGAGGGCGATAGATGTTTTAAATGACACCGGTAGATGGCAACAACTTGCAAGTGTAAGATTTTTACATTTTTTATCGTCTTATTTAAAATGAAACATCATAATAATCATGCAATAGGAAGATGTGACATAGGAATGTGTTATATAAACTTTCAATATGCTCTGAACAGTTACAACACGGATAAGATTAGGTGATCTATTATTTAAATTAAGTACTGTTTCACACAAGCTTCATTTACTGTTTTAGCATTTTTGAGCTTATTACAGTTTGAGTTTTGCTAAATTTTTTGTTTAACATTCGATTTGAAGAAATTTAAGGTCGCTTAGAGCAGAAAGCGAATAAATGTACGGTGTTATACGAATAAAAATAAATGATTGGCATGACCATTAAGTAAATACACATATTTCAATATCGAAGAAATAATTATAATTGCTTATACTACGTATATACGAGTATAAGGTGTCGCCTACCCTACTTCGAAGGTCACGAGCCGCCACTGTCACTTTGGACAACAAACGACAGCTCGTATGAAAGATTACGTCCCACAAAAGACATTTCGAAGCCTTCTGTCCTTGTCGTGGTCTTGAAACTTATCCGCAACCATTTAAAATGACATTGATAGGTTATAATACTAGTAGTAAGAAATAAACCTAGTTCCTCTATCGCGTCGTCTTCGTCCATCAACACGAATTTAAAACTTTATCTATTTAAGTGAATCCGGTATTGCTTTTTGATTCCGCGGTATTTACTTTATTTGTATGCTTCGACTTGAACACAGCACCAACAATAAAAATAACAGCCTTTGTTGAAACTGAGAGTTCAATTAGTTCCCACTGGATAATCATGTAATGGAGAAAATTCATTCCCATTTAGTGAATTGGTTAATTAAGGAGGTCATACATTTGCAGTAGGTAATTTCATGTGTACGTAGATACCAAAGTAATGGAAAATCGCAAAACCTTGAAAAGTACAAAACACGCAAATCTCTGTATCTCTCAATTTGGAATATTTCGCTGGAAAAAGCTGCCTGTTTTCAAATAGAGCGACTTAATTGTATGCGTTAGGTTAAACATACAAACACCATTAAGAACATTGTGATTAAGAAGGAAATATATCTAATAAAATAATTATATTACAACTTACACAAACGTGTATTATAAAAGTCGAGGTTTCATACCAAAGACTGATATTCAACAAAAATTGTAGGTAGGCTGCATTTTCAATACATCGGTACTGTTAACGTGGGCACGTATGATACATTATCGAAAGGGGTATGGCGTTAATGCGTTAATGTTCAGATGTTATTAGTTCAATACTCTCAGACTAGCTGGTGTCTTACGACTTCTACTGAATGTTCTAGAATGTTCTATGACTTCTAGAAACGTAGATTGTCGGTATTTTCACCGCGGGACAATTACGACAATGTGCGACCCTTAAGGGTTCTTTCGTTTGCTGATGAATTTTCCAGACTGTTCTAGAATCGAAACTTCGATTACAGACTGCTGCTGGTAAATTTTGCAGAATGTTTTATGACGATTCCTCTCATCTCTTGAATCTTCCGAAATATTCTGTGGTCGTTTTAAAAGAATAGCAAGCTGGAATGCCGCAATTGAGGATTTTCTTATTTTCTATTAAATCCAGTCAACATTTTAAGAAGTCCCTTATTCTTCTGACGATAGCAGCTTAGCATTCAATAGATTTTTATAGGATTTTTTTTGCACTGATTACAATGGTAAAATCAATGTAGATCAGTAACGGACACAAAACGCAAAGATGGACACAGCAAAGCCAGAGGTTTGTTTTAAAAACAGACTAATGAAGTTGTTTTCAGCAGTGGCGGCTGGTGGCATTTTTATCGGAGGGGGGGAGGCGCTAACTGAATAATACAAAAAAGATCTCTATTTTAAAAACTTTTCCTTTTATTTTTTAGAAATGTCCAGTTATCATCGCCACCAAACAATATACAGACAAAACAAAAACAAACGCATTTGTCTGTTCCCATACGCGCAACCACGAAGTCTTTTCATAAACATTTGCATCAAATTTTCTTGTAAATCCTTTTCAATTTTTGTAACTGGGTTATACTTGCTTTAAATTTAATACAGGCACAGGGCGTTTCGTTTTTCTTAATGTTTACTTTGTCCGCCAAACTCAGAGAACTGAAGTTTAAATTAATTAAATCACACACCTTCATTTTTTGTCTTGAACACAATTTTCCACAAAAAACAACACCTGTACGTACACTTAGAATCGCGTATCGACGCGTGCCATTYCCATCGCATTGACCACAGAACATTGCATTGGCGTCGAAACGCTTTCGGCTTACAGGAATCAGCCCGCCCGGCAGCCGGCAAGCAAATGAATCAGCAGATGGCTTGCGGGTTCCCGCAGTGCAGGCGCTGAACGCAAATCTACATAAGATTGTAAATTAAATACCTATGGGTAATAACTAATAATGGATATATTAGATCATTAGATGTAAATGTAAATAAATGTTTTAATTTAATTGAATTTGATGTACCTAGTCATTTGCGTAGGGAGGGCGGCGCCCCGCAGCCCACCCTCACCAGCCGCCTCTGGTTTTCAGAAGCAAAAACCTACCAACCAGCCAACGGGATCACCAGATTTCGATCAGATGCCTGCAAATTCTGCACATGGTTGTCCTTGCTGACGTTGATAGCTAGCAGTGCCATTCTTTTCTTACTTTTAGAAACTTTTAGTGCTCTAAATGTAATTACTTACTCAAGCATTGTTTGTTGTTCTGTTAATCACTAATTTTCCTTTAACGCATTTGTTCAAAATACATCCTATATTGCTTATTGGATTAGAAAGCTGATTAAATAAAACTGTCCTTTTTCTGTGCCATTTTTTACATTTAAAGGATATTAACCCAGAAATAAAATGTTTCACAAATATTGGGGAATCTTCCGAGTCGTATAGCCTTCCGCGAACATAAAGCTACCACTAAAACACTTATAAACCTACATACATGTGTAGGGTTGGTAACGGCTTTCTCGGTTATGAGCCATTTGCCTCTGGCGCCTAAAATTAGTAGGAAAGAGCACTTACAAAACTTTTTTTATACGTAAAGCTCTATTTACAACCACTTTGACAAAATACGATCTATCTCGTCTGTGGCATTTGTTTTAGCTGATTTATTAACGAAATGATTTAAGAACATGGTACTAAATACCAGTGTTTTCTATTCGTGTGGAATATATTCGAATGCAGTAGAGCGAATATTTGTTCAAAAATTTCCCAAATGATATTCGATACGGATAAACGAACATTCGTTTTTGTTTTATTCGGAACCGAATAAACGAATGTTCGTGCTTGTTTTATTCGGAAACGAATAAAGGAATATTCGTATTCGTTTTATTCCAAAACGAATAAACAAATGCTTGTATTCGTTTTATTCGGAAACTAATAGCATTGAATTTTATTCGGTTTTAATTGTTATTCCTTTTCGAATCAAATATTTTTTTAATCATATCCATATCCGAATAATTTTGATAGTGAAGAAAGAAATAGACACATGTATTTTGGAGTTTGAAGTTTGGACAGGTATTTTGCAGTGTTCTACTTTCGTCCGCACCTTTAACCAAAAGCAGCAACAAACTCAAGTTTAAACCTAGATTAACTATTCCGAGAAATAGAAACTGGCACTTATACTCTTAGATCAGGCAAAGGAAGCAGTTACATAAATATTGTGCATGTATTTTTGCAATGTAAATTAGGAAGTGTTATTATTGTATTAGGTACCTACGTACGTGTTTTCTAATCAAATAGTATGCAGTAGATAATACATAAAAATAATAGTTACAATTATTAATTACCTATATCAAACGCATTAGTATATTCTATTAAKATTTTTCATATTCTCTATGTTTTCTGCTACCAATGTTTATCGTAACCTCACAATCTTCTATTAAATTGTATGCGTGGATCTAAATAATAATAATAATAATAATAATAATAAGCAAATTTATTTTTTTTGTGAAAAGGTTTTTGAAGTAATAATTTATTATTGTATTTATTGAATAGTTCTAAATCAGTACCTACTACTTTGTAATTGGCCGTATTGTCTAAATCAAAATTTGTCTCCTTATTTTCCATGAAGTAGTAGAATGTATTTAATTATATATCTAGAAATATTTTTTATGCAGTATGAAGATGAAGTGAATATCAAAACCGAAAGTAAAGTAATAATCATACTTACACCATAAAATACCCCTCTCTAATAAACCTGTAGCATTTTAATTAAAACGAATATCAATATTCGATTATTCGTTTACGACTAAAACGAACACAAATATTCGTTTATTCGGTTTCTAATAAAAAAATACGAATATTTGTTTCCGCTTTCGAATAAAACGAATACTATTATTCGTTTACCTACTCGTATCGAATAAATATAAAAATATATTCGGTTTTTTCCATATTTGAATATTAAATACAAGGATTCCAAATTCTGGTACCACTACTAAATACCATCTAATAGAAAAAAATATGGAAGCCTTTCTCGGCGGGAAGTATAATTTTTTTTAGGTATACGAAATACATTTCTTAACAAAAGCATCGGACATCAACAGACAGACAATAGGGACTTTTTTCACAAATGAAGTGGAAAATGTGCTAACAACCCTACATTATTTCAATATACATGTGTGAATTAAAATGTTTAATTACGTCCGAAATGGACAGATACTTTTGGCATACAATCCATTATTTTCTTACTACTTAAGAGAGTTTTTTTTTTGAACATAAGTAGTTCTCCTTGCTTCGCCAGAACACATAGAAGATCCCAGTAAAAAGGAAACAAAAATAGTGAAGCTATCTATCGATGATCAACAAAATACGTTTTATTTCTTCGAAAAGTATAAACATGTTATTGGTCTCATTAGAACCTCTGTTCAATTAACAAATTTTGTTCCAACGCACAGTGGTCGGAAAATCAGAAAAGCTGGCCAAAATATGAAGATGTTAACGGAATTCTACAATTTTTAGTATATCTACATTTTTTACCTTACTGATTACGACACTGAATTCAATATATCCAAAATTCAAAATGGCGTCTCTAATATGGCGGACACGTTTACGAAAATACATGAAATTTTTCTAAAGCTCGATATTTAGGAGTTTTTCATGTTATTGGTTACCAAACGAATTCAAAATGACGAATACAATATGGCGGATAAATTATAGTAAAAGTCATTGAACCCTTTTGAAACTGGGTATTTAGAAGCTTTTGAGTCGTTGATTACGAAACTAAACTCAGGATATCAAAATTCAAATTGACAAATCCAACAAGACAGACAAATTTAGGAAAAAGCCATTTAATCAAAATTTTCAATGCAGTATAGTCATGTTGGGGTTTTAAGGTTGCTGGGTGCATACCAAACTCCAGAATCGTAGACCCAAATGGTTTATTTAGTAAAATACACTGTTTTTCAAAACATTGATTTTATTTTCAACAAATTCAATTTCCTGAATTCCTTATGGCTTATCAAAAAATATGCTACTTACTAGAAATAATATAATAATAATAGCAATGTAATTTTAGCCACTGTCCGAGGAATCCGTGCTAACACAGTTAATGTTACTTTCATTGGAATCACCAATCTTATGACACAAGTCAGAAATTGGAACTTCGACTTCAACAAGAAATTCTAACGGTTCATGGGAAAAGGACTTCATTTTTCTTTGAGCAAGTTTTCGTATACTAGTAATTTTGGGATCTGATGTAATCAAAAGCCTGTTAAAAACATCTTCCATATTTTTTGTACAATTACATTTCTGTGCAAAATTCTTGCGAATTTTCTTTAGCAAATAAATGCCGCCATATTGGTTTCGCCACTTTCAATTTAGAAGATCTGAATTCGGTATTGTAATCAGTGACGTCAAAATCTCCTAAATGCAGAGTTTCAAAACAATTCAACGACATTTAACAAAATTTGTCAGCCATATTGGATTCGCCATTTATTTGAATTTTGAAAATCTGAATTCAGTATCGAAATCGGCTACATCAAAAAGATAAGTATACTAAATATTATGGAATTACAATAATGCCATACATTGTTCAGCTTTTCCGATTTTCGGACTACCGCTCCTCACGACAATGATTATGATGACGGACAGCGATGATGCGTCTGCGCAATACATCCACAACTATCCGCAGCTGAATTTTTTACATATTTGTAGTACAATGTATTTCGGATAATATGTACGTTTTTATTAGGCAGAATACTACAGAATAATTAACATCTGCCAAATGTTAATCCAACTGACTAAAGTTTTATTTATATACACTCCATCTGAATGGAAAAGAATACAGGAGCGTCATCATTTGCTTGCGCGATTTGCACGTCATAATCAGTGTCGCCGTCATTAATAGGCATCGTTTAATAGGTTGCAGTGCAATACGCAGCACACAGCAAAATAGAAGGATATATTATGATGCAGACAAAACACTAATAATAAAGAAACCATGCTGTATAAACAGTAAATGCTAAGCGCGATAATAAAAACACACACTCTAACCTTCTACTCGAAACGAAACGCGAACGTTGAATTAGACGAATGCGAGCACGCCACTGAATGGTATCGTTACCTGGTAACGGTTAGTGTCGCGTGCGAAAAATAGTTTGTGCGCATGACGTCATTGATGATGCCCTGTATTCTTCTCTATTCGGATAAAGTGTAGCTTTACCCAAAGTTATTGTATATTTATAGAAATCTGCCAATGAGATAAAATGTTCGGAGATATAAAAGTAAATTATACACACCTCCACTGATAGAATGCATTTTATTGCAGAGTAAATCGACCAAAAAAAGTTATTTTTTCACTTAATTACTGAAACATACTATATCAATCACTTGAGCATAAAATGTAGAGCAATAAAGTCCAATCTTCACACTGACTGGTGACGAAATTATTAGGTACTGAATGCCCTCTGGCAATTGTTGACAAATACGGAGGATCCCACTGTAGTAACTGCAATAGTTTGAATTACATAAATAAAAAGAAAATTTTCCTGATTTTGGCCAGCTTATACGATTTTCCGACCACTGTGCAACGGTTTTAATATTGTGAAGTGTACGGGTTCAAAAAATGCTAATTTCTGACTTGAATTAACTTAACTACTACTTATGAAATACACCAAACTATAATCCCATTCACCACTAATTGAAACACTACAGCTCACTACACGCAATCAAAAAGACCTTTTAAATCGGGCTTGAAGGACGCCGGAAGGGTTCGAAATCTTCTAAAACTTCAACTTTAGAACATCAAACGTGGCGCTCAAAAATCATAAATCAAATTATTGCTGATTCTCTCCGAGACGATTTTGCTTGTTAAGACAGAGACATTGTTTCAATGCAATGCCACACAACGTGTAATACATAGATCTACAAAGCAAGTTTGACATAAAACGTAAAGCTCAAGCAAAGAGAAGGGATCTCTTCTCTTTGGCACAAGCACAATACGCGCCCACTCGTAAAACGCAACATAATCACACGTGTTCGTTCCCAGTCGGTTAGATTTGCGCGTAGACACAGTATAATAAAAAAATAATAATATAAAATTTATTATACTGTGGCGTAGATGTGTGATGGCCTGTGATCGTTTTCTTGTTTTTTAACGTTTAGTTTTGAATTAAGTATTTTTATTTAAGGCAGAATATGAATAAACCTGTACTAATCGAGAAAATGCTGGACCACCGTTGTTTGTAAGGATGTGACATACAAACAGACTTATAAATAAACAATTTATGTTCTGTTGCAGAACTTAACATTACCATCTCTTCTGCACTTTAATATAACAGGGTAAAGTCATAAACACGGTATACCTGTGGGTAAACCTTATTTACTCATATTACTACATATGATAGTGGATACCACATAGTAAATCCTTTTTGGTTGCAGAATTTATTTACATCTTTCCTTGAATATAAGTTTTAAAATATTAAATGATGCGTTTAAGTCCGAGCCCTAAAAGCATTCTCTGTTAATCCATTTTTTGTTTGAGGGTATCAACTTAGCGGCGGAAACGCATCGTCCCACTCATTGCAGGGAAATTCAAGGCAACGTCGCCATCTCGGATAATGGAGCCCTTATTTAAGTTTATTTAATACTTGCACCAAGTTTTACAGTTTGAGCGGATCTCGATCAAGTCATCCTGTGTGCTACAAGAGTAATGTTTTTAGGTTCTTTTCATATTGGCCTCGTTGAGCGACGCCATCACAATTTTAGAATCTGTAGTCCTTCACAATAATTATGCCTAAAAATGAGGAGATGTGCTTGATTAATTTCTCATTTATTGCGTTACTTTATTTAGAAGTTTGTAAAGGTATTGAATGCATAGATTCTGAAGTGGAAGTATAAAGGGAAAGAAGTAGAACAGTACTACGGCTTTTTTTTAACGTGAATACTTGAAGAGCGTGCTCTAATGCAAGTTAAATTCATCAAGGGATGTTCTCGTTTTATGTAAATCTAAAGCTAAGCTTCTATTTACGCATAAAAGGTACAGACTCATTGTTTCAACGCAATACCGTGCCATACTATGCAGCGTTGTGTGGAGTATCGCTTGACTGTACACATGCTTCCTTACCATATGACGCCGCGCCATGCAATATCAGTTTAATATTATGTATATTAGGACAACTGCATAGCCTTTATTCCTGTGGCTGTGAACACCTTTTGGTGATATACAGGACGGTTCACTACGGGCAATTCACTAAAATATTTTGAAGTTCTCAAGTTAAAAATAAATCCAAAATTTGCCGATAAAATGTAAGTGGCAAATATAATTTTTAGAATGTGTTTAATTATCTGAAGATTCACTAAAGGCACGGGGTGCCTACATCTTGAAAACCACTCATGTTATCGCTTTGAGAAAAAAGACTATAAAAATGTTTCAAAGGAATTCACTGAAATATTTGGAAGTTCCCAAAATTCCCGCAAGGGGGCGTATTTGACATTATGTTACTCAAAGAATACAGTAAACAAGAATGGCCAGTGTTGATAAATTTTGTGGAATGAGTTACAGCGCCATCTGTGAATGTTGTATGTGAACTAATTTAATGAAACGATCAGCAGGTGTAGCCGATAAATCAGAAACTCCAAGTCATACAAATGTCATTTATTTTGACGTTTATTTCTTGTCTTAATTTTAAAACCTGGCATTAACTTTGCCCACTATTTTACAGGAAATTAAGACAACAATCTTTTTAATTCATGTAAGCATGTCTAATTTAAATTTTTTATATTATGCTGACTTTGTACGCAATTGTGTACTTCATAGAAAGTTAAGTCAGAAAGGTTTACTTTAAATAATATCTAATAGGGTTGTTTTCTTCGTTCCGTGTAAAATAGTGGCAAACGAGATGCGAGGTTTTAAAAAACTGCGAATTAATTGTTGTAAATGTAATTACTAGAAATAAGATTCAAAAATCTTGCACCATTGTTTATTATTTATAGTGTAGGAACTACTCTTCTATTTAGTTCATTTTGCTCTGGGGTTTAAGAGCAATTAGCTAGAAAATATTCTCCACATACCACAAATGATACTCGAATGGATGTAAGGCTGCGAGACTGCACGTCCAAATGGTTTGTCCGTTTTACCTGTTCTTCACACATTGCATCCTCTCTTGGGAAGTGGTGAAATGTGATATTTGAGTTTGTTAAATATTTATTACTAAAGTTCTTTACCGCACAATTTTTCTGTGTGATACCTTCGGCATTTTCGAAACTAACAATTTTAACACTTTTCAAGGTACAAAATTAAAGCAAAAAACCTTCTTCGTATTCAACTTCAATGTCGCAATATACTACATATAACTTTAAACACAAAAATGCTACCAAAAAGGTTAACAGGTTGCAAAATAATAATAACTATAACGTATTAAAATATCCTATAAGTAGGTATTGGGAACTTGCGACAATTTTTTGCTAGATATCAAAGCTTGACATCAACTTGATTTGAACATACTTTGAACGCAATCCCGCGTGCATGCGTTAGCCGTGCTTCACACACACAGCACAGAGTGCCATCTATGAATGTTGTATCCATAATAGTATCGTGTATTGTTGGTTGCAGCAATAGCGTTTACGGTTATCTAATATGAGAGTGTCCACTACCAACAGTCACTAAATGGAATACAGTACCGCAGCGTCCACCATATTGGGAGTAAAAGTTTTGGCGAAAACATTCAAATTTGGCAATGTTAATTTTACTTAGATTGAAATTGGAATACGATCAAGATCGATAATGAAAACTCATTATTGATCAAGGTAGAGAAAAACAAATATTGCGAAATTTTAATGTTCTCGCTTAAAGTTTTACTCCCAATATGGCAGACATTGCGATACTGTATTCCATTTAGTGACCGTACATGTTACGTTCGTCTTACTGACTTAAGTTAAATTTAAAACATCTTATCTAGGAGTCTATTCAATCTAACAATGGTTATACACTCCAAGAAAGATTTGAATTAGCTTTCAGTTTTTTTTAAATTTATTTGCCAGATCCACTGCTGGTATGTTTCATCCAGTATCATTTACTTGCACAATTGAAGCTGTATGTGCGGTTTAATCTGAGAAAAGAAATTAGATGGAATGGGGTAGTGCTTGCCTGCGAAACTTATAAGGCAGAAATTTGTTCTGACTTCAACCTAGACTTGTTTTGAGGAATTCGACTTGTTGAAGAATAAAGAAATGGAAAACAGCACTTATTGGAACTTTCTCGAAAGAAAGTTGGCTGTAGTCTTGTAAATACATTAAAACCATTCGCCCACAAATTTGCAAATGCTATGTGAATTCGTATTTTGTCTTTCGGGTATGCACGGATTATTTTTGTTTGTATCTTATCTTAAATGAGTAAAACAAATTTATTAAGCACCAGTGCGGTGATTGAGTGATTGGTTTCTAAAATTAATAAGTACTTTAATTCCTAAAAAAATGACGTAACTCTTTGTACTTTAGAAGAAACGCAGGTTTACACGAATTTTGAGGACACTTCTACTGAAATATTTCGCATTTTAACATGAGGCCCGGACTTTTAAAGGAGATATAAAGCTGAGACAAATATAAGGCGCAGACGAAACCACCTACAGCGACTTCTACATGAAATAATTAGAATAGTTAGCAAAAGTTGTATTATTTTCTGCAAGAAAAAATAAAGTAAAAGAAACTGATGTAATTATAAGCTAAAACAGCATCTAATATTCTAAATCTACGGCGGTGTCCCATTTTCTGTTAAAAATATATGATTGCCATATGTATACTGGTTGCTGCAGATCTTCTAAATATATAAATTTGGTTTTATTGTTAACATAAAGTACTGTTTGATCTAGAATATTTATCTTGTTATTTTTTTGGACTTCTAAAATAATTTTCTTTGGGATGGATATTGTTCATTTTGTTTAAAAATTGATTTAGTTGAGTGTATCATTAAAACATGCGTGAGGTCATCCACATACCTACACCAAAAATTTGGTTCTGAAAATCTGTCGTAGTTTGTACCGGTTCCTCAGTTTTGAACATAAATATGTTTGTAGTACCGGGCTTGGTAATGATACCATCGCTAAACCTAAATCTTATGTAAAGCATATGTTATTAAATTGTAAATAATTTTGATCTAAGCATAGTTTTATGGAAATCGTCGGATTAGTGTTTGACTTATCTAAACTTTTATGTACTATCTATAGGTTTTCAGTGGTATGAAGGAACGTATTGCTCACGTCAAACAAAAATAATTATGAATTTTCTTGTGTGTTAGTTTTAGACTGACTGGTCAGTTGTTAACCTATTTTTCCATCAGAACTAAGTTAAGATACAAAAACAAGACAGTTTACCTGAGCAATATAAATTTTAAAATGAATGTCTTTGCTGTGCTGTCTGCACCGCAACCAACTGCAGATAGATCTATTTCGCTATCTTTATAGCTCATCAGTGCAGTTTAGGTCTAGTGCAGACAGAACGGCATAGAAATGGATTTGATAATTTCTTAATAATTTAGTTTTCTTTCTCATTGTCATAATAAGCATAAAGTAATTTAGGGAATATTATTATACAATAAATACAAGTTGAATAACATTTTTTTCTACACTAATTAAGAAAAAGGCTAAATCTACATTAAATATATGACATATGATTATGTGTTAAATATATCTAATTAACATCATACATAAGTCCGTACGTGCATAGCTATTAATGAAAAAATATTCGCAACTCAGGTGGAATCAGCTGTCCACACTTACTAAAATTAGGTTCACTCGATGAACAGTTATGTTTTTATATTATTTGAATATTTGTTTTGCCAAAACTGTGTGTGTATATTTTGAAGAGTTTTATGCTACCATCTGCAGGGCCGGTTTTAGCGTCATATGTTGTGCTATAAATACTAACATGAACACAGGTTTAGCCAAAAATATATTAATTAGGATTAACATACAGGTCCGGGATAAAAAATAAAGATTTTAATAGTAAGAGAAAGCTATTGTAACCTGCAATTATCGGACCTTTCCGATTATTTTATCGTACCTTCACATGCAACCAGTATATCGTCCAGTTCTGTAAATGCTATAGACATTAAAGTAGCCGTTTAACCAATAAAAAAGCAAGCATTCATACCGATATTTAACAAACTCTTAGAAAACTTACAAGAGAAACGAATTGTCAGTGCCTTCGACAGTCTAGCGAGCCGAGAACTGCATCGCGTAACGTCAAAGTAGTAGCCGATATCGCTATATAGCAGTATATGGGAAATTGGGGCCGCGCAGAGCTATTCCTCAAATCCCTGGGAAGATCGCTGCAAAACAAAAAAGACTTTTTTAAACAAAAATGCGGAAAACAATATTTGCTGTAAAAAAGTCAGCGACTCCATATATGTATCTAAATTTGTTGAGCAATAAACATTACGCCATTAGACTTAAGCGGATCTAAGTAACCATTTATATATTTATATATTATAAAATATTTTCTTGGGAAAACGGCAAGGGTGTTTGGGCTACATTAAGAAATGGATTTTTTAACTTTGTCTATATTTCGAACCAAAATCGGCTCTTCCTCAGGACACTAAAATTAAATACATAACAGGCACTTTTTATAATTAAACTTCTTAACACTTACTGTTAACTCCAAATATTAAAGGAAACAAAACGACGAAAACATATAACTTTGTAAAAGAATAAACTATTACAGAATCCTGTATGTCAAAACTGAATAAATAATTAAAAGGTGTCCAACCGTGAAATTGACAAAACTGACAAAATTTTTCGACATAATCAAGGATAGAGTTGTTGAACAAGCTTAAAATTCATGAGCGATTTATCAAATATAAATATTATTCAAAAATTCTATATATAAATTTTAAGTTATATTATTTCTTCTTAGTTTAAAAAATCCATTTCTTAATTTAGCCCAAACACCCTTGCCGTTTTCCCAAAAAAATATTTTATATACATCCGGCAATTATCTATCGTTTATATATTATATATGGCGATGTGATATATTTTTACCTCTTCATATGTATCTGTAATACGTAAGGATAATACAAAAGAGGGTAAATAAGTAAAAAATACTGACAAAATCAGTGACAAAAAATGTATGAACCAAATCTGTTTTAAAGTAACATAAGTAGAATAAAAAAAAGCTTTTCTTAAAAATCATAGTAGTAATATGTAGAAGATAACGACACAGATATATGCTCTAAGGTTAGCGTTTTCCTTGGTTTCCATAACGATAGTGTGAACACGCTGTATAAGTATGCCGTTTCTTTAATCGAATACTTCTTAGATGCCATAATTTTGTTCGACACATTTTTCTCTAAGGCTTCAAGTTTTCCATTGGGTGGGCAAAGTAAATGGAGCAACCTGTACATAAATGTATATTTATCATGATTATACGGTACAAGTTGTTTCAACTAAAATAGCGGAAAGCTCAATTAAGGATAACGACCTTTGCCATGTGTCATGCTACAAAAATAGCCCTCCGTAAGACCAAAACTCACCGGTAGATGGTCATTGTATTCAGAGTGAAACGCATATAACGATCGTGCGATAGAAGGATACTACTTATAAATATATATATTTAATTATAATAAACTCTTCGTATAATATTTAAAAGGAATTCGACTTATATTAAAATTATGTAGACCCTTGCTTTTGCTAAGCTTTCGATTTATTTTAAATCTTTATCGGAGCTTCTATAAATGGTTCATTCAACGTGGGATGCGTTGATTTCTGAATTCTTTGTGCCGCCTTTTTGTAACTGCTGCCAAGCTACAATATGCACGGCGATAGTACTGAAGGTTGCAGATCAAGTTACAATCACGAAATTGGTGGCTTTATAAATATTTTCCAACAATTTACGGTTCTATTTTTCTGTCAAAGGTAAGAAATTACAATATTTATTGGTATAGTAGGCTTGTGGTAACTTCTATAGTCTACACTCCTGCACTGTGAAAGCTTTGTGTAGTGCAGCTAACGTTACTCCTACTCAGTCTGTGAATTTTACCATTGCAGCAGGCTAAAAACATTTTTTAGTCCGTGGTTGTAGAATTATTTAACAGACCTACTGTAGCCACAAACTCACAAATACGATACATAACCTTAAAAGTTATACGAAACCGTGTTACCCCACAGCTCCAAAATGAGAGCTTTCTGCAACCTTAAATTTGATTATCCCATAAAACACTACAGAATATGTTTAAAATACACACTCCCACACGTTTTCTCATTAAAAAAAATCGCCAGATACCTTCGTCAAAGTTGTGTTCACTGTCCTGAGAGGGGGCAAATTGATTTAATCGATAATTTTCATAAGCGCCCTGGATGCATGAATCATTTATAGAAACCCTGTATAAACATTTACAATGGTATATACGTATAACAACATGTAACTCGTAACCTTACTGAAAGTGATGTTCATAAAAGGGGGCCAATTGTATCTACCAAATCATGCATAATATGTAAAATTTCATTTGATGTTTGAAGTTTGATTGCAGATTTGATTCATGACAAAATCTGAAAGTTGCAACATAGCCACCACTTTTTTTTATAAATTTATCCCTGCTGTTTTAGTAATCTTTTTTATTAACTATGATTTTAATATTTCTTCTGAAAAGTAAGTGGGTTACTTAAATTTTGTGTGTTTGATTTCTTATTTATTGTTAATATTTTGAATAATATGGTACATTTATAAAATTAAAATAGCATTAAAAAATTCAAAAAGGTTCATATTTATTTAGCAAATTAAAATAAAAGATTTAATTACAATATTAATTGAATGTTATTTATTCTTCAAAATGTGATACTTATGACAAAATTTATGTGGGACAGACATGGCAGTGGATATCTGGCAGAATAGCACTTCATAAAAGCGATATTAGAAAGGATAGAGATCGCTGTTTGTTAGTACAACATGCAATAAGAAATCATCACCAAATAAACTGGGATGAAGTCAAAATTTTAGAACAAGAAAACATTACGAATAAACCTTCAATTTTAAAAACATACCAAATTAATAAAAATATTAACACAATAAATAAAAAATCAGACACACAAAATTTAAGTAACATTTACATCCATTTGTAATCAGAATACATGTTACAATCATAGTTAATAAAAATGTTTAGTAAAACGGCAGGGATAAAGTTATGAAAAATGTGGTGGCTATGTTGCAACTTTCAGACTTTGTCATCAATCAAATCTGTAATCAACTTCAAATTAAATTTTACATTTGGTAGATACAATTGGCCCCCTTTTATAAACCTTACTTTTAGTAAGGTTACGAGTTACATACTGTGATACGTATATACCGTTGTAGGTTGTAAATGTTCATAGAAACCCTGATGAAGATTTAAAATAAATCTAAAGCTTGGCAACAAAACAAGAGTGCATAATTTTAAAATAAGTCGAATTCCCCCTAAATACAAGGAGTTTAATATAATTAAATACGACTGCTATTTCCATTTAACGTTAATATATTTAATACAAGCTTTCAATGTGCTCCGAGCAGTTACAATACAGAATAAGTTTTCTAATTAGGTACTGCTTCACAAGTTGCATTTACCTTTTAGGTGTTTTTGAACTTATTTGAGCTTTAGTTTGGCTAAGTTCGTCGTTTAACATTCCATTTGACAAAATTTAAGGTGGTTTAGAGCAGACAAATAAATAAAAGCTTCTTAATTGTTACATTATCATACGAGCCCTTATTACACGTTAATTTTATACTTATGGCGATAAACTCAATGGTTGGTATTTGTAATTTCATTACTCGAAATGAAAATAAAACTACCATTTACCCAGTACACAGGAAATCGTGTCTCATTGAGCTCAACTTTTACATACATTACTTATACACTTAACATGAGGCACCGCCTACTTATAATCCGTAAGACCTTAAATTCTCTGGAAAAAAAGAGACGGTGTTAGGTATGCTTAGTGGAGTTATTCGTAACTAAAAAACCGCTGCAAATTGAATCAATACTTCCACATCCAATTGTCAAAATGAGATTTACGTTTTTATTTCTTATACTATACGATTAATAATCAGATTTTGAGCATTTTGTCTCTTTACACATTTTTTCTAAGACAAAGCCCTAGTGATATTAACAAAAATATATAAATTTTAAAATCGGTTTTTTTTCAAATAACACGAAAATTATTATCTTAACAAAAAAATTACGAGAGTGCTTTCTGATCAGAAATTTGATTTTCTATATAATACCAAAATTTAAATCGTACGAGCGTCCCTGCTCCCTGTTTTTTTTGAAATATTTCGAAAATGTCGAAATTGTGAATAAATTTTTGTGAGAAATTTCATTTCTTATCTGATGGCATTTTCATTTTTTGAATATATTTAATATATTCGGAGATATTTAGGAAAAACCGTTTTCTTCAAGTGACGCTGTTTTGCTAATATCTTCTAAACAGTTTGCTGAACCGAAAATTTATAAGAGCGAATAATACTCGCTGTTATACTACTAATCGCATACTAAAACGAAAAAATATGAAAAATAAAAATTTGCAAATAGGGTAGTTACCCCCAATTTTGCCCCCTTCCCGATACACTACTTACCCCACAAACAATAGGTCTCTTTGGGTAGTTGAGATTTATACGTTTGCAAAATTTCAAGTTGATATACATATTAAGTCTTTCGAAAGTTATCGTGTCCACAAACAAAACCACAGACACAGACAAGAATTTTTTTGCTCAAATTTTGTTTTTTGCGTTTTCGATCATTTTAAAGCGAATGAGCAAATACAAATTTTTGAAAATTTTATTCGCGATACAATACCCATCCGTTGGATGTGGAAGTAACTAATGGCAATTGTGTGTGACATGTGTGGCATGTCCCCGGTAAGCTCTTAAGCAGAGTTACAAATCATCCATTCACGCCTATATCAAGCATCCTATCGTCATAACGTATTAATTTGGCAATTTACCTTAAATCTTGTGCAGAATAGTACGCGGTAGTACTAACACTTAACTAATTTAAACTGAAATACTACAAATACCTTATAATTTTGGAAGAATTTAACTTTTCAAGCTTTCGCCTATTATGTATTTGCCATGTATTTATATTTTATTAAATTGCATATTAATAGGTAGCATCTGATCCACAAAACAGCTGTGACAGCTTATAAATTCGAAAAAATGGATCGTAAGCTGTATTTATAATATTAAAAATGTGAATATTTAAAGGGACCGCCAGAAGGCGAACATATTGGCCGTGACGTCAGGTGTCTTGTAAATGGCCGCTTATTTCCATCTGGGGTCAGCGCGTTACCCGTCAGCCTCAGCCCGTCAATTTATCAGTTTGTTATTTGAGTTCATTTTGCGAAAAGCGAATTAAAATACGCCAAGAAAAAGCGAAATACTTATGAGTTATGACTTCTGAATTGTTATGGAATTTGTGTACAGCGACGAGCAGTTCAACGCGGCGGAGATGAGGAACGTAAAAGCAAAGCAACGGCATAAGTGAACTTTTTATCAAATTAACGTAGCATTGATATTTGATCACAGTGCCAGTGGGTTGTTGGAAACATACTATTTGTAAACATAAAAATGTAAGAATCAAAAATGCTCTTGCGGCTCGTTTCCGGTCTGGCTAACAGTCGAATATGTGGGGAACAACGTCGTTCTTTATTATAAAATTTCCTTCTATCAACTTAAAACGCATATAATTTTTCATATCCTCTTCAAGCTATAACAAAATGGAAACTTAATGGTAAACACTTATAACCCTAAAAAGGATAATAAAACTTACAGTAAGAATTAAGATGAACTTTACAACAGAAGAACAAACTTTGCGATTTTGACATATCACGTCTAGGGGCCTTAAACAACTTTTTCATACGTTGATAATCTCGAGGAACGGTTACAAAAATTTTGTTTGCTGTACTGACTGAAGTACTTTTATAAGTATGTACAAAACAACACTTGTTTTGTTTTCAATACATAATAGATGCTTGTAAAACTACACAAATCACTTTTTGGTGCGACCTCTTACACCGTCTTTTCAATAAACACCACACAAAAGCCTTTTCAATACAAGAATGAATAAATGTATATGTCAGATATAGTTATAGTTTTACGTCATGGCTATAGTGGGGATACACTTCTAGGCTCGTTAGACTGCCGAAGGCTTCTGTATTATCCATCTAAATGGTATTCACGGAGAGAACTACACTTCGCTAAGCGATGATGTGTTACGTGATTTACCTACGGTTGAAAACAAAATGTAAATATTATAAAAAAAAAACAGAAATGCAAATCACTTGAGTTTATCTAATATTTATATCGCTATTTGTCAGACATGTGTTTTTAATATCCTCCACTTTAGATGCGACAATGGAGACATTATCAATCCAGTGAGTTCATAGCAGTTATATATATTAGAAGAAAACATTGGCATTTAAACATTAAAAATATTTTTTCTTTGAAATTTAACGCTTGGGTAACAAGATTCTGACTAGCTTAGAATTAGTATCCGTTTTACTAAAACCGTTTGTAGGTACATACTCTCGCACACAGGGGTTATCAGAAGTGGGACTTGAGTGGGATAATAAGTTTTTCAAGAATTACCTATCAACTACGGCGGCGATGACCAGCTCTAGACAATATTATAGAAACACATCGAACTTAATATCGCTGCAGTAACGATACTACTCCAAAGGATCCTTTAATCTCTCGACCCAACAAAAATCGAATGCGTCGAATGTGCCAGAATTTCAATTATCGAAATAGAAACAGTTCCAAATATATGTTGATGCATGCATGTACTACCTATATTGTTATTATTATTTATTTTAGCCAAAGCACATATCAAATATTAAACATAGTTATCTGCAGACCACCTACTTATCTTAATCTAGTCTAAATCAGCATCCTTTTTGTATTTTAACAAGCTATCATTAACTCCATTTAATGTCTGTTTGTCCGCTCGGTTCTGTTTAAATTTTGCAGTAGATTATAAACTAACTTCCTGATGGCCTACAGACTTGAAACTTTAAACATAGCTTGAAACTGGATTACAATGCAACATTAACTCCCTTTTTTGTCGGTCTAATATCTATTTTTAATGGTTTTGAAATCATTAAAATCAATAAATTAAGCGGTAACATGAATAGTGTGGAACGAATCGGACGTTGCATGATTTCGGAAAAACTATCAAAATTCAAAATTATCACCTTCAAATAATATAAACGATGATTATGCATTAAGGCAGCAACGCACCTCAAAAACCCGCGGGTAAAAAATTTTGAAAKTTAAGACATCTCTCTGGTTCTGGTTCTCATCCGATCGCTGAATTAAACAACGTCGCACGCGGTCAGCACTTGAATCGGTGTTCGGTGACCACTTGGGAACACTGCGTGCTGTTGACTCCAAGCTTTTGCAGCAAACCTTTGTTATTGATACACGGGTATAACAAATTTCGATTTCAGATATGATTAGATGAAAAGAAACTGAAATAAACCAACGTTTTACATATTATCTGAAATCTCATAAAGGTATTTATGACAGTTAAATATTTGATGTCAAACGAGGGTGACCCTCAACCATTTACTGACATAGGCGTAGCTAGTGAGCACATATACGAGTAGCACATGTGCTGTACGAATGATTTKGGGARAATGATTAAATCCAAAATGAGTACCGATATACAAGAAGTCAAGCCAAAATAAATATTGACGTTAATTACAGGTAAAATACTGCTTGAAGCATACTGGAGTTGTGTCACGCCTGCTATTAAATTTAGGGGGATTTGTTTGCTCTTCGTTATTTTAAAACACAGTGATGGTGTTTTGCCATATCAATGATAAAAATACTACAACTTAATATATTATATTTACATGTATATTAAGGACGCAATAAATATACAAATAAATTAAATAATATCAGAAAATCAGAAAAGATCTTTAAAAAAAGCATAGGCCACCACTGTATTCTACCTCAAACGCACAAAAATCACAGTAATAGTTATTATACAATTAAGAAAATTTCTGGAATATAACTACAATGCTACATACAATAACTACAGAGTTAATTGAAGAATTGGTATCTGAAGTTCTCACAGTCATTTCAAATGCCTGAGTAATACTTATTGATGTTAAAGGAACTAAAATTGAGCAGATGTCGTCGACGGGACGTTGGCTTATCTTCCCGTACGGTTAAAACCTAAGAATATAGAAGTTAATGTCCTAAATGTTTATTTTTTTACTGATAGACTCTAAGAAAGTTCCATTTGGATGGGTAATCAGTTAATTGTTAAATCTAAGTAACAACCTTCATCCTGAACATCAAAAACAACTATTGTCCTTGTACTGTGTCAGTACTTAAGGCGATTAGCAGAACCAACAGTAAAATTAAAGTAAAGATCCTAAATATTGCCATAAACAACAACAATAACTTACAAAAAATATTGCTCTCATATGACAATTGCAAATGTATTTCATTAAAGAGTTTAAAGAAAGCAATTATGGTAAAATTTTATAAAGCTTGCCTTACTGTGAAGGTTGTTACTTTGATTTAACCTTTACAACCAACTGAATGCTTATCCAAATTAAAGCATTCCTAGGAATTAGTGTACAGTGTTCACTATGTTGACACTTCAGTAGCAGTACTATGAAAGGATTCATTATTTGGGCAAGCGAGACAATACTTAAAATTAAATTTCAGGCTAGCTCATCCATTTAAATTGGCAAATGTAGAATATCTCAATCTACTGTATATACTAAATAAGCGCCGCTCGTTCTACTTAACATTGGTAAATTTGCAGGATTGCAGGTACATACCCATATAAATATGAATGGAGTTGAAATAAGTTAGCTTTAAAGACGTCCATCGGAAAAACGTAATTAGCACTTTCCCTTTTGAGAGGAACAATGGAAACACTACGTCCACTTTAACCGATTTGAGTTTCTGTAGAAAAGCATGTTCTGGAATAATTATTACAGTGGTGGAAACATACTGAATGCCTAAAATTGAAGCTTTCTTGATGGAAAGCAGAGTTGCGGGTAGCAACGGACTGTGGAGAAGGCTTTGCATACTAACCGTCCGATGTTTCCAGTAGGCACTATCGATCTTAGTTAAGTTCATAAGTCACGCCACTGACACAGCTTAGCTAGTACGTGATCGTACATAAAAAGGTTCATTCGTTTTACTTGGATCTGAGAAGACTGAAAGATTGAAAAATCAATGTGCCGATGATTATTTTGATAAGTTCACTATTTACATAATTTCTGGGAAATGTAATTTTTTAAATGTTATTTTAGAACATACGGATATACAAATATGCCTGCCACCGTAGCCTATCAATAGAACTAGCCGTGACGCCACTGAACGGCTATACGGTTCTATGAAAATAGTCACAATAATTAAAATAAAATAATTTAATAACAAAATTACGGATCTAATTATTGTGTATTTCAACTATATATATAAGGCAAGACAAAGACAATTATGCTCATTTTAGAACTAAACTATAAGTAAATGATGCAATGCAAGATATGTAAGTAATGAAATATCTATTGTTAATAAGAAAACAACGTACAAATACCAATACAAACAAAATGGAAATACTGGCTTTTGACTTATTTCACAGATTTCTTGGGCTTTGGATGTTACATGGATTGCACAACATAATTTTGAGTTTCTGGATAATTGTGTAGTGGTTATATATAGAAATTAAGCCAATACAATAACTAAGAACTTGATTTGTCAGTTTGATATGCTTTTTCCTTGATTTGTAACCTCGTCCCACAACACTGACCCTTCAAAAAGTTATGGGAAAGCATGTCCTTTATAGCATCGTGGTGTGTTTACATCATGAAAATGCGCTGCTGTGAACTTGGACTTGCAGTTTTTCACCAACTAGATAGAGCGTGTCTTGTAAACAACAAATGCTTTGTTTCACACTATTTATCGAATAACTCGACTATCATTTCGACCGGACGGTCATTGTCAAGAGAAGTACAAAACTGGCAATGACCATCCATCTGGTCGAAAGAATCCTTCAATTATTCGATAAATAATGTGAAACAAAGTGTAAAGAAGATCCAGCTCGTTTACAGACTATTTAGAATAGTCATTTCAATATGTTTTACAAATGATCAACGTCGAAAGTATTCTACTAGATATTAAATTTTAAAAGTTTCTTGTTACATCAGTAATCGAAAATTTATTTTTGAAGTGCAGTCCTATTTTTGTTATTAAATAAAGACGTACACATAGTTTAACAACCTGCCTTTCAATAACAGCTGGAAATAGGATTAGGTTAAGTTCAAATACCTGATATCTTTTAGGCAGCTTGCAAATGAGTTGATGATAAAATTTTGAATTTTATCACTGCATAATTAATAGAACCCTTTTTGTTAGCAGAAGTATAATCTGATATGATCATATTTTAAAGTAGAAATTAAAAATAACCCAACGAAATCTTTTTAATTTGAAAATGCAAGTGATATCATGTAGGTATGCTTTGAATACTAGACGCTGCTAGAGACCTAATGTCATTAATAGCCGTAATTTTTTAGTAAAACCTTCAATTTTACATCTATAAGATGTAGTTTACGGTGTCAAATAAGAAAGTTGGCTATTGTAGACTGTTACCATGAACACCAAAGCGGTGTCTCTGAAATATATATATATATATATATATATATATATATATATATATATATATATATATATATATATATATATATATATATATAGTATTGGTGTCTTAATACTTTTTTTGGTTTAATTCTACACCCTTAATGGAAAGCGCTGTAAAAACGGGGTCGTTCTATTTAAAATAACAAATTTGTAGTCAGTATCTCGGTCACTTAATATTCAAAGGAGGAACACTTGCGTAACTTTTTTTAAACCTTTAAAGGTGGCCATTGGTATAGACTACAGTGAGCAGCTGTCGTTCATCATTTACAAGGCAGTTTCGGGAAGTCGTCGACTTACGATTTGCTAGGCTAGATACGAATATGCTCATAGGGCAGGCAGACAAACAAAGATCCAAAGCACCTCAAATGGCCAGGCTTTCAATTTAAGAAAAAAAACTGCTCTGAAAGTGCATCGGCAAAGATAACCTAATAAATCAGATTACACTGGGCCATTACACTAAAATTTAAAATTACACCAAAAAAACGCAGCAAAACCAGCACTTCTAAAAATAGACCAAATACAACTGCATTGACCTGTTTCAAGCGCGATTATATAAAAGTAACAAAACAAAAGTATTCAGGAAGCCAAAATAGTATTAAAATGTTAGTAGAACAAACGACTAACCAGCAAAACAATAAAAATACTTCTCGTCTTTTAGACGTTCTTTCATGAAAAGGAKTATCTTTTTCACAAACMGGAAATCAACCAAAGACGCCAGTAAGATWATTATTAATATTGCTTATGGTTCATAATCTGTTCTAGTGTTAGTTCTTGTGTTGAAGTTATTGGTGTCGTTACAGTAAAGAACTTCCGTGTATTTAGCAAAGTAGCTTCGGAGCAACTGCTCAAAAACTAAGACCCAAATATAACTCAAAGAACTCCTGAATGCCATCAAATAAAAAGGCTTCACATAAGGAAAAAAATCATAGCAGCAAGAATATAAAGGAGTAAGTAAAAAAGTACTGTGGCAGCGTGATAATATTGTACAGAACTAGGAAAACATTGAAAACAAGCCCAACCACATAAAGTCTAAAAAATCTGTAATAGAAAGGGAACTAATACACAAGACSACAAACATCCCKTAGAGCAGAAATCACTCAAAGAGGCGTCAAACGTCACGAAAGTGTTGCTCAAAAATGGAACAATTAAATTAAAATTTTTAATTCTTAATGTGTTCCAGTGCCACGTCCTTGCATTTTACGTTACTATTGTTATTGTGATTGTCGTTACTGTGAAGTATTTCCATGTATCTAGACAAGTATATWCAAGAAATTGCACTATTGTGGTACAGAAAATCCCGCAAGACGAGAACTGCCTTCGAAGCGTACAGGGTCATGAAATACGACCAAAATATAAATCAACGGAGAAGACCAACAGAATCCTAGCACTCCTAAACGACCTGGAACCAGCAGGATTCGGGAAACGAAAAGAAATTTTTACTTTTTACTTTTCAATAAATTAGCATAACTTAGTGTAATAAACAACTGATAATATTATTACATCATAACTATTGCATTACTATTTATAATATGCACCTTGATGAGTAAACATCTGAGTGTGCATGATACAAAAACATTTATTACTAATCGTAAGTCACCAATGAGATACACTACCTTATTTAGTGTAACATGAAATGATAACCGGCAAAGGAAAAGGAAACAACAATTAATGGCAGCATTAACAGACAACACTCATGCCAAGCTATGCAGAAACAGAAAAGCATGCCACAAATTTAGCAAGATGTTCCACAACATATGCTTTACATCGTTTAGTAAAGGTTTTTACTTCTTTTATCTGTTTKATATCTGTAGGTAACAGATTATAGAACCTAGATGCCAAGAAATTCAAAAAGCGTGTGCCTAAGTAAAGTTGGTATTACTAGTTGGAGTCTTCAACAGATTACGACTATGACTTCTCGTGTTATAGGAGTGGTCAATATATTCCCTACGAGTTTTGCATAGATGTATATATCAGCAAACACTTATTATATATAACGTTCTAAGATTAAGTATGTTGTCATTGTACAGACAATCCGTTGGGAAATATCTGCTGCACTTGTATATAATCTTTAGTATATAGTTTTGTGTGACGTTCAGCTGCCGCAAGCAACTTCCGCCCAAACCTCCCCAAACCACAATACCATAATTAATTAGGGATTCTACTGTCGTTTTGTAAATTATTACTAGTAATTTTGGACCAAAAATTTCTCTTAAAATGTAAAGTTTGTGTATTAGTTTACGGATATTATTACTAAGTTTCGTAACATGTTTGTCCCATTTGAGATATTTGTCTATGTTAATACCTAAATATTTGATATCCCCAACCTCGTCAATTGTCCAATCTATTCCTTGTATCTTAAGTCTGGTGTAGTTTGGTTTGTTTGCTGCTGTCAACGAGAAGGCTATATATTTTGATTTGTCAATGTTTATTGTTAGTTTAAAAGAATTTAACCAATCAACAACTGCACCCTCACCACAAGCAGCTGATTGAGCGACCTCATCCCAGGAGGCTAAACCAAAAACAATAGTCGTGTCATCGGCGTATGATATAGTCATACCTTGTGGAAAAGTTATATCAGTTAATGAGTTGATGTAGGTAATAAATAACAGGGGCCCCAAAACGGTTCCCTGTGGTATACCAATCTGTATGGTGAGTGGCTCACTTATGACATTTGGAATTTTCATTGCATGCTGTCTATGTGCTAAATAGCTCCTAAAAACCTCTAAAAGTATACTACGCACTCCATGTGCATATAACACATCCAATAGTGCCTCATGGGGCAATACACTTCCTACCACTGTCGACATGTTCTGTGATAATTCTAACGAGTTCATAAATGGCATCAGCTATGCTCGAGCCAGGCAAAAAAAAAACAAATTGTTTGGTAGACAGCAACTTATTATCTAAAAGGAATTTTTGGATTCTACCTCTGAGGCATTTCTCAAATTTTTTTGCCACATTGCCACATTGACACAGTCCGATCACCAGATTTGTAAATGGGTGTTATTACAGCCAGTTTGGAGCAGGATTGTACTACACCCGTTGTGGAACTCAAATTAATAATGTGTCTCAATGGTTGAATTAAGTTCAAGTGATATTTTTTTTTAATTAATGTGCTAATGCCATCAGCTCCTAATGCATCTCTCATTTTAAGTGTCTTAATATGTTTGATTATTTCTGTATGTTCCACTGGCTCCAGAAACATTGATTTCATGCTGTCTATTTCCACTCGATATACTTTCTCGTCATCATTTATCTTCCTGAACATGTCAATACCTGTTTTGTTATAAAACAAATTGCAAAAGTCAGCCATTTCCGTGTCGCTCTCAGAAGGAATGTTATCATTATCAGTAATTAAAAGTTTATTTGATTGTTTCTTTATATTTTCATTTGTAGACTCAGAAATAATTCTATATTTTTTTTTGTAATCATGACGATTTTCTTCAATCTGAAGTTTGTAGTAATTATATTTACATTTTTTATTAGTTTGTTTAGAGTGTGTCGGTAATTACTGCCACATCCAACGGATGGGAAGTATTGTATCGCGAAAAAAATTTTCAAAAATTTGTATTTGCTCATTCGCTTTAAAATGGTCGAAAACGCAAAAAACAAAATTTGAGCAAAAAAAATTTCTTGTCTGTGTATCTGTGATATTGTTTGTGGACACGATAACTTTCGAAAGACTTAATATATGAACTTGAAATTTGGCAAACGTATAAATCTCAACTACCCAAAGCGACCTATTGTTTGTGGGGTAAGTAGAGTATCGGAAAGAGTKCGAAATTGGGGGGTAACTACCMTTWTTGCAAATTTTTATTTTTTTCGTTTTAGTATGTGATTAGTAGTATAACTGCGAGTATTATTAGCTCTTATAAATTTTCGGTACAGCAAACTGTTTAGAAGATATTAGCAATAAAGCGTCACTTAAATAAAACGGATTTTCCTAAATATCTCGGAATATATTTAATATATTCAAAAAATGAAAATGCCATCAAATAGGAAATTAAATTTCTCATAAAAAGTGTCTTACAAAATTTATCCAAAATTTTGACAATTTCGAAATATTTCCAAAAAACCTATTTTGGACCCTGCTCGTACGATTTTTTTAAAATTTTGGTATTATATAGAAAATCAAATTTCTGATCAGATAGCGCTCTTGTAATTTTTTTGTTAAGTTAATAATTTTCGAGTTATTTGGAAAACCCGATTTTAAAAATGTATATATTTTTGCTAATATCACGAGGACTGCTTGTCTTAGAAAAAATTGTGTAGAGAGAAAAAATATTCAAAACCTGATTACTAATCGTATAGTATAAGAAATAAGAACGTAAATGTCATTTTGACAATTGGATGTGGAAGTATTGATTCAGTTTGCAGCGGTTTTTTATACGTTTGTTCATTTTGTCTATTAGGGTGAGACCGGAATATTCTTTTCAATCTGTTTTCTTCTTTAATCGAATTTATTAAGCCGTAGGTAATCCACTTATTTCTCTTTGCTCTGCCTCTGGATATTCTTTCCACAGTCGAGTCCTGTATTATCATTGGCAAGCGATTACAAAAGTTATTTGTAGCAATTTCAGTGTTGTAATTCTGTGTAATACAATCCCAGTTTTCTGTCTTAACGGTTCTATCCAATTTCTGGTTGTCAATTACTTTTTGAGTTACGCTTGTATTCTGTGTTCGTGCGTGATTTTGATTTCTGTCTTTAAGATTTATTACAACTGGGAAATGATCGGTTATGTCTGTGTCTAGTATAAAAGATTCAAAAGTAATGTTTTTATTCTTATTATTTATGAAGACATGATCAATACATATGCTGCTCGAGGGAGTAACACGTGTTTCTATATTTATGACTGACATAAATCCAAAAGATGACATGATTGACAAGTACAATGAAACGTTGCAGTGGTTTTCCTGTAACAGGTTTATGTTTGTATCGCCTACAAACAGTTTATTTTGCATTTTGTCTATTGTGCCTAAATATTGCTCTAAATCGAATAAAAAAATGCTGTGTATTTGAAGAGGGTGATCGATAACAGCATGTTAGTCCAAAGGGCATTCCATTTACATTATATTTCAGTTTAGTTAAGGAGAGTCTAGATAGAGTCAGCTCAAATACATTAATATCGACGTTCATATTTAGTTTTGAGTAGATAACCAATCGATCACACTTATTATATTTAGCACCGCTATAATAAATATTGTAACCTATGATGTTAAAATATTCAGGGTTTGTTATGTTCCAACATTCACTTAAAACTACTACATCACAGACATCTAATTTAAACAGTAAAAAATACAAGAAAACAGTCAAAGTTCTTTTGTATGTTTCTTATATTGATATGCATATGTTAGCAGTCTTCCATTCGATTTAAGCCTAACGCTCGAGCACTTCCTGGGATATATTGTTCATTCCATCCAAATCAAGTAACATGTTAACTTCTTGTATACTACTAGGCATTAGGTTTGCCGAAGTCATTTTTTTTATGTATAATTAATGTGTGCCGCATCCCAAGTTCTGAACACAATTTATAGGAGTATTTTCAAGTTATTCCACCTTGCTCGCCATGCTTGTTTTTGTCTCTAGTTTTTTGAGTTCTAGAAGTAGACTACCTTGTACTTATATTATAGTTTATTCTTGAGTGTTGTAGCTTTTCCAGTAGCAAGTAAGTGGAGCATCTATCTGTGTCATATGTTTTGTGTCATACTTGCTTTAGTATCTTTGATTTGATCTTACACAATTTATACAACTTTTTTCAATGTTATTGCATTCATTATCAGTATTTACTTTAGCACATCTTCCACAAGTATTGTTATTATTGCATTTCTTTGCACTGTGTCGATATCCCTTACATTTTAAGCATCTGTTCAAATTCAGATCTTCATGGCAGGGGCATCTTTGCCATCCGACCAACATCTTTTTTGTTGACATTAATTTAGCAAAAGTTTTTGGTTTGACCTCCACATATGCTGTATATGTACCATTCTTGAGTCGTGCTATATGTTTCACAACTATTTCATGTTGGTGTATATTGTTTTGACTACATAATGTTGTCATTAATTCCTATGGACTGTATTCCTCCTCTATACCAATTATCTTCAACCTTGGATTCAATAGCTCTTCTCTATGAATTTCATATGAGTTTTATAGTTCTTCAGTCATTTTCTCTTGTAGTTTGTCAAGGTCATGCAGATTTTTACATCTGACTACCATGGCACCACTTTTTGTCTCGCTCACTTTATTTATCCCGACCTTCAAGTTTTCTGGGCGGATCTTTTCCTGTACTTCCGTTTTTGTTATAGATGCTGTTTGTTGTACCTTTGGTTTAATTATTAATTTGGGCACGCTTTCGTTTTGTAGGACTACATCCTTTTCAGTTTTTCAATGCTGCTGAATATGTTTTGTTTAGAAGAGCAGTTTCTTTTGTTTTGTTGAAATTCTCTTCCAGTGCTAACACTTTTTCTTCCAGTAGGCTGTTCTTGTCTTCCAGCTCCTTTACAAGCTTCCAGCGACAATAACAAAAAGAGGGGGTAAGGGAACGAATACAATGCGATAATACTGTACAGTAATGAAGACATAAAAACAAACCCAGACACAAATAAATGGGACGGCCATAAAACATATCCAACAGAAAAAACTAATGCTCACAGGCGAGAAATACTCCTTCTACGTAAGTGCATTCTTTCTTATTATTATTATATATTTAAAAAATGTAATTATTCGTTTTACCTGCGGTCTATCTTGAATTGTTTTGGCGTTATTTGACATTTTGTTAAAAACTACCTTTGCAGTTTTTTAAAAGAAAAAAATAGCAATACACCCCTTAGTATTTAAATACTTTTAGTATTTGTATTTAGAAGAGTAGTTTAAACCTAACTTATTTAGTAGTACTTCAAGTAACGCTTCAGGAATTAAATAAACATATTTGACTTACCTAACCTAATTCTTAACTGCTAACAGCACCCTCTTGCCAAGTTACAGCATCTGACCCAGGCTAACTTTATAACTTAATTAATTACCTCAAAAAGTATGGTCTAAGGGCGCATTTGTTCCATTTATGTCAAAGCTCATTCTGGTTCTTCTTTTTATATTTAACGCACTTTCAGTAGAATATATTTCTTGACAAGTTAATAATGCTGTTGGAATATTTTGTAATCAAACCTTGAAGAGAACTATTGCTAGAGATGTAAAACCGCTTTCATCAAGCGCGCAACAAGTTCTCGAAATATAAACTACAGAATCAGAGGGAACTTCAAACAAAGGCAGCTTAAAATAAGATCTAATAACACAATTGTTCAAGTTATTGTTATTATGAGATAAACTAATTTCATTAGAACTGTTTTCAAACCTTAGGTCTTTCTCACCACATATTTGTCGGCTAAAGAATAAAGATGTGATCAACATCGCACCAAAATTAAAAAATGAAAAAAAATTATAAAATACCTACCTATAAATATCGAAATTATGGAGAAGTACAGTCTCTACTTGTTCGCACGTCTGTTGCATTGTTCTTGGATGCGCTATATTTAATTAATTATGACAAGCATTCGTAAATTGTACCGTGTCGTGTGAAGTGAAAAGTACAAGTACTTACTAATCTACTATTAGTAAAATATATAACGGTATGTAAAACATACGTACGTGAAAAACTTACATGGAAGCTCATGACCATACAGAAAGTACTATATTGGAATATCATGTCATTTATCTTATCATCTAATGTGAGTATAAAACATCGAATATCGAAAGAAATAATAACGAGCGTCCTAAAATAACCCACACAGACTGACTGGAGAATTTTTTCCCGGGGTTCACTGACCTTGTCAAGATATCCGTTCCTATCGAACTAGATATATAATATACATCATTTTTATATAACTTTAAAGTTACGTCATCAGTGTATCAATTACCTTCATGAAAACCATTTTTAAAATGAATTACCAAAAGAACTTAAACTGCAGTGCCAAGAAAATGGTTCGCCTTTTACGAGGGTGAATGCTTTAATCGCATACTTATTAAAAAAAATCTATAGACATGAGTAAGTATACAGTTGCTTTCTCCACTTAAGAAAAAAAAACTTTAGTAAACGTATTGCGTTACTCACATGTCCGTATGCCATATAAAAAGAATAGGTTATTAAGGTCAGTATCCAGAAAACACAATGTGTACATTTTTAGAATAAGTGTAACCTGATCCACCCTTTCGATGAAACTAAGTGAAAAGCAGTTCTGGAAGCATTTTATGACTGTGGAGATTAATATCATAATGGTAACAGAACTTAGTACCACTACTTCGAAGAATAGGTATACATTTTTTTAATAAACAGTTTCAAAGCAAAAATTTGTTTACTTGGATAAAATGTGTATTTTTTAGGGGAGATAGTTTCCTGCACTGATTTGTAACGTTTTATCGTATTTTGAACATGGAAGCACGCTGAAATAACTTTAGTTAGGAATTTTGTTAAAAGAAAGCACTACTATACCGCAGTTTACAGAACTTTAAAGTTACGACACCAATTACGCGTTTCCAATACTATCATAAGATACCCCTGAACACAACGCAGATGTGTTATTAAATATTTTTTTTTTGCGTTTTTAATGAAGCTTCCACGAAACGCAATATGCGTTTCATAATAGGGCCATTTCGAAACGGAGTTATTTATTTTCCAGTGTTGGTGGTATCACTAAAAAAGACTCCAAGAGAACATAAAACAAACTCCATCTCAATAACTGCTGGTAACGTCGTAACATGTCACGATAACTGGACCACCCAAATATATCTCCAAAACCATTAATTTTAGAGCTTATGTATCTCAATAACTTTTTGCTCAGAATTTTATGTATAATCAGAATCCGGCTACATTTGTTTTTATAGTAATGTTAATTAACAATAATTTAGGGATACACTTAGACGTAAATACTACAAACTTTTACCAAATTTCAACTCGATTCCTCCAAAACTTTTATTTTTTAAAGGAAACGTTTTTCAGAAACTTACCAATATAAAATCGTCATATTTTGGCCTCAAAAATCTAGGGTTAACGGGATGACCTACTAATTTGCAACACGCTGTATATTCTCGGTTTGTTAGTATATTACAGCCTAAAACTATGCGATGTATTGTATTCCTCTGCTGCTTATATAGTCTACATAATTATTAATAATATTATTAATTTGCCCCTATTTACCCTTAATTTGGAAGCGAATTAAAAGCAATGTTGTAGATTTAAATGTAATTTAATTTAAATGTAAGCCCCCATGCAAATCTTGACGCTCATATTTTAAGCTTATAAATGTGATGCATATTAATATTTCCCGCTATTTTAACCCTAAAAATCATAGCCACATGTAGAAGTAACTAAGCGGATTTCTGCTATGCAAATGAATGCATGTAGAATCATGACTGACCGTTACAAGTATGTAATCTGGCTGGTCTTGGTTTTATTTCTGAGTAATTAATTTTACGGTTGCTCGTTGCACAAATCTTTGTGCCTGCAATCTTTTAGTTCGATATGAAAGCTATATGACGAGTGCAAAAAATTACTTCTCTGCTAAAATGAAAGTGTTACGCAGCTTGGAATTTGTTGCAACAATACAGATCACTTATTTAATACAACAAAGCACTGTTATGAGGCGCGGTTAAAGTAAATGAATCATTTGTAAACATAAATTTGTGCGGTTAGCTTGGTTTCTTTCATCTATTCGGCATATTGGCTACAATGAGGACAAGTTATTAAATGGAATACTGTACCGCAACGTCCGCCATATTTGGAGTAAAAGTTTTGGCGGGAATATTAAAATTTCCTGATGTTAATTTTATTTAGATTTGAATTGGAATAAGACCATAATCAATAATGAAAACCCATTGTTGATGAAGGTAGAGAAAAACAAACATTAGGAAATTTGGATGTTCCCGCCAAAACTTTTACTTCAAATATGGCGGACGTTGCGGTACTGAATTCCATTTAGTGACCGTAGTAGGTACTAGCGCGAAATAAAAATGATCGCAAATTTCATGAAAATAAAAATAAACAAAGATTATCCTGATATAACGACATTATAACGCTTGATACTTTTGCTAGTTTATTACCCTCGAAGTCAGGAAATAAATATGAGAAGACCTACAATATTTTGAATTCCTGGAAGACTTCAAAGAATGTAAAGGAGGATGGAAAAGTTGTGCTTGCTTTTTTTTTTCATGAAAAGGCTAGTTTTCCTTGATGTATTTATAATTTTTTAAGTTTTATCTTTATATTTGATCATAGGCTGAAACACTGACATCTTCCACGCTGTTGTCAACATATTCCATGTATCAAGGTATGGAAAGTCACAGACATAAATATTTAAAGCGCCAAAGTAAGGGTTGTGAAGCAAAAAAAATTAAAAACTCTATCTCAGGATATTTTTGACAGAAGAGAATGACCAATATTTCTGCTGATTAACGTGACGTTAAATGGTTAATTGCTTGGTATGAAAAAAATGTTGCTATAAAGAAAAGAGATTTGCAATAAAGAAATGTAGTCCATTTAAAGTGAGTGAGAAAATAGACGTTACATCAATGATAACGGCAAGTCATATATATACTACACCTAGTTGTTACCAACTAATTTTTTTTAAATAAATTTCATTCGTCCGCTGCCCTTTGTAGCAACGGTGTCTTTACATCAATCTGCATCGTTTTCTGCATGACACACTGGAGGCGTTCTTTTAAGCGCTACCATAAAAAGATTTTTGGCCTGGAGACTTCGAAGTGCCTTTAATTTATTTACAACATATCAATCTCAATTTAGATAGAACATTTACAATTTCACATACGAAATTAAATAAAAGTATCTAAACAAAATCTTGCGATCGGAAGCGACACAAAAATTAAGTCATTCCAGCCTGTGCAAGAATGCGATAAAATCAACAGATAAAACGCAGTTTGCCGAACGGCTAGGTAATATGAAACGGGGCGTAACAAATGGAAATGCAGGCTCAGCGGCGGAGTGCTTTCAATCATGGCTTGTTATTTTTGAATCATGTAACCCCACAAGTAAACAATTGAATAAACATAATATTTAACGTCGCCCTGGATTAACGCAAACGCGTTTTTTCCCGAGAAATTGCAAAAAAAACTAAATTATATATTCATTGAGCTACAAAATATTCAATTTCATTAATGACGCACTCAAGCTATTCGTGTCATTCAGTACTTACCCTTTGTAAACTTTTGGATACATTGTTCCTTTCGAGCGCCACAAAATATTGTGTGATAAATTATAAAATGAAAATATTCAGTGTACGCTGCAACACGTACATATGACGTACATATTTATTCTATTATTCGGGTTAACTGAAGAAGAAATCGATCTTCTATATCTAAAAAGATATGTAGCTTTGTCTAGTTTTTGTAGATCAACGCATATTCATGGTAGAGTATGTTAATTCATAATTCTTTGATAAATTACTGAAAACTACTAAATCTTCAGAGTGGCGAATTAAATTTCGAAATTGCGGTAATTAAGTATGGTGAAGACCTAAAAATTATCACAATTTATCGTTCTTCCCTAGGAGACTTTGATACATCTCTTGAAAGACGATACACAATTTTAAATAATACAGTAAGTAAGCATAATAAAATTATAGTTACGGGAGATTTTAATGTGAAGTTTGGCACCTCGTCTAAACAAGCAGTTTTTTTAACTAATACCTACTTTTCTTTCATTTGGTCTTCACCCAACCGTTTTTGAATGTACACCTCAGAAATTTTGTCTAGATAATATTTCACTAATCTTCCGGTCAGTAACTACCCAGCGGCTGTTCACAATCTTTTGCTATCTGATCACTCCGGCATTTGTATGAGGTTTTTCAACCACTCTTCCGAATATGACATGGAAACTTCCCAAATTTATTTTACCTATATCTTAAGCTGGTTTGTTTGACTTATGCAATCATATCGCCGGTTTAACTGGAGCTTTATCAATAATAAAACGTTGAATGCTGGTGATCTTTTTGAGCGCTTTCATAACATTCTACTAGAAGGTGTACAAAATCACMTTCMTCTAAAAATTAAAAAAGCTGCTGGATATAATAATACGAAATAGTTCTCATCTAACTTAAATAAGATGAGCGATAAGTTACGTCTGCTCTACGAACTTAATAAACGGAACTGTTCACACAAAATGTAATTAAGCAGTACAAGAAGAAATATCGTAATGAAATATCAAGGGCAACAAAATTTTTTAATGAAAAGTATATACTAGACTATAGCAATACGCAATGTGCAATGTGGGACTTAATAAATTCAAATAAAAACCAAAAGGCTTCCTGAATCACTATCAGCTAATAATATAATCGAATACTTTGTCAATATTGCAGCAAACACCATTAACTTATTACCATATCGTGGTAATAATAAGTATGATGTCAGAAATGCTATTGGTAAATTGAAAAGTTCTAAAACCAAGGATGCATATGGTTTGAATTCACAGATTATTAAAGCATTAACAAATATAATTGTTATCCATCTTACGATTATCAATAAATGTACTACTGAAAGCACATTCCTCACATTACTTAAATCTTCGAAAGTAATACCCATACATAAAAATAAAGCACTTAAAACGGTAATAACTACCGGCTCATTTCTTTAGTTCCTACTATAAGCAAAATATTTTAAATCCTGTTAAAAAACCAAGTTGGTAAATACTTTGAACACAATGAATTATATGCACAATACCAGTTCGGATTTAGAAGTAATCGATCAACCACTTTAACACTAACCACTTTTAGTGAAGGAATCCTGTTCTGATTCGAGCAGAGTAGCCATATACTAGTTTTCTGTCTAGATTTATCAAAAGCATTTGACTGTGTAACACATAGTATATTACTAAAGAAACTAAAATTATACAGCTTTAGTGACGATAATCTGGCCTTAATGGCTTCATACCTGAAGCACAGATATCAATTTGTTCCACGAGCTTGGAAATCAAACTAGAAGTGCGCCAAGGTGTGTAATCTTTATTAATAATCTACCACGCTCACTAATTGGGACTAATTCTATATTAAGCGTTAAAAACTGATCCATTTTTCTCAATGTGGATTGAATCTCCAATTAATTTTTGTAAAATGACTTCACCAAGTTAAATCCACAATATTAAAGTATATTATTAAGGTAAAGCGCTTTCGGCTAATATGCCATAGTCAGTACCATTATTATAAATTACAGGAAAAATTATGACACTGTCAAAAATATAAAATCAAACTAAAAATCTAAACAAGCAATCTTGACTAAAAATGGAAAAAACAGTTTCAAACCAGCAAAGTAAAAATAAAGGTTTAAATAAAAAATTTAGAATGGGACAACTGAAATTGCATAAATCATTTATAGTATTGTCCAATTTTAGTCATTTAAAATTTTGTATATCTCTAAAATTTCTAAATAGTTTAATTTTGATGATTTATTACAAAAATGTAAACTTTTTTAATTGTCCAAAGTAGGAGTATGTTTAAATGATAATAAATGATTCGCTAACGAAGACTTTGCAGATACAATGTCTGTATTTTTATATTTATTAAATTGTTTTAGATGCTCATTGCCCCTAATAAGAAAAGATCTTCCCGTTTGTCCAATATACACAGAGTTACAGTCTTTACATGTAAAGCTGTATTCTATGTTCACCGGATGACTATGTGGCCATTTGCATCGATAAACACGACTCCTATATGCCAGTAGCAGAACTGTATGATACAGCAGTAAGTAAAACTGCAGATATTACCCGTGGCGGACAACGACGACGGCGGATAGTGACTGTGGTAGACAATGACGATTGCAGACAATGACTGTGGTGAACAATGACGATTCTGTTTAGTTTATGTAAGCTAATTTTGGCAGACAATGACGATTGTGGACAATTACGATTGCAGACAATGATCGAGACCGACGATATATTTGGGAGGCAGATACGTGTGAGGACAACGCTCGTGGTGGACAACGATGTAATCCGATTTATATTATGCAATGCACTCATCAAAATAAACTCCACTAGGTATCAAGAATTGCTAAAAGTTACCTTTCTAAGGTTGACCCGCACTAGAAACTGCACTAACTATTTCTGTATTAAATTGTATATTTTTTACAAACCAGTGTAAAGAACCTCGATTTCAAGCAATTTAAAAATTTTATCAACACCTTATTAGTGGGTTAATTCATACGCCACTTTTCGTAAATGTTCTCGTATACATTATTCGGTAACTTGACCTGTGTAAAATACTCTGTATTTAGTACTAACACCAATAAATATATGTATTATTATTACGACTGTTATTATTAGATATTATTATTACTATTTGTGGCTCTAATTTTAAGTTTCAATTATACACATTTACGGTTAAGTTGTAAAGCAGCATGCTGATTCATCAGCAACGCTGAACTTCGCCGTTTGACAACATTTTGTTTTTGAGAATCTCACATTAATGTATCTATTTTCTATTTATTCGTTGTCAATGAAGTCTATTATTATTATTATTATTATTATTATTATTATTATTATTATTATTACTATTATTATTATTATTCCAACCAAGATTTGTAGTGAGCTAAATAGGGTGTTATACAGTATCAAAAAAACTTACAGTTGCGAAATTTGGATTCTAAAGACTGTTTAAAAAGTACTGATGCAATAAAGTAAGAAAAAAGTCAGCAATTTTTCATTATCGGAAAAATAAATAGACATATTTAAAAAGTTCAGGCACAAGTTGCCGGCGTGAAGTCAGTGTGCAAACCGGTAACCAGGCGCATACCTCACCATTGCTTTGTCGTTTATGTAGTACAGTACGACACACTTTAAAAACCATTTGTTTTCAACTTATTGCAGGCAAAACGACAAAACAACTAAATCTATCGCAAACACGACAATCAAGAAAATCTTTGMGGTCATGTCATMGAMGATTATGTTGTTGTTTGGCTTTTGTCAGGATGCGACAATTAGTCAATAGAAGGTTCTGTTGTTCTGTGATGATGTTTTAATGAGAGAATTCCTTGCAGTGTTGCCGTTTCGTTTTTTTTAGCCAAAATACTTCCAACCGTACTTTAATGTCATTATTGTATTTAACAATTATGCAAAATGAAATTAAATTTAATAACTAGCAATGTGCATTAGCAGTTTTTAATAAGTTTTGGAGTCAGACATTTAAAAAACAATAATAATTTCATTTATAAATTCAATCTGGCACCTATGTTCACACTGACGTCATGTATTGGCACAAAATCTATACTTTTAGAATGCATTGTAAATTTGATGTTAATTTATTAATTGATTGACCATTTTACGAAAAAATTAAAAAATACAGGATATTTATTTTAAAAAAATGTAGAAAACCCTAGTGTGTATGCAGCCGAACAGAACATATGTGAAGGAAACTAGAAACGTTTAGAATGAAGGAGTACAACTCTTTCGATATATTATTAAAGTTAAAAGTTTGCAGATCAGAAAGCGTTCTGCTATAAAAAAGCATTTCAGTGATTCTTCCAAGAAGTTGCGCACATTATAGTAAACCATAGTGGATGGATTTATGGGATTTTTTAAATTATGATGCATATAGTGAAGTTTTGTAGTAAGAATGGGAAAGTTAAATAAAATATAATAAGCTTAAAGTTTAAACCGTTATTAGAACATGGGGCATTGTACCACATAAATCGGCTTGTTAGTTTGGGTTTTCGTGCAACTTGTACTCGAAATGGAATTTTATTATAAATGGCGCTTTTTGTCAAGGACAGATGCCAGCCTGCAGCGTATTTTATTACACTTTTGACCTAATAGGCATAAAACAATTGTAAACCATCAGTTACACAAAGGTTTTGCAGCCAAGAGAAATGCTTGGGCATATATCATGAAGTTGTATAGAATAGTAGATGCTAAATTTAGTAGGACCATTTAATAGACAGACAATTTAGAGTATAGAAGAGGAATGAGTGGGATATTATGTAATATATATTCGAGTGGTGATAGTCAGGGATATAGTAGCCAACATATAGCTAAAAGAATTATGTAAACATGTATCAGTTCTTTTTAAGAATTACCTAACGACTATCACTTCATGGAGAAGATATTGTTGCATTGATATATTAAGCATTATGGGTGAAGAGATTAACAGCTACCTGGACCTGAGCGATGCAATCGTGCGTTTGGCTTAAAGCAACTCAGATAATATTGCGTCAATCATCCTACACTGATTCTGTTAGTTGTGTTATGTCGAGTTGTGGAGCAAGATGTTTCGTCCTTGAGAGTAATGAATCTGAGGAACAAATCGACACCAACTACGTGACGGAGGACATAATCGTGAAGAAACTTCCCAGAAAAGGAGACGTCATCTTCATCCTGACGCAAAGGAACTTTGTTTAGTCTTCACGAATTGTTTATCAGAAGAGAATGAACTAAGCCCATTAAAGATCTAAGTGACCTGCTGCAGTTACCTTATACTAATGTTTTACAAAGGGGCACTGTTGAAAGGAAAACACGTGAAAAAGAAGACCTTAACTAAAATCCATGAAAGTTTACGTAAACTAGTTATGATAAGTAATATGTGTATAATTAGCATGTTATTTTACTAATTAGAAAACGGAAATTAAAAAGTGCACCAGCCACACGAGGGATGTTTGTTTACCAATCAATTACTTCCACTTTTACCTGCAAATTCGGTAATATCATTCGCAGCAACAAAATAAAAAACCTACAACAGCAACAAGAAAGAAAACATTATTTCGTCTATGACAAATAACAATATTGAGATTCCGGCAAAAGTAGCAAAAAAAACGGTTGGCGGATGTTATTGGAGAGGTTAATCTGCCATTCTGCCAATAACTTATACAGAATTGATAAAATCGCAAGATACGAAACAAACAAGGGGAAAACACACTGCCTACGCAGTAAAGACAAAATTTCAGTTTGGAATCATTCGGAAATCTATATTTTTCTTGTAACGATTATAATTCTGTTTATATTGGTCAAACGGGAAGATCTTTTTCAATTAGAGGCAATGAACATTTAAAACAATACTAAAAATGTAAAAATACTGATATAGTTAATACAAATTCTTCGTTAACAAATCATTTATTGTCATTTAAACACGCTGTCTCTTTAAATAATTTAAATTCTTTACATGTTTGTAACAAATCCTCAAGAATAAATTTTCTAAAAATTCTTGAAATATACAAAATTATAGATAACGGTACTTTTTCCTTTTTGAATGATTTTTGTAATTTTAGTTGTCCTATTCTGAATTCTTTATTTGATCATTCAATTCATGTTTGTGCTTTTGGCATGCAGGCTACTTTTTTGTTTGAAGTCAAAATTGCTTGCTTCGAAATTGACGTCAGTTTTATAAATTTTTCCGCATTTCTGTATTTAGATTGTTAGGCACTAATGATGACTTATATTAGCTAAAAGCACTTTGCTATTTTTTTAAATATAGTGCATTTAATAGACTTCGTGGAGATTAGTGCGAACACCGCTTTTAAAACAAAATTTGCTAATGTCCATGTTTAACGGAGTATTATCAATGTGCTCATATTCAGTTTCAGATGACGACATTAGGAGCGCTAACCATTTAAACTATGCATGTCTGATTAAAGTTAAAAAATAAATTACTTTTATGTCACATAAAAATTGCCGCAAAAGTCTCAATCGAAGTATAACTTATATTGCCATCATAAGATTTATTGAGCATAAGGAATGCCTACATTTGCAATAATTTATATTGTGTGTTTAATTGCTAATCCCAGCAGATTTCAGTAGTAAAGTATATTCCGTTAGATTTTATAACTTACGTTTTGGGCGATGCTGAGCCTTATTTTGCATTTCAATGACGGTCAGCTCAGCATGATGAATACAATACATGAAAGAATTTTAGCAGCTAGAGAACAATAACTAATTGTGGGTTTAAAATTATGTAGAAATTTTGAGTAAAATTAAATGTTCAGGTAAAATTGTTAGAAAAAAACGACCATTAACTTAATGCTGATTTTTGGCCAGCTGACGCATAATGCTGGGGCTTATAACTTTTATTTTTAAGTATAACTAAGATTAACTGAACCAGCAGCTTAAATCATTACAGTCTTAGATATTGTTTCACGACTAGTTCTTCCCTCATTCTGAGTTTTCATAATTTTTTTTACCTTTACTAGCAACCTATTCACTCCTAACTTAAATTTCTAAAGCTTCTAATGTGAAAAGTTCAAACTAAACTAAAAGCGCATCGGTTAATTCATTAGTCTTTGATATTTGCGAATTCCAAATCATAAAACGTGACTTTATTAGTAGATGCTTAAGGAGAAATTTATCTTTCTTTAGTACTTCCTTTGACATTACTATACACTATGTGGATCACGGTCTTTATTCTTCCAAATAAAATGTATCAATTCATAGTTTGTTATAAGTAATTCCCTAACGGAAATTCCTGCTTTGCCCCCGCTTGAACTAAAAGCTGGGTACGCCCATGAGCAGTAAACCTTAGGTGCCCAGGGCGCTACAACGAAGAATACGCCAGCGCATCTGTGTATGAATGCGATTTTTGTTTCGCGCGCTTAAAATGAAAGATGTCATGCATAGTGAATGATGTCTGTGCAGAACGAAGACGTGACTTTTATGCGATATATAGAATATGCATAATATGAGTTTGCCTCTCATCTTCCCCTACTTGGTAATGCTGTAAGATAGGAAAGGCTTCGCATATTTACCAAACTAATTTGATTTAGTGAAGTGATGTCTTGTCATCTCCGAGAAACGAAAACGAGACAAAAGGTAAGAGAAATAACTCCTACTTCACAATCTGACTGTATTTTTGCTTTATATATTTAGGAGGCATCGAACCTAAATAATCTTGGAAAATATCCTTACTTACACGACATCAAGAATAAATTAACAAAACAAATTTAAGCAACCAATTAACAGCGGATATGAGAAATATAATGAAAGCAAGCATAACGGAATGAACAGTGTAGATGTATCAGTTAATTTAGTTTCCTATTTACACCCCACGATTCAAACCGTAAGAATAGTCTTTATTACTAGCTTATGTTATTTTTTAACAAAAGATGATAATACTGATTGGATGATGAAAATGATGCGTTGTGCACTATTTACATCCACTATAGCGAACAACAACGCAGATAMTATACCAACGTAGAGTTGCATTTATACATGAATATGAGCATMTAAAAACATTTACATTTGGGCMGGCAAGATTTAGACAATTAATTTAGTACAAGAAGGMTGTTTTATTGGCGTTATGCGAAGTTTTTCGCAAGTTTTCGTCACAGCTTCAAATAACCAAATCATGGAAATTTTCCAAAATGTCACCTTGAGTACTTTGAGATCATTTATAAACGTTAGCGTAGATTACGGTAGTCAGACACTCCTGAATGAGAATAAGCTAAAAGCACGTTTTTAAAAAGCTTATGTGGCATTCTTAATATGCATGAGTAGGTATATTATAAGCGCACGTCGATAAAGTCGATCGACTAATACTTCTTGGTTCTTGGCAGCAGCATCAAGATTTTTGGCAAGAATTGACTACATGCAAATATTTACGGTGTTATTGTTACAAATTTTTATTTACCGATATTGAAGTAGAAGTATTGCTCGTAACCATTAGCTTAGCTTAGTATTCTCATGAACTACTCAAGTAACGTGTTGGTATCATAAAAATGGTTGCTTTGCTCTAAAAATTTAAAGCATTTTGACGGATCTCAATACAATGGCTAAATGGTCGACGCTCTTGTTGACGTCACAGTTCATATCATGTGATCCGCTCGGCATGCAAAACAGCATAAGCGTTAATTGTTGGTTTCGGCTTCCATTTCTGTTTGTTTGTGTTTGTCACCGACAGTTTTTTAATAACTCTTGTTCTCGTGTATAGGTAGGGTAGGACAAATCGCCACCCATTTATTTTCAAGTTTCTCTGTCATTATGTTGAACAAACGCGATATTAATAAGTATTACTCCTAACATTCAGCACTCGAATAATCGGCAGGATTTATTTTAATCTATTATGTGTTACAAGCGAAAGCCGCAGAACCGTCCATATGTCGCCAGTTGAACACATGACGTCGCTACCATACGCTATCTGATTATGTTTGATCCAAAAATTTTCTTTGCCATTTGCCATTTATTTAAAAATATATGCAAGAAATCACGTCATAGTTCATGGATGGCGTTTAAAAATCTTCACAAAATGACCCCGGAAGTGCGGCGAAAGACATGTACACATCAATATTTTTTAGTTTATGAGCATATGCCAACATTCACCTACTATTCCCTTCATAGTCAAATCAGAAACTTCAGTTTCACTTAACTTTTTGAGCTGCTGCTGAAACCGTTATGGCTGTGAAGCCATATAGACCACATTTATGTAATCCGTTTTAGTGAAAGCGTCGGTTTTTGAAACTTCCAGTTATTAACTGAAAGATCAGTTTTACATTATAACTAACCAAAATTTATTTGAGGAGTTTGTAGGCCAAAGGCTTAACTTTTTTCAAGTGAAAGTAAACTTGTCCACAAATTTAATTAAAATGCTAGATCCTGTAACTAATAGTTTTTTATTATTATATTAGGAACATGATATTTTATTTAAATAACCCAAACCAATAAAATATTTTTGATTATTAAGGAAACTTAATATACATTTTTACTATAGTGAGTATAAGTTTTTAACTTGTTGCATTTCATACTGTTGATATAATATCGTTTTCCTGCAAATATCCAAAGAAGCCATTTTAATAACTCTGGTTCATCTTCACAGTTCATCAACTCAATGTACTAATTAGCTCCAACATGCAAATTTATAAATTGGTTTAACTCTGTTGCAAGACTATCGGAAAATGGAAATAATAAATTGGATTATTATGTCAGTTAAGGTAAGGGTCCTGCCAGTTTCAACAGATCGAGAAATTAGCCAAAGTAAAATCTTGACGTCATTTGTATTAGGTTATATTTAAACCGTTCTTTAATTATCGCTTTGTTAAATGCAATTCTCCCACAAACCACAAAAATAGTTTGGATTCTATATAACGAGCTAGGTTTTTACCTGTCATGAAAAAAATGGTACAGAAACAAGTTGATTTATGTGCATGCATGTACAATTATTAGTGAACCTTTTATACAGGGTTTCTATAAATAATTCATGTAACGCAGGCGGCGTTGGTAGCTGAATTCTTTGTGCCGCCTTTTTGTAACTGTTGCTAAGCTACAATAAGCACAATATACGGTCGACTGTCATATATTATACTGAAGGTTGCGGATAAAGTTATGGTTCAGAAATTAATGGTTTTATATAGATTCCCTTTATCCCAATGTTTGTACTCATTTTGTGACTAGGATTGCACTGCCACATTTAAGCCGCTTATTATTTCTAGGATTGGAATCATTCCCTGATGTAAAATACCCTTCAGTGCAGCTATATAACGTCACTGCGGATTTTAGAGTGCCCACCCACATTTGGAAGTCTGGCAATGCCGCTGAACAGCACGCTCTTCTGTAATGTTTACATGACACTTGACCTGACCTGACCTTACCTTGGATAGAAGCGTTTTGGCGGTAACTCCTAAGATTCGAATTTCAGACCTGAAATTCTCTACCTACAAATATTTTGTTTGTTTTTTTAACATGGCGTACGATATATATGTACTCCAAGATTCATTTTACGTAATTTTCAAAAATGTGATAATACCCAATTGTTATTACAAAAATATGGTGTGTAGCATTATATTAACCTGCAATGAGCTAACTTTATACGACCTGCATAATACAACATATTATGTTTTCACTTTCATCCTACTAAACATCAACGCAAGAAAGGTTAAGTTATATCTACCCACAGGGGGTTGTCGTGCTAACAATAATATATGTGCCTCCTTCGCAAAGTTCCATACAGGTGCACGTGCTTCAGATAATCCAGTTTGTCATTACAATTACAATAATCGCAGCTCTGCTTAGAAGCTTTGTGCCGATAAGCCATCTGTGTGCCAATTTTTTAACAAAGAGCTATATTTATATATATTGTTTGAAAGAAAATGCTGAAACAAAGCAACTTTTTAAATTACCTTTGGAAGGCATTAGTTTTCGATATCATCATCATTTTTTTAACTACCTAGCAAGCATATATTTGTTATATGCATGTGCTTAAATGAAGGTGTATAAAAGAATTGGAGAATTCATTAATATTTTTTGTGTATCAGCAATTGTCCATGGAAAATTTGTATTTGTTAATTTCTAATTTTTGGCATAAATTACACCTTTCTGTCCAATGGCGGCATAACAGGCAACAACTCAAAATAAATTAAATAACTAGGGGTAAAATATCACATATTTTAGTTGATTCATTTCATATTTAAGCAATAAAGTTATATCAAAATGGCATAAAAAATAATGTAGCTTCCATTTAAGGAACTGATGACTGATTAACCGAAAATCAACGTCATAATAATATTGTGCACGTGTACGTCAAAAGATGACACTTTCAAAAACAAAATCGAGCTGTCTTGAAATTTTAAATAAAGGAGTTATGAATTTTACTACATTCACTCGCATGGTATGTATGAACTGTTTTCCTACTATGCAATAAAATAGATCAGAATAAAATTCGGGATCGAATAATAAATGATGAAAATAATGAAGTATAAAGTAACAAATATTAAATAAATATTAAATTGTTTTAATTATTTCGCTAAGCTGTTAACTCTGAGAGCGAATGATAATTTGCTTAGGCACTAAGAGATTTTCTGTGCCTACCAACAATAATAGGTATCCGCCTTCGGCAGTTTATGAAGAGCAGCGCGCCACAGATTTCAATATCTAATCAAAACCTACTTTTACTGGTGTTGCTAGCGCAATTCACCGGCCACATCCTCAGCATTTAGTATAAGTCATCATGGTCCTTGTCCTTCATAGCTTTAATCCAAATATGACAAGCACTATTATAATAGGCATAAAAATTACGTTCAACGCCACTGATAAAGCAATATCTCAAAAATAACGTTTAACCTCCATGGAGCAAAATCAGTTTTTGCAGGTATAGGTAACGCGGTGCACGTCCTCTATAGTCTTAATTGAAGTTTTGCACCATCCTACCCAGCATCAAAAATTATGCTTAATGACAACCATCAACCAAAAGCGAATTTTTGCACCTTTTGGTACCATCTTCGTCATAAACTTAATCCAAATTTGATGTACACCATCCTATTCAGCGTCAAAAACAGCGTTCAAAGACAATTTACAAAATCGATTTATTTTCCATCTTTAAGTACCATGGTGGATGTCCATCATAACCTTAATCAAAACTGAAGGTCCACCAACTTACTCAGCATCAGAAATCACGTCCAACGACACCCTAAAAGCAATGTGAAAATTTTGCTTTTTTTTAGGTAAATACCATTTCCATCATTGTTTTTAATCCAAATTTGACATGTACCATCCTACTCAGCATCAAAAGTTACGATCAACGATACCCATGAGAAAATTGATTATTTACACATTTACGTACCACCAAGATATACCTGGTATTTTAGGTGTCTTGAGTACCACTATATGGAACGCATTAGGTAGGTAACTACTTCATTCAGACAAAGACTGTGACAAGTTGTATGCTTAAATGCATACGCGCCAGACCGAATTCATAATACTCTTTTGAACAAGAAACCGTCAAAAACATGATTAAAACAACACATTTCGTCTCCTAAATATAAACCTAGTAATTACAAAACATCCGATACATATTACAAATCGCTCTCTTTGATCGGTAATATTATGTTCAACCAGACATCGGTATCAAATTAACGGGAAATAAATAGTGTCCTGTTCGGCTTCAGTATAGGGAAATATCGGATGGAGCTATAAATATGACAGAACCGAGGCTTGAAATTTTAATTTAGCCAGTGCAATATGCGCATTAATAAACTGTTTTGAGCTGTCGTAAATTAAGGGTTAGTGCAAAGGTTAGTATAATGTGTTATCTTTACTGGTTGTGTTGACGTATACAACTGGTGCTGATCTGCTGATGTGTATGTGTATCAGCGCGTTCGCAACAAGAGTTATCGCGTTAAGGTGTGTCAACGAGGGGAAACTGTTGTATTAGTTGTAGTAAATTTTAACGCATTTTTGCAAGATGCGCTTTTTGGCATTTAGTTACTACACAAAATTTTTGTCGTGTACCAACGCATTGTTTTAAGGATCACTTCAACGGGTTTGCTTTACTTTACAACTTTCTTTAATTAGTAAAAATAATACAACTCGAGATACGAGTAAAAACAGAGAACAAATACTAATTCCTGTTATTTATAAATATATCATTTTGGGATTTATCTATTCGGCTATATAATCAGTTTCTTAAGTGGACACCTAGGGATAATTTCGTCCTTAAAAAGACAGCTTGCTAACACCAGTAATTGTATTCATGGACTAAATATAGATATATGTACCTATTCGAACAAACAAGTGCACAAACTCTCATAGCATGACGATAAACTTATCGTCATAATTACGTTGTAACTCAAGTGCAGAATACAAAAACTAATAACACTAGCTATCGTTTACTCCGTTCGTTACGTTTTCAAACAGAATATATCTATCTAAAGAGGTAAAACGTCAAACTGACTAATAATTCTTTTTCAGTACTTCAGCGGTAGTAATTATTAAAATACTCTAATTTTCGCTCCATTTACACAACTTTTGCTTCTGTGAATAACACAATGTAAAATAATGTGTAACAGGGTTTTGCAAATTGAATCTACCCTGCTTAACCGAAGTATATAATCACGAAGTTTTTATAATCTGCAAGTTATAATTCCATCGATTGCTAACCGTTTTGAAATCAAATGCATCTACACAAAATTGTTGTCATTAACTGATTACATGCTTTGAACAGGAAATTATCTATAATATGATTGTGTCCCAAAATCACGTTAAAATATGTACCTCAATTAGCCGTCTCTGATAACTGCATGTAAACAGGCCTTAATCATTAATATACCTACGTTTCACTGCATATATTCATTATCTTACATACTGAGATAGAAAAGCCGTTCGCTTGGCTAACGAAATAGTACAGATAACGATTAATAAGGGTTACTTACCGGAACCATCACTCATCGAGCACAATGGAATCAACAGGTGGACAACAGCACCGACTCCTGCTCCAACCACGGTGTGTTGACAACAGTACGGGAAAGCTGAATGCTCCGGGCAACGCTTTGTTTTCTATACGATGTGCGCATGGACTCCAGAAACGTTAGAAAAGGCTTTTTGGTATGCTACGCATCACGGAAAAATCCTGACCGCTTAAGAGATGAAGACTTTAGTGAAGTATGAATAGCTAATCTGGACGTAATATAGGGTTCTGCTATTTATAGTTAAATGAAAGATAAACACGATTTTCCGGATAAATAATAATAACATAAAATCTAAATTAATACCATGTCAGTTTTAAGGAAACCAAACATGTTATAGCGATAAAATTTGAGGCAAGGGAACACGGAACTCGTCAGAATTCTGTAGCTGTTATACAAACAGACTTAAATAAACATCTATTCAAATAAAACTGCAGAACTCGAAGAGAAATTCAAATCAATTAAGTACTTAATTAATACCAAAAACGCGGTAAGGAAACCTACTGCGTGACTCCTTCGGGTGCGTAACGTTTATATATACGTAGTTATAGAACAGAAAGTGTTTATTTTAAAACCAAAGAAAATTCCTCATTTACTTACAGTGGCAGACACGATTTTTGTAACAGGTCAGCCAATTGTTTTTACAATGTAAACAAAGTATTTATAGGGTCATGGGCGTACCGAAAAGGGGGCAGGGGGGGCAGCTGCCCCCCCTGGACCTAGACCTGGACTGCCAACTCTGGGCCCTTTCCACCTTCCGTAAATTTAGCTGATTAATTATTAAGTATGTATTTACGAAATTGTTAATGAAGTAAAATTTATAGACAAGCGTATTTCACAATTTTCATTCAGAACTCACATTCGACCTATGCAAATGACATTCAATAAGTCTTCAATAAGTCGTTGTCAAACGATATCCATCTTATTTTGGTCAGTAGTCATAATACGATTTCTACTTTGTTCAGCTCTTCTAATATGTTTTCCTATAGGGATTGTTCAACTATTCTGTTATGTGGAATACCCAGAATCGGTCACATATTTGTATTTGGCGGCAACTCCAATGTTCTTAGTTCCAAATTTCAAAATTAATACAGAGAAACAAATATTTTCAAAAATATCAGTTATTTMGAGCAAAAATCCATATGAACTAAGAGTTATGAAAGTCTATTTAACGTAAGTTTTAGGAATCCAGTAGTATTATATGCACGAATTAAAACCCGGTGTGCCGTTAAAATGCCAGTATACAAAAGACTTTTTGAAAAACGGATTAAATATATCTCAGTTTATTTAAATGAGGCTTAATTGGTTACAATATTAAGCGCTGGGTTAATTTTTGGAAGCAGTGCACTGGCGGACTACGGAGGTTGGCTTAACTTAAAAAAAATAATGGCTAAATGAAAAATGTGATAATCAAATAAACCCAAAGGTTCAGTCTAAATAAAAGATGGTATATCCGGTACTGTATTCATAACAAAGCATGTCTTACATAATTTTTTGCAAGTATCTAATCTAATTTTACATAGTACCTACTCATAATATGTACAAAATCGTCGTCGAACACTGAAATGTAATATGCTATCATTTTACCGATGTGTTGCGGTGTCTGGTTATTATCTAGCATTTATATAATTGACTCAAAAGCACCCTTTTCGATTTATCCCATGGTCATTATTTTAGCCAAAGAGCAAAAAGAAGTACTAAAATTTGATCTATTTAAAATATCAGAATTTGCTAATGTCCAAGTTAGTGGAGTATCATCGATGTGCTCATATTCAGTTTCAGATGACGATATTAGGCGCTTTAAGCACATAAACTATGTATATATGATTACAGTTAAAAACATAAATTACTTTTGTCACAAAATTTGCCGCAGAAGTAACAATCCAAGTATAACTAACACTGCCATAATAAGATTAATTGATCATAAAAGAATGCCTACATTTGTAATAACTTATGCTGTGCGTTTAATCGCTAATACCTGCAGATTTCAGTATAGTCAAGTAAATTCCGTAAGAAATTTTAACATACGTTTTTGACGATATTGAGTCATATATTGCAAATCAATGACAGCCAGCAAGATGAATGTAATACATGAAGGGATTTTTGTAACTTGAGAACAATAACAAATGGTCGTTTTAAAATTATGCAAAAATTATAGTAAAATTAGATGTATGAGTAAAAATTGTTAGAGATAAAACGACCATTAATTTAAGGCTGATTGATGATGTTTGGCCAGCTGGGGCTTATAACTTGTATTTTTAGGTTTAACTAAGATTAACTAAACCAACAGCCTAATTCATTACAGTCTTAGGTACTGTTTCACGACCAAGTTGTTTCCTCATTCGCAGTTTTGATAATTTTATTATCTATGCTAGCTATCTATTTAATCCTAACTTACATTTCTGAAGCTTCTAATGCGAAAACTTGAAACTAAAAAGCTCATAGGGTAATTAATTAATACTTGATATGTGCGAATTCCAAATCATAAAACGTGATTCTATTAGTAGATTCTTAATTTATATTTCTTTAGTAATTCGTTTGACATCACTATACATTATGTGGATCACGGATCTTTATTCTTCCAAATAAAATGTATCTACTCATCTTTTGTTAAACGTGATAGAGATGCAACTGAATGCGCTAGATTTTCGCCTAAATGATATCAATAATTGAATTAGGTATAAAGGAGCTTTTGAAGATCAGAATACATAAAAAACTTGGGTCTTCACAGAAGATGTTTTAAGTCACCTTGCAAAAAATCAACGAAGATTGTTCATGAAATGAATACTTAGGTACATATTCCGATATAGGGGCACATTTTTATTTCTGTTGAATTATTCAGTAAGGGAAATTCCTGCTTTGCTCCCCCTCCCTTAGACCAAAAGCTGGGTACGCCCATGTATAAGGCCCTAAAACGTCCACTTTTCAGTGGTAGGTAGTACTTTTTATAAGGAGTTATTTAAAAGGGGTGCATTTTAAAACCAAGTAAATCTTACAACATTAAACTCCCTTGTTAGGTCTTATTTTGTTTTGGGTCAGTCAAATATTTCAATAGAGTAAACTTCGGTAAATTATCAGTGACAGCACACACAGTGATCGAAAAATCGTAAAAGCTGTCCAAACTTCGAAAGTGAATCAAAGCAACTTTGGTTGGTCGATTTACAAAACAACAAAATCGATTCTACCAGTGGAAGTGTGTATAATTCACTTTTGAAACTCGGAAAATTTTATTTCATTGACACATTTCTAGAGGTAACTTTGTGGAAAGGTATGAAAACAAAAGCCGCACCATTCGTCATCGTCATATCTGGAACAAAGCCAGAAAATCGGAAAAGTTGAACACATTATAGAAGTGTTATTAGAATTGGGTATTTCAGTGTGAAGTAAAAATTACGCAATTCAATATGATTTCGTTACTAATTGTAACATATGCAAATCATTCCCTATGCTGATTAGTATAAAATCTAGATATTTAAATACGTGAATATTCAAGTCAAAGTTGAACTATTTTAAAACGCCCTCCAAAAGAAATGACGACTTAACTGAAAAAGGAAATACGCAACTTGGCAACAGTATTACTTTGCGTACTTCTGTGGCTGCCAAATCACTGTCGGATGTCGGGCGTCAGACAAGCTGATTGTAAACACACGACATGGTATTCTAAACGTTATCATCTTGTGCTGGATTTGTTGTGTTTGTGTTAATGATGCTTAATTAACGCAAGAATAACGAACGATAAACAAAAGAAAACTAACACAACACAAAAAACACGTTCACAGATTATTCAGCTCGGCTGTCACTGTACTGTCAGTGGTCAGCTGTACGCAATGTTGCTACTGACTCCGATTACCGATTGTTGTTTATCCCTCTCTTTTTAACACGGTACAACCAGATTGTTCACTTATGACGTCACAACTGAATTCTTTAATATTTATTAATTAATATCTCAAGTTATACGCAACATTGAAAGAAATAAAAAACCGGTCACTCTTATTTCAATTAGATCGTTTGGAATGTAAAATAAAAATAAACGCTGAAACACCCAATTCTATTTTTTTTATACTTATGATCTTGACGTCGCTGATTACGATATTTAAATCACATGTTCAGATTCCAAAATAGCAGATCCAATATGGCGCATTAATTTTGGCAAAAGTCACACAATACTTTTGAAACTCGGTATTCGAGAGTTTTTAGGTTGCTGGTTACAATCAGCGATGGGCAGAGTGAGAACAATTCCAGCGAGATATAAGAATAATGAAAATATATTACGAAGGACGACGGTATCCGGCCACGATGGATGATTACTGTAGGTTTTTAAAGGAAGATTTAACAGTTATCCAATTTCCGGATCATCAAATATTAAGTCAAATCTAACCAAAGCTAAACAATTATAAAGCAAACTTATCTAACTCGTGGATTTCCCGAATCAGAGGTTGAGGTACCACGCGATATTGCAACGACTTTGACTACATAATAATATATTCTTCATTCCAATAAGCAACACAAAGAAAATTTCAGAAAAAAAATCATGGTTACTAAATCGACACTAAATTCGTATTTAATATCCTGAGGGAGTTGAGCAATGTAATCAATCATTTCTAATCAACTATTGCCGAATCTAACATAAACTAAGGGGTTTCGCGCGCTAACCAGTACTTTTTAGGTCGTGTATCCCAATCACAAAAGAGCCACAAGCTGCAACGGCAATATCCTTCTAGGAAGTAGGAACAGGACCAGCACGAACTTTCTCCTGGTTGCAGTAAAATATACCGACCATAATACCATAACCAAGTCTTTTTGAAAATGTGCTACTGCCTGAAAAAATTTATGAGAGTACCCGCAACGAATAGAATTAACAAAATTTTGCTTTGCTGCAAAATAATGTTAAAATGTACCCACGTATGTTCTAAAGCCAACCATTTTGCTCCATTATTAACTTCTGGTATAATCAGAAATCTGCATATATAAGGTGTAAAGTTTGCATTGTAGTTACGAAAGAAATATGCATACTTGTCCACCACTATAATTATGTTTGTGTTACTCTTTTTAATTTGTGGTAGTAGTATCAATGTATATATATTTATTACTTAGAGTACATTAAATTTTAAATTTTGATAATCATTTCAAAAATTATGTGGTTACAGGCAAATGTCTGTGTTGTCCCTTGCTTAAATAAAAGAATGTGTGCACTAAAAAAATGTATCTTGTTTTTTTATTTGGCAATAAAAGTGATGATTACGTATCTTCAAAATTTAAAAAGTACCTATTAAGTTTTTTCTTCAATAATAAAATATAGGATGTTTTATTTATAAAAACTTTAGTTAATATAAGTGGCACAAAATAAGTAGTGATGGTAGAAGACAGAATGTAGGTAATCGATCAGGTATCACATCAGCATTTTAAGGATTACAAAAATACTAGATCGTACACAACGCAACAACTGGTTAATCTAACAGTTTTTAAGTACTAAGTACTTTATATTAAACAATCCAAGTACAAGTACATACATAATCTGTAAAAGAACTTAAGTACCTACCAAGTACAAGTACTTCAAGTGTACTGAAAGTATCGAAATTAATTTCTTGTACTGGAGTATTACGCAGCTCTGCAATCACTTGTGGACTAATTTGCGTCACATTACCACTGATTCGTATTCATATCGTATATCGATAAATGACCTGGTCTATTAAACTAGACGCTAGATTTTGAGCAACCCTACAAAAATCTAAGGTAAGTAGTAGATACTCTACAGGTCATTGACGCCCAATGTAACAAGTAGGACTCGAATTAAGAAGTACAGTAGCCGCAACAATTTAAGAAATATTGGCTAAGTCCGTAAAAATCTTCCTAACAATCTAAAACATCTACACTATCGCGCCATTAAAGCATTAAGCGATAATCACTATAAACTGCATGTAAGCGGTCGACTATTTGGAGTAACATTTAAACAGGCGACCCATCCTTTCTCATTCTTAAGAAGATTTATGGATATAGTCAATATTCCTTAAAATGGTGCAGAAGGTGCGCCGTCCTGCAAGACCAAATAACTGTCAATGCTGGTATCAGTTTAAATCTTAAAAAATCCCTAGAAAACGGCACTCATTCATCCTAGCTCACACATTTAATTTTTCATTTCTTTGGCAGTGTGCTTTTTAAGTCCAATTAAAGCTAGTTTTTGCTTTGCAAATTTTCGTTTCTGGTGTCAATCAACTAATGGTAGTGTGGAAGGATTTCTACTCATTTCTATATGATATTGTGATTAGAATTTACTGTTTAGTCAGTTACTATTGTACTGTTCATGACTCAGCTTTGCACATTCTTACCTTGATCATTATGTAAAACCGGAGTCCATACTTTATTAACACGTAAACCTTCTTTATTGAAATTAAAAATAAATTGTTAACAAAACCGTGGGCACCAACCCTGATGGTCCTCGTTTAACTCGTGTAATAGTGATCTAGTCGTATTCGACATGATCTATTAGGGTCTGATTGTATTTCTTACAGATGTAGTTTTAACTAATTTTTCAACTAATTTGCTGATTAAGAACCTATTGAACGCACCATTGTTTTTAATATACCGAACGTGTTGAGTCTCTGTCAAATTTTTGAACACTGCTAAAACAAATTTCAATTATAGAAGTACCTATGTTCCAGAATTAAACTTCTTTCGTAACATTAGTTATTCGTTGCGAGTCTTCAACTGGAAGAGAATTTATTACGTTGCGTGCAGTTTTTAGCAATGCACAAACAAGTCGATTAGTATTTTTAGTAGTGGACTGTTTTATAAAAATAAACTTAATTACTCCTAAGTAAAAATTTAAGATGGCAATGCCATCTGTCAGCATTACACTGACATGATGACAAAGCCACCTAGCTGCCTTAACGGGTACTACTTTCTAAAGGAAGTGATCTGTAGCCTGACAAATTGGCATGCAACTGCATGGCACAGCAGGCCACCATTGCTGAGATCTGCTGTCAAACTACATTCAAGACTGACAAACTAAGTATTTTATATTCTATTGGGAAAAAACTTCACTAAGACAATTTTATTAAAAACGTATTGTTAACATTGGTTCCATTAAGAAAAGGCACAGGTTAGAGAACAAAAAAAATCAAAATGATTTACATCTATAACTCACTTTTTGCGAATATCGTAAATAATAACGGGCGTTCGAAAAAACGGGTCAAGCAAACGATAGTTTTCTGTTTCTAACACGAACGTACGTACGATTGACGCGAATAATCGCGGAATACCCTATATTAATAAATCCAATCTGATTTCAAACGAGACTCGTTTGGCAATAGACATAAGTGTCGACAATTCAGTATTCAGTTTGTCGCAACCAGCACTGCGACGTACGTTCACGAGAAAATCATCACTCGCTTGCTTAACCAGTTTTTTTTTTTATTAATGCCCGTTATTAGGAATAGCACCAGTGCCTAGCATTGCGCTGTCGGTTATAGTTTTCTCCTCCTGCCACGAGGCTTTTATTCGGGCGATTTCAATATACTTTGCCAATGTTCAGCTTTGGAAATTGAAGTAACCGTACTGCAGCAGCTACGCGCTATAACAGTTTGAAATTTCATTTGAACTTTCTAAATCTAAAACTTGCGAGTATATTGTGCTTTAGAACAGACAGAGGTAATCTCACAGCTTTTAAATGCAATAACGGGTCGTTGTCGTTATATCACTCCCTCGTTCAAAATATTCTATGAACGATACAATAAGTTCTTTGAATTGGCTGTTCATATAAATATTTGCTAATGATTTTTGTTAACAGATCTACCCTTCAAAACCTTTTATTGATAACTTCTCGATGCCTTAGTTTCGTAGCACTCATTTACTTACATTGCTGTTAAACTCTACAATGCAATTTGAATCTATGGAGAGAATTCGTTAAAGCTTATTATTTATTTTGAAACTTCGTCTGAAGTAGTATAAGAGATGGATTGGGGTTAATTGTTTTTTTTCTTTTTGTTCTAGCCTTTAAGTAGCTGGACTTCGACCTTATTCATGCTATTTGCGTGTATTCAATTTCTGTCCGATATAACATTCCCGTAAAAATCCCAGTGGATTTTCTTTCTTTTTCCAGTTATTTTCTTTATTAATTGAGCCATTGATGAAGTTTGGTAAATTGGTGTAGTTCGTTGTGATATATCTTTACGTGGAAAATTTTACGATTTTTCTCTAATGTTTTTGAAAAAATACCAATAAAACTGTCCAAATTTACACAACTAAAGTTCGAAATTAGATTTACATGCTATTTTATATATCGATAGTTCTTGGTGATGTAATTCTAGTCCTTAAAGGAAAATTTCCGAAATGGTCGGGAAAATTAAAACTTTTTATCATCTTTTCCATACATACTCGAATGTGACCATCCTAATATTTACATGTTTAATATATCGCAAGCACTTACGCGTCAAGCTGATTCTAATAGGTATTTGTTAATTACGATATATTCAAAATGTAAATTTTAGATAGGGTCAAATTCAGGCGTTTATAAAGCAAATTTTCATTTTTGCGATCAGAATTTTTTTACATTTGGACAGTTTTACCGGTTTTCCAGAGCGGAACAATAAGATACTAAAATAGATTCTAAGTGCGACAAAATCTAAATTTAGTAACTATCAAGAAAAATCGAACTTTTTTCTTTGAAGTGCCACAATTACCAAAATTATATCTAGTAATCAAAAAATACTAAAAAAATAATAAATTTTCAGACGTTACTGTAATTATTAAGAAAGTATGATTGCTACTACAAAAATTAATTTGATTTTGATTGCTTTGAATTATGCTGTAATTTACAAAAGAAACAAGATTCTAAAATTAAAGGAGTTTGATGACTTAAAAGTAACTGTATTATGTGAACCACTACTGTTGCATTTAAAAAAATTATTTAAAAATATATATTATGTGTTTAAATTCATATTCAACCTTTCTAAATAGTAGCGTCCACATTAGTTTTCCTGTTACCATTAGCATTCCGGAGTGTTTGGAATAAAAATTTTATAATCACGGTGCGGTGCTCTATATGTGAAGGGTGTCCCATTTTCGTTGTAATTGTAGGGTATCTTCGTAACTATTAATGCTAGAGCATTGCGGTTTTGACATTACTGTATTACTTCTTTGTTGTGAGTTGAGCTGTACCAGCGCCATTTCTTATCGTCTTTTGTTTTAAAGCTATAGCCAACTTCTGAAAAATGTAAAATTTTTACAGTTCTCAATCTCGATTGGCTATGTGCATACAAAAAAAAACTGTGGTGACATTTTTTATAGATATTTTTATTCTGAATCCAATGACGATATCAGGATTTCTAGGGGTCGCATTTTAGCTGTATAACACAAACATTTTTTAATGGAAACCATAGTTGGCTTTGCTATGATTGAAAAGACTATTTTTCTCTGATAAAGAAAATTTATACATCGTTAGGTTTATTTTTACTGATTGTTTTATCATTCCAATTTTTGTAATGATTTAATGAAATTTTACGTTTTGCGTCAGAATGGATGTAAATAATAATTGACGCTAAACAATGCATACATACTTATCTCGTAATAAACAATAATTTACATGGCCTCCTAGATTACCAATAAAAAAAGCATGAGTGCACTTATAGGAGTCTTATGTATGTATTAATTTATCTTTAAAGTTTTTCTCAACTCAACTCACAACAAAAAAGTAATACAGTAATGTCGAAACCGCAACCTTCTAGCATTAATAGTTACCCAGACACCCCGCAATTACAGCAAAAATGGGACACCCTGTACAACGCAGTTCGGACACCTAACTGGAAAAAACCGTACTTTGGTTTCACCCTGAATTTTTTAAGAGCGATTTTGAGTGGGTTTTTCTGACCATGACCTGACCTGACCTGACCTGACCTGACCAAAATTCAATGACTACAAGAATTTTTATTTTAGATGTGAATTTTATTTTGTAAAAATAACTTTTTAATCATATAGATAATGATAAAGCACAACCTTACTAATAAATTAATTAAACTTAGGTATACCATTATTAAAAGTTTTAATTAGGTAGTTGTTAGGTGTGTCAATTTTCTATTTTGGTCGCATAACATATATGTATTTATTTGTTTAAATTTTAATGTAATAAATTTTTTAACCCTTTGCAATACTTGGCTTACAATGAAGGAGTATCAACATTATCAGACTTTTCTATAATAATATTTTAGTCTGATAAAGCTTAAGCCGTATAAATTACTAGCAGTTTGAACTTAATTCGTTTTCATACTAAAAATCGCGAAGTATTATTAAGTCGTTTCATTGACCACTTACATATTCTAACTAACTATCTAACTTTGCAGGAGGCAGGACCATGTGCAGGATAATGACAATCATCAGATTTCATCAATGATGACCTTTTGTTTACCGTTTAGATTAGATTTGATTCTAATTGTAAGTAAATTAAAACATTAAATGTACAATTTTTATTTAATCATGATTTTTTAGTATATCGAACCTCTGAAACACTGTCAAAAGACAAGAACAATTTATTAATGGTTAAGAATATTTTTAGTCGCTATTAGATACATAAATTTTTGTGCGAGTAATGGCCAACTACGGTTGGAATGAGCTATTTTAGGACTACTTTGTCCCAGGCTATTTTGTCTGATCACGTTTCCCATACATTTTCCAAAGCATTAGAGGAAAAACGGAAAATTTTCCACCAAAAGATATGTTATAACAAATTACACCGGCATAACGAGTTCCATTCCCATACCTCAATTAAACAGACGAAAATCTACCCGAATTTTTACCAGAGCGTTATAGGTACCGGACTTGCAAAGATTATCAACTCGAAATCTTGGTTTTTGTATACAACAGCGAGTAAGCTACGCTAAATATCAATGAAATACAACAGTGTAACTTTTGTCACAAAAATATATTTTTAAGTATTTATTTTTATTATTTAAAATGTCGTTAAAAAGTCAATACGATATAATCGAACTCCCGGAATCCCAGAGCAGTCGAGTTTAGCACCACCAGACGCGCGTAATCCGGAGTACAACAGTGAAGAGCGCAAGTTCTTATCTTTTTTTTTATTCTCCAATCACCCCCTTCCAATCCAAAAGTCGACATATCCTTGTTTGCAACCAAATCTGGAGGAAACTTGTTTGGCCACGCCATGAACGTTATAGAGCAAAGCAAAAAAAGGGAAACGATTTTTCTTAAATATCTCCGAATATATTTAATATATTTTAGAAAATGAAAATGCCATCAGATAGGAAATAAAATTTGTCACAAAAAATGTCTTAGAAAATTTATTCAAAATTTTGACATTTTCGAAATATTTACAAAAAACCTATTTTGGACACTGCTCACACGATTTTTCTAAAATTTTGGTATATAGAAAATCAAATTTCTGATCAGAAATCACTCTTTGCTAAGTAGCTAAGTTAATAATTTTTGAGTTATTTGGAAAAAAAAACGATTTTAAAATTTATATATTTTTGCTAATAGCACGAGGACTGTTTGTCTTACAAAAATATGTAGATAGGCCATTTTGGGGTAAAATAGTGGCGAATAATTTTCAGTGTTTATAAAGGAGGAGATAGGAGGAAGAACCAATTCTTCAAAACCTAACCTTAAAGATTACAGAACTGTTAGATATCTGGCAACGTGTTTTGTGCATCAGTGAGTGATATCTGATAATTTTCTAATATTTCAAGTTAGGTTTGGTAGTTTGGTGCCCTCTACTATCTCCTTTATAAATTTTTAGATTTCCCACCACTATTATGCCCTAAAGTGTCTGTCTACTAGAGTACTGTAATGTATTTAGTGACTGCATTTTTCACTAATATAAGCGCCCTTGAAATAATATACTGACGACTAAATACTCGTCTCAAAACAACTTGCTATGCACGGTGGTTTGAAAATGGTATGAATAGGTCTTATTAGGCCAAGGTTTTTACTAGTAGAGCCTGGAGCCAATACCATATTTTTATTCGACAGGCAGTTGTTCGTTGATGCTTTACATAATATGGCGAAACGCAATACAGAATAAAGCTACAGAATAGGTATTGTTATTATTACCTATTCTGTGATAAAGTTTTGATTAGCAGAAACAAATTAATAATATGCTTCATTGTTAACGCAGTGTTGTAGATAAACATATTTAAATCGATAACCACGACGATAACGACAATTTGCTTAAGCCAATAAGCGCTAAATGGTGCATCAACAACTATACTTATTCGTTTACATATTATTTTAACCACTGAGCTTGCACTTTGTTGGTTTAGTGGTCTACACGTTGGGACATCTATCAGGACCAATCTGAATTCGTATCTCAGATAAAGTAAGAAGAGTTACTCTCAAATTCCTTCTCCAACTCCAACATCCAATTTATGTGACCTATACCGTTATGCGATCAGACAGCCACAAAAACCTATTCGTTTCAAACTATAAAGGGAACACGTTTAAGTTGTTATTGATGGGTGATTTCAAAAGGATGGGACGTTTTTGCATTTGTCGAATTTCTGTCATATGGATTTGTAATTGCGGCTGCCATATCGAATTTTATGCTTGCACGGTCTTCCGGGAATGGGACCTTTCGTCGCGGCCGTTTCGAAGTCGCCGGTTCGCAGCCGCCAATTCGCAGCCGGACTTTTTCGAAGCAGGCTGTTTCGCAGCCGACCGTTTCGTCGCCAGGCTGATAACTAAACAATATTTACGGCAGAGATTTTAAAGCAACTGCAATAGAAAAAATAATTATAAATATAAATATAAATAATTATTTTGGCAAATAAAAAGTAATTATAAAATATTTAATAGACCCTACGGCAAAATGTGACTTCTTTTCTACAGTGAAGATTATACTTTTCTTTCGCCCAAATACTAATGCATTTTGCATTAAAGTAAGAAGTAAATTTTTGAGTTTCACTCATTTCTTTGAAGGAACCTTGTCTTTATGTGTTAAACTGTATGCTTAAAACTTATGCAAAAAGTATCTATTGAATCCATCACAATTGTTACTATTGGTAACTGGTAGTGCAGATTGCTTAGTCACATACTTAAAAATTTCAATTTATTGGAGATAGGGTACCCAAATTACCTGAATCTTTTTTACAGAAATAACACAACTTTAGTTATTAAGTAATCTGTATTCAATATAAAAAACTTTTTTGGGGAGCTAATGCCTTTTCTTCACTAATGGGCACACGCCTTGACATAGTTTAATGTTTGGGGAAAAACCTAATACAACGGCCTAATTTTGTATCACTGCAGGATAGTACTTTTAGCATGTCCTATCCATAAATCCGACTAAGATTCCGTAATAATAAAATTAGGAAGAGTTGCTTTTCGTTTAAATCCTTATCCAGATTTTCTGTGCCACAGACGTTTTCGTTGCCATTTTTCATTTACTTGTTAAACTAGAACAATTTAGGTTAATAGATTAATTTTTATCAAGTACTTTCTGATATCTGTAAATTTATTAACATTATTAAAAAAGCACTGGAAAAGCGCACTAAAGCAAGTAAAAAATTTATACAAAAATTTATAATACAGAATTATATTAAATAATATTTGCACCCAATAATCTTCCTGTGATTGCAAATTTTATATTATAATGAAGGTTATTTTGGTTTTTTACCACTCCCGATAATAAAGTAGATACAAAAAAATTTCTTTTAGAAAAAAATCTTTTATAATACTCAAATTAGTCCCTTGGCAGCTTACTTTATCAGAAAAACAAATTTTTAAATTTTTGTCATAAATATTGTTATCAGTTTGGCGTCAAAACAGTCGACTGCCAACTGGCCGGCTTCGAAATCGTCCGGCTGCGAAAAGGCCTGGCTTCGAAACGGCCGGCTGCGAATCGGCGACCGCGAACCGGCGGAGGCGAAAAGTCCTAGACCCCGGTCTTCCAGGTATGGTAATGTTGGAAAAGTGTAATTACTTTTACCAGGCAGCTTACATAGACAAAAATGGTTTTATGTAGTGTTAGTCTCGGGAAAGCAGCATTAATATTTACTAATTGTAACACTACAAATAAAGGAGTAGATTGTAGCTGCCGAAGGAAGCATTGTTTCTTTTAATTTATCCTAATACCACTAATATAAGAACTGAGTACTACCGGGAAAGAAATTCGATTCCGCGGTTCAGTGGACTAAACATATTCATTTTACGCGTTCTGTATAAATTTTGTAGTGTGCGTTTGAGTCAATCAAACACAAATATAGGCAATTTATTTTGATTATTTCGCTATGTTTAAGTTGCCGTGAAATTACCCATGTTGATAAACAGCACTCATGCAAACGTTGATGTTATCTAATTTGAGAAATCTAAGGTAGCTATAGTAACCAATTATAACCAGGCTTCTTCCAAATCGATATGTACAGAGGTATTCGTGTGATCCCTCAAGTTATAAAATAGGAAATTAGAACGCGCCAGACTGATGTAAAAGACGTATTTTCTTTTACGGTCTGTTTAATAAAAGCATGGTGAAAAGTTAGTGGCTGTTAAACAGGTTAATATATTCTGCTTTGAGCTTATTTTCAAGGATAACTGATTTGGTTATATGAGCTTAAAGGTATTAAACATATTATATTTTTGAATCCCTTAAATATTTTAACAAAAGCGAAGTAAGGAAATCCATTTCAACAACACAATGGGCTGTACAATGGGAGAGACCGAGGTGTTTTGAAACAGAGATGATTTGAMACATAGCTAATTTCGCGGGACTTATAACCGTTAGCGAACTGGCAAGATCGCAGTTCAACCGCTTGCCGCTTCCCACGAGTCCCAAGTAACGCTTGCGCGAATCTAGGTGCGCGTTTGTGTGGTTCTCGGTCTGCCCCGCGAAATTCGTAATAAAGTAAGTATTCAACGTTCTTTTTAATATACCTATGTTTGGGAAATGCGTTTGCATTTTGGTTTGGGTTATATATGGTTCGAAAGCTCGTTAACGTCAGATTCAATTCACAGCGTTGCCGTTGGTAAAGAAGATTTCTATGTGCCAAGTTCCTTGCCCTGGGCGGATTTTTCATACCGAGGAGATTTGAAACAGACTGTTTCAACTCACCTCGTTTAAGTTTCATATGGCTAATCTTTGTATATGGTAAGGTTATTTGTTCATTTTTAGTTTATTTTGATTCAACATGCCGATTGATTATAAAAGAAAGACTGATGAGGTACGGTGAGTCGCGATATATATACGATCTCGCAGGAAAAAAGTAACATTGCGACAAAAAAGTCTCCGTGATGCGGCTTCGAGTTATAACCTAAACCATACATCCCTCTACAGAAGACAGTGAAGAAGAAGAAGAAAAATGCTTTTGCATTTGTTGTTTTGAACCCTATTCAAATAGCAAAGCCGCCAGAGAAAAATGGGTCCAATGTCTGGAATGCAAAGCTTGGGCTCATGAAGCTTGCACTGGTGGAGAATTTTTTTATGTTTGTCATAATTGTTTAACGGATTAATATTTTTTCATATTCTTTATATCTTTTGTTTCAACTCCCCTTCGTCTCCCCTACCTATAGAAAGCTACTTATTTTAACGATATGTCACATCTAATCTTACAAGAACTTGTTTGTTGCTTCGTTCTTTACCATATGCTGCAATTTGTACAGCAACAAATGAAAGTGTTTATTACAAAGAATAGTTAGATTTCTGGATAATTTTTTTGAATCAAATTTGATAGTTTTGTTTTTATTCCTTACACAGTATTCATTCGCCATCGCGTACGTCTATTATAGCTAAAGCGTACTTATGCGTTCGTGCTTGTAGTCCGATTAAAACAACATTCACTGGTAAGTAATTAAGAGGAATGCGCTTTTGCGGATCCTGCTACGATTTTGTTATAAGAATTAGAATCATCATTTTTAATGTGTGGTGTCAGATAATAGCGAAAAACCGCTTCCATAACCTTAAATTAAAATGATGATTTTCTTGCTTTATGACAAAATGGCAGTGTTTTAACAGGATCCGCCTGGCGGAGTAGAAGTAGACCTCTTAGTGCAGTGCTTTCCTCAAACCTATGCTCAGCTAGAGATGATTAATCTTTGGGAAAGTTTTCAATTGCGACAGGAGGACGCCGAGACATCATAAGGTAYAATAAGTCCRACAAACATAAATCAATGGTCTTGTCTGCCGTGTCCCCATCTCAGATGGCGGATTATTTTCGGAAAAACTAATTTGGTGAGTACAAAGTTAAATTAGCAATTTCGGAAGCTCTATTTTCGTATCACACAATTAAACATAACCATAGCTTCCGTTCAGTGCACTGTACGACTAGAATTGTCAGAAAACTGTTTTCACCAAAATATGCTTGCGTTAGAACTTAAAGCAGGGCTATTACTAATAAAATCTTGGCAACGCATTGTATTTCTAATCTTAAATGCGATTTGGATTTAATTCACTATTTCTGTATATTACCGGAAGCTTTCAATCATATTCCGTTTCTAGTACGATATTTCTCAAAACAATATTTAATATGCATAAAAAGTCTTGATTTCGTTTCTTTGCCTGGCGAAACTGCCGCGTTGATTGCCATCATCGATATTTTAGAAGAAAGCAACATAAAAAATCAATTAATTGCCTTTTGTGTAGATAATGCGAACCTACTTTCGGAGGACTACCAAGAAAGGGTACATACAATGTATTTTTCAGACAACGATTCTGTAACGCAACAATACTTGAAATAGGTTGTGGTGGACATATTGTGCACAATATTATTCAATTTGCCGCAGACTTATTATATGCAGATGTTGAATGTATCAACAAAATCAACAGTCATTTTATATTTTTGCAGAACGCGTACAAAACTTAAATAGTTTTACCGGGTGTGGAACGAGTTCTCAAACTCTGCAAACGCTTACACTCTTATAAGATAATATTTTCTCGGAAAGACCGCTGTCGCTTTAAAACAGCGGACGCTGAAAGCATTCACCCTCGCATGCGAAGACTCTTCGGAGAGTACATATGTAGGTAGGAACATGTAGAAGACTAGAAAGGACTTCAATGAAGAAAGCGAGCTTCGTCAACCGATTAATATTTTTGAAACACTGCAAAGATAAAAAAGTTGTACCTAATTTTCTTAATATTAAAACACACAAACAGATACAAATCAAATAAAATTATGCTTCAAACTAAATTTGCTTTATTTAGGGAACGCATACACGACACACGTAAAGACATAAACACAACATTGCAAATTCTATCCCACAACCTTTTTTTTATCAAGAAATTGGAGACATAATAAAGTTTACAAAGAGTATACAAGCAACACTTTATCAAGGTCAAGGAACAGAACATACTTAAATTTCAAAAATCAATAACGTTAAACACAATAAGTTCAAATCGTACAACATGGTTAAAACCAATATCAACAACACTAAGTTAAAAAACTGTCGCAAAAATATTTGTAAATATTTTAGCGAAGGGGATCAATTTTGCTATGACGCTACGGACAATTCCAAAACTGGAGATAATGTCATCCGTGGAATCTTGTATAAAACTGCTTCCGGAAGATTAAGTGGATAAGATTAGGATAGATGTATGCCACGCCATTAGAAATGCACGTACGCCCAAACTTTATGTGACATCTGAGGAAATGAAGGCTCTAAAGGATTTGAATACAGATAAGTCCATTATAGTTACTAGAGCAGATAAAGGTTCAGCCACAGTAATTTTAGATAGAACAGATTACGAGAATAAAGTTAGAGAGTAGTTAGATGAGGAAACATATCAAAAATCATTCCGACAGCCATAGTCAATACGATTGGCAGACCTTGTTATAGATTGGCAAAATTTTGTGCTAACTATTTAAACTAGTAGTTTCATCAAAAATTTCCTCAGACTTTATTGTCATTGTAAAAGGTTTAGGTATTTCAGAAGGTGATATTTTAGTTAGTACATAATGAAACATTTATATAGCATAACAGATTAGCTTTTACACAAATTGTTATAAAATGTCTTATATTTTTCATCCAGAAAAGGTAACATGGACAAAAAGTTTTCCTTTTTCTCTTCCTTAATGTGTACGGGTTTATCATTTATTACCAGTTCAACCTTTTATTAAATCTACAGCGGATTTTTCTTTTTTGACAACCTTTACACACTGCCAGTCTTCCAATTCGCTATGGGTGTTTTTTATTTCTACCATACCATTCTTACCGAACCTGAGCATAGTAACCTTCGATATATTACATTCTTGGCATTTATGATACTGTCTGCATGTGCTTAAAACTGGAAGACTTCGCCTTTGTCATTTCCAAAACATGAAATTTCTTGTTGTGGGTTGCAGAAAGTACAATGTCTTTAAGTTCACTTGGAATGTAAGCCTTGTCACAAGGTAGATAACTATGAAGAAATTTGTGTTCAATAACGTCGAATAAACCAATGGCGACAAATACATAAAGAAAAATATCGTTACTCTATTTTTATTTTGTCCAAAGCAGTGTCGCTCCAGACAATCAAGTCCTTCTTAAAATCATAAGTATTCATCATTTGAAGCAGGCATGAAACAATCTCATTACTTCCTCGGCCAGCATTGCTTTCATCCTACATACACATTATATCTTTGCTTCTATAACATACATGTAGTACACAGATGTTAAAGCATGAAAGCTGCCGTTTATAAAGCATGTACGAATGTACCAACTTTGGTACAAATAGTACTTGATGTAAGTCTATACAGATTGTACTTTCAATACTGTCTGGAAGTTGGGAATGCGCCGCATTTTGTTTTAATACCGTCATTGCTTTCTCAGCCTTTCTCGATATTCTAAACATCCGCACATTTTGAAGTTTTTATTTTGCATTGTAGCTCATCGCAGTAGCGACAAGTATCTAAACGTGGAAGTCTAAACGAAAGCATTGGGAACTCTTGTTTAAACACTTCGCCATAAAATTTGTATGTAATCTGGGTGATCCGATTTTCAGATTTAATAGCTATGAAAAGTCGGTGAATATTGAGATCAGGACTTAAATATTATTTGCTAGTTATTGCGAGGGAATAATGACTTTCGCAGTGTGGAATACGGTTATCCTGGTCAATAATCTTTTTACGGCGTTCCTATGTGAATTTTGTATTGGTATTAAAAACTTTCCACTTTTTTCACTATAAATGTTATTCTCCATTTTTTCCGTTTGACCAAAGTTTCAACTTGACTTTTGCTAATTCCAAATATATCAAGAAATATCTACCTGCATATCTGTAAAAACTACAGATGCCTGACGTCTACTGCTATTTGGATCGGCGTACGTGTTATGTCTACATCGCTGGACACATATCACATCCATTAGATAAGTTTTTTGCGTCAACTCGTCCACAGAGTAAAACCGCCTAAAGAGGTCCAACTTCAGGTTTTCAGACAGTTTACACTTACAAATTACCTAAAATATCAAATATGAAAAGTTACAAGAAGTACACGTTTTTAACCTTACGAAGGAGCCTTTTTGCTGGTTTATTTTTGCCAGAGCTAGTTTTATAAGTATTTCCTCTGATGCGCTGTTTTTTCTGCTCAACCATAAAAGGCCCCCACTATTCCTACGTTTAGAAGTGGATCTCTTATTTTTTCAGTATTTTCCATTTTGCTAAGAAGAACCTGTTTACACCACACGGTACATAGCAGTTAGATTAATTTGGAAAATTTTCCAGAACATATCATGTGCGACATGTTTTACATTTTATAACTAGAGTTTATTTTTATTGTATATGCTGGTTTCTGGATACTTTGAAAATCATCGACCAAACACGTTTTACCGAATATTTCTACGAACGCACCACGGAATTCTAAGGTAATCTTTTCAGAACCGATCCAACTCATTCCAAAATTAAAAGATTTCCAACTTTCCTTAAAGTTCACTGCTTGCTTAACAGATAAGTGAATAATAAGATAATATTTTGTCGGATAGATAGCTGTCTCTTGAAAACACTGACAAAAAATTAATAGTCTGACGTTTCGATTACACCTGTAATCTTTGTCAAAGACGAAGAACCTCAAAATTTGCCTGACACAAGTTCAAACAAAATTTTGAAAGTAAATAAACAAATCACCAAGGAAGCGAGACGTCATAGAAACAACGTGCCAACCTGATAAAAAAGGAACCTAACGATGAAAAAGGAACTACCTACCTACTAGATATACACGAACTACTTGATAAAAGATAACTACAAAATAGCCTTCCAAATGTCACCTAACTCATAATTTCCACAATCCCTATTAAAATTATTAGTATTCCTACAAATTTCTATAGCTTCTTTTATTAGACGTTTGTGATAATATTTTTCTCTATGTAAAATTTTTGTTTTATCAAAATCAATCATGTGTCTAGTCAAATATGAGTGTTCAGCTACGGAAGATTTATCTATCTGTTGCAACCTAGTAGCACGTATGTGTTCTTTCAAACGCGTACCTACTTTTCTTTTTGTTTGACCTATGTAACACTTTCCGCAAGAACAAGTAATTTTGTAAACACCTTCACTCTCTAAATGTACTTTATCTTTAGTAGAACTTAAAATTTTATCTAAATTATTATATGTACTATCAACAACTAAAATATCATGTTTTCTAAGCATCCTCTTTAATTTTTCCGAAAGGCCTTGTACATAAGGCAAACTCAACTTCAATTTATTTTGTCGTGGCTGAGAATTTACTTGATTTGGATGAGCACTTTTATTAAAAACTGACCAAATATTCTTACTACTATAACCATTTCTCATTAGCGCTGATTTAAGATAATATATTTCTTTTTGTACAGAACTTTCGTCTGATATCCTTTGTGCTCTAACAAATAACGTCCTAATAAGACTATTCTTTTGAGAAGGAGGGTGGTGAGATGTGGCATGTAAATATCTGTCTGTGTGTGTTGGTTTTCTGTAAACCTTGTGTCCTAACTGTCCAGTGTTTGTTCTGTAAATTTTGACATCCAAGAAAGGTAAACTACCATTGCTTTCTAATTCCATAGTAAATTTTATGTCGGGATTTTGACTGTTCAAATGATTTAGAAACCTACCCAGCTGTTCTATACCATGGGGCCAAATAACAAAAGTGTCATCTACGTACCTATACCAACATTTTGGTTTAAGATGAAAACTGTTTATCGCTACATGTTCAAAATTTTCCATAAACAAATTGGCTACTACAGGACTTGGAGGTGAACCCATTGCACAACCTGATTTTTGTTCATGAAAATTATCGTTCCATAAGAAATAAGTAGATTTTAAACAATGTTCGGATAATCTGGCTATCGTGTCACCTAAGGGATCGCTATTAAGCTTGGATTTGATGATATCTATCGTTTCAGGAATGGGTACTTTCGTAAATAAAGAAACCACGTCAAAACTAACCAAAATATCACCTTCTGAAATACTTAAACCTTTTATAATATCGATAAAGTGTGAAGAATTTTTGATGAAACTACTGGTATTTCCTACATAAGGTTTTAAATAGTTGGCACAAAATTTTGCCAATCTGTAACAAGGACTGCCAATCGTATTGACTATGGGTCTTAACGGGACATTGGTTTTGTGGATTTTGGGCAAACCATACAATTTAGGTACCTTGCAATCGGAAACAGTTAAAAGAGACTTCTCCTCATTCGAAAGATTTAAACTTTTGATAAGATCATTAGTAATTTTGGAAATTTTTGAGGTAGGATCTCGGGATAATTTTTGATATGTTTCCTCATCTAACAACTCTCTAACTTTATTCTCGTAATCTGTTCTATCTAAAATTACTGTGGCTGAACCTTTATCTGCTCTAGTAACTATAATGGACTTATCTGTATTCAAATCCTTAAGAGCCTTCATTTCCTCAGATGTCACATTAGGTTTGGGCATACGTGCATTTCTAATAGCGTGGCATACATCCATCCTAATCTTATCCGCTTGATCTTTCGGAAGCAATCTTATACAAGATTCAACAGATGACATTATCTCCACTTTTGGAATGGTCCTTGGCGTTACAGCAAAGTTCATCCCCTTCGCTAAAATATTTACAGCAGCATCTGAGACACTCTTTTGTGACAGGTTTATCTTATTATCTTATTATATTATGGACGCTGAATGCATTCACCCTCGTAGATAAGTGAATAGTTTCTAGTTAAAGTTGTCGGTCTTTGCGACGTTTTAACGAGATCAATTAGTATTTGCCAAGATTTTATTTGCCAAAATACAATGATTGTAATTTTGATTTATATTAAAAGTTGTACAAGGTCTCTATAAATGATTCATGCATCCAGGGTGCTTATTGGAATTATCGATTAAATCAGTTTGCTACCTCTCTGGAAAGTGACGTATACATGTCATCCGTCTATTTTTGAATTATTTGATATATTTTGATGTGAGAAAACAGCTGAAAAGTGTGCATTTTCAACATATTCTGTAGTGTTTTGTGCGGGTGACATTGATATGCAAATTATAGCTTGGCAGCAGTTACAAGGAGGTGGCAAAAAAAAATTAAAATCAACGCCACCCGCGTTGCATGAATCATATATAGAAACCCTATATAAGTACAAATACACATAATACTCAAATGAACATGGCTTTATTTCCAATTTAAGGCGACAGTGTTGCCGCCCCGATTAACTAAAGCAATATGGATAAATACCTGTCAAAATTGATCTTCTTTGCTGTCAAGTGCAACATAAAACACGGTTAAACAGTAACATTATTTCTTTTAATTATTTAAAACTTGGTTTATGGAATCACTCTTCAATAACTATCCCCATTGTACCGGCTATTTTGGTTACAGTCACTAAATAGGTAATTCACAGTACCGCAATTTCAGTTCAAAATTGTGACGAGAGTTGGGAAAGGGAACCAAACCAATCAAACCTAAATTTAAAGAGAACTATAAGTTATAATGTATTATAATGATAATTATGCTAATCGGTTACACTCAAACACATGGCAGAAGTATCTCAAGCAATAAAAACTGTTTAAAAAGAGTTCAATAATGGACGAAAAATATACTTTCCTGACGCGTAGTTTAATTTCGAGCAACATTTGTTTTACCACTGGTTTTGCTAATACTATTAATCCAAAACGCCACGCACATCTGCACTTGACTAATATCGTAAACACAAAATCAAATCATTTTATGCTGTATAACGGTTACTTCTGACTCAATATATACGAATAAATTAACACACTCCATACTCCTTTTATAGCATATAAAAGTATCAGCGTTCAGTAATAATTGTTTAAAATTATGATTTTCTAAGTAAGCAGTAAATTAGCTACAATCGGCCATTGGCATTAAGATAAAGTTTATTATGAACTAATACTTCTCGAAGAGTTAGGTAGAGTTAGTTAGAGATTTGTTCTAATAAATATCAATAAAAACCAACCCAATGTAGGTAGGAATCTTTAATAAGTACGAAAATAATTGTTCTGGAATCCTTAATAAAGCAAACTACCTTATATTCTATCCCACTTACGAGTACATATTGTCAAATGCCTCTCTAATACAATAAGGCTACAGAAATTCCAGAAAGCAGACAGAGGGCCGAGATGTCAAAGTGGCTTGGTAGTCAGTTTTACCTGTATTGGGAAGACGCACCGGAACTGCGGCAATCTAGGGCCTTCATCACTGGACCTACGTCTGCTCAGGAACGCAAATGGTTTTTAAGCCGGAGTCGTTCTCAATTGCGATTAGTGGTGGGTGTACTTACGGGACACTGCCGGCTCAATAAACACCTATATAATATGGGTGCTGTGGAAAGTAGCACCTGTAGGTTCTGCTCAGAAGACGAGGAAGAGGAGGGGGCAAAAGGTTTGGAGTAGAGGTGGGCGTTGTAGTTCATTTCTGTGAATACTTCATACTGATTTAGTTCAATTAAATGAATAGTTCAATTTTATCGTTCAAAATGAAGTAGTTCGAATTCGCTGGCCGCTTCCCATTTCGTAGTCCTGCAGTTGATATATGTACTTGTGCCATACAAACATACAACAGCTGATTACCGTTTAGTTCTGTGATAGCTACACTTCGTGTATATTTGAGATATAAAATGTAATACGTGCTTTAATTGATAATGAAACTGACATTATGAAATATATTTAAATTTGTAATTAATTTAATGGCTTTGGAAATACAAAAGGTATAGAGAAAGTAATAATTAATGACTTCACAAATAATACTAATACAACTACAATTAAAAATAATTGCTGTTAAAGACAAATAATATATAGGTAACCTCTGTGCAAGCGAGCGGGGCTTGGATGTTTATCAATCATCCGCATGCTAATTATTACTAATTATTCATTAAAAAAATAAACGTTTGTAAGGTATAACCTATTATGTATTCTAATGTTTGTTAGTTTTAACACTGTTTTTGTATATTTTAAAATTGTACTACCTACTTCAACTGGTCCTGATTTTAAACACACCGTGGCACGTATTACTGAAACGTTTAAGGCCATTTAAAAAGTAAAAGCAATWTTTAGGTATTGAAATAATAATTACATATTTGGTATATGATTTGGTATATTATTCCAACATTCTGGCTTGCAACACAATGTTAAATAAAAATGCCAAACAGCGAAACGAGGACTGCGAGACTGCGAAGCCATTCCACGCTATACATTGCGAAATAGCTTTATTATATCGTTCACCCGGCCGCACATCGTAATTCGCGTGTTCGTTCACGAAAAGATACATATTCGGTCGTTCGCCCTTCCCATAGGTCATCGCTCGCGGTTGTTCAATCGTTCAATGCGAACTGCACATCTGTTTCAGTTCAGTATTMTACAAGTCCCTTGCATTGTTCAAAACGAACTAGTTCATTTTATTCTGACGAACGAAATCGTTCATTGTGGCGCAACTGAATAGTACACTTCGTTCGTTCGTTCACAAACTTCCCACCTCTAGTTTGGAAAATTTGGGTCCCAATTTATTAAGACTGAAGATCTTTATGGATTCCCTTGGAAAGAGATACTGCACTTCTTTGAGAAGGCAGGACTCTTCTAAGCTACGGTGCTGGCACAATGGATCGAGAGGTCTAAGTGCAGCGCGCCATCCCATCTGCGGGGTCGCACCGCAGAAGATAGATAGATAGATAGATAGATAGAAGGCTACAGAAATTCAATAAAGACCTGTTACAAATTTCTTAACTTCACTAAAGACGGTTCCGTTATTCTGCTGGGGCTTATTTCGATACTCAGACAAAAAATAGTACCATGTTTCTAACTGCAAATGTTAATGCTTGTGTTCCCTTTCTATGTTTCTATTACTAGTGTAATGCATTTAAACATTGAACTTTCTGTAAATAGGTGGGTACATTGTGGTCTACGTCCTCCATTGGGTGACAACCCTTTTGTATATTCGCAATTACAATAAATATGAAGACTTAGGTCTAATATTACTATACTGTTATATACAGGTAATAACCATTGGGAATAGACTGTAGCGCCATCTGTCCTACATTCCAAACCAAACAATCTTCAAAAGCAAGACTGACTAGGTTCTCATAATACGTTACAGTGCACCTTACCATCTAGTATAAAAAAATTAAATATATTTTACCAAAACGTGCGAGGCTTAAGAACAAAATTAAACGACTTTCAAAATGCTGTACTCCTCAACGATTATGACATAATTTTAATTACTGAATCTTGGCTGTTGGATGGTATCTATAATGAAGAATTTATTGATAATCGTTACATAGTTTATCGTCACGACAGATCATCAGCAACTAGTAACAAGTCAAGAGGCGGTGGAGTGTTCATTGCAGTAAAACGTCAATTTCCTTCACATAGATTGCTATCCAGCTCTAATGATGTCGAGGAAGTTTTGGTGAGGGTGCACTGTGATCGTGAATCTGTGATAGTTGGTGTAGTCTATATTCCTCCTGGATCATCGCTGCAGTATTACTCGAATCATGCTTCTTCGGTCGAGAATATCATTTCCAATAATGAAGATACCTCCATCTTAATTACTGGTGATTACAACCTGCCCAATATTATTTGGCATAAGGATCCTGATCTCCCAGGATTTTTTGGAACCGAAATCAACAGTGACATTGAAATCTGCATCTGTGATAGGTTTTTATTGCTAGGATTGACTCAGTTCAACAATATTTTGAATTGCAATAATGTAATTTTGGATCTAGTTTTTTCGAATAACTGTGATATAGTTGTTACTGAATGTTTACCTCTTACAAACTGTGATATTTTTCATCCACCCTTAGAAATTAATTACTTTAAATACAATGAACTAAAAACCCCCACATACTATTTTTACGACTTTAAGAATGCAAATTATGATGCCTTAAATTGGTTATTATGTAGCGTCAATTGGAGCAGCATCCTGTATAACAGTAACGATATTAATCAATGTGTTGATCATTTCTATTTTATTTTGGAAGATATTATGGAGCGTTGTGTAACTAAACGAATAAATAAGAAATCAAATTTTCCTTCTTGGTTCAACAAAAATATTATTAAACTTATTAAAAATAAACGTCATATCCATCGCAAATTTAAAATATCTAAGTCTGATGCAGATTATTCTGACTTTGTTGAACTAAGAAAACGATGCAAAATCATGGTGCGGGAAGCTTACTCCGATTATATTTCTAATGTAGAAAATTCTATTCCTAATAACACCAAATTGTTCTGGAAATATATTAAATCCAAAAATAAAAACTGTAATTCGGTGCCTGGCTTTTTGCACCATGGAGAAAAACATGCATCAGATGGAGCTGACATTGCTGCGCTTCTGGCAAGCTACTTTGGTTCTACTTATAAGCCATTTATGTCTTTGGATAATTCTGATTTAGAAAAATCACTAAAAAAACCCAGTTTCTTACAACAAACTTTTTATTTCTGTTGAGGAGCTTAACAAAAGTCTAAGAGAGGTGGCGGTTGATGGTATGGCAGGTCCTGACTTAATTCCTCCTATTTTTATTAAAAGTTGGGCTAAATCGTTAACATTCCCCTTTTTACAATCTATAATATTTCACTTTCTCAAGGCAACTTTCCAGACTATTGGAAAATGTGTTATTCTATTCCTATTTTTAAAAAGGGGGATAGGTCTGATGTGACAATAAACTATCGACAGATTACTATTCAGTCATGTATTCCCAAAATTCTTGACAAACTTGTCACTACCAAATTATCTTTTATTTTTAAGGAAACTATTATTGATCAACAGCACGGGTTTTTGTCGGGTAAATCAACCGTTACTAATTTGTTTTCATACGTAAATTTTATCTGTAATTGTTTAGAGAGGGGCTTTGTGGTTGACGCTGTTTACACTGACTTCAGCAAAGCTTTTGATAGTATCAACCATTAAAGATTAGTATGTAAATTGGGTGGGTACGGTTTTTGTGGACCGCTTTTGTCTTGGATAGAATCATTCCTTACTAATCGTGCTCACATCTTAAATATCAATGGTTAAAAGTCAGATCCTTTTAATTCAACGTCAGGAGTTCCTCAGGGATCCCACTTAGGCCCTTTGTTTTTGTTATACATAAACGATATTAAAGATGAAATACAATTTTCAAAATTTCTGCTATTTGCTGAGGATAAAAATTTTCTTATGTATTAAATGTTATAATGACCATGTCAATTTTCAAAGTGATTTGGATCGTATTTATAGGTGGTGTGTTAGGAACGGCCTTGATTTGAACCCAGATAAGTGTAAATCAATCTGTTTCTGCAGGAAGAGCATTATCACTGTTTATCCATACTTTTTAAATGGCGTACGGTTGGAGAATGTGCAGTTTATMAGAGAMCTTGGGGTAATTGTTGACTCCAAATTAAAATTTAATTACCATATTGATAGCATCGTATCCAAAGCCAGTAAAATGTTAGGATTCTTAAAAAGGTCAACAAAAGACTTTGTAAGCATTCGTTCCTTATTAGTTTTATATTCTAGTCTTGTACGTAGCATTGTAGATTACTATAGTTTAATTTGGTCACCTTATTTTGAGTTTCAAGTAACTAGATTGGAAAATGTTCAAAAAAAATTTGTAAAACACTTATGTTATAAGTCTAAAATTACCTTCAGTAGCGAATTGTACTCTTATTTTTTGAACTATTTTGGTTATCAACTCGGCGCACTTATTTCGACATTTGCTTTACTCAAAAGGTTCTCAGTGGGCAGTGTAACTGTATGGAACTTGTGGAAATGTTTTTACTGCATGTACCTCAGCGCATAGTTCGTAACACTCCGTTGCTGCAGGTTTCTAGCCACAGAACGTTGTATGGTTGCAACTGCCCAAGAGATAGATGTAGTCTAAGTGTTAATCTTTTCTGTAATAACCTAGATCTTTTTTCTAAAAATTGCAAATTTAAAGCAGATTTAAAACGAGTTCTAAAATTTTAAACTCCTTTTCTCCATGTTTTGTAGTAGTTACTTCTTGATTCATTTTTTATTGTATATTATATGTTTAGATATTTTGTAAATTGCTTGAGGGCGTTAAATAAAGATTATTATTATTATTATTATATTATTGTCATGATGTATTGTATTACTTATTACTTTAAGTGCACGCCTGTTTTCTTCTTAAAATCTTAACGTTCTTATAGAACGTAATTACTACTCTGCCCGTGACTTATTATGGACTGATAGGATACCACAAAGCACATTTTAAAATTTGTCTAACCACTGGTAAAATTGTTTCGCTAGTTAATACAGATAAATGACACTATATTACAATTTAACGTTTATAATATTCGTAAATAAAATAAAAATATAAGATTATAACGTGAAAAATGGTACAATAGATTAAATCAAACTGTACAACATGCACACGACTTCATTATGCTATAGATATACAGGGTTTCTGTAAATAATTCATGCAACGCGGGCGGCGTTTATTTCTTAATTCTTTTTACCGCCTTTTTGTAACTGCTGCCAAGCTACAATATGCATGGCGAAACGGCGATAGTAAGTGGCGATAATATTGAAGGTTGCAGATTAATGTCACCCCACAGCTCCGGAATGTGAGCTTACTACAACTTTAARGTTAATTATCCCACAAAACACTAAAGAATATGTTGAAAATACACACTTCCAGGCGTTTTCTCATGTTAAATTATATGAAATAATTCAAAAATCAAGAGATGACAAGTATGCGATTTAATCGATAATTTCCATAAGCGCCCTGGATTGCATGAATCTTTTAGAGAAACCATGTACTAACACCGTTAATAAGTTGAATAGTTCAGATATTCTGAATTAATTAAACATATTGGAAACAAGCCGATTAAACATATGAAGCAAAGCACATTAAAACATGCATGCTTTATGTATTAATACTGTTGGATTTTTGTGATTGCTTAAGATTTCTGGATATTGCGGTAGATTTCGAGCAATTTTTCTGCATTAAGCTGGGTGCCTACATGCAATATTGTGTTTGGCTGCAAAGAGGTTAGGCGCGCTGACATGCGCACCAAACTATATCCATCAATTATGTGTACGCTCACGTGTACGAGTACATTAAAATTAAAGTGTTCAGTTTTAACATGAATTTGCGCTCTTGTGTGTGCTCTTGAACTGAAGAGAAGAAAGAAAAACAGGATAAGGATGCAATACAGAATGCATTTATTTACCTTTGATGGAAGAACGGTTTCATAAAGTTTACGAAGATCCAAGAAAACATTCAGCCACGACAAAGTAAATTGAAGTTGAGTTTGCCTTATGTACAAGGCCTTTCGGAAAAATTAAAGAGGATGCTTAGAAAACATGATATTTTAGTTGTTGATAGTACATATAATAATTTAGATAAAATTTTAAATTCTACTAAAGATAAAGTACATTTAGAGAGTGAAGGTGTTTACAAAATTACTTGTTCTTGCGGAAAGTGTTACATAGGTCAAACAAAAAGAAAAGTAGGTACGCGTTTGAAAGAACACATACGTGCTACTAGGTTGCAACAGATAGACAAATCTTCCGTAGCTGAACACTCATATTTGACTAGACACATGATTGATTTTGATAAAACAAAAATTTTACATAGAGAAAAATATTATCACAAACGTCTAATAAAAGAAGCTATAGAAATTTGTAGGAATACTAATAATTTTAATAGGGATTATGGAAATTATGAGTTAGGTGACATTTGGAAGGCTATTTTGTAGTTATCTTTTATCAAGTAGTTCGTGTATATCTAGTAGGTAGGTAGTTCCTTTTTCATCGTTAGGTTCCTTTTTTATCAGGTTGGCACGTTGTTTCTATGACGTCTCGCTTCCTTGGTGATTTGTTTATTTACTTTCAAAAATTTGTTTGAACTTGTGTCAGGCAAATTTTGAGGTTCTTCGTCTTTGACAAAGATTACAGGTGTAATTGAAACGTCAGACTATTAATTTTTTGTCAGTGTTTTTCAAGAGACAGCGATCTATCCGACAAAATATTATCTTATTATATTATGGACGCTGAAAGCATTCACCCTCGTATTCAGACAAGTTATTTTAGTATTGCCGTACCTAACTGATAATCTGGAATTGTATGACAGCATGTCAGCGCAGACGCATTTAATCGCGTCCGACTCGAAACAGTCGCACTCAGTTGCGCAACCTTTTAATTTGTACCACCTAGACGCAACCTGTTTAGTTGCACAATCGAACAGATACAGTGCGATCGCATGCGCGCTCGCTTCTATATGTAGCAATGGTAGCCACTCTTGCAACCAAATACTTGCTTTATCAAAATTTGCATATGGGCGCCCAACGACTACGGTTTTTAAAAAAAAGGAGTAACTCCTGGTGCAACAGCCATCACCGAAAATGATATTAGAGATTTTGCACGCACAGAAGACAAGAAAAATTAAAAAGTATATATAAATAAGCAAATGGAAGAAGTAAAACAAAAGAGAAAAAATGAATATAGTGATTGTGATTCTACTACTCGCTAAGAACCAGAATACATAAACAGAGAATATCACATTGTTATGATGTGGGGAAACCAGTGCCCGCGGATTACGCAACTGACGTTTACGCCGTTGCCTTTAAATATATTCGGGAAAAGTTCCAGGGTAGACAAGAAGATGGCTCTGAATGAATTATTTGATCAAAATTATTTCGACTTATAACAACAAAATACTTTCTCTTTAATTAGATATTTTAATCGAGTTAGAACCTGCCCTGACTAGGTGATCCTTCTCATTCTTCAAGCAATGATTATCTTGATACAAATGACCATTAGGTCGAAACAATCGTACGTTATGTGATAAATCTCGTAAAACAAAACAAAACACATTCAAAATAATCAGTTTGTTTCCTAGCTAGCTAATTAATTAGTATAACTTTGTGTTTGTAAAGAAGAGACCTGAAACAATTTCTGAGCGCTTTTAATACAGAGCACTTCTCAGATGAGTTCTAGCAACATTCTTATCACCACAGCAAATTTTAAGAAAACACTCAATTAGCTGTGTTTAATTTTTTAATCTTTTTTCAACGATTTGTAGTTCACCAATATTTTGTTTGTATCAAAAATGCATCAGTTTGATAAAGACTTGATTGCCTTCATTTATTGTCATTTAGATAACAGTACGTAATGTTAAATACTATGACATCAATTAACTTCCTTCGACCACTTCATCTAGTACGTTACGTCACCAGAATTTTGTAAATGCACGCAGTCTGGAACGAGTATCAGTATTGTTAAAAACAAATGTAACGGCGCGGTTAAAATTTATTCCTGTGTTGTTTATTCCTCACGAACGCATGTTTGTTTTTCGTTCCCGCACAATTCTTTTTTGATTCCGTAACCAGCTTCGACCTTTTTTAATTAACAGAACTGTACATGTAAATATGTCCACAATTTGGCAGTTTAGCTTTCATCGAGATGAGCTTTATAGTCCTCTATAAACCTCGGAGATGTTGTTATATATTTAAGAAGCGCTTTGTCAATATTTACCTGCGTCATCCGTGTAAATATGTCGGTAATGACCTATTTCAAAGAGATTTTAGAACGCAGTAGGTACATAGCCGAGACTAAATTTGATTACACTCACTGACCTTTTTATTTATATTTACCTTTAAGATCTCTCTCGCCTCAGCAATTATCTTCTCTGCATCAACAGGTATGCGAGATTTATTTTTATCGGTATTAATAAGAAAAGACGTTAATCGTGAATGAAAATTTCTAAACTAGATACGGAATTTGATAAATACATGTATTACCATAAATGCATGCGTTTTTAAACCAAATGTTATAATCTAACAATTGTCAGGATGATTCCAATAACACACGGGCGTAACTAATAATTGTATATTACAAGTTATGTACAAAGATCCACAAGAATTACAAACAACCTTTTTCTCTTGACTCTAACAACGTTCTCCTCGTTTTTCGTCTTCTAAAATCTAATCTTACTTAATTAATCACCCACTTCAAGCTTACAAAAATCACGCCATACACATAAATTTTAGTTCCACTGTCATTCCTTCAACTTTCCTTACGCACTTGAACAATTATAAGTGTCCCTTCACAGCAGGGCACGTCCGCTTGGATACACTTTACTTCTTTAACCAAAAAAACATATGGTCAGCAACTGTAACTAACCCAGCCACCCTTGCTTACCTACCGCACGCATACTTTCTAAATACAAAAATATGTAACACCAAACTTGTTAGTTATACTTAGATTTGTAACAGACTCCGAAAGTGAATATAAGTGTTATAATCTAATAATTTTAATAATCGTAGGCATATTATCACTGATAAGAAAAGAGGTCACTTACCTTGTTTTTGGCTTCAGCGGGTTTTTATGAAACTTAGAGAAATTTTTTATGAAGAATATTAATATTTAATTTTTCAGAGGTATGCTGCCACCAGTCCGATTTTGAAGGGATCGGACGCCCTTTTAATTAATGCTAAAGAAAACTTAACAGAAATTGATAAGAACAAATTTGATTTTTGACACTGGTTTACACCCCTCTTCAGAGAGTGAGTATCGTAGCCCTGAAATGGTTTAGGGATTCTTTCTGGTACAAGAAAGCATTCAGACACCGTTTGTAAAATTTAGTAATTTAATATAAGCTGAATAAAAATAAAATATTATAACAATGAACGAATAAAGGAATAAAAATAGAGTAAGTTTCCCTGAAAACTGGAAATTGACACACAAAATTGCAAGAAAATTATTTGGTCTCTTATATCTAGACAGACGGTGTTGATAACTTAGCAAGAGTAAGCAAACTTATTGACTCTCCACGGTATAAGGTATAATCCACTTTAGAGTGATGGGTCCAAACCAAGTAACTCGTAACTGCACAGACTTCTATTCAAATACCCTGGAATTTCGCCCCCTGGAGTTCTACTATTCTTCCCAAACTTCCCCTGGGATCATCAACTGAACGTTATATGACTGAAAATCAAACTGGAGACCCGTCGAAGAACTTTTAAACTTTTTGATTTAAGATCGAAACAGTGATATGATAATTGGAATTTCAATTTTTACATCTTAACTTGATGTTGACTGAGAGGAGACTCTCTCGTACGACTTAACTTGATGACGGCTGATGGGAGACTCTCCCCGTTACTTGTTAACTTGCTGGTGGCTGAGAGACGACTTCTATTTGACTTTGGTTTTAACCTTCGATCATCAGTTCCCACCTTTTCACTGGGTGGATGTTTATGTCTGGATGGTATAATCAGGCCTCTTGGCGTGTGAAGCCGGCTCTATATGATTGAACTCTTTGTGTAGGAACTTTATTGAGAATTGATTTCTAAGAAAGTTACATTATCACACTGAGAACTTCTTACTTAAAGTAAACACAACATATACGAGGGAGGTTCACTAAACAATTGTCAGGATGATTTCCAAAACACACGGACATAACTAATAATTGTATATTACAAGTTATGTACAAAGATATACAAGAATTACAAAACAACTTTTTTCTCTTGACTTTAACAACGTTCGCCTCGTTTTTCGTCTTCTGAAATCTAGTCTTACTTAATTAACCACCTACTCCATCTCAACCAACCAATTATATTCAAACTTCCAATAACGTTTTCCAGTCATCCCTTCAATAGCATTCAAGATTACAAAATCACACCATAAACACAAATTTTTGTATCACTGTCATTCCTTCAACTTTCGTAACGCACTTGGACAATTATAAGTGTCTCTTCACAGCATGGACACACTTTACTTCTTTAACCGAAAAACATGTTCAGCAACTATAACTAACCCAGCCACCCTTTCTTACCTACCGCACCCATACTTTCTCAATACAAAAATATGTAACATAAGTACCCATAACGCATTTGCTACTATTACGAATACATCTAAGTCTAAGAGACGCGTTGAAAGTTGTGAATTAATTTGCAAGAGGGGTATGTGTATTTAAGGACTTGATAAATCTTAATAGCAACGATCTGGCTCGCTTTAAAATGCTAGGATCTCTATGAATGAGCCGATCATGTAATAATAATAATAATAATAATAATAATAATAATAATAATAATGTCTTTATTCGGCCTTACTACATATCATACATATAATATCATATTAAAAATAAGAGCAAGACTACAGCGCCGTAGCGGGCCGAAACGGCGAAGTGGTGCCTCGAGAAAGGCAGCACTGCCCCTGCTCTTCCACTTAACCGTAAAAAAAGTAAAGATAAATTAATAATAAAATAAAATTAGATATGCTGAAAAATGAAATATGCAAAGTCAAAACCAAATTACTATAAAGCGCAAGGGATAATAATAGGAATAGCAAGCCCGCGTAATATCTAAGCTTCTGACAAGTAACGACAAAATTTATTTTTAAATTTTGCAGGTGTCATCTATTTAAACTCTGAAGGAATTGAATTATATACTTTACAAATATAATATGAGTAACTACGGGTAAAGAAATTGTGTGCATGAACTGGCACAGTAATAATATCTTTGCGTCGTATATTAATGTTATGAACGTCAGTCCTAAATCTAACTTTGTTCAAAAGGTATGGCGGGCATTTATTATATATAATTTTATGGAATGTACAGGCTGCATGAAGGTGACGTCTGCCTTCCATGCTTAACCAAGGGATTACTTTTAGCTTGCAAGTAATGCGCTGCCGTTTTTTAATGCCAAATATAAGCCTCATACAGCAATTCTGAACGAGCTGCACTTTTCGTCTAGTAATGAAGTCTAAGCAGGGTCCATAGACACAATCCGCGTAATTAAAATGCGACAGCACCAGCGAATCACACATAATGATCTTGCATTTGTAATTGAGAATTTTTCTAATACTATATATGGTTTTTAGAGATGCGAATGCTTTCTGGATACTCCTACTTACATGCTCAGCAAAACGTAATTTATAGTCAATTATTAGTCCAAGACTTTTGGCGGAGTCAACGAATTCAAGCCTGTCATCATCAACACGAATATCAATCAGACTCTTTATTTTGTCTCTTAAAACAGGATTAAACATTTTGCCGAATAGCATCATTTTGGTTTTTTGTGGGTTTACGATCAATGCATGATCCCTTGAAGCACTAGAGAAGGATTGTAAGTCAGAATTTATTTGATCAACTGCGGTCGCAAGGTCGGCCTCCAAGAATGAATGATATAGTTGACTGTCATCTGCATGGAAGTGCGATTTGCAAAACTGAATGTTTTTAATAATTACAGACGTGTATATAGTGAACAGAATCGGACCCAATATAGAACCCTGAGGGACACCACAAGTTAAATATCCATGGGTAGAATAATCTCCATGAAGTGCCACAAATTGAGTTCTGTTTGAAAAATAATTTTTAAATAATTTTAAAGCTGAAATCCCTATACCAATATGTTTAAGAATAGCAAAAAGAAGGTCATAATTAACTGTATCGAATGCCTTTGAGAAATCTAATAATATCAAAATCAGCAGTTTATTACTAACCAAAGCACTAAATATGTCATCCGTTACACCTAATAAAGCCGTAGCACAGCTGTATTTTTTTCTGAATCCAGACTGATTGGTAGGCAAAATAGTATATTTGTCAAGATAAATATTCATTTGTTCCGCAATAACTTTTTCACAAACCTTTGAAAGAACTGGCAATAAACTGATAGGCCTAATATCTTTGAGCTCTTTAGGATTACACAATTTGGCTAATGGCACAACAACTGAGATTTTCCAGGAGTTAGGAAATACGTTGTTGCCAAGACATGTATTTACAATGTGCGTAATGATGGGAAGAGTTACTGAAAGAGAATATTATAAGCATGGTGAGAGTGAGAGTGAGAGTTATTTGATCGTGACCACCAGCATTACTTTTAAGTTTTAGAATGGTATCTTTTATTTGATTTTCAGTAACAAGCATAAACTCTAGGGAATCACAGACACCCGATACTCTAGTGTTAGAATAGCTGTCAATAAGTTCACTCGAGGGTATGAAATCCTTCAAAGGGTTATTAAGATAAAAATGATTTAATTCATCTGCTGTACAGAAACCATCCGGTATGACATTTTTGGACCTAAATGTGACACCCAGTTTAMGCAACCCACCGTATATGTCCGCTGAGCATGAGAATTCGTGCGTTAGGTATGCTTTTTTTCTCGTATAATGGCAGAATTAACCATATTTCGCAAGGWTTKATAATATTCCCAACTACCCTCTTGTACGTAGTCTTTTAGATCTTTGTAAAGCGCGATCTCTCAATTTCATCATGATCAACAGATTTTCTGTGAGCCAAGGTAACCTTTTCTTTGTAACTCTGGAGCATGTAAGAGGAGCATGAATGTTAAACAGATCTATTAAAGTATTATTGAAAAATTCAATTTTTTCATCAACGTTTTGCATATCATACAAGCAGCCCTACTCCACCTGAGCTAGATCGTGTAAAAAATCAATTACGGAAAGTGACAATCTTCGACTGTTTAGTATACTTCTTGAATGTCAACTCAACTTCCACAATCGCATGGTCCAAAGAATTATAATTATAATTGACATTAACACTTTTTACTATGGAACTATCAAACAAAACAATGTGATCAATGAGAGTCGCTGATGCTGCCGCAATTCTAGTAGGTTGTTGTACTAATGGTGTAAATTATAACATTCTAAAAGTTCAAGGTATTGTTGAGTTATGGTTGAACCCAAATTTAGCAGATCTACATTAAAATCACCCAGGATAACAATAATTCCGTCCTCCAAAAGCAAACGAGTATACAGTCGTTCAATTTCTAATAAAAATTGATTTGAAATACCCTGAGAAGGACTCCTATACACAACGCATGCAAGCAATACACGATCCCCTGTACTCACCTTTATTATGTCGAATTCAAATGTTTTAAATTTAGCATTTATGTTAAAGTGTGAATATTTTACTGAGCCGTGAACATAAAAGCAGACACCCCCTCCACGCCCATATCCACGATCCTTAAGAATAGTGAAATAATTATTGATGCAGATAGTATCAGTGGGAACAGCAGGGGTTAGCCATGTCTCAGATACCGCCACAACGCTACAGTCCAACTCAGTTATTATCTCCTGAAACACATCAAATTTATTCAGCAAAGACCTGACGTTAATATGCGCTAGTTTCATACAAAAAAGAGAGCAATGCTCTTAATGAGGTCCGCAACAATAACACATTAAAGGAAATAAAAAGTTTAAATTTAATAAACGAGTAGCCAGTAGATTAAGAGAACTTAGAAATTAAGAAAAATGCAATAAGTAGGCAAAGGAAGGCACACTATGTATATATAGTAGTAAATTAAAATTAAAACTAAATTATGTGTAACATTGAAACAAAATTAATAATCTAATAAATGAATAACCCCGGGCATCGCTACATCTACTGCCTGGATCCTCAAGTCTCCACCCTCCTCAGAAATTCTTCCATCTCCGCCAGTTCTCGAGTACACCTAGTCTCCCCGTTTTCCCTTTGTTCAAGCCAAAAAATCCTTCCATCACGACTCCAAACCTTTCCTTTTCCGAAGATTCTTGCCGCCCTCATCAACAGATCGTGTCGGTAGTTAGTCAAATCTTCATGAACAAATATCTTCGAGCCCTTGAGAGACCTTCTTGCGCGCAAAACTAGTTCACGCATGCGATAGGATGAGAATTTTACAATAACTGGACGCACGTTTGTTGCAGATTTTTTTCCTATGCGATGAGCACGTTCAATATCTACCAAATTTATGTTAATATTCAGCTTTTCTTGTATTAATTGCATAATTATGTCATCAACATTTTCAGAATCCGTTTCTTTCAAGCCGAAGAACCGTAAGTTATTTCTACGTGTGTACTGTTCAAGAGAGTCTACGGAAAAGTTTGTCGGCAAAATATCCTTTGTATGTTGTTCCACCACTTGGGTTACACCCTCGAGCTTTTCCACCACACTTGAAATTCTTCCCTCAATTCTGTCTATTGATGTTTTTATTCCTTGCATATCGTCACTGACCGCACATAATTTATTCAGAATCAACACCAGGTTTTCTTCACTTGTAGTATTTACACTGGAGCTCTTTATCTCATTAGTTTTTACCGATAGCTGTTTTTCGTCGATCGCGGGACAGTTGAACTTTGTTGTACCAGTAGTCTTTTCAACGGAATTTTTATTTCTTGTAAGCATGGTGACTTCACCGTTCAGCAAATAAATTCACAATTACGTAAAAGCTGTTAACTTTGTATTCACTTTACACGGGGAGCAGGGAGCACACACTAATGTTGTCATACAGTGAATAATCAATTGTAATTTCCTTGCTTCTAAACCAAGATACTGGAAAAATTTACGGACCGCACAGCAAACCGCTACTCACAGGCGGCCATCTTGGCCATCATGTAGGGTTGCATCCCATACCATACCACCAGCCACCACTTAATTGATGCTGGACTTGAATATTTAATATATGACCATAAAAAGTAAATCATATTTTAGTATTCGTCAGCATGAATTCCTAAGTGAGTGCTCTGTGGGTACTAATTTACAACAGGTGACTGACTTCACTAAACCATTCGATAAGATTGGCCATTAAATTGTGCTATATAAATTACAGGCAGTGGGAGATACTTGCAGGCTTGTTGCTTAGATAGAATAGTGACTAACTTCAATTTGTTAAAATCGATCATATTAGCTCCGACATAGTTTCGCAGGACCCCATTTCCAGCCCATCACTTGTTAACATATACGTAAATGAAATATCTAATATACCAGGGCTGTTATTTAATTATAATTAAAAATTAGACTCGCCTACGTAAAAATATTTTATTATTAAAAGTTAAATAAGCTAAGCCCTGCTCATTTTTCTACAAGTTTACCAAAACTATTGGAACATTTATTATATCGTAACGCAGGCTTTTAGGTGCACTCTTCGAGGAACTGTGCCACCAAGTCGATCAAGTATATTTCCTGGAGCTAATAGTCGGTGGCAAAGTGACGATCTTTTCAAAAGTGTGAAAATTTCGAACATCCATCGTATAGTCCGGACTTGGCATCTTTCGAGAATTGAAAGCATTTTTTATGTGGACGACGCTTGGTCACCAAGGAAGGGTTGCAGTGGGTTGCCAAAATGTACTTGACCGAGTGACGTGACGACACAGTTCCTTTAAGTGGGCGTCAAAAGCAAGTGTCAAGATATGACAAATAAGCTTTAACTGTTTTGCGAATTTGGACAAAAATGAGTAAAACTACTCAACTTCTAATTTAAAAAATAATGTATTTGTGTTAACCCATCGAAGGTTAAAATACAGCCCCGGTATTTTAATATTGTAATCATATTATGTATGGTAAAGACTTGAGAATCTATCGGCCTGATTGTCTGATGACTACTGCCATATTTATAAGAATTGCAGCAAAATACTGTGCTATCTCTTTTACAAACAATAAAACCTACATTACCTTTGAATATATTGGGTATTTCAGCGTTTTTTATTACTATTATTATTATTATTATTATTATTATTATTATTATTATTATATTATTATTATTATTATTTTATCACACTGTTGAGTGTTTTTCAGTAGCCGGATTTCTCAGGGCTACTGAAGTTAACGCCTAGAGATCGTTCTTCGGATGATCGCAGTGGTTCCAAGAACGACTGCTTTCTGCATCCACGTTAGGGCGTTCGATTGGACTTGAAGTTCCTCTAAATGTCGTCGAGTGTTTTTGTGGACTAGACCGTTGGCAGAAATTAAATTATTATTATTATTTAATTATTATTATTATTATTATTACTATTATTATTACTATTATTATTATTATTATTATTATTATTATTATTATTATTATTATTATTATTATTATACATTCTAAACGATCCAATTGGGTATTATCATTTTTTTAAATTACGTAAAATGAAACTTGAAGTGCATATATATCGTTCGCCATGTTAAAAAAAAAATAAAAAAATATTTGTAGGTAGAGAATTTCAGGTCTGAAATTCGAATCTTAGGAGTCACCGCCAAAACGTTTCTATTCAAGGTTATTCAACTCGTGACCTCAAGTGTCATGTAAATATTACCGAGGAGCGTGCTGTTTAATGGTGTATCATTCTTGTATTGGAAAAGCTTTTGTGTGGTGTTTATTGAAAGAACGGTGTAAGAGGTCGCACCAAAAAGTGATTTGTGTAGTTTTACAAGCATCTATTATATATGGAAAACAAAACAAGTGTTGTTTTGTACATGGTTATAAAAGTACTTCAGTCAGTACAGCTAACAAAATTTTTGTAACCGTTCCTCGAGATTATCAACGTTTGCAAAAGTTTTTTAAGGCCCCTAGACGTGATATGCCGAAACCGAAAAGTTTGTTGTTCTGTTATGAAGATCATCTTAAATCTTGCTGTAAATTTCATTATTCTTTTTGGGGTTATAAGTGTTTACCATTCAGTTTCCATTTTGTTATAGCTTGAAAAGGAATTATATGTGTTTTAAGTTGATGGAGGGAAATGTTATAAATAAAGAATGACGTTGTTGCCCATATATTCGAAAATAAATGGCAATTTATATTTATTCCGACCTCTAAAACAAATGTCAAGTTTAGGGTACATTTTTGCTTCTTACATTTTTATGTTTGCAGATAGTATGTTTCCAGCAACCCACTGATCAAATTATCAATGCTACGTTAATTTGATAAAAAGTTCACTTATGCTGTTACGTTCCTCATCCTCACCGCGTTGAACCGCTAGTCGCTGTATACAAATTCCATAACAATGAACATGCCTTCAGAAGTCATAACGCATAAGTATTTTACTTTTTCTTGGCGTATTTTAATTCGCTTGTCACAAAATGAACGCAAACAACAAACTGATAAATTGACGAGCCGAGGCTGACGCGTGACGCGCTGACCCCAGATGTAAACAAGCGGCCATTTACAAGACACCTGACCTGACGTCACGGCCGATATGTTCGCGTTTTGGCGGTCCCTTTAAATATTCACATTTTTAATATTAAAAATACTCCTTACGATATTTTTTCGAATTTATAAGCTGTCACAGCTGTTTTGTGGATTAGATGCTACCTATTAATATGCAATTTAATAAAATATAAATACATGGCAAATACCCAATTGAAATAAGATTGACATCTCTTTTTATTTCTTTGAATATTGCGTATAACTTGAGATATTAAATAATAATAATTAAAATATTCAGTTGTGGCGTCATAAGTGAACAATCTGATTGTACCGTGTTAAAAAGAAAGGGATAATCAATAATCGGAGTAAGTAGCAAATCGCATACCGCTGACCACTGACACTAAATACAGTGACAGCTGAGCTGAATCACCTGTAAACGTGTTTTTCATGTGTTGTGTTTGTTTTCTTTTGTTTATCGTTCATTGTTCTTACGTTAATAAAGCATCATCAAACACAAACACAACAAATCCAACACCGTCAACGTGTGTTTACAAACAGCTTGTTTGACGCCCGACATCCGACCATGATTTGACAACCACAAAAAAAATGCACAGTAACGCTGTTGCCAAGTTGCGTATTTCCTTTTGCAGTTAAGTTGTCACACCCTTTGGAGGGTTTTAAAATAGTTCAAAATTAACTTGAATATTCACGCACTTAAATAATTTTTTATACTAACCAACGTAGAGAATTATTTGCATAGGTATGTTAGGTACAATACACACTGCCTAATATACATCAATGCCATTGAGCGTGTTCAAAATAAATTTCTAATATATGTTACCATTAAACGTCACTTGGGGTCTCCTAATTCTAAATTAATTATCTCTCATTTTAAGTCTTTGAGCCAAAAAATAAAGCGTGTGATTTTCGCTTTCTCCATAAAGCAATCAATAGCTCCATATATTGTCCAAAAGTAATTGATTTAGTAAACTTTTTAGCTGCATTCATCTTTACCTCAATGCATGAAAACTTGGCAAATTGACATTTTTTTGTAATATCACTTCTGTATTTATGAGTGATATTATTGTTTTTTTCGAGTTAAGGTTAAGGGCTAATGTATGAAACTTAATCGTGTGCTCTGTAATACGTAATTACTCTTCATAATAATGTACTTTATATAATTATCTGTATACGGTCTTAACTGCATAAAATAATTTGCTAGTTTCTGTTTCATAGAACTACTGCACCTGTTTTCAATACTATTTTTTTAAAGATTTGGAATTTAGGAACTTTGCATTATACAGAAAGCCCACAACATCAAATTGTTTTCTTTTCAAGCTCGAATATAATATGTACAATTTATTTCCCCCTGTAATGAATTGTAACATATTTCGTACATCTTTGCATACATACATAATATACATTTCGTGGTTCTTGTAGGTTACAGTTTAACTTCCGATTTTTAAACGCAGTGATTTACATCAACACTACCCCTTAGAACATACAATTCACAATTACCATAATCTGATGTGCAGTTTAAGGACAATGATATCTCGGCGACACAGACGGCCTAAGTGCCTCATAAGCAAACAGAAACTGTGACTTTATCATGCAACCCACGCAGACGCTATAATAAAGTTTTAATTGCTAACAGTGGCAAGTACTTTCCTTAAGACTACCAACTGAACAGGATACAGTTGTCGCAAATGATTGATTGTATATAATTAACAAATATTGTGCTTGTTTTTAGCACAGACGATCGAAGGTATCCCATTTCGCATCGAATCAGTCGACTTCCACGTGAGGGAGAGAAAACATGCCTTCATAATTTAACAGACTGATTTCATGGATTAATGCACTATATATTTTTACTGAAGTTATTGGTATAGAGCCTACCATACTACAATAATTTAACTTATGTCTTTTAGTTACTCTTTCCGATTAGTTAATTATACTCAGTGATGGACGCGTACAATACTCCATGTAGATTACGCCATTATCTACGCGTAAACTATGTAATATTCTACTTTAAAAGTCTACTGTATAAAATAACATTATGTAGATAAACAGCAAACTAGTAATATTTAGTACTTTTAACAGCTCCAAATGACAGTATTATTTTGTATATTATTATTTTTGTTGCTTCCTAACTAAACAAATTACGTTGTAATTAAAATAACTAGACACACGTTAAACAACAATAACTTCTTTCGGCATACAGAAGGCACAAGCGTGCTTTGGCGCCCTCAATCGGTCAATGGGTTCTTAAATGACTGTAAACTATCATTTCATTATCTTTCTTTTCTATAAACGAAAGAAGACGGGCAATTTCATATGCTACCTATTATACCTAATATACTCGTAGAAGAAAAGGCTTCGAAACGCATGTTTTGTCCCAAAGAAGTAAGAAAACCGTTTGGGAACTCTGATGACTTACTGAAATGTGTTATGCAAATTTATAATATAAATATTAAAAAACTGCAGTGCTTTAAAAATGTTAAATAATAAAACAGGGAAATTGGAACAAAATAATTTGCACAATACACTTAATATACAATAGCCATAATATACGCGTCTCATATTTTCTACCCAAAATCTACGCCAAAATGCTTTATCTACATTTTCTACGCGGGTAATGTAGAAAATTATTATTTACGCGTAAACGCCCATCACTGAATTTATACTGAGCTGCTGTCAAGAATAGTATTCGTAATCTGAATGTTTACTGTTTGTTGGTATGGAGACATGCAGAGTGGCTTCTTTCATTTAAACTTCATATACAAGGCGTCCCTTCAACTTAATGTGTGTGTGTGTTGCTAGTCCAATCAATACTTTTTTGCTAATGAGATAAAAGGGTTTTATATAAGTTAAAAATTGAATTTACTACAGAAAAGTTATGACTCGATATTATCGCATTGGTTTTTATAATATGTTTTAATAAATTAGGTGTATAAAAGCTGTTCAAAGTGTTCGTTATTTATACACGTATACAAAGATTTAAACGTATATATTTAGAGATAATTTAAACGATAACCTTTTAGAAAATCTGAATACATATTACCGTCGTTAGATGTGGTAAAGTAAGGGACTTCTTGAAATATTTAGCTGGATTTAACGGGATATTCTTCTCATAAAATTTTCACTGATTAAATATTGTAAAAAGAAAGTTTATCACTACCACATCTTGGAAAACCATCAATTATTTGGGCAAGGGCAAGTGCCTATTGAAAATGGATAATAACTCAAACAAATTAACATATTTGCTAAGAATCCTCATTTTTATCTAAAGAATATCTTATGCAACAATTATTATTTTTGTAACTTCTTTATTAAAGCCATCTACGTTTTACGCCGGGGGATTGATATAGTGGTATAGGGTTTTATTGCCATAAAGCAACGTTGGCGCACCAAATATTAGCAAAACAGCATTAGCAGTTTTAATTTTGTAACAAGCAAAGAAAACGCGGTTGCGGAATCGTTTTGTTATTTGCTTTTGTGTCCAAGAAACATATGGCAGGAATTTGTATACGCCTTTTATATGCAACTCAACTAAGACAAGAAATAAAACTTCTAAGAATTGAATTATGCTTGTATTATCTCTAATGGATTTAATACAATTATTTTTTATTGATTGTTAAACATCATTTACTTATGGACTTGTCGCAACTGAAAAATTCGGTAGGGCGTTGGTTTACAAAAAGATTAAAAGTAAACATTAATGTATAATGCAAGAAATGAGGAGGCAGTCTCTAGGTACAAGATTAAACCATAAAGCCAATACGAATTTCAGTAGTAAATGTGATTGCATTGTATACAACCTTGTCCCAATAGGCGAGTACGTAAAAAGAAACCTTTGTAAAGCTACATTGGCTTCGGGAAATTCAAAAGCTGAATAGGACCTTATTTTCCAAGTCAGTCCCATAGCAGTGCTACATGTATGAAACAGCTGCTTATTCAAAGACTGGTTTTCTTGATTAAATACGATGCTTGCATAATCTCAAATTTTATTAAGCTGCTTGAGTTAAGATTAAAGGTCTTGAAGTATTTTTGCCATGGTAAAATAAAACTAAAATAAATAGCAACTAGAGCGATAAATATTTGATTTTATAATAGAAATATAGGAAAAAAAATACAAGCCTATTAAAAATTAATTACTGCAAGATTGATCCTATCAACAAGCTCTTATTGAATGGAAATACATCTCACACGAAAAGCTATAGAATATAGTCCTAGTTCTGAAAATGACCAAGGAATTTATCCTAATAATTACAAAAATTACAGAGATTTCTTTAGAATTTCTTAAAGTACATAAGAAATCGATAATAACAAAAGCAAGGAGTCAGAGCAAGAACATTGAAATTATTGCTTGAAACAAAGAATAATATAGCTGAACTTAAAGAAAACAGATATTTATTTATAATATAATAATTATAACACTTGGTAATGTTTCAGATTTTATTGAGTTTAACCTCTTACATGTTTCGGCTTATTAGGCCTAACTTTAAGCAACAGTTTCGTTTTGTAAACTCTTTGAGAAAGGCCTAATAAGCCGAAACATGTAAGAGGTTAAACTCAATAAAATCTGAAACATTACCAAGTGTTATAATTATTATATTATTAATAAAATGTTTCATCTAGCGCCGTCAAACAAGTCAATTGAAGTTATTAAAAATGCGGATGTAACGCGTCTGACGGTCTTATATAGACGAACTGTGCTAAAAGTGAGAAAGTGTCAGAACCACCTGTGGTTCCTAAAGGAGTGCAAGAGGTCAAATGTTTACCCCGAACATATGAAACTGGAATGCCATCACAAATCAAGAGTAGCCACGCTCGCAACCCAAACAGCATATCGATCTTGGTTGAATAATGAAATCAAGCATTGGTATACCAGAAGACATTTTCTCAAATTACACCAAAAGCTCATGCATTTTCAGCTATTAGACAATCTGCACAACATAGAATTTGATTTCCTGGATCAGCAAATTAGAGAAGATACCCAAGTGATAGCTCATAAACAGTACCAGCAACAGTTGAAAAAATTAAATAACCTGAAATCACGTAAGTCTAATTTTGTTGTTTATAACAATGCTCCTGACAATTTCACTTATGAATTCTATCCAAGAGTAAAAAATTTAAGTGATATCAATTTCAACAAAGAAGAAACAGAGTTACTAAACAAAGGTTTAAAGTTTTGTCCAAATATTTCTAACGAGAAAGATTTAAATCTGTTTATTGTAGATATAGAATTAGCTCTTAAAAAACAACATACGGAAGAGGATAAAGCCAATTGTGTCAAAATTTTTAAAAAACATAATCCAAAATCAAATAATTCAGATTTAAAAACAGTAAAGAGCATAAAACAAAAATTAGTTGAAAGCAATGCAGTACTATGCAAAGCGGATAAAGGCAACACAGTAACAATTTTTAATAAGTCAGAATACATACAAAAAATCCAAGATATTTTGAATCCGGAGCAATTCACCTTGAATAAAAAAGACCCAACAAGCACATATCAAACAAAGATTACTCAGCTACTAAAACATTGCAATACAATATTCACTGAACAAGAAAAGTATCAATTAAAGAACAAAAATGCACAAGCACCAAAACTCTATGCTTTACCGAAATTACATAAAGCAGACTTACCAATGAGACCGGTTGTGTCATACATTAACGCTCCCGCTTATAAAATTTGTAGAAAACTCAGTCACTTGATACCGGAATTAATTGATTTTAAATCATCCTTTGGAATAAAAAATTCGATAGATCTCGTCAAAAAACTACAATATATTACCCTCCAACCTAATACAAAATTACTTTTCTTTGATGTAAAAAAACCTATTCACATCCATTCCAGTTGAGGAAGTCAAAAATCTTGTAATTGAACATATTAATTCAGTTAACTTAGATGAATCCCTCAGAGAAGAATTGGTCTTATTATTAAATGAATGCATTAATCAAAATTACTTTTGTTTTAATAATCAATATTACACGCAAGAAGATGGCTTACCAATGGGGTCTCCATTGTCACCACTGCTAGCTGAGATATACATGAATAATTTCGAAAAAATCATATTCAAATCAAATAGTAATCTAGTCAATTGCATTCAGTTTTGGGCACGATATGTGGACGACATATTTTGTATTTGGACAGGTACAGACAGAAACTTGGATCAATTTTTGAATTACATAAACAGTATTCATGAAAAAATACAATTTACTATAGAAAAAGAAAACAACAACAGCATAAACTTTTTAGACCTTACCATAACAAAGAATTCAGGAAAACTAAATTTTAGCATTTATAGAAAACCAACCACTACCGATACATTAATTCATGCTGAATCTAAACAATCAGTAAGTATAAAATTGTCACCTTTTCATAGTTTAATTCACAGACTACTACAGGTTCCACTAAGTACAGCAGATTTTGAAAAGGAATCACACATTATTAAACAACTGGCAATAAGAAATGGGTACGAACCAAAAATGATTGAAAAGATGATCAGTATTAAGCAATCAAAACTAATAATGTCACAATTTTACCATTCGCAAAGCTCAAATGAAGTTAAAATATGGCAGTCAATAAATTACATAGGCAATGTTAGTGAAAAAATGTCAAGATACCTCTCCAATGACAATAGAAAGTTTATTTCCGTGAATAGAAGCAACTTAGGAGCATTGTTAGTAAACAATAAAGATAAGACGGACAACGGTAACAAAAGTGGTGTATACGAAATTAATTATGAAGAATGTAATATTAGTTATATAGGTTGCACAGGTCGTAGTTTTAAGGAAAGAATTAAAGAACATAAGAAATCCATATTAAATAGTAGGACCTTAACTGGCTTTTCAAAATATTGTGTAACTCTCAATCATACATTTGACGAAAAAAGATTTAAAATATTACATAACGTTCAAAACGGCATCAGGTTAGGATTACTGGAACAGCTACACATAAACAGAACACTTAACAACCCCCACAAAAATATCTGTAACGATCAAGTGGAATTCCCTAGTTTGTTTATCAACGCTGCCATAAATGTCACCCGCTCGTAGGTATAGAGGCTCGTGGGATCTGCATCTAACTTTAAGCAACAGTTTCGTTTTGTAAACTCTTTGAGAAAGGCCTAATAAGCCGAAACATGTAAGAGGTTAAACTCAATAAAATCTGAAACATTACCAAGTGTTATAATTATTATATTATTAATAAAATATTTCATCTAGCGCCGTCAAACAAGTCAATTGAAGAAATTTATTTATTCGTTTAATTGACTAAAATTTACAACAATGAACTGATCGCGAATTGTACGCCGTTAATAAAGAAAAACAAAAGAAAAAAATCCAAAATATGCCATGACGGATTTTATCCCCAAGCACATATGACGACAAAACTACTGACGGTATGTATCCGTACCCGCTTAATGTTCCTGTGTACATACGTAATATGTATTTAGATTTGGTAATTGTTTCCATTATGTTCCTTGTACGCTTCAGTTCCTTTTAACATTACATCAGATAAGCATTTATCATTTCATTTCGTTTTCTTGAACGCTACGGTAAAAGAGCAGCATTATTGTTTTGTGCTTTCAGAAGACGTTAATCTCACATTTTTATCAGCCGTCAGGTCTTTCAGTCCTCCCATTAATAATGAAGATTAAATTATTGTAATTAGTCCTTTTAGTGACCTTATTAAGACTAGCGTTGCCTACAGAATAAACTTATTTTAATTAATTTTAAAAATAAGATTTTTGTTGTCTACACTGACAAGGGCGATTTACCATCTGGTTAGTCTAACATACAAATGGGAATGATAGTACACGATAGCTTCCAGGTTGTTTCTTTGTACAAAGTGTATTGTATTACACCAGTTAAACTTCGCACAAAAAATGCAGACAAACAAATAAACCTGGGGTAGTACATAAGCTTCTTGATTGTTATATTACTATAAATATTTTTATTGTACGGTAATTTTATTTTACTTTTTTTGTTTGGAAATTGCACCCCTAAAGGATTGTAAAATTATATTTTCCAAAAAATATGAGCGTTTGTAAGCAAAGTAACATTAGACTTTCAATAATTGCAATTCTAAAACAGTACAGGCTCCGCCACCTAAAACTCCCCAGGCTCGTATTTTCTTTATTTTTTTTAGGTACAACCTTAAGTTATAGGTATGTAAAATTGTAGATCTTTTTAAACTCTTTAAAAATAGCATAGTAGGTCTCAAAGAAATTTTTGGACACTCGCTATGCTATTTTTATAAAGTTCAAAAAGACCTACCATTTGACATATAACTTAAAGTTGTACCTAAAAAAATAAAGAGAATACGAGCCTGGGGAGTTTTAGGTGGCCGACCCAACCGACTGCAGATAGATCTATTCGCTATCGTTATAGCTCATCAGAGTAGTTTGGGTCTAGTGCAGACGGCACGGCATCATACTAAACCTTTGATATATAGGTAAAACCAGTTCTATGCCGTGATGAGCTATAATGATAGCGAATAGATCTATCTGCAGTTGGTTACGGTGCAGACAGCACAGCATAGACATGCATTTTAATGCATGTCCGTTCTTGCCCGCTTGCAAAAGTGGGGGCCTGCTGTCAAGTTGATGTATGCTGGTGCATGCCAACTTGTCAGGCTATTGGTCACTTCCTTTAGGAAGTAGTACCCGTTAAGGCAGCTATAGATGGCTTTGTCATCATGTCAGTGTAATGCCGACAGATGGCATTGCCATCTAAATTACTATTTAAGTATAGAGTATAGTGTTTAGCCCTGATACCAATATTTTAACCTTAAAAACATCTTTAAAGAACAAATTTGCATTAAAATTGAAACCTGTAGAAGGTGTGAAAACCATTAACGTACGTTGTCTTATTATTTATTTTGCATTGTTCAGTATCAGCTAAAATATTAAAATACTTGCGTGTTATACAACGTAATAGTATTATCAATTTGGTATACCAGTTTATTAGATTAGTTATTAACTATAGAATTGATTTGCMTTATTAACGAGCTTGGTTACAATCTATTATAATAATAATACTACMTTTATTATCCAACAGACCAAAGGCCTAAAAAGGATACATTGTGAATTGTACTACATAATTATAAATATAAAAATTATTTCAAAAAAAACATTAAATTTAACTAAGACAACACAAGTTTAGTGCAATATCGATCAGCAAATATAATACACAAGACATAAACTATTACAAAATATTACATCATACAGATACTTTGCAAAATTAGTAGACTATATAATATATCTAAAAATTACAGTATACAGGCAACAACTTTTTACACTCTTGAACAAAATGTAATATAACCAATCGAAAGATATCTATTTCTAAGGTTAAGGTATTGTAATTACGGCACATATTATTGAGTGGTGAAAAATAGTGTTGATTCGTACGGCAAACTCTAATATTAAATGTAATAGCACATCAACTGTTCTGACGAGGTACACGAAAGTCTATTCTACTTAGCAAATCACTGGAGTCTACAGATCCATGCAGTACTTTATAGAGGAAAACGTTACATGCTAAAATTCTTCTAACTTTCAGCGAATTTAAATTCATCTCGCACGACAAATCGGCGTTACGATAATGCCTCACTGGGTAGGCCCCATGCCTAACCATGTAAAGAAATTTGCAAAATCTACGCTGAATACGCTCCAGACACATAATATGGATATTGTAATGAGGGTCCCAAACAACTGAGCAATACTCAAGCTTGGAACAACGAACGGATGCATAGTAGAGTATTTTTAAAGATTCTATATTTTTAAATCTACGAGTGTTTCTAATGATAAAACTCAACATCTTGGCCTCGTGGCTACAAATATAATCGATATGAGGCACAAAAGAAAGATGGGAATCCATTACTACACCCAGATCTCTAAATTGTGTAACACACTCAATTTCCTGGCGTTTAATTCATAGTCATTAAACAAAACATTCGGTATTCTAGAAAATCTTAGCAGCTTACATTTTGTTTCATTATTGGCTTAATAACAAAAATCTATTTGTTATTTTCTGAGAGGACGCCTGTGATCCAAATATTTACAGATCTCAACTTTAGAACAACGTTGGATCACACACGTGTAAGCTGGAAAGGGGTAAAGTATACTCAAATTTGCTTTAGAGAAATATTCACTTCGTCCTCCCTGCTCGTTATCCATAGCAACATCACAGTGACAAATTAAAGACAGAATGAATTCCTTTCGTTCGTAAATTAAAATTCAGAAACAATGGGCTCTGTTAGCAATCTAAAACACATAAAATGTTTGTAAAAATCATTGTCTTCTAGAAGTATAGTCCTTAGAACCTATAAAATATAAAACAAAGTAATTGCATAAGATACATCTTATTTAATTTGTGCAAAAAGAACAATCTCAGAATCAATGTAATATTTTGCATTACTTTAAAGACAAAACAAAATTCACGTAACATAATTAATATATATCTGTTTTGAATCTAGAGTACCTAAGTAATTAATGTCATAAAATAAGGAGCACTTTTGACTTAATATCTTTTCGTTCTATTCCCATTTATTCACATGGCACAAAAACAATAGTTTTTTTGTGAAAGTTGATTTGCAATACAAATAAGTGTAGTAAAGGGGAGTTTTCAAAATTAACACTTACTATTTCCAGTTAACTAGTAATACGACAATATTTTGAAGACTTCATAGCATTTTAGCTAATACAACATATAACAGCTCATAATTTCCTACAAATGCAAGCCAACGTTGCAAGACATTATGGTTTGAAAATGTGATGGCTCCGATGAAAAATGTAATAATTTGTTGTAACGAAGTTACAGTCTCCGCCTTAGTCATGCCACAAACCGCGTCCATGTTTCCGTTCAGAGCCCGCTTAGATGGCACTGAAAACATCTGCCATCTAATTCTCCCGCTGATCCGTCCGACCGTCGCTAACAAAAGCACACCGGTTTGTGCGTACCGGCAGTTCTGACCGATCCGTCGTGCCAGCAACAAGCTTAGGTGAGTAAACGCTAGTAAGTAGCTTGGGCATTGTGGTGACTTCCCTGTTCGCCACGATCCCTTTCCTGCCATCCTCTGTGGGGCAGTTGGTCGATGGTGCGCCGCATGCTAGTTTTTGTAGGCGGTTCGCTTTCAGACTAACTACACAGAGAGTTATTTGCTGGGTATTTGCCGCATGCTAGTTTTTGTAGGCGGCCCGTACACGGTGAATTACTCTCTCACGTCCCGACCGTTCCTTCCCACCGACTGTTACACCGACCCGACCAGCTGATTGGGGTGCGCCGCATGCTAGTTTTTGTAGGCGGTCCACTTCAGTCTTACTGTGCGGGGGTTATTCGCTGGGTATTTGCCGCATGCTAGTTTTTGTAGGCGGCCCGTGCCTGGTGAATAACTTGACTTACGACACCGACTGTTACGCCGACCCGACCAGCTGATTGGGGTGCGCCGCATGCTAGTTTTTGTAGGCGGTCCACTCCAGTATCACTGTGCGGGGGTTATTCGCTGGGTATTTGCCGCATGCTAGTTTTTGTAGGCGGCCCGTGCCTGGTGAATAACTTAACTTACGTCACCGACCGTTACGCCGACCCCACCAGCTGATTGGGGTGCGCCGCATGCTAGTTTTTGTAGGCGGTCCACTTCAGTCTTACTGTGCGGGGGTTATTCGCTGGGTATTTGCCGCATGCTAGTTTTTGTAGGCGGCCCGTGCCTGGTGAATAACTTGACTTACGTCACCGACCGTTACGCCGACCCGACCAGCCGGTTGAAGTGCGCCGCATGCTAGTTTTTGTAGGCGGTCCGCTCCAATCTCACTGTGCGGGGGTTATTCGCTGGGTATTTGCCGCATGCTAGTTTTTGTAGGCGGCCCGTGCCTGGTGAATAACTTATTCACTACACCGACTATTATCACTTCTGACGACGTTCACCCCGTCTCTCACCAAATTCGACCGTCCCATACATAACCTGCCCTGTAACACCACCAGCTTCACCCGACATTGCACGCTTGTTATTGCTGGCACCGCTTTTACCGCTAATTGCATCATAATCACCGTACCGTTTCTTTCACCGTACCGTAATCATTGTTCACCGTAGTTACGTAACCGTAGTGTGGCTTGGCTAGGCATCGCATGGGGAGCCGTTGCGTAACTTAGAGCCATAGTGTTATTTTGCCTGTTTAACCATTTAACATAGAGTAATAAACTGCATTTCTAGGTGATTGTTGGTTTTACTGCTTGCACCGCCCGCACCCCGCTAATAGCTTTTTCAGCACACGGCATCCACCCTCGGGTCTTGTTCCCTGGAGTGCCGTTTCTCCACTGCAGCTGCCCTGGACTGTGTGTTAAAAGGGGATAGCACACAGAAATCTGAGGAGCATACCTCAGTATAATAAAAAACTGGCGCCCGAGAACACCGTCTGACGTCACGCTAAGCGATTACGTTAGCACCGTACCGCACATTACGTACCACCGTCCGTCCGCCCTCCGAGCCGAAGGCCCGTTCCGCTGCTAACACCGAAAAAGGCGTCACATTGTATGACATAATACTTACAATTATATTAACACGCACTAACTAATTTGTTAGCTTGCATTTTTAAGATATGATTTCTGTTTACTAAATAAAAAAAAACTTCATAAGAAAAATTTATCCTAATCAACTTATTGTGATTTGCAGCTTCAACGTTCAGTTCTCAAGTTATGGCAGCTATTTTTACGTTCCTCTTTCGTGATCTTCTGCATCCTTGTTTAGCAGCCACTTAAAGAGTGTAATCATTCTTAAATCTTCTACCTAAAGCTCCCTCAAATTTATTCATAGACTTACTGCTGGAAGGTATCTTGTTAAGTATCTATTTTCTTGAAGCTGATAAGATCATTCCACAAAATACGGTTTATATAGCTGTACTTTTCTCGTTGAAATATAATCCTTTCATAACATCCTTGAAAGTGTTCGCAAGACGGGGGCTTGTATTTATATGACGTAAAGAGAAAAAATTTGTTCTCTTTAAATTGTTGTTTGACCTTTGTAGGGAGCAAAAGTTGTTATTTCACGTACTTTTTATAATTGTTTAAAATTATTTTTTAAGAGCGCTATGGTTCAACCATGTTTATTGTTGTTTGTAAGGGCTGACTGTCAATACAGAAATGGTGAAAACGAACAAAAATCTCATAAGTACAGTGCGCAATTTTATTGCTGACGCTGTGATGTCTGGCCAATCATGAAACGACGGGATCAAACAATTTCACTACCCAAAGTGATGTACCAAGGCTTCAGAAGAAACCGAAGAGTTATAGTTTTCTGCTTCTGACAGATTTACCTCGGTGCAACCGACAGCAAATCACTACTTTCACTACTACCGCCAACCACCATTAAGAGGGGCGTTTACCTAGAGCGAATCGGGTCATTTTAAGCACCTACCGTTTTACATTTTACCGAGTTATTCGAAACTTTTTCGAAGTGAAATTTCGACATGGCAATGACAAAAGATGTAGCTACAACGTAGAGTTCGAGTTTTTTCTGAATTTGGTACGGTAATGTAAATATTTGATGTTATGTTTTGCTTAAAAATGCGTATTTTTGGCGAGCTATTTCTCGAAAACTAAGGCACATAAACGAAAAATTGGAACTCCACGTTGCAGCTACATATTTCTTTGTACACTACCAAAAACATGAGCACGATAAATGAGTAAAAGCATTCAAAAAATCTAAAACCGCAAACCCTTTCGCACGAGTCCGTCACGAGAGCGGAATGCTAATGCCCATCCCCACCAGGTCCGTCGCGTGGTATCCAGTGAACAGTGAGGCTAAGATATAATCCTGTCGGGAATGATCGAGCGGTATACGATCTATTCCGATATGACTGGATTTCTAAGATTGTATGTCTAATTACACGTCACAAGTTTAATGTTAAAAGCTCTTTCACATTAATTTACTGTCTGCTGAAGCAATGTGGAGGCGGAAGGAAAATTATTATAAAAGTTCCTCCAGAAATCATAGTCGACATGCAGTTAGAATGAAATGTTATATAGTTCATATTTACAGAAATAAATAGGTTATTCCATATTTAGAATAACCTGGTATAATATCATAGCAAGTTACTAATATCATGCTTACTTTTTTATGCACACGCTACAGTCAGCAGTTTTCCGAATATTAGTTTAGCCCGTCTGTTGCTCATACGATCTTTGCGTGATTTCAACCTATCGGCTACCCTCTTACGTCCCATATCCCGCTAGTAATAAGGGTTGCATAGTTTACATTTCTGCCCGATCGCTCCAAGTAAATGACCCTCTTAATAAAATTATGAGAAAAAATAAAAAGGGATGTGGATACGGATAACTCCACTTAAAAGGATAACGAACTTTGCCATCTGTCACGCTACAAAATGGCCCTCTTTTAGAAAGAGGGCGATAGAGGTTTGAAATGACACCGATAGATGGCAGCAACTTAGAAGTGTAATATTTTTACATTATTTATCGTATATTTTTATCGAAGTGACATAGGAATATGTTATATAAACTTTCAATATGCTCTGAACAATTACAACACGGATAAAGTTAAGCGCTCATTTTTTAAATTAAGTACTGTTTCACAAGTTTCATTTACTTCTTAAGCGTTTTTGAGCTTACCATAGTTTGAGTTTTGCTAAATTCGTTGGTTAACATTCGATTTGGCGAAATTAAAGGTCGCTTAGAGCAGAAAAAGGAATAAATGTGCAGTGGAACATAGCTTCTTAATTGTTAAATTACGATAAGCATTGTTATTATACGGTAATTTTATATTTATATAGCGATAAACTGAATGGTTGATGTTTGTAGTTTTGCAACTTGAAATGAAAATAAAACTTAACGTTTAACCAGTAAAAACGAAATTTTGTCACAATGCGCTTAACTTATTCAAAAATTAAACACTTAACATGGGGCGCCACCTATTGGCAATCCGTAAAAGCTTGATTTCGCCGGCAAAACCAGGGACGCTTTCGAATCGTGAACTATTGTTTACTAGTTTCTATGTTACTACTAACATAATTTGTCAGTCATGTTAAACACACCTACATTTTCTGGGGACAGAAGGCTTCTAAATGACTATTGTCAGCGGCGACGCTAGGCAAGTAAAAAGGCGCAAATAACGCGGCCCTGCGCCCCGGGGCATAATTAGGGGTTTGCCCATGGGCGTACCGAAGGGGGGCAGCTGCACCCCCCCCCCCCTGGACCTGGGTTACCAACTCTGGGCCCTTCGAGTAGCCCATACATTTAGCTGGTTAATTATGTGTGTACACCTAAAAATTGTCTTATTTACAAAATTGTAAATACAGTAAAATTTATAGGCAACTTTTGTACCAAATTTCTAAATTCACATTACATTTTTAACAGTTAATAGAAAGAAAAAACTAACACTCCATTTGAACTCATGTTTATGAAAGTCAGTTTATTTAATAAAAGTTTTAGGAATCCAGTAAAAGCATTATCAGCACGAATTAAAACCCGGTGTGTTGTTAAAATGTAATTAAATATATTTCAGTTTATTTAAATGAAGCTTAATTTGCTTAAAATAATAAGTGGTTGGTTAATTTTTGAGAGCAATGCACTGGCGATCTAAGAAGGTTGGCTTGACGCATAATGCTGAGGCTTTTGTCATTCTGAGTTTTAATATTGTTAGTTATCCATCGAGTCTCTTTCCCGGGGGAGTAAAAAATACTACAATTGTATCTTTTGCACCTATACATATGAACTCCCAGCTTAAATTTCTAAAGCATCTGGTGTGAGAAGTTGAAACTGTACTAAAAGCGCATCGGTTAATGCATTAGTCTTGATATGTGTTAATTCTGAATCAGAAATCATGCTCCTATTAGTAGAACTTGTATGTGAAATTTATGTTCCTATGGTACTTCGTATGATGTCATTATACATTATGTGGAACACGGATTTTTATTCTCCCAAATAAAATGTATCAACTCATCACGCGAGAGCAATGCAACTGAATGCACCTCGCCTAACTGAGTTCATCAATAACGGAATTAGTAATAAAGGAGCTTAGTATGATCAGTGTACATAGAAAACATATAAATAATTTGGGTCTTTATTTCACAGAAGATGTTTTAAGTCGCCTTGCAGAAAATCCGCGAAAATTATTCATGGAATAAATATTTCATTAATTACTTAAGTACCTATGTATATCTTATAAACATTTATTATTTCTATTTATGTTGAATTATTATACTCTACAGGACGCTCCTGTTTTGCCTCCCCCTAGACCAAATGCTGGGTACGCCCATGGGTTTGCCATTTCCAAATATCACCTCCACTATATAACTATACATATATAAATAAGTATAGCACCACCGCCGTGAATTATTATTATATTATATTATATAGTACTTAAGTATCTTTAAATTATACCTATTCATTTAAAAGATGCCTAGAATCTAGCACTTTAAATCAGTATCGAAAACGGATGCGACGTATGGATTTGTGTAACTTCTCATTTATGGCAGGTATCAAACCTTATTTCACATATTTTTTACAATCAGACTGCGTCTTTTGCATTTTTTTCACAATATGTTTGATGTTCATAGCATTTTAAACTGTTAGCGCCGATTGTATAACTCATACTAAATTTGCCCAATAGCAATTGTTATATCACGTGGAGGGAGACGTCTTGTCGAATACAAGGGGAACTCCTGGGGGAAGAAGGAAAATAATGTTCCCGTTTCCCCAAAACTGTTTATTCGTTCAGGAGCCAACAACGAATGAATGCCCTGGCCTATAGATAAAACTACAATTGGCACGGGGTTTTTTTGCTGTTTGATTCTCATTTTCCTGTTAACATTTCCAATAAATATCGTTGAGATTGTTTCACTGTATGAAAACTTATGGTATCACGTTTCAATGTATATCAAAATCTAACCGTGCAAAAAAAAACCGGACACTTCCACAAATTTAGTAAAACACAAAATTTATTTAAAGAACCACAAAATTAACATTTATCTGACAAAACTATGGATCAATATTTAGTCGCATAACCCTTTACAATAATCACAGCAGCACAGCGGAGTCGACTGATAATTTTCTTGAGAGGMCTTTTCTTCTATTCCGCCTCCGGCGCTGCCATCAAGTCGTCCGATTTCTKAAATTTTCGGACGCGGACTCGCCTTCCTTCCCACAAGTGCTCGATCGGATTGAGGTCCGGCGACTATGCTGGGCACTCCACATTTTCTCGGTGGCGTGCGGAAGCATAACCTCTTCCAATATCAAACGATATTGGTTGGCGTTCATCTTGCCGTCCACACATGTCAGCAGACCGACCAAATCACAGCTGAAGCGGCCTGAAAAATACTCTATAGCATAGTTCACATTTTCAGAAATTTCTAGAGCAGATTACCACAAATCGTTACGTTTCTACCACCGTGCTTGATAGTGGGGACTTGATAAGGGTGGTCGCAACATTTTCCGCCCGGCCGGCGCACAAACCGAATGCCGCCCGAAGATACCAAATTAAATTTCCTCTCATGCGACCACAAGAATTCGACCATTCGAACAGGTTAGAAAATCTTGTGGTCGGATGTGAGTAAATTTAATTTGGTATCTTCGGACGGCATTCGGTACGTTCGCCGGCCGGTCGGAAAGCGCTTCGAACACCGTTATAAAGTCTCCACTATCAAGCACGGTGGTGGAAACGTAATGCATTCGATGATAATCTTTCCTAAAAACTTTTGAGAGTGTGAACTATGCTATAGTGTATCTTTCAGGCTGCTTCAACCTTGGTCGGTCCGCTGTGACGTGTGGACATTTATGTTTATGCTTCCGCACGCCACCATAAAAATGTGCAGTGCCCAGCACAGTCGCCGGACCACAATCCGATCGAGCACTTGTGGGAAGAGCTTGAAAAGCGCGTTCGCGTCTGAAAATTTAAGAAAGCGGACGACTTGATGGCAGCGCTGGAGGCGGTATAGAAGAAAATTCTCCTCAAGAAAATCATCAGTTTGGTCGACTCCGTGCCGTCCCGTTGTGCTGCTGTGATTGCCGTAGAGTTTTGCGACTAAATATTAATCCATAGTTGTGTCAGATAAATGTTAATTTTTTGGTTCTTTAAATAAATTTCATGTTTTACTATAAATTTGTGCGTGTCCGGTTATTTTTGCAGGGTTAGATTTTGATATGCATTGAAACGTGATACCATAACTTTTCATATATTGAAACAATCTCAACGATACTTATTGGAAATGTCAACAAGAAAATGAGAATCAAACAGTAAAAAACCCCGTGTCAATTGGTAACTTCATTCACGAGTTATCGACATTAAAAAAAAATCACTCGGTGTCCGGTTTTTTTTGCACGCTACTGTATATCCTTTTTGCTCCTGCACTAACAAAAACTACTCGTACATATAGCATAGCAATCACAAGTTTTACATAGTTACCATGCATTGATAAGCGGATATATAGCCTTAACCCTTCATCACTTCGGTGGGTCCAAAAAAGCAGAAATGGATAATAATTTAAGTCGAGACACATTCATAATAGGTATCTGTGGTAATAACAAAGTTTTTGCATTTATCGATCAACGTCAATTAAAATCGCAATAAATAAAAAGTATAATTTTTTATTATAGGTTTATTCATTATATGTATATTCTACCTATATACAAATCCAGGATCTGAAATACTCGAAGCTCGACATATTGCCTAGGGAAACCTCACTCGACCTTCAGTGTCGTGATGTTCCAAGAAATGTATCCCGTATAATAGAGTATTTTCGATTAAATCAAAATATTTCTGTGGTTAATTGGCTTCTGCTCTTTAAAATTTTCGAACAAACTGAAATGACTCATCGACCTTGTAGAAGTTACAATATATTTTGCTTATCTTTTATCATTATAATTTTCAGTCTGGTGGAATGTAACTTCTGGAAGGCTTTGTGAGTCTTCCTTTATATTTTGCTATTGATAGGGCTGAATTAGAGGATGGGACATAAGAGATTACAGCTGAAATGAGAGAAATACCAAAGATCAAAAAACACATATTTAAAAAAAAACTTAACCGTTTTAAAGTTAAGGCTTAAAATGTGGGGGATGGCACCCTCCCTCCCCAAAAACATTTATTAAAGAAATGTGCACATCATTTTAACGAGTCCCACTTCAAATAATAATAGCCAAAATTTGATGAAATTGTATCAACCGGTATCCCCCATGTTTAAGTCATTATCTCAGAGGGAGTGTGTTATTTCAAAAAAAGTTATTCTGTAAAATAGTGTTATTTTTGCACCAGTTTTTCAGATTTTGACAGGTTGCCCCCATAACGCGGGACACCCTATATTATATAAAATACAAAAAGTGAACTTTTTTTTGTTCAGTTGCATTAGTTTCAGCCAAAAATGCACCCGTAAGTAAAAACTTGTTGCCTACTTATTTTCTTTTGCTTTCATTGTTGCTTTGTCGCTAAGCTTTGTGAACTACCTACTTAAACTGATTTTTCTAACAACACTGAGTTTATAATAATGTAATATTGAAGAACCGATAATATAGAATGTTAATATATAATCAAAGGTACCATAATATACTGTAACAGACTTTACATTTCAAACCTATTTCTACTATATGTAATCTTTGAATATAGAATGTTCTATATTTAAAGATGTAATAAAAGCAGATATAAAGCATGGGCCATAACAAATTATAAATTTACATAAGTTATAATTATAATAAAATACATTCAGGCGATACAATCTTTGATCTTATATGATAAATTATAGTAGGTATCCAACTTTTATTTAACTTTTAGCTGATTATTAATAATTATTATTGAGAATCACACATGTAGTGCGTATAGTACGAAAATAAAAAATATTCTAAATAAACAACGAACTGGTTATAATATTATGGAATAAAATAAGAAAATAAATTACAAAGATGTAGTAGGACTGTGAAAAGTGCTATAGCATACAAGATGAATTTGAAACGTAAAATACATCTACTATAATTGTAATAAGTAGCACTGGCAATTCTGGTTTATATTATATGAATATACGACCTTATCTGACGTTTATACCTTCTGTTTGGTATTATTATATAATTATCACGCATTCTGCTCCCAAAGAAACTTAAAAATCGAATCCACAAAAAATATAATTATTTAAAATATTGGGAATTATGTTTCGTAGATACTTCTGCATGCCATGTATTGCGTTAGTGTGTGATACATGCACAACAACCTGTAGTAGTTAAATAGACCTTGCGCCCTGCCTACAATCACATGAGACTATATAGCCATCCTTTTCTTATATTGGAGTCAATGGCAGAAACGTACACATCATCCATATTAAGTCTTTGCACACACAATAAATGACGTCACACGACTACGCAACCCCAAGATTAAACGTGGTGACCCAGACATAGTTCTGTTATTCAAAGTACTACCTTCTCCCATTGCTCTTACGTTAGGTGTACATATAAACTTGTGACATTCTTAAATATAGTTTACTGTAATGTTGTTGGCATATAAATCTTTTATTTATTATGAATTCATATGTATAATAAATTATATAAATTAAAAAAGAGTTCCTTAATTAGTCCATGAGCCTACATCACAACTGATTTACCATACCAATACCGTCACACTGCAGTATTGATGTAGTTCCTTGAGGTTCATCAGGGATGATCTCAAATTTTACCTGTAAGAAAGTATTTAAATGGTCTAACTTTGGATGTGTGCTTTAACATTTAAATCATAATAAAAAACTGTGCAATGGAACATTTTAAACAGTCTAATGTTTGGAAATTGCTGCTACCTGTATTAATAAATACCTAACATGTATTCCGCAATAATTACTGTTTATTACTGGTATTAATTGCAAAGCCATCCCTTCATATCTTACAAAGAGCATGAATGAACTTACCCTGGTTAGTTTTTCCACAATGGCTATTGCAGTTTTAGTGTGCAGAGTTATTTCACCAACTCTTATTCTTGATTTTCCATTGGCTAAAGCCATAAAGATTATAATTTGGTCTTGGCTATACCTGTCGACACAGCAACCTTCCTGTATTGTTTTTAAAAGATCTGCTGCTGCATTTTGTCCTGTCTTTTCAGGAGACTCTTGTCTTTTACCTAAAGCAGATGCCCCTAGTATACATCCCGTATTGCTTTCTGCAATCAAGCTGAAATTAATGGTCAGTTTAGTGAAGCAGAAACAATACACAAACTGTATAAACATCATTGAAAATACAACATAAGAACTAGGTGAATAAAGAAATTCTATAATTCTGACTATTTATTCACAATTCAAATTCTTTAATAACTATGTAATTCTATGTAGTCTCTTAAACGCTGGCTTCTTACTTAAATGTTTTCAAAACAACATCCTTACTTAAGTACGGAGTTTTACCAGATTACTGTCACTATGAATTATACAAGGTGTTTCACAAACTATCTGAGACTTAATAACCACATTCAAAAGTGATAATTAACCCCCTCCTTCAATTTCAGAGTGAATGAGTGATGCTCTGGCTATAGCCCACTGTGCTGGATCAGTCAAGTTTCAACCAAGGTTCTAATCAGATATAAAGGGCCAGTTTCTCTTCTCTTTGTTAGCTAAAATCAACCCAGTAACCATGACAACACCTTAAATTGAGGCATGTGATTGGTTTAGATTTTAATTACCTAATTGATTTTAACATAAAATAGAGAAGAAAAACTGATCTTTAAATCAGGAGACAGGTTGTCTGTAATACCTAAAATTTTTTATACAATTCTATCGGACAATATATTCTCAACATAAACATTGAAAAACAGCAAGGCTTTTTAAATCACACTCTAGAGTTATTCATTTAACCCTATCTCAAGAATAATTATTCATAATCAATATGAAAAGGAGTAATAAAGTAAGGGCTGTCATTTATACTGCACTGTCAAGGGCTTTAGCCAAGAACTACTTATTGCCGAACTTCAAATGATGAGAACTGCCTCTGTCTGAAATGATCAGTGTTATTTAAATGGTAATAAAAAGGTAATTAGAGTTAAAGATGTTTTCTCTGTCATTAGGTATAGGCGATGAGCGAATGACGCCACCATCGGTGAAACGGCATTTTTGGTGGGTAAACTACAGTTTACTGTAGAGTAAACACATTTGCTGTCAATTGCTGTATGGTGTATGCTGCAACTACGGTAGCCTAACTTAACTAATTCTCTTATTTATGTCTGTCTAGTGATCAAACAATTACACCAGTAGATATATTCTTTGACAGTAATCAACAAGAGAGCTGAAAAATATGTATGCTCTTTGCGTGCAAGTAAACAAAATTGCTGTGTTGTGGACTGCAACAGTTGTGCAAACACAGACAAATCGGTTAAATTTTACTGCTTTCCATCCAAACCTCATGAAGAAGAACGTCGCAAATTGTGGATTAGTAGCATCCGCGGAGAAAATTAGTAGGTATGGCATTCTACTTAATATTGCGCTAATTGTGCAGAATACCGGACAATCGCCGAGTTTTGCACACAATTAAAACATTGCCCTCTGAAGATGAATTTGAAATGAATTTCCTGCGGTTGCGTCTGGTTTTTTAAAAATGAGTTTTTATCGTGGACCTGCGCTACAACGCGCAATGTTGTTCCTATGCGGTGTGGTTTCATGACTCGAGAGTGTGGTTTCATTTTGGTGCTTAAGCCGTGTTTTTTTGAGTAGTATGAAAACACTCGCGTGGCACGACCGAACATAAAGGAACCATTAAAGAAGCATGTGACACTATGCAGTACCTACAGGGAGAAACACACTTTGAAAATAAGATATGACCCCAAGAAACGGATATTCATGTTACGAAAGACTGTATTCTAGGAGTGTGCAAGATTTCACTTTATTTGGCGAAAGTACGGTATTCTGTATATTTACCAATATTGCCGGTTACTATTTTTATACGTCCCGTCAGTACAATGATCAAATTCTATGCTTTGTAACGCAAAATATATCACTGTATCTATTTTCCGTGATTAAACCGCTTTTTGACAGAAGGCTGTAGGTTAGGATTACCCACCAAAAATGTTTGAGTTACCCGCTGCAAGGCGCTGCAAAGCGGCATTCGCTCACCGCCTATAGCCCAAGCATTCCACATATGTCCAGCTCTCCTTACGATGCAGTGAAGTTTTTAGTGTCTAGTAAAGTTCCGCTATTAACTTAGGTTCCCAGGATTTGTCTCTATTTCTAACATGGTAATGATTGCATTAATAATTATGAGATTTTCTAAATGTTTCATTCTCGTATAGACAGTACCTACATATTTCAAGTTTGTACAGCACGTTTATGATTTGGTAATAACTTTAAATATCACTCGCAAGTTTTAATCTCCAAGACATTTAAAATATTAGATTTTGTAAGGTTTCAAAACCTTGCGTGATACTTCACTTGGAAAGGTGTTGGAATACAATGGCATAATATGGTTTTCACCATAACCATATGGGACATTTGCAGAATTCAGTCCAGTCCAGATTTGTCAAGTATTGTCAATATTGTTATAGAAGTTCCTTGTAACAATCTATTATATTGGTCAAAGTTTTTTTCTCACTAAAATGTAGAAAAAATGCCAAATCTTCTAGAGGTCAGCAATTATTTCTTGAAAGATCACTTCATGAGGATTTTTATAGCCTCCAATTCTATTGTAACATTTTTGTATCTACTAGTGCTATCTATTAGTATTGAATATATTCGTCATTCGCATATACAGTAAAGCAAATATTCTTTCAAAGTTGTCCCGAATAATATTTAATACAAATAAACAAATATTCGTACTCCTTTTATTCGGTAATGAATAAACGAATAATCGTAATGCTTTTACTCGGAAATGAATAAACGAATATCTGTATTTGTTTTATTCGGAAACGAATATTAGTCTTCATTTTATTCAGAAACAAATAAACGAATATTCTTGTTTTATTCGGTAACAAAAAAGTGAATTTTGGTATTGGTTTTATTCGGAACTGAATAAACTAATATTAGTAATTGTTTAATTCCGAAATCAAGTAGCGAGCGAAAACGAAATATTTGTATTCGTTTTAATCATATATTCAGAAATAAATAAACAAGCAATCATATTTGTCTTATTTAGAAACGGTTAGTAAGGCATTGAATAAATTTATTCGGTTTTAAAAGTTATTTGTTTTACAATTTTATTAATTTTCGAATCCAAATACATATGTGTTTCTGCATAATAGTTTTCAAACAATTTTGATAGCGAAAAGGAAATTTGGACTTTGAAGTTTGGAAAGGTATTATGCAGAATAGCTGGTTTCGTCCAAACATTCGTTTATTTGTTTTCAAACAAACGAATAGTAATATTCGTTTATACGCTTTTGAATAAAACTAATACAAATAATCACTTATTCGTTTTCAAATAAAACGCAAACCACTATTTATTTATTCGAACTGAATAAACGAAAATATTCGGTTTGCTCCATATTCGAATATAGAATACAAGGATTCCAAATTCGGACAGCATTAGTTAGTATCTACAATATAAAGTTTAGAACACTACTACATAATACATAATTTTGTCACTAAATGTTTGTAATTATTTGCAGGTACCATTTGAAAGATTCTGTGGTTTATCAAATTCTTCTAAATAAATAAATAAATCTTCAAAATGACAGTTGCCCAATTCTCATTAAACACTCCTTTAAAAATGTTTTACAGTTCTATACCATGTGTACAAATAAAGCTTCAGCTTGCTACTCACATAATACCCGAACAGTTTCCAGTTGCCATTTCAGGAGTTTCTTTGTATCTCTCAATATTAACATTAACTCCAATACTTGCAAGCGTTTTTGAAGCACTATTGGCCATTGTGTGTGCTAGATGCAAAGGTAAACTACCAGCTACAAAACTCCATCCATGTATAGAAGTTATATCACCTTGCTTAGTTAATTCTGTGGCAAATAACTGTCTTATAGGTTTTACATTCACAAGGACTTCACCTCCACCTGCAAAACAGTGGCTAGATATACAGGGTGTCTCTAAAGGGTCTGTACAATATGCTAGGATAAATTCTTGATAGTATAATATCAGAATTTAGCCCTATTTATTTTAGTCCAAAAGTTGGTGGTTTCTGAAATACAGGTTGTCAAACTTATTATTTTGTTAAACTCTCAAATATGTATCTTAATAACAAGATTTACATAAAATTTGGTATGTAGATTTTTTTAAGATGAGAAGTCCAGATTTATTCACAGTTTCGGTGTATTTTGCAGAGGGCGCCAGCAGCAACCCTTTGTCTACATTTAAACTTCCATAACTGTTTTGTGCTTCGGTATATCAAAACTAGAATTCTTATTCCATAATAAGTTTTCTTCAAAAAAGGTATAAGTTGTAGGTGTCACTTCAAACAACCATTTCTAAGATAATCGAATGTAAATATTTTACTGCAGGCAAAGATTTACCCCAGCAACAACTAAATATATGTTAAATACTCTCATTAGTTACAAAAGAGTATTGTCAAACAATTCAGTCTAACAAATTTTTCTTGTAATTTTGAATGTTACCATTTCTTCTCTTTTTTCGCTATGGATGTACCCTACACTAATGTTAAAATGGCCAATATGATATTAATTTATGGTTATTACCAAGGAAATTGTGATAATCCATTGTGTAACTCAATGATGTATACTAATGTACATATAAAATAGTTGGGAATCAGTAAGAGTATACCAAGAAAGATTTATATAATCAAATATTTGCTGCTGTTTAAAAGCATCTTCAAACAACCAGTAGTTTTGCTCCTGCAACAGTTAATTATGGACGAAATCATACTATTAGAACAACAGACTTTGAGGAAGAAATGTTCAAAACGAGTCACAGAAGATCCGAGTCTGACCACTACACACTTAGGTTTGGAACATGGAGTGTCCAAGGATATGGTTAACAAGATTTTAATAAAACTGTTACATCCTTTTCACCTCCAAGAAATCAATGAGATTATACCTATCGAAAAATCATAATTTCTCATTAATAAGGTGATTATATTGATTGAAAACTGTTAGTAATTCTTCATGTTTGTCTGCAGGTATTGCCAAAACCAGGTCATCTATATACTTCACTAACTAACGTTTTTATAACGGATTGGTACTTTAAACCAACATCTTCAGGCAGATATTGTTCCGTTAGGATTCGAATAACGATTGCACCTTGGATACTAGTAATAAGTTTATTCTGATAGCTAGTTTATTTAGACTCACATAACATCGACAGTAACTAACTACTGCGCTATGCACATCGTGTAATAATAATAATGGCGGGATCGTGAGAGGACAGGCCCTCATCCCCTAGTCTCCCCAGGTTACCAAACTTGGCAACAAACTAATCCTAACACAACAGATATCTAAATTTTCATTCATATAACTTGAAAACAAAATTTAATTTAATTATGGTTTACAAGTTACAAAAATTTCACCTACCTAGCTATTAAATGAAAACCTGCAAAAATTAAAATCAATTTTAATAAATAATTCATACCCACTGGTTTAGTTCAGACTCATATAAAACATGTAATGCCAATAACTTCCTTGGGTTCATCAATGACTGACGAAGTGGTTTCTCACTCTAAATTTTCCAAATTTTGTAATAAATTAAATAAATTGCTAGTAAAATATTTCAATATTCGAGAAAGTTATTACCTTATTAATTAGAGTTGGAGATTTATTTTCAAAACTAAAATCAAAAACTAATATTATGGATGTTACAAACATTGTATATATGGTTCAATGTAATGACTGTCAATTTGTTCATGTTGGACAGACTTGTAGATTTCTGAACAATAGATTGAAAGAGGGCAAATGATGTTATAAGTGGAAAAACAACCGGTAATTTTTAATCMTTGTTTCGATTTTGACCACAAATTCAATTTTGAAGATCCTACAATGTTGGATAAAAAATAAATTTAAAAAAAAAACTTTTTCTAGAAATGGTACACCTTAATAAACAGGCAAGTAGTATAAATGAAGGAAGTGATATATATAACTTATCAAAAAATTACACCTATTTACTGCGTTTTAAATTAAAAAAAAGTTTCATAATTAATAACCACCATGGTTGAACTTCCTTGCATGCTTCACGTTATCGAAATTGATCAAGCTATGTCAGCTGTACGTTTTATCAAATTGGCATATAATTGTCTCTTCATTATTAGATAATTAAATAATATGTAATGACATAAATATTAGTTTCATTTATGATTGTTACATAAACTTCTTAAGTTATGGTACATGTTCTTACTATACAATAAATGTTTATACTTATACTTATGAAAATAAACTGATTTGTTGTTATTTATAGTTTTATTACTTGAAATGAAAATAAAACCTAACGTTTACCTAGTAAACAAGAAATAACTGTATCACATTGTGCTTAGCTTGTTCGAAAAATCATACACCTAACATGGGGTGCCATCTATCAGCAATCTGTAAAAGTGCTTGAACGTTGGCAAAAATAGTGACACTACCGAATCATTTGTTTAGTATCCTTAAGTGGCATTATCCGTAATTATACGATTAGCCATTATGAATTGATGAAAATTATGTACTACATGCATGAACCTTTAAATTGGAAAAATTCATATATAGCTCAAAGTTTTCAAAAGCACGAAATATATTCAAAGTCACAGGCTTGTTTATAGTATGACTAACTAATAATTGATGTGAATAAATTCAAACAGTCCAGTCCCTTCAGCAACTATTCTACAGCGAAACTTTTCTAAATAAATATGCAATGAAAGCTTGCTTGCATGGCAAATTGTCTATTAATTACCTTTTGGAAAATAACCTCTTTTAATCAAGTCAAAATCAAAGGTTGCTCCAAATTTCTCCATCACAGGTTTGAACACTTCTGTTGTATAATCTATTTGTGGTGCCATTTCAGCATTTGTTCCCCCTTGAAGGGTCAAAGTCGTATCAGAATCAGCAAAGAATGTCAATGGCAATGCCACTTGTAACAAAAGACTAATGCTGCCTGCAGTTTTTATCAATGAACGGTATGATCCTCCTTTTATTCGTCCCGGGATAAATTTTACTTCTCCAGAACCAATATAATCACCGGTTACCTTAGCTCTTGTAATGTGACATACGAGTTCAAGTCCTGTAAGAAAAATATAAAGTGGAAATTAGTACTGCTGCCAATACAATGCTTTTTTGCTACACTTAGCTTTCTTATAATAGAAATAAGTTTTAATTTTCTAACATTCCACATCAAATTGTAGTTGGATCAGAAAACATTACCCCTAACCTTAGTATGAATGAGAATATTATATTTAAGCTATGATAAAAAATATATTTTCATTGTTAGAAAACTAGATGTTTAATTAATATATATTGTTATCAATTTTTAAGTACCGATTCTTTAACAACAACTGGGTACTTGATACTAATTATGCTGTGAGCATCTTTTATTTGCTCAGCATGAACAAATGGGATTAATTTTTTTTTAATATACTGACAGAGAACAACAAAAACTGCAAAACAATTAGAGATGACAATTTATATGACATTTATCCATTTGAAAATTGTTAGACCTTATTGTAAGATTCTTTGATTAGAATAGAATATAATGCATAAGTGTTTCAGAAAACAACCCTTCAACATTTACTTTGATTCATTTACATATTTACAAGCAGAATTAATAAACTTATGCATTTTAAATTGAGAATTTTTTACTAGAAAAAAAGGAACGTGGTATAATACTTAGTCCGATTAATTCTGTACAGGTAATTTTAAATATGAAAGTTTTAGATTGATTTAACTTCAGGACACCTTATCCAAATGCTTCTCAAAATATGCGAGTTTATCTTGGTAAAATTATGTGTCAGCTTAAAATACATTTTAGCTACTTAATGGAGGTATCAGGCAGGTACCTATAAAATTAACCTTTAAAAAATCACTGATGACAGCCTGATTTTCCACAAACTGCCACATCCCAGTTTTTCGAAATTACTTACAAACCTTTTAAATGCTGTTCCATCAAACCAGTTTTAGAACGACCAGCACGAATATTTTTAATCCACACAGGAATTCCAGTTAGAGCACTAAGGGTGAGTGCCATTCTTAATATTTGTCCTCCCTGTATTAAAAAAGGGATGAAATCAGGGTGGTATCCCCACGAATCCCGGAATGTCGAACCACGGAATTACGAACTAGCGAAACCAGTACCGACGAAGACAGGAAACGTCGAATCATGGAAAGAAGTGAAATTAGTTACATACCAGCGGTACCTCAAATTTTGTACGAATGTATGTGTAGCTTATGCAACCGTACATATAAATGTGTCTGTAGCCATCCTCATCAGTACCACATATTATTGTATTTGTATTATTTCGTATTGTACATAAATAAAAGATGTTATAAATTACTGCTCTAGATCTAAAATTATTATAACATGTGAGATCGTTACGTGGTGCTCGCAAGAATGTCGTGACAAACTTCAATGAAAACCTTTATTTTCATTGCATTGCATTTTAAAAGCTTGCCATATTACACTCAATGCATCTATTTTTTGTAAATACGTGGAAGTTGCCTCATAGAATCAAATAGTTGACGGTATCTCCACCACCTTTAAGTTGGCCTTAAAAGTTCAAGCATAATCATACCTATTTTCAGTTTCAGATTTTTGTTATAATTCGAAGTTTTAACAAAACATATGACGTCTTATTTAGAATAAAATAAGTTAATGTCACTACCTTATAAGCAAATATATTTCCGTGGTAGATTAAATAAGAGGTAAGTATTAGTCTTTTCTATTACTATGCTCAATAAAGTTTTAGAAAGCATTTTAAAATATTGACAGATTTCAGAAGGCAAACCTATTATCATTTTTAAAAAAATCTGCATTTTTTAGGGTAATAGTTACGGTCGGCTGGAAGAATAATTACCTAGTAACCTGATAACTACTAAAAATTGACAGGAAGGAAATAATCTAAATTATACGAGGTACCTCTATTAAATTGAACGTTCTGATTGGTTGAAAATAACACGAAAAAAGTAATTCGTATTAAAAGTATTAAAACGCATCCTTTTTAGATTAAAAATGCCTAATAAAGATTTATAGTTCATATAGGTACTCCTGATAATACTGATGCACTTCCTAGACTTCCTACCTACGTATATTACACAGTATATCCGGACGCGCGCTCAGGTACGAGCGACACGCAAGCATTATTGCTAACCCTATTATCGTTGTCGCTGTCAGTTTTTTTATATGTGAATAATATTCAGACAACGCTATTATTATGCATCCATGGTTACAGGAATCTGTAATCCGGACTATTCGATTTTAACTTAGACATTTTACTACTGGCATGTGGGTTGCATTTCAGTTTGTAGTCAAGTTTGCTTGTTTCTGATTTTTGACTTTGTCAAACTGTTAGTTTCCTTTTAACTTTTGTACTGACGATGGCTAACATGTAGCCGAAAGCACTTTACAATTGAAAAATAAAGTGGAAGTTCACTTTAAGAATATTTTCTTTTGAAGAATTAGTGAAATAACTCCACTTAGAGAAGATGGATATGCATCTATAATCCGCTAGGTACCGCCATCGTACAGCTCGCATGAGTGAAATGGGAGATGTCGTGAAACTTCTTTCTCTAGGATCCCAGCCTTAAATATACAATACAACTAAAATATGTTTTAAGTACCACTGGTTTAATTTTTCCCCCGTTCGACTTTCTTGTGTTCGTTAGTCGCGTACAAACAGAATGTTCGGTAGTTCGACGATTTCCTTGGTTCGACATTCCGGGATTCGTTATGGACTCATCAGGGTTATTGCATCTGAGTTAACTTACCCCTTCTAATAGAGAACCATCTATTTCTACAATATCTGGAGACATCATAATTCTTAATTTACTTATACAAGAAAACTATAAACCACTCTTGTCATAGAAAATCCTTACCGGTTTCCTACAGGACTTTTTCGTGTTTAAACAATTCGTTCGGTATTCGCTCCGCATCTCTAATGACAAGTTGTCAATTCTCAGTCATCTGCCAATGTCAGTTGCCAATCACGGCTGTGTTGCCAACCCAAACGCCCTAAAATTATATATTATAGGGAGCGTGCAGGTTGACTAGCAGCGCCACCGGTGGTGAAATAACGCAAGATTGAGGTATACACTACTGATCTCTAAATAACTGGATGTCGCATAAGTCATTCAAAACTATGATAAGTAGCCACCATGCCGCTGGTACTCGTACTATCAATTTAACGGCGTGTTCAAATTCTAGGTTAGATCCTTAACTATAACTATATAATATGGTTATGAGTAAACGTAACATCCAGTTTACGGTACATGTTTCTTACTCAAACACTACAACGATCATCTTTTGGAAATCTGCAGACAGATGATGAGGTCACTTTTTTAACCGTCAATCACATAGATAAAGACAAGGCAAATTTATGCCCTTGTCTATGGTCAATCATTAACGTTATAATATGTATTTACCGCAGAAGCGAACCTTTGTCAAAATTTTAGTACAAGGACCAGCGGCTAGGCGCTAAAGTGRCGTAAATCTATCACAAATAATTTACATGTATTTTGGTATGTAAGCGACATCCAGTTATTTAGAGATCAGTGGTTTACACACACTGACATCCAGTTATTTAGAGATCAGTGGTTTACACACACTGATCTCTAAATAACTGGATGTCGCATAAGTCATTCAAATCTGTGATACGTAGAAACTCGTGCGCCACCAAGCCGGTGGTACTCGTACTATCAATTTAACGGCGCGTCCAAATTTTAGGTTAGATCCTTAACTATATAATATGGTTGTGAGTAAACGTAATATCCAGTTTGTACGGCACATGTTTCTCGCTCAAACACTACAACGATCATCTTTTGGAAATCTGCAGACAGGTGATTCGTGTGGCAGCAAAAACATAGGCTTTTATCGATTTCCTGGACAGGTTTGGGAAGCTGAACTAAGACAACGTTGGATTAATGTCATCAACAGAAAAAAGTAAATAGATACTGTATTAKGCGTGATGTAGTATGTATATAGGTATACCTATCACAAAACGACTTGACCCACGAAAAATGGTTGCGCAGAAGAACAAAATGTAGGGTAGGGCGTTCGTCTGTCGGCTACGGCTTAAATGAAAAGCAATATCGTCACTTTCGCTTGAAATTTTTTAACAGATTCTAACCCTGCATCTAGTAGTTGACAATGTTCGAAACAAGGTCCGCCTTCGCGTATCTCGCGTGTTTTGTCGTTTTGTACCAGCTTATAGATACCCATTCATATTTGCACTAACAATGAATGTCATAAAATGAAAATGGAAGACTAAATTTGTAATAATTGTTATTGTTCATTATATTAAATAGCTTGTAAACAAGCTGGTTTTTGTTTATACTTTGTTTCACACTATTTATTGAATAATTCTACGATTAAGAAAGGTTTCTTGAAAATGACTCTCTGGTCGAAACCATTGGCAAATTATTCGATAAGTAGTGCTGTACAAACAAAAACCAGCTTGTTTGCAAGCTATTCAATCTAATGATTTCGACATATTTAACAAACAGTGCCCCTTGAAACTATTATTATTAGTAGTTACTTTAGTACCTCTTATAGTCTGGCGTTGTTATACAAAATACGCCCAAAACCACATTTGATTATTATTTCGTTCATTTCGCATCAACACTCGTTTTTGCCGTGTCACTTTACATAAGATTTAATTTGTATTTATACACCACATTTATCTGTTCAATCCACCAGAGGGCTCTCAACGCAGGCGTGTGACGTTCCCTATGGTCACAGATTAATCCGCGCTACGGTATACCGCAAGTCAAATCTTTGTCAACCCACCAATCCACCTTCCACCATTCAAACCAGTAACCATAACCATGGTGACTCCTTAAAATCCACTTCTGCGTTTTGCTAAGATTTTAGCCAAGGGCGGATCCAGCTTTCAAATCAGGGGGGGTCACCTAGTCAGGACAGGCTACAATTTTGTAAAATGATCTAATTGAAAATGAAATAGTATTTTACTGTTATAAGTCGAAATAATTTTAATCAATAGCAAAATTAATTTTTCGTTTTTTGTCTTCTCGCGAAACGAATTTTGATTTCTTCAATCCACTGCTTCAATCAGTATGTTTCTGTAAACGCGAAATGCAGTTCAAAAACTCAAATTCATTGAGTACACAAATGAAACTAGCAATCACGTGCTGTTTTTGTCTCATCAAAGACATTAATTCGGATTTGAGCAAGGCGTTGCAACGGTGAAAACAATCAATAAACAAATCACCAAGGAAGCGAGACGTCATAGAAACAACGTGCCAACCTGATAAAACATAAACCTGGTGACGAAAAAGGAACTACCTACCTACTAGATATACACGAACTACTTGATAAAAGATTACTACAAAATAGCTTTCCAAATGTCACCTAATTCATAATTTCCACAATCCCTTTTAAAATTATTAGTATTCCTACAAATTTCTATAGTTTTCTTTTATTAGACGTTTTTGATAATATTTTTCTCTATGTAAAATTTTTGTTTTATCAAAGTCAATCTTATGTTTAGTCAAATATGAGTGTTCAGCTACGGAAGATTTATCTATCTGTTGCAGCCTAGTAGCACGTATGTACTTTACTTTTAGTTTGACCTACGTAACACTTGCCGCAAGAACAAGTAATTTTGTATACACCTTCACTCTCTAAATGTACTTTATCTTTAGTAGAACTTAAAATTTTATCTAAATTATTATACGTACTATCAACAACTAAAATATCATGTTTTCTTTGAACATAAGGTAAACTCAATTTCAATTTACTTTGTCCTGGCTGAGAATTTACTTGATTTGGACAATCACTTTTATTAAATACGTACCAAATATTCTTATTGCTATAACCATTTCTCACTAGCGCTGATTTAAGATGATATATTTCTGTTTGTAAAAAACTTTCGTCTGAAATCCTTTGTGCTCTAACAAATAACGTCCTTATCAGACTATTCTTTTGAAAAGGAGGGTGGTGAGATGTGGCATGTAAACCCTGTGTCCTAACTGTCCAGTGTTTATTATGTAAATTTGGACATTCAAACTACCATTGATTTCTAATTCCATGGTAAATTTTGTCTGTTCTGTTCTGTTCGAATGAGTGAGAAACCTACCTAAGTCTTCTATACCGTGAGGTCAAATAACAAAAGTGTCAGCTACATACTTATACCATCATTTTGACTTAAACTGAAAACTGTTGATAGCTGCCTCTTCAAAATTTTCCATAAAAAAAATTGGCCACTACAGGACGTAGAAGTGAGCCCATTAGGCAGTTGCTTAAAATATTGCTTTGAGATCATTTCTTTTAATTCTGTTGCAGGTATATAATGTTAAGCAACTTAACCCTATTTCTGTGAACTAATTAAAATGAAACTGAGTTCTACTTGCATTTAATTTTAATGTTTTTAAAAGAAAATATAGCTCTTTCATGGCTATTAACTAATTAACTAACACGATATGTTCGAGTTTTTGATTGATTGATTGAACCAGCGCGTACCGTAGTATACTTTTTTAATTAGCCTCCGTGTTGGATGGTAGCTTACTTCGGCTGCATTGTTCTTGTTCTTTCCCGCACGAGCTGCTGTCAGATTGTATACAKCTTTAAGACTTCCTTATTTATTGTTTTCTTGTCTTTTGCGATTTCCGACCACTGTTCTTCAGTTACGTTTTATTTTGCTACCGTTGTTCTCCACGTGTGCACGGTCGTCCTACTTTGAGCTTGTTGCTGTTCATTTTCCACGCTTTTTATAGTATATGGGAAGGTTTGCAGGGTGCATTCAGCCAGTGAATGCTTTCTTTAGATGTTTCCGTGTTTGATGTTGGCTTAGCGCGGCTTCATTGATCTCCTCATGTGGAATGATGTCTAAAGTTGTGTAGAGATTTAAGACTTTTTCAGTTATCATTTTCTTGTCTTTTTTAAGCGGCATTTATGATTTTTTTGATTGATGACTATGTGTTCGAGTTATTTAAAATTATAATAGATTAGCACAGGAGAAAGTTAGACCAAATAGACTTATTTTATTGGACGTTTATTGTGAATTCTTGGTGAATTCGAGGGTGTATTAGGTATTACAGATTAGGGTAGTAATTATTTTCACGTAATTAACAGTAGGTAGTTTTTACCATGGGATATATAATTTTAATTCTTATCTACGGTTTTCATACTTCATCGCTGGCAAACGACGCCTCATGTTCAGAATGTACTTCAGGTTGCTCGTTATAACTAGCCACTTCTGAATCAGTATGGATAGATTTGTTAATAGCAGCCGTGTTATTCACACTAACTAAATCTGTACTAGGATATTGCGTCTCGTAAGAAATCACCTCTGAGAGTCTTCTGTCGAGGAGTACGAGCTGAAAAAGACATAAAAATTAGTAACAGTTTTATAATTTTCACATCCCAGCATATCTGTCGTTGGTCTGTAGAACAACACGTTCCGAACGATTATGAGACCCTACACCCTCACCACCGTACAGAAAGCTAAAATTCATAATTTGAGCTATGTACATTGTTATTCGTAAACAGCACAGAATTCTAAATAATAATCCGCAAACAAACCCTATATTCTGTCTTTCGATCCCTCTGTATAGTTCAAAACAAATTCATGAACTTCGGCGTTGACCCAATACAAACCTCGTCATCGTAAGTGACGTCCCTACGCATTTCCCTGTATTTGTGAAATAGCTCCAAAGCTCTGTCTTTCTGACCGCAGTTTAGCAGACACACTGAGCCATTTAGTAAAAGTAGGAGATCATCGGGTGTCTGCTGCAGACCCTGCTCGAGAGCTCTTCTGGCATTATCGGGATCTTTCAGCTCCAAAAGTGCATCTGCAAAGACCATGAACAGAACCTAGTTACCTAGCTGGAAGAAACCGTGTCCTAATACGCTATAGACTAAATTACTAGAAGAAAGCATCTTTTAAATTAATATATACTCTTCAGGCGCAGAAAATCTGTCCACCTATTAGTTTTTTATAAGTCGGCCATATTTTTTATTATTTTAGATTTAACTTTACAATTTTGATTTTTTGTTGACAAAGGATTCGCTCCTGGACTGCGCAAAAAATATGCTATTTATTCTTGCTCTGCATGTACAATAACGCAAGCAGGTGTAAACTTCTAACAATTTTTGTTACAACAATAAACTTTGAAGGCAGAGAAAACGAAATTCATCACTTGGAATAAACTTCTGTATTTCGTATTACCTCTTCTAGACTTAATAATTGCTTGCATGCGGCCTGACATACCACTGATGAGCTCGCGAATTGCAGTATGTAGAATATTCCATTTTTCTTGAAATGCTACACAAAGAATAGTTTATTGTGGTTGATGTGCGATTACACGAGTTCTAACGTCTATCTAACATATCGCATACATACTGTAAGTACAGGTTTCCGTCTGGAGAACACACGGGGCAGTTTTCAGAATCCACTGATATATGTATCTCGCAGAATATGATCTGGCCATTATCCTATTTCAGGACAAAATCGGCACCAATAAATAGAGCGAACGAAACCACGTGATATGTCAAAACTTCTTTAATATATCGCTGTACAGTCAGTGGGCCACCATCAATAGTGATGGGCAGAATCGAATACTTTGTGGAATCGAGTACTCGGTTCTCGAATACTTTTTAGAATCGATAACTTACGCGAGAACTTACATTCGAGAACCGGTGGAAGGAGAGAAGAGAACACAATATTTTGTATACCTCATTTATTTTTATTGTATTTGTATATATTCTGTATTGTTAATAAGTTGTGTGTAATTAATAATAACATTAGCAAATTGTTTTTGTGCTAACAAATTTAAAGACAAATTAATTTAATTACTCAGATTATCCAGGTTTCGGTTCTGTCAGGAACGAGTACGAAAACAAGAACCAACAAGGCACCCATCATCGCGCGTCGCATATATATTTGTGTACCCCACGCACCTTGGCAATGGCAGTTCTGGTTCTAGAGAATCGCAAAAAGATAGACGAGACGGTGTAAAACAAAGCAACGCTGCGCGCGAGACCTAAACTCTATACAACTACTCGAGTACTAGACAATTTTGTTCTCGAGAAACGCGAGCAAGACCTAACAGAGTGCCCCACGCATGTCATCCGACATCCGAGAACTCTATATTCGAGTACTCGACAATGTTGTTCTCGAGAAACGCGTGCGAAACCTAACAGAGTGACCCGTGCATGCCATCCGACATCCGAGAACTGTGTATTCGAGTACTCGACAATTTTGTTCTCGAGAAACCGAGCGAGACCTAACAGAATGCCCCGCGCATGCCATCTGACATCCGAGAACTGTGTATTCAAGTACTCGACAATTTTGTTCTCGAGAAACGCGAGCGAGACCTAACAGTGCCCCACGCATGTCATCCGATATCCGAGAGCTCTATATTCGAGTACTGGACAATGTTGTTCCCGAGAAACGCGTGCGAAACCTAACAGAGTGACCCGTGCATGCCATCCGACATCCGAGAACTGTGTATTCATTCGAGTACTCGACAATTTTGTTCTCGAGAAACCGAGCGAGACCTAATAGAGTGCCCCGCGCATGTCATCCGACATCCGAGAACTCTGTATTCTGGTATTCGAATACTCGCGTCACTAACCATCAATAAAAACTAAGTCCGTMTAGGCCTCCATTGATGATGTTTGTGCCCCCATTCGATTCCATACTCGTGTCTGTCCACCTGATGGGTGGTGAGTGTAGACAGAACTTGGACTTATCGGTAAACAGTACATAACTCCATTGCCCAAGATTCCAATTGACATGTTCACGTGCAAATTGTAATCTGGCTACCTGGTTACGTGAGAGAAATTTAGCATTAGTTGCTGGCCTGCAAGCTTTCAAGCCAACTTCTTGTAATATTCGACGAACTGTCCACTTACATTTGTACCACAAATTTCTCGAAGTATTTTTTGTCTGTTCTGAAGTTAATAACGATCTGGTAGAGGATTAATAACAATGAATCTATCGTCCAGAACAGTAGTTGTTAGTTTTTTGCCACTAGCTGGTATTCGTGTGTTTCTACACTAGACTCCACTAAACATTACGGTACTTTTTGGGAAGTAGAAAGGCTAACATTAAGTTAAGTTAAGTTGGCTTCGACCATCTTCTAAGAGAGCTACTGCTTTAGCACAATCTTCAGCATTTACAACCATATTTAACACTGATAAATAAGTAGACAATTGAAAGAACTCAGGCACTCTTTTTGAATTGAAAGAATAAACTGTGGAACATTTGAATTTGATACCATATTTATTGTTCCAAGTTTAGAACTACTATTTCTTTATTTGCGGTATTATCCATTTAAAGCAATAATAAATACCATTTTGCTTTTACGTAGTCCAAGAGGGAGTCCTTTATCAATACAAAACCAAGAATGTAAAATTAAACCCAAAATAATAAAAAAAAAATATGTAGCCTACGTTAGTAGGTAATGTAAAAGCAGTTTTCTATTTTTAATTTACATACAGGGTCGCTACAAAGGATGGAACCAGCAGAATATTTCAGGTTCTGTTCAACCGATTTTTCTGGAATTTTTTCAACTCCGGGTCAACTCTCGTTTCCCAGATATGGGCGCAAGTTGCATTTTTTTAAGGGGAAGGGTCAAAAGGCACATACCATTGAAAAGGATGTTTTTTCTGATTTCAAAAATGTATTACACTTGTATAGTTATTTTTTCTAAGTTAAGAAAAGTGATAACAAGCTTGTGTCTTGCAAAAAACTTCGGGGTACAAGCCATATTCGCTATCGCTAAGTAAGAACAAAAACTCCAAATGTCTCCAATTTCCTCGTGACTGGTGATAATTTTCATTCACTATTTGCAAACGCAATGCCTCAGTTAACTGAACATGATCGCATCGAAATGTTGATGATTGTTGCACTCTATAATGCAATTCATGAAGATCGTAAACCAATTGCCAGATCAACGGTTTTAAAACATTGCAACGTTTTGACGAAACCGGCGGTGTTAAAAATATCAAAAAATCAGGACGTCCAAAGGTTGCTACGAGTGATGAAAGTAGCTTAAATGAAATGTGCAAGAGAATCTCAAGTATTCCGTGCAACGTGCAACAGCGTGCTCTCACTCACCATACTAGCAGAAGATCTGTTCAGAAAATTTTGAAAAAAGTAAGTTTCATCCATATAAATAAAATTCACTTATTCCAAGAACGGAGCGAAAATGATTTCGATCGTAGGATAGAATTTTGTGAAACTGCTATAAACATAATAGATGAAGATAGAAACATCTTAAATTGGATTATGTTTACTGACTTTTTGCCTCAATCGTAAGATAATAGACATAACTGCAAATATTGGTCACACACAAATTCACATTGGATGGAACAAGTCCACAAACAACACCGTCAGAAAGTGAATGTCTGGTATAGTATTGTCGATAAACACATTATTGGACCTTTTTTCATCGATGAAAATTTGAATGCGATCAAATATTTACAGCTCTTGCGCTAACATATTATACCAGAACTTATTCGCTTGTTTCCTAATCGCGAAAACGCTGTGCGTCTTTCTGAACAGATATGGTTTCAGCAAGGTGGTGCCCCATTTTGCAGTCAACGTTTGAATGCGATATTTCCAGACAGATGGAATGGTAGGCGCGGAGTGATAGAATGGTCAGCACGTTCTTCTGATCTGACGACGCTTGATTTTTCCTGTGGGGGTATCTGAAAAATCGTATTTATGCTAATCGGCCACATAATGCAGAAGATTTAAAAGGACGAATCGGGGCAGAAATTGAGAACTCACCTCCAAATATGCTACAAGGAATATTAGAAAACTTTTACTTGAGCCTGCATTACTGCCAGGAAGTAAATGGGGGACATTTTGAGCATCTTCTGTAATGTAAATCTGAAAAAATACTGCATTTTTCATGGAATGATGTTTTTCTTTTTTACTTTTAGGGTATCCGATTCGCAATAAATTGATCAAACAAGAAGAAAATTGTCACCAGTACCTGGCTTTTTAGTCCATTTTAGCTATAAAGAAAATTGTTTTCATTCTTTTCGTTCTTTGTCAGGCCTCGATTATTATATTTACAAGTGATACATTTTTGAGATCAAGATCCTTATCAATAATGTGCCTTTTGCCGCTCTCCCCATTTAAAAAAAATGCAACTTGCGCCTATATTTCGGAAACTAGAGCTGACACGGAGTTGAAAAGTTTCAGAAAATACATTTTAATTAGTCATAGGTCCAGGCACAATTTCAGAAATATCGGTCGTACAGAACCTAAAATATCCTGCTGGTTTCATACTTTCTAGGGACCATGTATGCATGTGTGTATAGACACTTTAATTTTAAGGACAAAATATTAATTAGGACAGTAAGAAAATTATTTACCTATTATTCGTTTCTACCAGACAAATTTTTTATGTTTGTAACCTTCAAAACTTTCTTTATTATTTTTTATTTAAAGTATCCGGACGTTTTGATGGTAATTATAATTATATAAGCAGTCAATTAATATTGGTGTGCTAAGCATTCGTAAGGTTGCATTTTACTCTACAGAATACCATAAGCCTGTAAAATACCTAATTACAAACAAATCACGGAGATATTCTAATACAGACACGATAAGTTTTTCGAAAGGTAAGTCCTAATAAACTATATCCCGAATACAGATATGTTCGCTTATTTATGTTTATCCTTTTCTATTAGCTACTATATTACTAAGTATACTGTCGACAGACAAATGATAATGTTATCTAATAGTATATTAAAATAGTTCGTTGTAAAGAAACAACTTGAATTAGAATGAAACCAACTTTTGCTTTTGCTACTTAATTCTACATGTCTAGTAACTTACATGCAAGTAGTAGAAATGAGCCTGCTACTTCCGGTCGCAGATTAACTGCAGCACACAGGAAATTGAAGGCCGACGCAGCCTGATTTGTAGACAAATGAACCAGTCCTAAATTCGACAAAACCCTCCAGTTCAATGGAGCCAACCAAAGAGCTTTCTTCAAACAAGTGATTGACTGAAAAAAATTAAGTATAATTTAAATAATAGGTAGGTACTGTGCTGCAAGTGCCGGTTTATATGTATATTAAATAGAAATAGGCGAATATATGTTGTTCGTGGCTTAATTTGGACCTTGTGTCATTTAGGGTGTCGTGTAAGTATAATATTTTATTATCTTGAAAACAATAAAATTTTGCTCTGAAGTAACACTCCGCAAGGTTATCTCATATTTCAACAACATTCACCAGGACATCTTAAAGACAGCCTTTAAGGACATTTAATACTCTTCTCAACTCAAATAAATGAGCAGACCATCAGTTTATTTGCCTTCAAATTAATTTTGTTGACAAAGATATAGTTAAAACATCTTGATAGCTATTTTCTGAGGGAAAATGCTGAGTCGGCAGCTAAACGACACAGCTGCCGCAATAGTTCACTTAAGTTTACGAGAACCAAGAAAATTCAACTATATTGTAGCATGCATACTGTTAAGTTGTAGTTCTAGTTGTAATAAGAACACTAGTTGTAATTTCAAGTAAATAAAATTTTTTGAAGACTTCGGCGTCGTAAGGAGATAATTGGTGCAGACAGTAGGATATCTGAGATGACGACGTATCGAACGCTTAGCTTCGATTACCCAAAGATTCCGTACGTTGGCGATCGATTTTTATGAAGCTTCTCAAATAGCACCCTCTGTCTATCGTAGCCGGGGATTGCAACACCATTGCCTAATTCCGCCAGGAAAACTACCTCGAGGAAGCAAATATTCCAAGCAGAGGTTACCCTTATAGAAATACGATGCTTAAGGAAATCGTTCACTCAATGCAAGTAAAATTTGATGTCTCTCAACGAAATAATAAGCTCATTGGAAAGTTTAGATATAAATAACTCTTACACTGACCCGGAAATAGAAAATTCTCAAAGATCTAATTCAGAAATTCATCAATCATTAGAAGATTACCTAAATAACATGGCGTATGCACAATTTAAACCGGAATATTTAAATTTCTTACCCCAATTTGACGGAAACCCAAATTAATTAAATCGATACCTTTCAATATGTGAATATTTGACTTCATCATTTTAGGATATACAAAATCCAAATAGCTTTCACAATGCTTTATCTGTTGAACTCTGTAATATCTAAATTATCTGGCAACGCTTGGCTAGTAATAAATATTCAGAATGTTCATAATTGGAACGATTTAAAAGCTACAGTGACAAGAAACTTTGCGGATCAATCTGATGAAACGTCTAAAATGCCCCAAGATAGGCTTCAACAATTTTATGATTGCTGCTTAAATATATTAAACTTATTTTGTAGTTACGTAGACGTACACGAAGCAACGCAATAATCCAAATTGGTTAAGAAAAATTTGTATAATAACTTAGCACTAAGAACATTTTTGTCGGGAGTATGATGTATCAGTAGGTAATTCAGAAAGATAACGTCCGTTATCAAAATGCAACCAATTAGCCTTTTATCAGACCCAACCAACCCTTAGGTTTATGTAGTTTGGGTTGCCCATGTACTTTGTGTGGTAATGCGTTATGTATTGTAAGTTTATATGCGGTTTAATTAGATATGTACTGTTGTCTTTTCCATTGTTGTATTATTGTATTATTTTTTACGTTGTGTTGTATTTGTAATGTAATGTAATGTATTTTACATTATATTGTTTATTGTTTTACTTTGATAGCTATTTTGGTTTTGTTTTGTTATTTTTAAAAATTGTTAATGTTTGTGTTTAGTTTGTTGGCAGCCCTTGTTACAGATTGGCAAAATTTTGTGCTATTTAAAACCTTATGTACGAACAACCAGTAGTTTCATCAAAAATTCTTCAAACTTGATTGACGTTATAAAAAGTTTTAAGTATTTCAGAAAGTGGTATTTTAGTTAGTTTTGACGTGGTGTCTTTATTTACGAAAGTACCCATACCTGAAACGACAGATATCATCAAATCCAAGCTTAATAGAGATCACCACACGAAAGCCAGATTATCTGAACACTATTTAAAATCAACTTATTTCTTATGGAACTGTAATTTTCACGAACAAAAATCAGGTTGTGCTATGGGTTCACCTCTAAGTTCTTTATGTATAATTTTTAAGAGATAGCGTTCAATAGTTTTCAGTTAAAGCCAAAATATTCGTATAGATATGTAGATGATACTTTTGCTATTTAGCCCCACGGTATAGAAGAGTTAGGTAGGTTTCTAAATCATTTGACCAGTCAAAATCCTGACATGAAATTTACTATGGAATTAGAAAGCAGTGGTAGTTTACCTTTCTGGGATTTCAAAATTTACAGAATAAACAGTGGACAGTAAGGACACAAGGTTTACAGAAAAACAACACACACAGGCAGATATTTACATGCCACATCTCCTACTCATAAGAATAATCTTTTAATGATGTTATTTGTTAGAGTACAATGGATCTCAGACAAAAGTTCTTTACAAAAAGAAATATAACATCTTAAATCAGCGCTAGTGCTCATTCAAATCAAGTAAATCATCAGCCAGGACAAAGTAAATTAAAGTTGAGTTTGCCTTATGTACAAGGCCTTTCGGAAAATTAAAGAGAATGCTTAGAAAACATGATAATTTTAGTTGTAGATAGTACGTATAATAATTTAGCTAAAATTTTTAAGTTCTACTAAAGATAACCCACACAGCACATGATAGCCTATGGATATCTATCAGATAACCACATGATCCATATCATATCTCATCTATATGATACATCCATGAGATGTGAAATAGATATTCATGAATCACATATGCCTAATCTTCCAAATTGTCATTGTTTTGTAAGTTGTACGTAACATCATATACCTACCTACTTTACAATACCAATCATTTGTATTTTAAAGAATAATAAAATCCATGGTGATGTCTATTCGGTTTGATAATGTATGTCTAATGGATATATAAACGTAGTATAAGGTAAACAACAATCTTGGCAAAATCTATTTATATTAATTATTGTACCCTAATCATTTATTGTTATTCTTAAATACTATATGGAGAATCAGTTCATTAAATTTTTAACCGTAAGTTTGTGTAGACATAATATAATAAATCTAATCCATTTAGTCGGTGTTGCCAAGCTGATGGGCATCTACAAAAGCTGTGTCAGAAAAGCAATCATTATACAATTACTTTTTCATATGACAAGTGCTGAATTCGCATATAAATTTCATCTTTAAACTATAATGTCAGTTTATTTAACATTGTCTACTATTATTTATACTTAAAGCAATACAAGTTCACTACCGAGATACTAGTAATTGAGGCGTTGGCAACGTCTCAAGCTGGATTGTCTGTCTCTGTTATGTGAAGTAATAATGTGCGCCATCGGTGTAACCATAAAAATAACGTGTTTGTGATTGTGCGATGATCAAATATGCAAAATACATTTAACGTTACCGGTAAGTATTTCTTCTTTTGTTGACGTTTTATGTTTTATCTTAATCAACATTATTTACCGTCGATATATGGTTTAAATATTTGGTATTTAGTCGAAACTTAACCTCACTTTCTTGTAAAACCTTGTGCTTTGTGTGTAATACTGATATTTGCGTGTGAATTTTACATTCAAGAGACCAGTAATTAACGAATATCAGATTACTAAATAAAATCCCATTCTAACTTTATGAAGTTAAATAACAATTGTTAACCATTCAAATGTGTAAAGGACAACACTTTTGTCATGCGGGTAACAATTTATTATTAGATTTAATGAATAATTCTATTTTGTAATTTTGAACAACCGTTTATTATTTAAAAGTTGAAAACTGATTTGGTCTACGTGGATTGACTAAATTATTTCATTGGAAATCCATCAGCAACAAGAAAATTAGCGTTCAAATGAATAATTTATAATGTAACAACTGAAATTGCAAGAATAATTTAGAATTGTAAAATTTTGTCTATTGTACTGTGTGTTTAAACCATATTAAATGATTAGCTAACAAAGAATTTCATGTAACATGTCCGTATTTTTATCTTATCAATTTATTTTTTGCAGGACTGATCATCAAAGTTAGTGGCTTTATGGACCTACATATACATATAAGTATAAGTGCAATGTTCATTATTAAATTTTGTATTAGAAAAGTTTTTACTAATAAACTTTATAAGTACACGCTATATTTCTTATGCTGCTATTAGAAGAGCATTAGATATGAAATACATATCCATCAAGCATCCACAGTTACAGGTTTTAGCCAACTTCAAGCTGTTCATTAGATGTTAAAAAGCACATCTATAAGATATGTATTTGATATCCAGAAAGACATTTGGACTACTTTTAGACATATCATGGATATCTCTGGACATCTGATAGATGTCATGGATATCCAGAAATTACGTTTTATAGATATCCATTAGAGCAGCTTGTGCTGTGTGGGAAAGTAGATTTAGAAAGTGAAAGTGTTTACAAAATTACTTGTTCTTGCGGCAAGTGTTACGGTAGATCAAACTAAAAGAAAAGTAGGTACGCATTTGAAAGAACGCATATGTGCTACTAAGTTGCAACAGATACATAATTCCTCCGTAGCTGAACACTCATATTTAACTAAACACATGAATGAACTTGATAAAATAAAAATTTACATAGAGAAAAATATTATCACAAACGTCTAATAAAAGAAGCTATAGAAATTTATAGGAATATTACATAATAATTTTAATAGGGATTGTGGAAATTATGAGTTAGGTAACATTTGGAAAGCTATTTTGTAGTTATCTTTTATCAAGTAGTTCGTGTATATCTGGTAGGTAGGTAGTTCCTTTTTCATCGTCAGGTTTATGTCTAATCATGTTGGCACCACAGAAAAATAAAACAACCAGAATAAGCACTCTGGGGCCCCGTTGCACAAAGCGTGGTTAACCAGACCCCCTGGTTAACACGCGGTTAACCAGCCGTTGCCATAGGCAGCACCAATGAAGAACCCTTAAAAAGAACCGTTTCCATGACAACTGCCCCTTGCCCGCGTGKTAACCAGGAGGTCKGGTTAACCACGCTTTGTGCAACGGGGCCTGGGTGTGAGGAAGGGTCCGCGCAATTTCAATCCGCCATGTTTTGTGGATACTGACACTAACTGACAAATGTCAACCGCTCACTGCCGACAAGGTGGTAGATTACTGCAGTGGGATTCTGTTTACTCGATCCGATGCGAGTTGGTCGATGGCTATCGTTTTAGCGATTCTGTAAGTCGCTTCGACTCGAACGCTATCGAGTAGAACTGTCATTTTCAGTCGGGACCTAGTAGTCAGTCGAGTACGATACTCGATATAGCATTCTCTCTCTGACTGCATCGATGCATCCTTGTCTCACTTATTAGGTGTACGCGTTTGTTGAACGGCAGTACGAATTTGAACTAAAACTCGAAATAATACATGCTAGCAGCAGATGTTTTATTACTGTTTATTTATTTGTTTGGAAATAACCAGCAATGCGATATCTTGAACATTTTGCTTCAGTACTAGGTGCGTTGAGTATCTTTGTTCACTGTTCAGTTGATGTATTTAATTCGTTTTTTTCTACACAAATATGTAAGTAGACATGCCTACATACATTATTTTATATTCGAACTTAAACGATTTAATTCATTTTAGGGGCATTTAAAGCTAAGGAAGCACATGTAAAATCATCATTGATTTTATGGAGAAGTAAGAACTTTTATTTTCGTTGATACTCCTTATTTACTGTTTTGTCGGAWATCAATGAAAGGCCTAACTGACTCAATAAGTTCACGTACAAGTTCTTTATTTAGCCTAAACAGTTCTGTAAAACAAGCATCAGGAAGACCAAAAGGATCACTTCTAACCTTTAAAAAATAATTCTTTGTCTTATTAAATCTCTTCTCATTTGATTTTCAACCTCTTCCTGCAGAAACTGATGCATTATGGGGAGCATTTTGTCACATAAATATAACATTATTAGGCAAATAGTTTCTCATATTTTTAACAAATTCTTACCTAAATTATACTACAGTAGCAAGCTAGCGAGTAATAATATCCTTAGTAGGTAAAGTTATATTTTTCTTAACTGCAACTGTTTCACAAAGTAACTTTGTGTTAAATAAAATTAATAGTAGACAGCAATCGATAATCTCGATTCCTTCTATTCTTCCCGGAGGCCAACTAGCAAATAACAAACAGAAGGATGGTAAAAATGAACTGTTGAAAAACTGTTGGATAAAAGGGTAATAATTCCCGCCTTAAAGTGCGCAATCGCATAGTCGTGCAACCATCAAAAATGTATTTTCTCTCCTTTAAAGACGCAAGCGCGTAGTCTCTGTAACAGGTCCCACTGTCGAGTTACTCGATATCGAAAACGAAGGCTCTACAGAATCGCATTTCGCTCGCTATCGGATAGGGTATCGACTTCGTCTGTCGACTCGACTCGAAGCGTGTCGAGTAAACAGAATCCGTATGCTGGTGTTTCAGCTTCGGCCATTTTAGTTCAAATGTCGGTTCCAAAATCTGAGTACACTTCAGATGGCGCCAGGTTCGTTGTCTCCTAGGCCAAGTTGATTAAGGCTGGGATCCTAGAGAAAGAAGTTTCACGACATCTCCCATTTCACTCATGCGAGCTGTACGATGGCGGTACCTAGCGGATTGCATATACAAGCGTAGTAAAATGTCTATGTTAAAATCGAATAGTCCGGATTACAGATTCCTGTAACCATGGATGCATAATAATAGCGTGGTCTGAATCACGTCTGAATATTATTCACATACACATAAAAAACTAACCGCGACAACGATAATAGGGTTAGCCAAAATTGTTTGCGTGTCGCTCGTACCTGAGCGGCCTCAGCGCGCGTCCGGATGCTGCGTAATATACGTAGGAAGTCTAGGAAGTGCATCAGTATTATCAGGAGTACGTAGGTACCTATATGAACTTTAAATCTTTAATAGGCATTTTTAATCTAAAAAGGATGCGTTTTAGGACTTTTAATACGAATTATATTTTTCGTGTTATTTTCTACCAATCAGAACTTTCAATTTAGTAGAGGTACCTCGTATAATTTCGATTATTTCCTTCCTGTCAATTTTTCCAATCAGTGACAAAAATTCGTTCTATGGTTTCTATGTATACTAACTTAGGAAATAATCTTACTACATATCTACATATCTATGAAAAAAATCGAAAAGAAACTCGTTTCTAAACCATTTGTTTAACAATAGCATTCCGCTAGTTGCAAAATCCTTGTCTTCGACTTAGATTTATAAAACAACTAGAGCTCATTCTATTTAATTGTTAAACAAATACCACTGAAACTGGCTTATTCGAATTTTTCCAAAAAAAATTGATGCACTAGGGGATATATTACCTGTGAATATACCCCTTGACGACGTGATATAATAGGCCTGTTCACAAATTTTCAATTTATCAAGAACTTGGTAATACCTGTGTAGCTCAACATCTCATCAACACCTGCAAGCAGATTTCAATTGAATGTGATTTATTTAAAATACACGTAATTGTTATCAAATATCTGTCGATCAGTCGCTCAGTAGAATATTTGAGCTTAATTTACCTGATCGGTATGTCGCGCAGTTACTGTAATAATAAATTACCTTATATAAAGTGCTCAAAGTACAGGAATTCTGTGGCCCGCTGCGCAAGTGACGTATACGCTAGCCTCCATACAAAGGTGTCGTTTTTTGGATGCTAATGCGCGGCAAAAGTTCAGATGGCGATATTTTGAAAATTATAAGTGCAGTTAAAAATCTATTTGCTGGAGGGTTATCAGTGCCCTAAGTACTACTGAAAAATGTACAGTTTTTGATAAAAATGAATTTTACTGAACAGGCTTCGATGTTTCGACTGGGATCAACAGCAAAATAATGAAAAATCTACAGCCATGATTTAATAACAGTCAGAACAACGATGTGTTGTATTTGTAAATGAAAGTCAATTAAAATCGCGATGAATCGCTTCGGAGAAGAAACAAAAAACAATATTCAAAAAAATTTTATTTGCTCAATCGCTTTAAAAAACGCCCAAAACCAAAATTTGAGCAAAAAATTTATTGTCTGTGGATCTGGCGGTCTGTGCGTGGACGCGATAAAGACTTAACATATGAATTTGAAATTTGGCATACATATAAATCTCAACTACTCAAAGCGACCTATTGTTTTTGGGATAAGTAAGCGTATAGGGAAGGGGGTGAAATTGGGGGGGGTAACTATCTTTCTTGCAAATTTTAATTTTTGTCCTTCTAGTATGTAATTAGTAGTACAATTGCGAGTATTATTCGTCCCTATAAATTTTCTGTGCAGCAAACGGTTTAGAAGATATTAGCAAAAAACCGTCACAAAGAAAACGGTTTTTCCTAAATATCTACGAAAATACTCAATATATTCAAAAAGTGAAAAATTTTCGTACAAAAAGTGTTTTAAAAACTGTTTCCAAAAGATTGACGTTTTTCGAAATATTTCCAAGAAACTGGATTTTGGACCCTGTTCATACGAAAAAATTTTGCTATTTGATATTTCAACGTACTCGCGTAGGACGAACGGACGTTGAGGAATACGTATAAAGTACCGTAGTTATCCGCCATTTTAGTGCAAAATAGCAGCGGTAAATTTAAATATTTATGTAGAAGACGGGATCAAACCTATTTGGTTTCTATGGTTTTGGTTCCATCCGCCATTTTAATGCAAAAATATGGACAATGAATTGCGGGTACTTAGGCCCCGTTGCACAAAGAGTGGTTAACCAGACCCCCCGGTTAACASGCGGTSAACGGGCAATTGTCATGGAAACGGTTCTTTTTAAGCGTTCTTCATTGGTGCTGCCTATTGGCAACGGCTGGTTAACCGCGTGTTAACCAGGAGGTCTGGTTAACCACGCTTTGGGCAACGGGCCCTTAATCTATCTAGTGACTTTACAAAAAAAAGAGGGCCTAAACGCCTCAAAAATCGCGTGGAAAAAAAGCAACTCCCAAATCTGTTTGGAAACCCCTCGCGTATGACTACCGGACGTTAAGGAGCATGCGACACCGCGCGACATAAAGAGAGAACACTCCGCGTCGTAAAGTAATTCCAAACTGAAACATTATTTTTTTAAACTAGGCGCAACCGCAAGAAACGGATTTTACATTCGTGTTCAGGAGGCCATTTTCTAGCGGTATGCACAATTTGAGCTCGATATGTCATGGAACGCTATAGTAAATAATTGCCATTTTATTTTATTTACAATATATTTATGTTATTTATATTTAAATAGATTAAAATTTTGTGGACAGGATCCAAAATCCAGTTTTTTGGAAATATTTCGTAAATATCAATATTTGGAAAATATTTTTAAAACACTTTTTGTGAGAAATCTATTTCCTATCTGTTGGTATTTACACTTTTTGAATATATTAAGTATTTTCGGAGATATTTAGGAAAAACCGGTTTTTTTTCAGTGACGGTTTCTTGCTAATATCTTCTAAACCGTTTGCTGCACCGAAAATTTATAGGGACGCATAATACTCGCAATAATTACTACTATTACTACTTATCCCAAAAACAATAGGTCGCTTTGGGAACCTAGTTGAGATTTATATGTACCTATGCCAAATATCAAGTTGATTTTACTGCAACACTACACCCCTGTACCTACTAATCTAAGTTATTAGTGGCATGCAGACGCTCAGCGTCTTGACCTTGGTTAATGTTCCGTGCATTTTGGAACGCAAATTCGATGCTACAGATGTACAGTATCTTCTCACACGCCAAAAGCGGGGTAACAATTTGCAGAAATTAAAAATATGAAAACAAATACATTCCTGCCTTTAACTTTACCATTTTTTAATTACATGTTTAAAGTACCTATAGGGCCTAACAGACTAAAATAGTACATACATAATACATAAACGATTACTGTTACTGTTCACCTGAACCTGAATTTATATTTAATAGTCAAAGGTCAAAGGTCGTACGGCACTCTTCCCTCCTTAGCACATGCAACAACCTAATCTCTTACACCACCATCTATCAATGTTTTACTGGACTACGTCTGAACTATACCGCTTTAGCGAAGACGCGATTTTATTGTGATCTGCCAATTTCCATCTTAAATTCGTAGCGAATATCGACCTTATTGACGTTGCCGATTTGGTGATAAATGACTTCCTTCAAAACGGGAAATCTAAAAAAATACCGTATAGTCTGTAACGAAATAGGAACCAATATAAAGGTAAGGAATTGGGCATTTTCGTATGCTAAAACTTCTTTTGAATAGTACATCAGAATTCAAAGTAATCGACAAGCAAGTGTTCCCGCCATAGGTAAAATTTTACGCAATATTTACGCTGTTACTATATTAAATATATAGCAATTATGAACTTAACAAATAGCACACGCGAAGCATCAATTCTTCTTATTGTTAAGGATCACTTCGTATTTCTAATAGAGTGAGTAATTTTTTACATTTCCCGTTTTGTAGCGGTGTATGTCGCCCATGTATTAGCTTACGGCGATACCCCAACCTTAATATCAGAAGCAAAGCACCGTGACAGAACCAGCGAGCAATGGTCAAATTGTGAAATTGTCATTAGCATTAAGCTTTTTGCATAAGAAAAGTGTTGCATAAATGTTAATGTGCAGATTTTAACCTTTAAGACAAGTCTATACCATGTTGTACATACCATCAGTATGGGCGGTAATGGTGACAGATTAAAACAGTGGGATATGGGCTTGCAGATTGCAATTACAGGTAGGTATAATTCATCAATACAAAGTGATGCACATGAACAAAAGGTGAAAAATATTTTGTTGATTTGTTTATTTCTAGTGTGCTGCCTTGCTGTTGTCCAACTCCGAAGGTGTAACTGATGGTTAGAAAGTACTTGTTCTCACGTATACACAGGAGTACAAAAACCTGCTGAGTTTCATAATCATTATTAAATTTAGACCCACGATAGAGTATAGTTGCAAAGTATTTGACCAGTCCAAGGTATTGATATCGTTGTAGTGCAGTGCACTAATTCTTTGTGGTGTCTGCTATAGAAGTATCCGATGTCCAATATTCTGAGCAAATGTCTCAGAGTTCAAGACGCTGGTGAAAAGACTAAAATGCCTAGAAAGATCTGACAGTTTACGTACAGAGCCAGAGGATATTACTCTTATATATTAATTTAAAACCATATTTTGTAATCTTTGTAGCAGAACTTATGCACTGATCGCAGTAAAAATAAACTAGTGTTAATATATTGATTAAGATATAGTTTTGGTGTTTTTATAAAACTGACGTAAAAGTGGACGTAGACGTTGTTCGTGTTGGACAGTTTTAGCTAAAAAGGTAAAATTGTGCAGAGAGGAACGAAGAAGGGATGCGTCTGCACATTGCAAACTGAAGACTGCAGTCTTGTTCTACTTGTAGTGATATACAAAATCGAATGTGGTAGTAATTTATTAATAGTGGTGTCTGCATTTGCAGTAAAAGTTAAATGTGAAAGAAAGCACAAACCGTCGCAATGGGCATTCCCTTTTTTTAAATTTATTTTGTAATTTTTCATGTAAAGAATTAATTTTTTCACACTATCTCTGAATATGTTGTTATCAACTTCTTTTAACTTATTTATTAATTCATCAAATGCATTATTTTTAGCACATTTTCCAAAAGGTGCTACTGTCCGTCTGTCACACTTATAGCTCGAGATCACCTCAACGGATCGGAACCATTGGATAGGTATTTGGCCTAACGATGATCAACATGTATGTATATCCTATTCTCTGGATTTAACTTTACATGAATACTGATGGGTGTTATAATATTACTCCATGAAATCTGAACTGTTGTCCTGGTTAGGGTGTAAAAGCCTTCGTTGGTTAGAGTTGTTTCCTAACATTTCACTAGCACGAGTGGCAAGCTTCTTCAGAGGTCTTTCCGTCTCCGGTGCTGATCGTAGACTGTCTATGTCCAGCACCGGAGATGGAAGGACCTCTGAAGAAGCTTGCCACTCGTGCTAGCAAAACATTAGGAAGCAACTCCTACAGACGCTAATCAGACAATAGTTCTTCACCTGGCCACAAAAGCTTCAACCAATTCGTCAGTTCTGTTTTATAAATGTGGCATGGTGTTCGTTTACTATACCTATATAGGTATTCTACTTCCAACCGCTACAGAATTAAAATTGCACAGTTGTAAACGTTCACATCCAGACACCAGCAATTTAAAATCAAGTGCCAACAAGCAAAGCTGACGGTTTTGTCCATAAACTTTGGTTTTGCCACAGTTTTACTCGTCTGGGTAAGGTAGTAAACTTATAACATAGACTTATCTACTGAAGAATATGAATTAATCGTTTTACTTAAATGTGGATATTTTGAATAAGTATGTTTGGTATAAATTGATATTTTACAATAAGTATTTTTAAGTTAGCACAAATATTAGTATTTGCAAACATAAATTCGTGGAAGGCTAATCACCTCATTGCACATGAAATAGTAAATTAAATACAAAGAGCCTCAGGTATATGGTATGACATTTATTTAACATAATAAGCATGTAATAACAAAAGCTGTTATGATAAATATAATTTCAAACTTCTGAAACATTGTTTAATATTTATAAAAAATAATGTATCTATTGTCTTCCAATTTATTATCAACGGGATTTAATAGATTCTCATGTGTTTTTCTTTAATAATGATTCCTGTTATTAATATTCCTTGTAGTTACGTTTTACATTTTAAATACTATTTCATTTTTGCTTCAGCAACTACTAGTTCTATMGGAATCCTGAGTAGATATACACATAAGCTCAKAAAATACTTATGTAAAGTSAATTTCTCATTGCATTATAACTGGCACCACTATTATAGTGGTACTTATTATAACAATAGCTTCAKTCGTTCAGTTTAACTTTTTTGTCGTTTATTTCCCTGTAGTCTTGGCCTTCATCAACATTTTATTGTAACCAACAGATAATAATGCTGAAAAATAGCATTAATTACTGCACAATATCTTTGTAGTTTTATATACCTGCTTTTAATATAGTTCATAGTATCTTGCATAGACAACTCAGATGTGCTTTCTATCGTTCAGGATCAATATATAGGAACTAGGTGGAGTGTAGCTACAAACTACATGTCAAGCAGACCTCGTGAAATGCCTTATTGTGTGCCTTTCTTCTTGAAGGTAGTGTACATTGTACGTATATGGTAATTAACCACTTCAAACAAACCTGTGTTATTGAAACTGATCCAGTTTCAAATAATACACAAACTGCTAATGTCATAGGTAAAAAACGCTGTGCATACATTTTCTTGAATACCATCCTGATAACTTACAAATTACAATTCATATTAATAGTTCTTTGACTGTTTTGATAATCTATTTGTCAATTTGACAGAGACAACAATCTGACACAACAGCAAAATCAAGTCGACCTGGGAGACAACGAACCTGGCGCCATCTGAAACGGGCACGCGTTTAATTTTGGAGCCAGTAGTTCAGACGAGCTATAACACCAGAATCTACCACCTTGACTGCCGTTAAACGACATGTTATACAAATTACGTATTTGACTTTGAGCTTTGTATGTATATTTCACTTTTGGGTGATTGTTACAATTTATAATAATACAACGTAGTGTTGGCGGACGTGTTTGTGTTGTAAAGTAGTGCAACAGCAGATGTAGTTATGCTGGAAAAGATTACGTTTTTTAGCTTTCCAAAGGATGTTCACAGGTTTGCAGTTGCGAGTAATGGTTTTGCTTAATTTGACTTAATATTTAAAACACAGTAGAGATGTGTAACTCAGGAGTGAGCTGCATCGAAGAGCTGTTGAGGCAGCTCACTTATTTCAGTAGATGCAGCTCTCCGGCTCAGCGCCGAACTGAACTGAATTGCCGAGCTGGCTGACAACGTGATGCGACTCCGGCGAGCTGTGTTCTATCCGTCCTTTTTCCCAACATGTTAAGTAGGTACACAGATACCTAATTACAAAATCTATGCAAACGACATGAGCCAGGTAATTAATAACTGAAAGTCGACGTTTTAACGAACGTAAATATATGGGTTTGCAACAAAGGTAGTATGTAACAAAAAATAAAACATCTTTATGCAAACAACTACAAAAACACAACTCTACAATTCCCAAAAGTATATATATACAAAATATTATTTCTTCCACTTTGTTGCTGGACAGACGACGGAGTTATCAAGTTTACTTCCGGTTTTAATTTTGAATTTGATAATTTAGCTTGTCCAATAAAAAAAATACGTAAATCCAGACTTTAAGTACGTCTCGGATACGAGAGATCTAGATCAAAAAGAGACTGATAGAGAGCCGTGACGATATTCATATGACCGCGAATCGTAGGGATCTTGCAGCTCTTTTGAGCCGACTCACAGAGTCAGCTCAGTTCAAAGAAGCAGATGCAGTGAACTGACTCACTGAAAAGAATCGAAATGCCCACCTCTAAAATACAGCGAAACAGTGAGCAACAGCGTGTGGTGGCGATGACCTAATGGAATATGTTGAAAATCCAGAGAACTATAGTGGGGAGAACACGCATAGGCCGACTGCGCATCCCAATTCAGCTGGGACACTGTAATGGTTGCCATATTGTCCACAGAAACGTCAAAAATCAGACAGTGTTGTCAAATGGCAGTACTTTTTTTTTGAATTAAACGAACTTTATGTATACCTATAAAAATGAAAAATGTATGTAAACTTATTTTGCAGTGTAAATGGTACTAGATATTATTTAAAAATATATAATTATAACAAATAATTACTACAAAGATTTTATTACGGATTATAATATTTACTTATGCAGGGAGACATCTTGCGACTTCGAACGTTTATTCGATGAACACTCTAACTATACAACTCAAGACTAAAATTAATGAAACTACTAAATAAAACTAAGAAATAAGTCGTGCAAGCAGAGAACAAAATCACAATCACTAACGCCACGGGCCACGAAATGTAAACAAAACAATGACACGAGCATAGAATAACTTGTGGCAACGCCGGTCTGGGAGCTTTGTTTATGTGCTGTGAAACTGATGACAGTTGATCGACGACAGACATTCTCCGTATTAAATTAGCCATTTAATTGATATTTATAGAACATTCCAAGAACAAGTCAAACTGATTTTAGTATTTCAACACTGCTGCATTAAATTGGTTCGCATTTACTCTATTTTTAAGTGAAACTGTTGCACAAGATGTCATTATTTAAAGTAAGCGCCAAAAGTTTGACGTTCTCGTGGACAATATGGCAGCCCCCTCGTTTACTATCATTCGCACAGATCCATGAGCAGTGTTGCCAACAATCAAAATTTTTTTCCGCTAAACACGGGCTTAAAATCCGCTAGATAGGACAAAAATCCGCTAAAATTTACAACCTCATACAGTACCATTCTTACTTATTCATCCACTTACGTCAGTTGACAAATACACGAGGTACTCCCTTTGGTATTATCCACAAGTTTCGAAGGTGATCCAAATTAAAGATGTTTGCTGGTATGTAATAACATAATTTTACTGCAGTAATATGAACAGTAAATGTTGATATTTTAATAGTGCCTATGAATAACACAACAGATGCGCAAAAGAAACTTCTACGACAGAAGTGTAAAGCAACCTTTATTACTGTCGTATAAATGCAGCTTTATATCCTGACAAAATGGCGGCCGGGAAACAAAAAAGTAGAGGGTGTTGACAAGATTGCGTATTCTGGTGTAGTATTTGTTTATTCTGTGTTGACACGTTGATTCTATGACGTCTCGCTTCTTTGGTGATTTGTATATTTACTTTTAAAATTTTTGTTTGAACTTGTGTCAGACGAATTTTGAGTTTCTCGTCTTCAACAAAGATTACATGCGTAATCGAAACGTCAGACTATTAACTTTTTGTCAGTGTTTTAAAGCGACACCGATCTTTCCGAAAAAATATTATCTTACATTATGGACGCTGAAAGCATTATGGCATTCCGTTTGACTTTTTATTACACACCAATTTTGGTGTAATACTAATTCCCACAAACATTACGCGGCAAATTATTTATACGTCTGGCAGACAATTAAATGAATTTTAAATATGCTTTTAAAAGTTTGAACCAATTCTTGCGACACTCGAATCAATGTATCTCTGAAATTCTATTTCTAAGTACACTTAATTTCGTGTGAACTTGTAATTGTGAATTCCTTATAGTCCTAGTCTCGAAACATATACAAAAGTTCCTTTGCGCAAAAATAAATCGTGTCACATTTTTTATCTTAAATTACATGCAGTAAATAGATTTATTTCGAGATATTTCAACTACAAATTAAATTAAACTATTTTTAATATTTAAATGCATGTCTATGCTGTGCTGTCTACACCTCAACCAACTGCAGATAGATCTATTTCGCTGTCATTACAGCTCATCAGTGCAGTTTAGCTAGGTGGCTTTGTCATCATGTCAGTGTAATGCTGACAGATGGCATTGCCATCCTAAATTTTTATTTTTAATATTGTTCTTTCATACCGCGTTACCGAATTTTTTTTATAATACGGTTTAATTTTATTTCTGATATTCTTTTCGTGGGTCCGTAATTTAATTTCAAGTATAGTTTGCATGCATTGGTATTTTAATTTCTAATATATTTTACACGAATCCGTGCTTCTTATTTCCAATATGCTTTGTATTTCTTGGTACATTGATTTTAAATATGTTTTGCACATATCGGTAATTCAATTTAATTTCAAATATTGTTTGCCAGTGGCGGCCTCCACAAATATGAACTTAGTAATTTAGGTTGGCAATACCGAGTTACCAATAGTAGTTCATGTGTTTTGCTCAATGTTGTCAGTTGTAGCGAATTGCTTCCAAAAAAGCGTAGTGGCGGCCAGCTGAATATTTGTCCAAATAAACTTACTTTTGTGTCTGAATGACGAAGACTATATTCTGAATTTTATTTATATTTTTAGTTGTATCATTGATTACATTGTATAAATTATTACGTAATTATAATTATTGGTTACATTTGTTTTAAAGCCACAGCTGAAAATTGTGATAATACCACAATAACTAGGAGCCAGGTATTCTCTTTAAAACGAAAGCTATGTAGAGGGTGTATAAAAAATGGTACACCCTGTATATTCCAAAATAACAACATTACCTACAAGACAGTTGTTTTTTCTGCTATAATTTTATAAAACTAAAATAACGTATAAGGAAGATGTCCTATTATGAATTTTATTCAAAAAAGTAGAATAGGAACCATTTGTTGGATTTATTTAAACAAGTATCTGACGATGAATATGAAAGCGACTAGTTTATTTTTATAGTAATTTCTTATGTATCTATGTATTAAAGTTATGGCCATTAAATACTTTATTTGCTTTTTTGTAACCCTCGTGTTATATATCATTAAGATTTCGGGGCTGCGGGGTGAGTGGGTGAGTCCCGTCCAGAGCATGGATGTTATACGAGTGCTTTTCCAACATAAATACATTACTAATAAAATAGATAATTATTTAAACTTGGACACCTGTATTCCCTATCACCTTTCTATTGTTTTTTTCTTTTATTTATATTAATAAAACAGTAGTGAAGTGAAGAAGTGTCGTACTCTGATCAAAGCTTGTACACTTTATGCATGGATTATGATTATTTGGATTAATAGGTGCTATGCCTATTATGTATTTGTTCGGTTGGCGGAAGGTGCAAGCAAGTAATTTGAAATGTCATAAATGTTTAAAGCATGTTGATGTGAGGGTCAAGTCTTTTTATGCATGTATATAGTACTAAACATATTGGGCAGTAAAAATGAAGAGCAAATCACTCAAACCGTAAGGAAGCAAATACTAAGAGCGGAGACCTAGCTAGGTACCAGTGGGCTCCTAAGTGCGATTAGTTATTGAAATTCAATGTCGTGTGACTTTATTTTACCCATATAAAAATGCAAATAGGGAAATCTATCATCCCCTTATTCTTGATAACATGAACTGGAGATTCTTTAATTAGACATGCTATCACTGGCATAAAAACATACCCTACCTACAATGCCTGCAGGATATTATTGTTTTTAACATAATTCTGTCTTTTTTGTATGAATACATCTCTACATATTAAGTAACCAATCATCATCTAAAATATTTACTTCTAAATTTATATTATGTTTTTTGTGCCATTCTGCCATTACAGTTACTGGTTTATCTTAGCTAACATTAACTTTAATGTAGACAAGCCGGTCCTTTTTCTTAACATTTTTCCCTGCTTACCCTACTTTCAAACCTACCATGCATTTTCTTTTATATTATGAATACAAATGTCTCATTTGCTGAAAACAATGTTCGTTTAAAATTTAATTGAAGTTCTAAAGTAAACGGCAATAGGGTAGCCTATGAATACTTATCTTTAAACGTTTGCCTACTATACACGATAATCTTCACCTAATAGAATGATTAATTTTTTAATTCATAATAATAAGTATTAGGCTTTTTAAGATTACGTCATCCAATATGGCGTCCAGGGGGCAAAAAGCGCACGCATGGGACGCGCCTGTAAAACCCTGGAAACGGACGCGTGGCTGATAGAGTTGGGATATTCATGACCAAGTCGTTTAAATTGAATGAGTCATGCCTTGATTTGGCTCACAGCTAATGAATCAGCGTCGTTCGTGCGTCGTACATGGTTAACGGCTGACGACAGCACACGACGAGAACACAGCATGACAGCATATTTATATGCTGTGGCGAGACAGGAGACACCGCTGTCACTTTCAATTCACGATCCGTATGAACGACTTGAATGATTCGAATCTACGCGATTGATTGAACGATTTGAATTGAATCGAATGTCCCAGCTCTAGTGACTGACGTTGGCATTAAGTAATGGGGTTTCTATGACAGCGCGCTGGAAGCTGCATCGTTTTGACATGTGCCCCCTGGCAGTCCCTTAGAAAGTCACGTGTTTTAAAAAGCCTAATTAATTAGGCTTTTTAGAACACGTGACTTTTGAGCGACTGCCAGGGGGCAAATTTCAAAACGATGCAGCTTCTAGCGCGCTGTCATAGAAACCCCATTACCAGAGAAAACGTCGAGAAGTACGACTCCCTACATATTTCAGGTTCGGTCTGCGCCGCTGTATAGGAAGGTGTCTGTAGAGGTCGCGCGCGGCGTGTGGCGGCAGGTTTGAAAATATGCTAGAAGGAGTGCTGCACTGCTAATCTGCTGGTATTTTTTATTTAACTTCAAAATGAAACAATGACTCATTGGAAAACGTTTATTTACAAAACAATAAAAAAAATACAATAGTAAATCATAGGATGAGACAAAATTATTTACTAATTACAATAATTCAAATAGCTGAACACAAAGAGAAATAAATGATATGCATACATAAATAATATGTACAATAGCAAATAAAGCTAATTTCGTGGTATAGTGTATAAATATTGTATGTACAATAACGCTGCTTATACAATAGATAATTTACAATGTTCCCATTTTCAAATTAAGGGGTATAGAAATATGACATCATGTGTATATAAAAAAGTTTAACGAGCTTCTTGTGCAGCTTTAGCCAAAAATTTCATTAAAATCAATATGTTCTGTAAACATCTATGGTTTTAAGGCACCGTGTTAATCTTATTTGATTTCCTACATGAAGGAATATTACACAATACATAAATTTTGTTACTGGCATTTACAATTATGGAAGTTCAGTAATTGAACCATTTATTTGTTACTTCTTAAAGACATGTGGAAACAACACAATGCAAGTTTTAACAAATTAATGAAGAAACTCATTAAGCTGTAATTAAGGTAATGAAGTGGAAGTTTTCTATTCTTATTTTATTCATTTAGCTTTTCATATTAAAGTTATAACAATTGTATACGATGTTGAGCTGAACTAATAAATACGAAATGTTTTTATTGTTACTATTATTCAATAATTTCATGGGTTCTAGAGTAGTTCGTAAATTTATTGCTTCAAAATATAGACTGTAGAAAAAACTCTTAAAAACTTTCAGAAAACAAAGTTTTATAAACAGAAAGCTTGAAACACCGATAGTTTTTGTATTTACTTGTATTTTTGTATTACTATACTGAGTGCATGCAGTCTGTGCTTGATAAACAAAGTTATTGTAAGTAATGAATCATTAAGAATATGCATTTGTGGATGTGAATAATATAAAATAATACTGTATGTCTATAAAATGCAAACTTGACACTTGTAACGATATAGAATAACTTATTTATCCATAATGCTGGAACTTGCGCATCTTCCGCCTTACTTATCTTGCTTCTTTTCGAGTCTGCTGGTTTTCTTGATGCCATCGCTTGCACCACAAAGGAATTCCTATATGACAGACAGAACGTACAATGTCCCCGATGACGAAATTTTGGTGTTCGTTTATTCCAGAATGGAAGGATACTTTTTGCAACATCGTCAACAAAGTAGTACGAAATGGTAGAGCAACAACTTTTCATTAGAACCTATAACATTTAGGATTCCTCTTCAGAAGCGCAATTGCCAGTACCTTCTCTACCGTCTTACGTCTTCCATGGGGATTCCACTGAAAAAACAAATAATTATTTATTACTTTTTAAATTAGATCTAGGTATTTCACCTACCTTTAAATAAGTTTCTTAAAGAAGGGGAATCTGCAAGTCCTGTCAATGCCCCCACATCTCCAGATTTATTTTTGTACTTTCTATTCAATTTGAAAATGTAGGCCCCTTTGTTTTCCACCGTATGCATAAGACGCCTTTTTTCTAGATGAAGCGTTTGCCCTTGACATGTCTGGAATGCCCTGGAAACAAGATGTCCACTTACATTAGATGTGTCTTGGCTGTCTTGTAAACCAGAACAACTAGCTGCTAGATGTTTCAGCTAAAATATATGATAAGTTAATTCCTAAGATATCATAAATGCACAATATTTTACAGGTTAGGTTAGCACATTCTATACCAATTAAATCGGTATGCTTACATAACTGCTGGATATAACGAGGGAACAGCATATAGTCGCAATTTTCGCGTAACTAGATTCAAGCTACAAATTCTATAATTGCCAAAAGAAAAGCCATGCATATATAAAAGTATTGTTAATATAATTTAGCTATATTAATAAGCAGCATGCACTTATATTTCAGCATTAGAAGGAAAATGATGCATTTTTCCCACAAGCACATCACTGCATCTGCAGACCAAGCAACGACACTGTTGCATAATGTTAATTGCTACGGGAATCTAGGGGTACCTATGATAAGTTTTCTTAACAAAAATATATTGTACTACTTACATTTTACAATCAGATGGTGGTGATATTGGGTTACACACCTTTAACCAACCAGTACTGCTGCTACGTTAATGAATTCTACATTAACGAAGTACATTTCCTTACTCAAAATAGTTACTTAACGCATACTCCTGCTGCTTTTGTACTTTAGCTTTTGCTCTCAGACTCAGACAGCCAAAAAAGATGCTGGAGTCACTAACCCCGTGTGTCTCCACAAAGCAGCAAGACCACTATAAACCAAAGATTAATCAATAACAATATCTTATCCCCCAATAACTACAAACTTACCAAGTTTACTCTTGTAGCAGTGCAATCGCCACGCACAGCCGTAGTTCAACCAACGCCATCGGTGCAACTATACAACACAAGAGCCCAGAGTACTACATCATGACATTTCAACAGTGGTAACTTACCAGGCTTCACTAGTTCTTAACACTTTTATGTAATAATAACACAACGAAAGGAAATAAACGTCCAAACAAACACAAAATCGTACTTAACCCTATAATTCGAAAAAGCAATATGGCGGACAAATGAGTAATCATGTGCACGACGCAGGCGTGCAAGAATGCCACATTTATTTAAAAATAATAATGTTAAAATCAATCTCTGAAATCCAGCGAAAGCTTATTTATATATCGTCCAATATTTCAGAGTATTAAGTCACAATCAAAAATATTCTTAAGCACTATTAATAAAAAGTTTGTAATAAAAGTGATTGGAATAAAGTGAATTTCTTATAACAGAATAAGGAAAAAATTGTGCAAACTGGCAACTACACAGTTTGAGACTGTTACGAGTTTGACCAATCGGAATGCAGAATCACCGCGCTCGTGCTGCCCTCTCAGCTCCTTCCCAACTGAAGACAGAGATAAAAGTAATAGAATAATGCTAATGTTAAACAAGGATAAAATTTCGCTCAAAACCGAACCAATTTCCTTATTTAGTTGGCGTTCTGAAAATTTTTCTATGCCATTACTTAATGCCAACGTCAGTCGCTAGAGCTGGGACATTCGATTAAATTCAAATCGTTCAATCAATCGCGTAGATTCGGATCATTCAAGTCGTTCATAAGGATCGTGAATTGAAAGTGACAGCGGTGTCTCCCGTCTCGCCACAGCATATAAATATGCTGTCATGCTGTTTTCTCGTCGTGTGCTGTCGTCAGCCATTAACCATGTMCGACGCACGAACGACGCTGTTTCATTAGCTGTGAGCCAAATCAAGGCATGAGTCATTCACTTTGAACGACTTGGTCATGAAGGACCCAACTCTATCAGCCACGCGTCCGTTTCCAGGGTTTCGCAGGCGCGTCCCATGCGTGCGCTTTTTGCCCCCTGGACGCCATATTGGATGACGTAATCTTAAAAAGCCTAATGGTAACGTCTACTCAAAACAGCAAATATTGAGGTTAGATCACAGAAGGGTTAGATGAGACCACGAGAACTACCATTACTAACCTGATAATGCCAACCTAATGCCAGTAGTTCAAATTCACCGTGTACCAAGGACGCTAAAGAATATTGGAAATAGAATTACCGATATGTGCAAAGCATATTAGAAATTAGGTGACAGCAAAATTAAAACAATATTTGAAATTAAATTCACGTATTCATATAAAGAATATTAGAAATTAAATTACAGATGCATTCAAACCATATTTGAAATTAAATTACCGGCCCATGCAAATAATATTTGTAATAGAATTACGTGTGTGCAAGCAAACCTTATTAGAAAATAAATAAGCCGACCCCACATGTCAAAACAATATTTGTAATTGTTTAATTTTAAATGTAGATATAAGAGCGAACAACAATTTTATTTATTGGGTACAATTTAAATTAGGCTTTTTAGAACACGTGAGTTTCGGAGTGACTGCCAGGGGGCACATGTCAAAACGATGCAGCTTCTAGCGCGCTGTCATAGAAACCTCATTACTTAATGCCAACGTCACACGTCAGTCACTAGAGCTGGGACATTCGATTCAATTCAAATCGTTCAATCAATCGCGTAGATTCGGATCATTCAAGTCGTTCATATGGATCGTGAATTGAAAGTGACAGCGGTGTCTCTTGTCTCGACACAGCATATAAATATGCTGTGTTCTCGTCGTGTGCTGTCGTCAGCCGTTAACCATGTACGACGCACAAACGACGCTGATTCATTAGCTGTGAGCCAAATCAAGGCATGAGTCATTCAATTTGAACGACTTGGTCWTGAAGGACMCAATTCTATCWGCCACGCGTCCGTTTCCAGGGTTTCGCAGGAGCGTCCCGTGCGTGCGCTTTTTGCCCCCTGGACGCCATATTGGATGACGTAATCTTAAAAAGCCTAATTGGAGAAAAAAATATCGTAATTTATTTACACACCAAATTGATGACTCCAATTTTCTCCAGTTCTATTAATACAAGAAATTCAGCAATTGAGAGGTCAGGGGAAATTGACAGTGTTTGGAAATACAACTTTAGTATTGCGTATCATAAGAATTGTTCTAAACTTAAAAGAGTATATTTACAAAGGTTTTCCTTTTATTTAGTTCATTAATAATATTTCAGTAGCGAAAGTCTTGAATTGCAGTTTCACTAAAATTCGTTGGTATTAAAAATTCCAAGCAAAGTGTTTAATCTGGAAACAAAATATACCTGTTTTTCCATACAAATGATTTTCACTTCAACAAAAATTCGTTTATTTTAATTTTCATTCGTGTATTGCAGTGTTAAAAATACGTAAACTATTTAAAGGTAAATTTTCATTCAAGTAAAACCCATTGTAATAGATGGGGAAATAATTGTCTACATGCCAAACCATATTTTTAAATAATTGTCTATATGTCTAGACATATAGACAAATACTTTGTTAGATCCAATATTTATATTAATAATGCTTGTTCTCATGTATTTATGCTCTACTGGAAAATGTGTGTAATAAAAAGTCAAACGGAATGCCATAAAGCATTCACCCTCGTTTATTATGTATTTGTTCATGGATCATGTATATACCACCTTCGACAAATTATGTTACAAAACCTTCTCGAATGGAACTGCTTTTAAAATCTTAACAAACTAACAACTAACCCAATCTAATTCTCATAACAATTAAACGTAACCCTAAATCAAACGTTACAGTGATACGTGAACGCATTAAACTTTAGCTGTCACTCCCTGGAGGATTTGGCAATGCCGCGCTTTTCGAAACATTTGCTTTATTCCACGTAATTGGGTATTATCACTTTTTTTTGAAAATTACGTAAAATGAATCTTGAAGTGCATATATATCGTACGCCATGTTAAAAAAACAAAAAAAATATTTGTAGGTAGAGAATTTCAGGTATGAAATTCGAATCTTAGGAGTCACCGCCAAAACGCTTCTATCCAAGGTTATTCAACTCGTGACGTCAAGTGTCATATAAACATTACCGAGGAGCGTGCTGTTTAATGGTGTAGTATCATTCTTGTATTGGAAAAGCTTTTGTGTGGTGTTTATTGAAAGGACGGTGTAAGAGGTCGCACCAAAAAGTGATTTGTGTAGTTTTACAAGCATCAATTATGTATGGAAAACAAAACAAGCGTTGTTTTGTACATGGTTATAAAAGTACTTCAGTCAGTACATCTAACAAAATTTTTGTAACCGTTCCTCGAGATTATCAATGCCGAAATCGCAAAGTTTGTTTTGCTGTTGTGAAGACCATCTGAATTCTTACTGTAAGTTTTATTATTCTTTTTGGGGTTATAAGTGTTACCATTCAGTTTCCATTTTGTTATAGCTTGAAGAGTATATGAAAAATTATATGCGTTTTAAGTTGATAGAGGGAAATGTTATAATAAAGAACGACGTTGTTTTCCATATATTCGACCGTTAGCCAGACCGGAAGAGCCCAGAAAATAAATGGTAATTTATATTTATTCTGACCTCTAAAATAAATGTCAAGTTTGGGGTACGTTTTTGATTCTTACATTTTTATGTTTACAAATAGTATGTTTCCAACAACCCACTGCAATCAAATTATCAATGCTACGTTAATTTAATAAAAAGTTAACTTATGCTGTTGCTTTTGCTTTTACGTTCCTCATCTCCGCCGCATTGAACCGCTCGTCGCTGTACACAAATTCCATAACAATGAACATGCCTTCAGAAGTCATAACTCATAACTATTTCACTTTTTCTTGGCGTATTTTAATTAGCTTGTCACAAAATGAACGCAAACAACAAACTGATAAACTGACGGGCTGAGGCTGACGCGTGACACGCTGACCCCAGATGTAAACAAGCGGCCATTTACAAGACACCTGACGTCACGGTCAATATGTTCGCGTTTCGGCTGTCCCTTTAAATATTCACATTTTTAATATTAAAAATACGCCTTACGATTCATTTTTTCGAATTTATAAGTTGTCACAGCTGTTTTGTGGATTAGATGCTACCTATTAGTATGCAATTTAATAAAATATAAATACATGGCAAATACCCAATTGCACGCGGCAAGTCCTTAATTTGAAGTGCAGCATCAAACTTCAGCGTTGTCGTATGGCGTGAACAATTGAATCGTTTACTGCAGGTAACGATATTTGAGACTAGATCTAAACACTTATATAATAATATAATGTAACGAAAAAACTAAAACTAAAATTAATGCCTCTAAAAATAACGTTTAGGACTGAAAACAAAACAGTTTTTTATTACTTACCGCAACATATTTTTGTTTAGCGTAAAAGCACATCCCTATATTATTCCAAAGGGGAACTGAATCACAATCGCTCTGTATAGCCATCTTGTATTTTGACAGAGCTACATCGAATTCTTGATGCGCCTAAAATTGGTCATTCAATTAAATATAAAAGAATTACATAATTTTACGTATGATACGGAATTTGGCTCGTGGAAACGTCATTTGGTTGTCGATTTAAAATAACTAACCAAAAAGTTTAAAATAACTAACCAAAAAGTAGTCAATAATTTGGCATACTTTAAATAAGTGCAAGTTAATATTATTCAACGAAGTAATCATCAAAGAGATTTTCAAGGTAATGATGATTATCCAAATATGTCCCTCAATTGAGCATCATCTCATATTAAATATATATCGGGCAACTTCCAACCACACAAAACTGTATATTATAGTAATTGTAAAATTCTTGTTGTGTCATAATAGCTATTTATTTTTGTGGAGGATCATGAGTGTCATAAGTACAGTCAACAAAAGTTAAAATGAAACTATGTTATCCAAATTTTGTTATCTCATTTAGCCATACTAAAAATGCAAGTAATAAAAAACCAATTGATATTTTGACAGTTTTAATTAACCATGTTTATTGAGAAAACTAAAAAATCTTATTGCTGTCATGCAAATGGGTTGCGAATTTTTGTTCCAATTCTATTTTATTAACTGTACAGTCAGTGGTTATGTACAAATTAGGGATTCGCGCAAATGTAGATTACACATTGTTTAAAAGAAATATTTTCCATCAGAATAGAAATATACAAGGAACTGTGAATAATTAATTGCGTTATTATTAAATATGAATATATCTACCAGCGAAGCAGTGCATTTTTACAGATAAATCTGCATCGGTTATTATTTAGTTTTTGTGCACTGTGTTAAGTTTTTGTCACGAGCCTGTAGTGTATATTTTGTAATTACTTGCCTGCGTTATGCATCCTATTCCTAGAAGTGCTTCAGAACACTTGGGGTCTAAAGCGAGCGCAGCACTTAGCCTCTCGAAAGCGAGTTGTGTTTGACCCGATTTTAAATACAGCAGTCCCGATTTGCTAAGCATATTGATACTATCCGGGCAAGCCCTGAAACAAGATAAATTAAATTAATCCTTAACTATTTTAAAAACATAATATTATAACAATTACTAAAGCTTCAAGATATTCTTTAAGAATCGTTAAACTAAAACTACTTATATTATGATTGAAACGCGTTTTGATATAATCCTAAATCGGAAACACTTATCGAGCAACGCATTGTGTTTATTAGAAACAGTAACTTACTCAACAGCTGTGTTGCACACTGCTATGGCYGATTGCATATCTCCCTCCAAAGTTAAGATCTTGATAAGTAAGGAATAGCAGAACTCGTGACGTCCGATTTGAACAGCTTTCATAGCATAATCCTTTGCTTTTTGTACATCGCCAAGACTCATTAAACATTGACCTGGATCAAAAACCAACTCAACAATTTTAAATAGCAACAGGGATCATTTTAAATGTTACGTGCCAGCAGATAATATGTACAGTGACGCTATAAGCAGTTTTCTATTGGTCCCGCCATGTTTCCTCCAAATTTGTTTGTAAACTAGTGCATGTCGATCTTTGGAGAGCCGTGGTCGGCGAACGAAAAAAGATAGAGATGTAGGGAACCTCCCTCGTATATGTTGAGCTTAGTCTAAAGAAAACTATCTCAATCTGATAATGACTTAAGTACGACACACGAACTGCCCTGCGGTAGATTAATCAAAAATCATTTACAAATAAATATGATGATCACTGTATCTAACGAATTCGAATGCAAAGGAAGGAGGCGCATATCTATTGTCGCCTTCTAAAGCGTATGACTTGGATTCGACAAAGCAAGATCAGCCGGGTTGAAGCGGATAGAAAGTTAAATTAACAAAATTGTTTTAAGTGTCTATAAGAAAGACAGCTTGTATTACTTAATGGTTGATTTACTTTTCTAAGACAAGTGCGTAGGTCATGAAATGCGTTATTTAATGCAGCACACAGAACTGGCAGTGCCAAACCTACCTAGCATAAGGGAATTGCAAACTGCATTGAGCAGTTGTATTACAAATCGCAAGTGTATCTAACGAATTCGAATGCAAAGGAAGGAGGCGCATATCTATTGTCGCCTTCTAAAGCGTATGGCTTGGATTCGACAAAGCAAGATCAGCCGGGTTGAAGCGGATAGAAAGTTAAATTAACAAAATTGTTTTAAGTGTCTATAAGAAAGACAGCTTGTATTACTTAATGGTTGATTTACTTTTCTAAGACAAGTGCGTAGGTCATGAAATGCGTTATTTAATGCAGCACACAGAACTGGCAGTGCCAAACCTACCTAGCATAAGGGAATTGCAAACTGCATTGAGCAGTTGTATTACAAATCGCAAGTGTATCTAACGAATTCGAATGCAAAGGAAGGAGCCGCATATCTATTGTCGCCTTCTAAAGCGTATGGCTTGGATTCGATAAAGCAAGATCAGCCGGGTTGAAGCGGATAGAAAGTTAAATTAACAAAATTGTTTTAAGTGTCTATAAGAAAGACAGCTTGTATTACTTAATGGTTGATTTACTTTTCTAAGACAAGTGCGTAGGTCATGAAATGCGTTATTTAATGCAGCACACAGAACTGGCAGTGCCAAACCTACCTAGCATAAGGGAATTGCAAACTGCATTGAGCAGTTGTATTACAAATTGCAAGTGTATCTAACGAATTCGAATGCAAAGGAAGGAGGCGCATATCTATTGTCGCCTTCTAAAGCGTATGGCTTGGATTCGATAAAGCAAGATCAGCCGGGTTGAAGCGGATAGAAAGTTAAATTAACAAAATTGTTTTAAGTGTCTATAAGAAAGACAGTGTGTATTACTTAATGGTTGATTTACTTTTCTAAGACAAGTGCGTAGGTCATGAAATGCGTTATTTAATGCAGCACACAGAACTGGCAGTGCCAAACCTACCTAGCATAAGGGAATTGCAAACTGCATTGAGCAGTTGTATTACAAATTGCAAGTGTATCTAACGAATTCGAATGCAAAGGAAGGAGGCGCATATCTATTGTCGCCTTCTAAAGCGTATGGCTTGGATTCGATAAAGCAAGATCAGCCGGGTTGAAGCGGATAGAAAGTTAAATTAACAAAATTGTTTTAAGTGTCTATAAGAAAGACAGCTTGTATTACTTAATGGTTGATTTACTTTTCTAAGACAAGTGCGTAGGTCATGAAATGCGTTATTTAATGCAGCACACAGAACTGGCAGTGCCAAACCTACCTAGCATAAGGGAATTGCAAACTGCATTGAGCAGTTGTATTACAAATTGCAAGTGTATCTAACGAATTCGAATGCAAAGGAAGGAGGCGCATATCTATTGTCGCCTTCTAAAGCGTATGGCTTGGATTCGATAAAGCAAGATCAGCCGGGTTGAAGCGGATAGAAAGTTAAATTAACAAAATTGTTTTAAGTGTCTATAAGAAAGACAGCTTGTATTACTTAATGGTTGATTTACTTTTCTAAGACAAGTGCGTAGGTCATGAAATGCGTTATTTAATGCAGCACACAGAACTGGCAGTGCCAAACCTACCTAGCATAAGGGAATTGCAAACTGCATTGAGCAGTTGTATTACAAATTGCAAGTGTATCTAACGAATTCGAATGCAAAGGAAGGAGGCGCATATCTATTGTCGCCTTCTAAAGCGTATGGCTTGGATTCGATAAAGCAAGATCAGCCGGGTTGAAGCGGATAGAAAGTTAAATTAACAAAATTGTTTTAAGTGTCTATAAGAAAGACAGCTTGTATTACTTAATGGTTGATTTACTTTTCTAAGACAAGTGCGTAGGTCATGAAATGCGTTATTTAATGCAGCACACAGAACTGGCAGTGCCAAACCTACCTAGCATAAGGGAATTGCAAACTGCATTGAGCAGTTGTATTACAAATTGCAAGTGTATCTAACGAATTCGAATGCAAAGGAAGGAGGCGCATATCTATTGTCGCCTTCTAAAGCGTATGGCTTGGATTCGATAAAGCAAGATCAGCCGGGTTGAAGCGGATAGAAAGTTAAATTAACAAAATTGTTTTAAGTGTCTATAAGAAAGACAGCTTGTATTACTTAATGGTTGATTTACTTTTCTAAGACAAGTGCGTAGGTCATGAAATGCGTTATTTAATGCAGCACACAGAACTGGCAGTGCCAAACCTACCTAGCATAAGGGAATTGCAAACTGCATTGAGCAGTTGTATTACAAATTGCAAGTGTATCTAACGAATTCGAATGCAAAGGAAGGAGGCGCATATCTATTGTCGCCTTCTAAAGCGTATGACTTGGATTCGACAAAGCAAGATCAGCCGGGTTGAAGCGGATAGAAAGTTAAATTAACAAAATTGTTTTAAGTGTCTATAAGAAAGACAGCTTGTATTACTTAATGGTTGATTTACTTTTCTAAGACAAGTGCGTAGGTCATGAAATGCGTTATTTAATGCAGCACACAGAACTGGCAGTGCCAAACCTACCTAGCATAAGGGAATTGCAAACTGCATTGAGCAGTTGTATTACAAATTGCAAGTGTATCTAACGAATTCGAATGCAAAGGAAGGAGGCGCATATCTATTGTCGCCTTCTAAAGCGTACGGCTTGGATTCGATAAAGCAAGATCAGCCGGGTTGAAGCGGATAGAAAGTTAAATTAACAAAATTGTTTTAAGTGTCTATAAGAAAGACAGCTTGTATTACTTAATGGTTGATTTACTTTTCTAAGACAAGTGCGTAGGTCATGAAATGCGTTATTTAATGCAGCACACAGAACTGGCAGTGCCAAACCTACCTAGCATAAGGGAATTGCAAACTGCATTGAGCAGTTGTATTACAAATTGCAAGTGTATCTAACGAATTCGAATGCAAAGGAAGGAGGCGCATATCTATTGTCGCCTTCTAAAGCGTATGACTTGGATTCGACAAAGCAAGATCAGCCGGGTTGAAGCGGATAGAAAGTTAAATTAACAAAATTGTTTTAAGTGTCTATAAGAAAGACAGCTTGTATTACTTAATGGTTGATTTACTTTTCTAAGACAAGTGCGTAGGTCATGAAATGCGTTATTTAATGCAGCACACAGAACTGGCAGTGCCAAACCTACCTAGCATAAGGGAATTGCAAACTGCATTGAGCAGTTGTATTACAAATTGCAAGTGTATCTAACGAATTCGAATGCAAAGGAAGGAGGCGCATATCTATTGTCGCCTTCTAAAGCGTATGACTTGGATTCGACAAAGCAAGATCAGCCGGGTTGAAGCGGATAGAAAGTTAAATTAACAAAATTGTTTTAAGTGTCTATAAGAAAGACAGCTTGTATTACTTAATGGTTGATTTACTTTTCTAAGACAAGTGCGTAGGTCATGAAATGCGTTATTTAATGCAGCACACAGAACTGGCAGTGCCAAACCTACCTAGCATAAGGGAATTGCAAACTGCATTGAGCAGTTGTATTACAAATTGCAAGTGTATCTAACGAATTCGAATGCAAAGGAAGGAGGCGCATATCTATTGTCGCCTTCTAAAGCGTATGGCTTGGATTCGATAAAGCAAGATCAGCCGGGTTGAAGCGGATAGAAAGTTAAATTAACAAAATTGTTTTAAGTGTCTATAAGAAAGACAGCTTGTATTACTTAATGGTTGATTTACTTTTCTAAGACAAGTGCGTAGGTCATGAAATGCGTTATTTAATGCAGCACACAGAACTGGCAGTGCCAAACCTACCTAGCATAAGGGAATTGCAAACTGCATTGAGCAGTTGTATTACAAATTGCAAGTGAATCTAACGAATTCGAATGCAAAGGAAGGAGGCGCATATCTATTGTCGCCTTCTAAAGCGTATGGCTTGGATTCGATAAAGCAAGATCAGCCGGGTTGAAGCGGATAGAAAGTTTAAACTTAATGGGTTGATTTACTTTTCTAAGACAAGTACGTAGGTCATGAAATGCGTTATTTAATGCAGCAGACAGAACTGGCAGTGCCAAACCTACCTAGCATAAGGGAATTGCAAACTGCATTGAGCAGTTGTATTACAAATCGCAAGTGTATCTAACGAATTCGAATGCAAAGGAAGGAGGCGCATATCTATTGTCGCCTTCTAAAGCGTATGACTTGGATTCGACAAAGCAAGATCAGCCGGGTTGAAGCGGATAGAAAGTTAAATTAACAAAATTGTTTTAAGTGTCTATAAGAAAGACAGCTTGTATTACTTAATGGTTGATTTACCTTTCTAAGACAAGTGCGTAGGTCATGAAATGCGTTATTTAATGCAGCACACAGAACTGGCAGTGCCAAACCTACCTAGCATAAGGGAATTGCAAACTGCATTGAGCAGTTGTATTACAAATTGCAAGTGTATCTAACGAATTCGAATGCAAAGGAAGGAGGCGCATATCTATTGTCGCCTTCTAAAGCGTATGACTTGGATTCGACAAAGCAAGATCAGCCGGGTTGAAGCGGATAGAAAGTTAAATTAACAAAATTGTTTTAAGTGTCTATAAGAAAGACAGCTTGTATTACTTAATGGTTGATTTACTTTTCTAAGACAAGTGCGTAGGTCATGAAATGCGTTATTTAATGCAGCACACAGAACTGGCAGTGCCAAACCTACCTAGCATAAGGGAATTGCAAACTGCATTGAGCAGTTGTATTACAAATTGCAAGTGTATCTAACGAATTCGAATGCAAAGGAAGGAGGCGCATATCTATTGTCGCCTTCTAAAGCGTATG